>QXEO01000186.1:998829-2198829 GCA_007115705.1 Dactylis glomerata
CAAGAGCATCCAATCCGGGTAGTGGCCGAGGCCCCTATCTCGGAAATTATAGGCAACAAAGATGCCAGCGGCCGGATAGCAAAGTGGGCAATAGAGCTTTCACCATATACACCGCAGTACGATAAGAGGGATACAATCAAGTCCCAGGTCTTGGCTGATTTCTTTATTGACTGGGCCGAGATACAGTATGAGCCACCATTGCCAGATGCCAATTATTGGAGGATGCATTTCGATGGGTCCAAGACAATCCATGGCTTGGGTGCCGGCATAGTTCTCAGTTCACCAAAGAATGACCAGCTGAGATACGTCCTGCAGATTCACTTTGCAGCATCAAATAATGTGGCGGAATATGAGGCACTTGTGCATGGCCTGAAGGTGTCTAAGGACATAGGAATTCGCCGGATTATGTGCTTCGGGGATTCTGACTTAGTGATTCAGCAGTGTTCCGGCATATGGGACGCGCATGATGCTAACATGGCATCATACCGTTTCCTAGTGCAGCAGTTAAGTGGTTACTTTGAAGGTTGTGAGTTCCGGCACGTTCTCCGGGCTCAGAACGATGCAGCCGATGCATTATCCAAGCTGGGGTCTTCCCGAGATTCAATCCCGCCCGGCATTTCGCTGGAGCATCTGAGGAAGCCATCGATCAAACCCTCGCCGGAGTCATCCTCCATTTATGTCCCGCCAGGTCCAGACGAAGCAGTTCCAATGGAGATAGATGCCGGAGCCAGGACGGATAACCCGGGGACTGTTTCCTCAGTCCCGGGGACTGGGCCGGCATATGCTGTTAGTACAGTATTCCGGAGCAAAACTAAAGGCAAGGGTAAAATGTGCCAAGAGGTTGTGCCGGTATACCCGGGGACTGCTCCGGCATACCCGGGGACTGATTCTTCAGTCCCGGGGACTTCGCAGCCCATGGAGATCGATTATGTGTCGGTCGAAATGATGGAAATAGATCAGGCAGTGTTCACTGTCAGGGAAGTGCCCTCATGGGCACGTCCTATCATGAACTTCATGGTGGATGGTCAAGTGCCGGCGGATGAAACCGAGGCCCGCCGGGTTATAAGGAGATCCAAAGCGTATACCATCATCAACAAAGAAATATACAAGAGAAGTACCACCGGAGTATTGCAGAGATGTGTCGAATCTGCGGAGGGTCTGGAGATGCTCCGGGAAATTCACCAGGGGGAGTGTGGTCACCATGCTTCGTCCAGGGCATTGGTGGCAAAGGTATTCCGGCATGGCTTCTATTGGCCAACGGCACTGCAAGAGGCAGAAAACTTGGTCCGGAAATGTAATGGGTGTCAAAGATATGCCCACCAGATTCATCAGCCGGCATCTGCCCTGAAAACTATCCCAATAACCTGGCCCTTTGCTGTTTGGGGCCTGGATATGGTCGGGGCTTTTAAGCCGGCCAGAGGGAAAATGACCCATATCCTGGTCATGGTGGACAAGTTCACCAAGTGGATTGAAGTGAAGCCCATAAGCAAGTGTGATGGTCACACAGCAGTGAAATTCTTAAAGGATATAATCTTGAGATATGGTGTTCCTCATAGCATCATCACTGACAATGGGTCAAACTTTGCCCAAGGGCCATTTGCCAGATTTTTGTGAGGAGTGGGAATCCGGCTGGACGTTGCGTCGGTTGCCCACCCTTGTGCCAATGGCTAAGTAGAGAGATCGAATGGGCTAGTATTATCCGGCATAAAACCCCGGCTGATAGAGCCCCTGGAGAAAACTCCGGGATGTTGGCTAGATGAGCTGCCAGCAGTGCTGTGGAGTTTAAGAACAACTCCGAATAGATCAACAGGCTACACACCATTTTTCCTGGTGTATGGAGCAGAAGCTGTGCTTCCAACAGATGTAATACATGATGCACCAAGAATAGTGCTATATACTGAGGAAGAGGCTAAAGAAGCCAGAGAAAATGATGTTGATCTGCTAGAGGAAGCAAGGGAAATAACTCTGTCAAGAACAGCAGTATATCAGCAGAACCTCAGACGCTATCATGCGCAGAAGGTAAATCCAAGGAGATTTCAAGAGGGAGATCTAGTACTCCGGCTAAAGCAAGGAACAGAAGGCCGGCATAAGTTAACTCCTCCATGGGAGGGGCCATTCATTGTGAGCAGAGCTCTGCACAATGATGCCTATTATCTTATAGATGCGCAGGACCCCAAGAAGAATAAGGTGGACAGGTCCGGAGAAGAAACCAAGAGGCCATGGAACATAGCTCTACTGCGCCCCTTTTACTCCTGAGCAACACAATGTATGTATTTCCATATTTTCCTTTGTATGCCGGCGTGTTGTGCCGGCACAAGACTAATGAATGAAATACCGGCATCCCGAAGAAGCCGGGTAACTAGCTCCGAGGTATATTTGTTGTTTATTTTACAGTTCTTTGTTATATGCCGGCTGGCTTTATTTGAATGTTTCCTATGACGGCATAGTAATGTGTCGGCACCAAAGGCCACTCTTCGACTCAGCTGCTGTCCGAAACCCGGCTTCATGGCTAGCAAGAGTAGATGCCGGAGATTGTCTACACATGGAAAACGGCTAAGGAAATACAAAGCAAGCGAACCGACATTTTCGTTAAAGCTAAAGTTAAAATTTAAAGTGTCGGATGATTTGAAGTCTAAGTCTCAAAGTTAAAGTACTGTATGTTCGAGGAAGCAACCTTGAGACTCATACGTCAAAAGCCAAATAAGGTAGACAAGTAGCCAAGGTTGTGAAATTGAGGAAACAGGAAAACAACTCGGTGACTTAGCCAAAAGATGATCCGGCATTAGTAACAAGCAAACCAAGATAAAACTTGTTCAGGTAGCAAACCAAAGGAAATTAAATGTGTATATTACATCTGCACCCGGCATACCGGGGATCTGATAAAACTTAAAGTTTTTATGCTCCAAAGTCAAGGAGCAGTGGCAGAAGCAGAGCTGCCGGCAGGTGGAGCGGTAGCAGTGGAAGTGTCGGCTTCAGGTGTGCCGGACCCAGCAGATGGAATGGAGCCATCACCTCCGCCCGGGGCAGATGCCTGTTCCGGGACATCAGTGTCGGCCTCTTCAGCTTCATCTTCATCCTGGCTGGAGTCGGAGCCCTCAGCAGCGGCGGATGTCCCGGCATCGTCCTTCTTCTCCGGCTCACGGATATCCCGAACGAAGGCGTCGGTGTCGGCATAGTCCACATAGCTGTGGGCCAGCTCCCGTCGGCGCCGGATGTGTTCCGGATCCGTGGTCCAGATGGATCCTTCGTGCACAGTGCGCAAAGTCTCCAAGTCAGCCTTTTCATACCAGGACAAGAAGTAGGTGAGAGCTTTGTCAGCTCCAACCCTCGCGCCGGAATCTCGCCACTCCCAGAGGCGAACCTTGGCCAGCTGCAGATCGTTGCCGAGGTCGACGGGGCAGTGGGAGTCCTTTGTCCCGGCCAGAGGGCAGAGAATGCCTCCTGGGCGCCATAGAAGAGTTCTTCAGTATAGAGCGACATGGCGTTCTTCCGGGACTGCAGAGCCAACAGCTGCTCCGACATGTCCCAGTTGGGCGAGTCAACCGGAACACCCCGGTTTTCTCGATCCAACTGCAAAGCCCTCTCAAAGTCTGCGACGGAAGCGGGAAACATGTCTGAGGAATAGAAACAATGTTAGCAAAAGGAGAATATGCCGGAGAGAATTACACTATGTCGGGAAGGATAAAGGGAAAGGATTTGAAGCTTACTGGCAAGGTCGGCATTCAGCTGTGAAACTGTAACCTCCCATTTGGTGGCCTGCTCCTTCAGGCTATCCAGTTCAGCGTGGGCGTTGGAGGCATCAGTCTCGGAGATGACAAGCAAGGACTGGGTTTTCTTCAGAAGGCCCTCCCTCTGTTCCTTTTCGTCCAGAAGCTCGGTGATCCGGCCCTTCAGCTGCTCAACCTCGGCCTTGTGACCGGCATCCCGGTCGTCCAGTTGCTTGGCTACATCCACTGAGGACACACAGTCCTGGTGGCGTGCCTCCAGTGCAGCTTTCTCGTCTGAAAAGATTTGAAGTCAAAACAAGGATTTGAAGAAAGAAAACAGTGAAAAGATTAAAGGATTTGAAGTACAGAAGGATTAGTTCAAGGTTAAGAGGATCCGGCATACCAGTAAGCTCCTTCACTCTCTTGACAAGCTCGGTGACTTGTGCTTCGGCACCAGCTGCCAAATGTCAGACAAAGATTAGGTGTCGGCATATTAAGATGTGCCGGCCAGAGGTCTATTGAGAAGGGCAAGGTATGTCGGCTGAGATTACCTTTCTTGGACAGCTCCAGCTGAAGCTTGCTATGCTCGTCGGATAACTTCCGATGCTCGCATACCAAGTTATGATACAGGTCGGCCCGGGTGTTGTTCATGCGCTGCAAAAGTGCCCGGATTTAAAATATCAGCAGAGAAATTCGGCATGGAAATTAAGTTGAAAATTCTATCAAGTGATCATTCTACTGAAGACCCAGCACAGGTGCTGCGCACCTATCCCGGCCCTCGGTGACTAGGATTTGAAGCTCGAATCGAGCTTATATCTCGGTCAAGAGGATTTGAAAAATAATTGAGATGTGAAATTGTAGAGACCCGGCACAGGTGCTGCGCACCTTTCCCGGCTCTCGGTGACTAGGATTTGAAGCTCGAATCGAGCTCATATGTCGGAAAGTTAATTGCAAAAGCAGCTAGCTAAAAGACTATGAGAAAATCCCGGATGTCCGTATCCCGGACAGCCGACATTTTCGGGGACTGGGGATATGTGTATAGGTAGAAAGGACTTACGTTGGTGGCATCGGCCAATCGGTGAAGTCTCTGCTGGAGGCTGAGGAGCTCGCAGGCGATCGGTAGGGGCTTCGCGGGCAGGATATCTGCTGGGCTGCCAATAGCCGCGGCTTCGGCCTTCTTCTTGCTGCTGGAGTCCGCGGTGTCCATGCTGTCGGCGTCGTTCCACTTGGTGCAATGCTCCTTGAGAGACCCGAGGCTTTGGTTACTCTTTGTCACCAGGGGGATGATGCCCTCAAGTTCTGGCGTGTCAAAGAAGTTGCGCCGGTAGCCAGGCCGGGCTGCTGCCCTGCCAAGATGCAGGGCCATAGCAGAGCTGGTCCGAGGCGTTGCCTTAGGAGGAGCAGTGGCGGCGGATGGAGTGCCGGACTTGGCCGGGGCAGAGGTCTTGGCCGGCGCCGTGGTCTTGGCCGGTGCAGGAGTCGCTTCAGCAGAAGGAGTTTTGGGCACGGGCTGTTCTGGTGCGGCCGGTGCATCTTGGCCAACAGAGGCAGGATCCGGAATAGTCCGGACTTCCGGCACCAAAGGGCCTTTACCCTTGATGTCTGCTCCGGCGTCTTCAGTTGTGCCGACGTCGCTGGTGGGCGCGCCGGAGTCTGGTGCTTCTTGGTGGGCTCCTGTGTCCATGTGGACATCAGGAGCCGAGGTTTCCTGTTGAGCCCCCGAGTCCATGTGGACGTCGGGGGCAGAGGTGTCTTGTTCCGGCGGAGGAACGTCCTTCGCCGGGGAGGAGGTCTTGTCGGGCGCAGGCGAGGATGCCGGCGCCGGGGAGGTCGTGTGACTGGTAGAGGGAATGTCGGAGGTAGCAGTGGCCGCGGGCTTGGTAACCTTAGGGTCGCCACTCAAGCCAGAAGCTTGTTCCGGCGCAAGAGGAGCTCTGAAAGAGAGAAAATACCAAGTCAGTAATACAAGCAAGAGATATGTCGGAGGAAATGCAAAGAAAAGGAAGCTTACCCCGAGGCAACATGCCTCTGTTTCTTCGGTATGGGCACGATGACCTTCTGCCTCTTCGACTTCTGAGGTGTGTCGGACTGGGGCTTCACCCCTCGCTTCCGGCCGGCACGTCCGCCGGTGGAAGGAGGTCCCTGGTTCAGAGGGGCGGCGTCGATAACCACATCGTCCGGGATAGCTGAGGACGGCATTGCAAACTCGTAAGCAATAGGTGTTTCTGGAAAGGCGTACGCAAGTGGCATCGGGTCATAGTACAGCAGGATCTCCTCGTCAGAATCAATCTCACTCCGGTCTTGAGTATAATGCCGGGATGAAGAGCCCTTACCCATGGCAGCTGCAGCACGGGTGCTCCTGGGAAGCTTATCCCAATGATCCGGATCTTCAACATCCGCTACAGTGCGGTCCGCCGCGATCTTGATCCGGGAGTTCTCCATGGTTTGGAAGCTGAATTTCTGTATAAACAGCAAAGTCAAGTATTCAGACAAGGAAATATGCCGGTGGAAGAGGTATGTCGGATCAATATGATATGCGTCGGCAAACAGGCATGTGTCGGCTTAAGTATCTATGTGCCGGACATGGACTTTATGTATCGGATAAGATGGTTTACCGTTGGGGCGGGCCTATCCCGGCTGTATGGTTCTAGCCCCCAGGCAAAAGTGGCCTGAGAGGACTTGCAGACATCCTTAATCCGGCGCAGAATGTCGGCCGGAGTCAGCTCGTGTGTGGAGTGCCGGGTGGGGTCCATTGGCCCGCTCATTTGGCAGATCTTGTGCGACCGGCGCTGCAGAGGGGAGACGCGCCGGCTTATATAGCAGGCCACCAGGTCTTGAGGAGTAAGACCGGCATCCAGGAGCTCGCCCTTAACCCGGTGAAGCGCATTCACCGGCATCACCGAGTTCTTCGGGTTGTAGGTCCAGTTCGTCATACCCAAGGGTGGCTCGTCCACAAATGGCGGCAGGTTGAGCAGATCCTCGTCGGTGGTGTTCTTGACGTAGAAGAAGCTTTTCTGCCACTTCTTGCAAGATTCCAGGAGTTCCACCTTGGGGAAGTCCGAGCCCTTTCGGGACATGATGGTGGCCGCGCCGCAGAGGGTCATGGGGCGGTCCTTCTTTTCCTGGGCCGTCTCCGGCGGGTCGTCCTTGCTCCGGGGCGGCTCTTGGACGACTTGCTTCCGCAGTTGGAAGTACTTCGCCCAGCCTTGAGTAAGGGGCACTATGCCGGCATAGCCCTCGCAAAAAGCAGCGAAGGCGGAGAGGATCATCACGGCATTGGCCGGGATATGATGAGGTTGTAGGTCGTAGGTGTTGAGGATGTCCCGGAAGAAGTCCGATGCCGGCAGGCCAAAACCACGCTCGAAGTGGGCGAGGAAGACGACGCGTTCGCCAGGCTCAGGTGCCGGCACAGTTTCTCCTGCTGGTAGCCGGCATGCTACGCCCTCCGGGACTCTCCTGGTGGAGGTGACCCAGGATATGTCGGCCGGAGTAACCTCCGACCCCTCCCAGCCGGAGCGTCCTTGGGCTCGGGCCGAGGTATTTTCCTCAGAGGCCGAGGTGCCCGTCATGCTTGAAGATGCCATCTTAGAGGCCGGGACAAGGCGTGAGAGCCGGAGTCCCGTGATGTTATTCCTATCAAGGCCGGAGAAAAGAGGGAGGTTAGTCTCTCCGGCATACCACTCTCCCCAAGGTTAGCAGAAGTCAAAGATCTACCGAGCCAGTTAAAATAGGAAACAAATAAGGGTAAAACTTCTAAGGAAGAACACTCGAGAACGTTGTTAAGCAACGCTAATCGAATCCAAAGAATAACAAGCAGAGGAACTGAAGCGGATCTATGCAAGTATGGCTACCATTGAGAAGCTATGAAGAAGCGTGAAGGAGGAAGAACAGAGGGAGAGAGGAACTCACCGGAGCTTGGCCGGCGACGATGAAGCGGCGGCGAGCGTGCAGAAGAAGATCCAATCTCCCTGCAATGCTGCAGAGAGAAGAGGCGGCGGCGGCGTCGTCAATGGTGATGCCGTGCGTCGTCGGGCGTCGGCGTCGGCGGGGAGCAGGACGGCTGCGGCGGAGATGCTGTTCTTCGGTCCGGCGGCGAAGCGCAAGAGGCAAAGGAGCAGGCGAGGAAGACGATGGTGGGGGTAAAAAGATAAGTCTACCCCCGCCGCCCTATTTATAGGTCTGCCAGGTCAGGGTCGTGGGGATCGTGGGAGTGTTCCACTCCCCCGATCGTTCCTGCAGAGAGTCGCCACGTGGCGGCATGGAGTGGGGCGGCGGTTCCGGTAACCGTGCCATGACGCAATGATGGCGATGAGTAACTGCACTGTGAACCGTCACATCGTGGGTGACCGTTCGAGGTGGCAGGGCAGTTACAAGTTTCGATGCAAAGCTGTCAGGCATGGCTTCTCGAGGAAGACTCGTCTATATGTCGGAATAATTGCCCGATGTATATGTTTCGTCCGGAATACCCTCGGGACCGGCCGGAATAAGTTTTGGAACAGGAACAGAGGCCGGGATATGTGCAGATGTGCCGGCATATAATCTGATCGCCGGGGCATAATGAAGAAAGGTATGTTGAACCTGTCAAGGCTCCACAGTTATGACTGGGGAACCTCGGCAGCTTCGGGGACTAGTGTCGGGGGGATGACCCCCGGTAGGGTCAAGAGACTAGAAAGACACAAGGTCTATGGTTGACTTTATGCCGGTTGACCAAGAAAAGGCCTGGCTGGAATATAGGAGCGTCGGCCAGGCCGGCATATAGGTATATCCCGGCTGGTGTCTGGATATGCCGGTATAGCCGGAATACTGGTATATGTGTGCCGGCATATACTTAGATATGTCGGCCTAACCATTTGATGTGTTGTGCAGGAGCAGGGGAGGCCGGATTACCCGACCCTCGTAGGTCGTTAGTCCGGCATATAAGTCCTGGGTATGGCCAACGGTCATATCCGGGATACTTAAGTCAACTAAGGTGTCACATCCCTACAATCAAGGAAGAAAACATCCAAGCATGGTAGCAGAGTAAGATGGCAGGGTGCACAGTGGAGGTTACCTACCCTCACTGTGCACAAGTACAAGCTTACCGCACAGAGGTAAGGCCACAGTTCAAGAGGTACAAGGTACAGCAAGGGGAGTCCCATCGAGAGCAATCAGGGAGAAAGTCGTGGGCGTCTGCCCTCGACAGCAAGTCCTGTTAGGAGTGTAGTTGGTGTCTCCTGGTCTTCTATGACCGTTGTAACCCTGGCCACCACTATATAAGGTGGCACAGGGAGTCCTAGCAAAGGGTTGAAGGTTGGTTGGTCACTCTGTGTTCCTACACTTAGCAGTTCATCTTCCTTCTCTAGCAGAGAGCTTGGAAGCACCATTGTTGTGTACTACATCAACCCAAATATACAATCAGTAGAGCAGGAGTAGGGGTGTTATCTCCTTACGAGAGCCCCGAACCTGGATAGATCAGTGTCTCTTTCTGTCGTGCTTTTTAGCTCGTTCCCCTCTCCCGAATCCTCCAGCATCTAGTTCGGCCCCCATTTAAGCCATCCTATGGCATATGTTGTTTCACCACGACGACAGGAGCCAAAACCCCCATGCCGACAAAGGTTACTCTTGATCTCGATCCTAGTGGTAAGGAAGTGGATCAAAAACTTTACCATTCGATGATTGGCTCGCTTCTTTATCTTTGCGCATCTAGACCCGATATCATGCTTAGTGTGGGAATTTGTGCACGTTATCAAGCCGCCCCAAAGGAAAGCCATTTAATGGCCGTGAAAAGAATCTTCCGATATTTGATTCATACTCCAACTTTCGGCCTTTGGTACCCGAAGGGATCAAGCTTCGAGCTTGTTGGTACTCGGACTCGGATTGGGCGGGAGACAAAGTGGATAGGAAGTCAACTTCCGGGGCTTGCCAACTCCTTGGTAGGTCCTTGGTTAGTTGGTCTTCCAAGAAGCAAAATTATGTGTCTCTCTCCACCGCCGAAGCCGAGTACGTGTCCGCGGCAAGTTGTTGTGCTCAACTCCTTTGGATGCGGCAAATGTTGAAGGACTATGGAGTTCATTGCGACAAGGTTCCACTCTTGTGTGACAACGAGAGTGCCATCAAGATTGCTCATAATCCGGTTCAACACAACAAGACGAAGCACATTGAGATCCGGCATTATTTCATCCGGGACCACGTCAATCGAGGTGATATTAACCTATCTTATGTAGGTACAAATGATCAACTCGCCGACATCTTCACGAAGCCCCTTGATGAAGCAAGATTCTAAGAGTTGAGGCATGAGTTGAATATCATCGATTCTTGCAATGTGGCTTGTTAGTGTGCACTCATTCCCATACGTTAGCACGTGTTCTAATCTAGATGTGGGCATGGATATAGGGGGAGTGCAGTCCTAATTCATTGGGCTATCCCTCCCCCCATTATGCCGATAGTAATGCAATCATTCTCTTAATATCATTTTGTGATATGTGAGCTTCAATGATGAGTATTGGTTATGGACCCAAGATATATCTTCGCGGTTCAATGCCAAAACACTCATATATGGTGGCTTCGGCCACCGACCTCTTCTTTTGAAGAGTTCATTCCTTGAAAATCTTTCGAGTTTGGTTTAAGTTTTTCTTGGTTTTGTTTATTTCTTGGTATGGGAAGGCACTTGAGTTGGTCTTTCGATGATTTCTTGCGTTCTTGCAACTCCAAGTGCCGAGAACCACTACATGTTTGCTTTCTAACCTAAGCCCATCTCATCCCTAAACATTCTCTCCATGCACACAAGTTCAATTTTCTGCCACAAATTTCCTGAGCAAAAGGAGTTCCAGGCCGGATTATCCGGGCCACTTTTGGGCCGGATTATCCAGGGGCCGGAATATCCGGTCCAAGTTTGGGCCGGATAATCCGGTCCGGCGGTCAGTCCATATAAAAAGGGGGGCGCGGGGTGAACTGGCCACTTTGGCAGTCCTTCCACCTCCGCCCCCCTCTCTCTCCACCGCCGCCACCTGCTCCTCCTCTTGCTCGCCGGGGCCTCCCCGGCCGCCGGATCCGGCCGATCTTCAAGGCTCGTGCTCTCCTTCATCTCGGGAACAAGTTCCTCCAAGCAGTTCCTCCAATGGATGAGGGTAAATTTCGCATCTCCTAGCCCTAGTGGTGAAGTTCTTGTGAGATTTATTTGCTTAGTTCTTGGAGTCTAGTTGTTCCCGTTGTACTCTTCTTAGGCCTTGTTGGTATACCCTTGTGATTCACCTAGCCGATCTATGCATTTGACTTGTTTGGATAAGATCTGAGAAAGTTTTCGCCAAGGGGCGGATTATCCGGCCCACTTTTGGACCGGATAATCCGGCCTGCCTGGTGCTTCCTTTTCTCCCTTCTTGACCATCAATGTCAGGCATTCCTCTGCTATGTTCATCACTCTAGTATACGTTCCTGGTACTTGTGTGCATTCTCATCACCATGCTCCCCACTTATTCTCTTCACAGGTGGTGGTCCGGCTAAGAGGAGTCGTCCTCGCTACCTCCGTTACAATGAAGATGGTATTCTGGAAGATGAGGTATCGATCTGGTCAAAACAGCGTGCAGCCATCTGGAAAGTCAAGGCAACCAAGGATGCTAAGGCAGCTGAGAGAGCTGCTAAGAGGGCTGCTCAAGCCAACAAGGGAAAGGAGCCACTAGTCAACTACAAGCAAATGAGCCAGAGTTCCTACTCAGCCCTGAGGCAGCAAGATTGGTACGCCAATCAGCAGAGGGCAACTCACATTGAAGACCGTCGTTTCTGGTGTCCAGAGCAGCTGTACATCTATCATGATATCTTTGCTCCCATGAGTAAGCCCATTCGCCCGATGCATCCCATTGATCTTACTTTCCTGAAGTCGAAGGAGTACTTTGTTCCAGCTGTCCAGGTAGTGGAGAGGCTAGGCCTCACTGGTTTGTTGACTGTTCAGTGTGATTATGATCCTCAGCTCATAGTGCAGTTTTATGCTACCTTGGCTTTTGCTGCTGATGACAACAGAACTTTCAAGTGGATGACTCGGACTCGTTACTGTGAGTCTACCTTCACTCGGTTTGCTTCTCTGTTGGGCTACCCTTTTAATGGCCCAACGAATCCTATTGGTCACCGGGTTCACACTCCGCTTCCAGTCGATAAGAATCTGCTTTGTGATCTATATGGACCTCGTGGAGTTCCTGGTCAAGCTGCTGGTCTGTTGCCTCTGTATGATCTTCTTGTGCGTATCTTCAGGGAGAACATTGCTCCAAGTGGAGGGAACAACGATGCTATCAGAAGCTCCCTGGTGGATCTCCTTATTTTTTCTCATGATTGTGCCACGTCTACCGATCCGGATGCAGATTTCTCTCTTGATGTGATGGACTTTATCTTCAACGAGATGTACGATGCTATGGTCAGCAAGGGTTCTCTTCCGTACGCCCCTTTCATCATGAAGCTTATCATTGACACTTGCAAGGGTCAGGATTTCAGCAGTAAGTGTGTGTCTCACAAGGTCAAGAAGCTCTATGTGAAGCAGAACAAGCCAGCTCCAGCTCCTGTTGGTCCCATTGGTCCCGATTCTTTCATGAGAGATGCTTGTTCTAGTGTGCCAAGTGGGAAGTTTGTGTCTAAGGATGTGCCCAAGAGAGTGAAGAAGTGGAGCTGGTTTCAGAAGCATGTTCTTTGCATGAAGGTTGAGATTCATCGTGAGAACTATGAAGCTTATTGTGAGCGCAAGGCTATTCTTGATACTCAGCGTGAGATTCTTCATAAGCTCAGTGGGGACCAAGCTGCTCTAGCTCCTACTCCTCCTCCCATTGCCTACAACAAGTGGCATTCCGAGACCTATGATTGGGGCGCGATGGAGAAGTCTCTCTATGTTGGTCGCACCACTCGTGTTGGTGATGAAGATGAAGAGGAAGAGGATGTGGAAGAAGATGAGGAAGGAGAGTTTGAAGAAGATGATGAAGAGGAGGAGGACTATGAGGAGGACGAGGACGACGACGACTTTGAGTGACTTCTTGGGGCGTGTAGTATGCTCTTGTCCCTTTTTGGTGTCTTGATGCCAAAGGGGGAGAAGTTGTTCTAGTAGGACTTCTCGTTGGGATTTGCTTTGGTGTGGGAGCTACTTTTCCGTTTTCTTGCTTATGAACTTATCGTTAAACTTATTGTTATCTTGTGCTTGGTGAACTTTCTTTAGGATTGTTATTGTGAAACTTGTTTAAGTTATATTGCTTATCTCTAGAGGGAGCTTCACTTGAACTTATGCATATCTCTAGGGGGAGCTCCCTTGCCTAATTGATCTTACTATTGTAAATCCTAGTGTTGTCATCTAACACCAAAAAGGGGGAGATTGTTAGGGCATTTTCTAGCCTCCCTAGTTTTGTGTGTTAGTTGACAACACCTGGACATTTTACCAGTGTTTTTGTGCAGAAAGTTGGCCGGATTTTTCGGCCGGATATTTGCAAAACTGGGCCAGATAATCCGGCCACCCCTGAAAATGGCTAAGGACCAGAAGCAGCAAGATGCGCGTCACCCAGATTTTGGGGCGGATATTTCGGCCGGATTTTTCCAGATCTGGGTCGGATAATCCCCCCCCCCCCCGTGAAAACGGCTAAGGACCAGAAGAAGAGCAGATGCGCGTCACCCAGATTTGGGGGCGGATATTTGGGCCGGATTATTCCAGATCTGGGCCGAATAATCCCCCCCCCCCTGGTGAAAACGACTAAGGACCAGAAGAAGAGCAGATGCGCGTCACCCAGATTTGGGGGCGGATATTTGGGCCGGATTATTCCAGATCTGGGCCGGATAATCCCCCCCCCCCCCCCGTGAAACGACTAAGGACCAGAGGAAATGCAGATGCGCGTCACCCAGATTCCTGGCCGGATATTTCGGCCGGATTATTCCAGAAGTGGGCCAGAATATCCGGCCGCCGGATTATCCGGTTCAAGTTTGGGCCGGATAATCCGGCCCCTAGCGGCTGCAACGGATACATTTCGGGAAGGGGTATTTATACCCCTTCCTCTCTTCCTCCCCAGCTTGCTCGTCCTCATCAAGAACAAGACACTATTTGGAGCCAACCTCACTGCAAGATCTCCACCTTCAACCACCCAAAGTCTTAGATCTTTGGAGGATCGAAGGAGGAGGTCCCGATCTACATCTCCATCGAAGGAATTTCTTTTTCCCCTCCTCTTGCTTGAGGGATTTGTTCCTAGTGGTTCCTTGGAAACACTAGGTGGTTTGATTCGAGATTTCTCTAGTCTTTGTGGATTCTAGCCTCCGTGGCTTTCTTGGGAGCCTCCAATTCAGTTGTGGATGTGTGCCCCAATCTCCGTGTAAGGGATTCGGTGAGTTCCCCCAATACCACCGCTTAGTGGAACGAGCTAGCCTCCGTGGCTTGCTCACCGGAGAACAAGGTGAGCCTCCGTGGCGTTGGTCGACTCCGTGTCACCACACCTCTCCAACGTAGACGTACTTCCCCTCAAAAGGAAGAAACTACGGGAATACATCCTTGTGTCTCCGGTCTCCGCTCCTCGGTTATTTCTTATCCGAACTCGCTTACTTGCTTACTTGTTTACTTGTTCACTTGCTTGCTTGCCACTTAGGAAATTCACCTAGTTGCACATCTAGAGAATTTACTTTGTGTCAAGCCATAAATTGAAAAAGATAAAATTTTTGTGTAGCGCCTATTCACCCCCCCTCTAGTCGCCCGTGTGATCCTTTTCAGCATCTTTTTGAGGGATTTGAGAGAGGAGATCTTGATCTACAATCTCCACCAAATCATTCCTCCTCTAAGTGAGGGGAATCCTTTGAATCAAGATCTTGGAGTCATTGGTTGACCTCCACCCTTGTTCTTCCTCTCTAACTCCTCCATAGCATTTGTTGCCTTGGTGGGATTTGAGGGAGAAGGATTTGAGCACTTCCCCTTGTGTTCTTGCTTTGCATCCCTGCATAGTGTTGAGCTCTCCATTATGATTTGTTCGAGTGAGAGACCGTGAGCTTGTTACTCTTGGAGGGTGACCTCCTAGTTGGCTTGGCGGTTGGTGCCTCGGTGACCTCTTCGTGGAAGATTGTGAAGAGGCTCGGGCTTCCCCTTCGTGGGAGTTGTAAAGTGGTTGTGGAGCTTGCCATCTCCGGAGTGGAGGAAAAGCTAACCATAAGAAGGGGTCCCTAGCTTCGTGGGGGGCTCGGAGAAGAAGGTGAGCCTTCATGGCGTTCGGGAGCCTTCGTGGTTTCCCGCATCTCTCCAACGGTGATTAGCTTACTTTTTGTAAGTGAACATCGGGATACATCTTCGTCTCCGCGTGCCTCGGTTATCTCTATACCCGAGTTTATTTCCTTTCGATAGCCTTCATGCTTGAAGTACTTATATCTTGTTTATCACTTGTGAAATATATCTTGTGCTATCTTGCTTAGCTCTAGTTGTTGTTGGTGCACTTAGTTGAGCCTAGCTTATTTAGGTTTTGTGCTTGTAAAATAAACGTTAGTTTAATTCCGCATTCTTACAAGACAAATCCGTAATAGTTTTTAAAACGCCTATTCACCCCCCCCCCCTCTAGGCGACATCTCATCCTTTCACCCGAGAGTTTGATATAAACCCCGAGTCACCCTTGTGAGGAAAATTCTCTTGCTAAAACACTCTGCACTTGGAGTCCCAACGAAATGGCACATTGCTTAGTATCATCAACCACCGCGGTCATCTTCTGGTCGATCGCTAGATCCAGAGAAGCAGCGACCGCTTCCGCCATGGAGGTTCTTAATGATTTCGTCGATCTCGACCTTGAGATGCTCATGTGTGCGATCCGTGGTGACGGAGACGGTCTCATAGATCCCCTTCCCCTCGCTCGAGAGGTTCTCCATGAGCTCCACTCGGCGGCGCTCCACCGCGGCCTTGAGTCGCGTGTTGTGGGGATGAGGAATCTCGAGCGTGAAGGGGTGGCGGAAAAAACTGGCTCTGAGTACCAAATGTTACCGCCTTATCCGATATATTGATGCAGAGGGATGGTTTATAGGTTCATGGAGGTTCATGCCGGGAAATTGCTCCGGCGAGGAGCGATCGGGATCTGGTTTTATCATGTTAGAAGCTAGTCGGTAACCACTAAATTCCTGGCCAAGTATTTAGGTTACCGGTCATGGGATTATATCGATGAGCTTGTGACCCATTCGCTAGGTTGGTACCGCGTCGAGGGCTTTCTGGGCCGAAGGTTGGGCCGGGCCTTCTCATCCTCTTGGGCTATAGATGACGAGGCAGCTTCAGGCGTTGGCGATGCAAAGTCGTCGCTAACAAAATAGCAAGTGGCATTGCGCAATGGTCGCTTTCGTAGTCATGTGTGAAAGGATATTTATTGTCCTAATATATTTTGGTATTGATGACACGTACCAATCAACAAAGTGTAGTTTTAGTTGTGTTGAATTTGTAGGAAACTGAAGCAGATTTCAATCAAGCGGTAGTACCGCCCGGTGACCCAGTACTACCGCTCGTGCAGTCTTTGCATGGGTTGTCGCTGTCCGGGAGTACTACCGCCCTATACTACCGGGCCACTACCGCTGACAAGGGTATAGTTAATAGAGCCCGTTAGTTGAGTACCCCTGAGGCCCGTATAGCTAGGCCCAATTGTAATGATAGTCGAATACGAGTTCCTACCGTATGTCGATATTGTAATCTATATCGGACCCTACCCGATCCTCGAGACCTGGCCACCTATATAAAGGGGCCAGGAGGGGACGGTGTAGGGAAGATTGAAAGCAAGCCAGGTTAAACACCCAAGTTTACTTTCGACACATACCTATTTCGACTAACTTTACCTTCGAGTTCATCCGACGCCCTATCTCCTCGATCCTAAGTCCTTCATCTAGGACATTTGTCGAGTTAACCCCTCATCAATTGGCGCCGACCGTGGGGATCTCGGGCGTTGGAATCATGAATTCGACGGCTTTTTCGCTTTTAGCCAACAACAGCGTAGAAGTCGACGAAAATCAAGAGATGGAGTTGACAATTGGAAGTTTGAGCATCCTCATTGGGCCATCGGGTTCATCTCGCCTTTCAGATCCGATGAAACAAAATCCGTCGGCAAGTGAGCCCGAAATAGTAGCAATGATGGAGTATTCCGACGGCTCATCCAGCGAGGTAAACTCGCCGATCAGCCTAGAAGAAGTGCTAAAAGAAATCGAAGAAGACAACAAAGCAAAGGAAAAACTCGACGAAGGAGTCCAACTCAATGATCTCATGATCTGCCTCGACAATATCTCAGACAAATCAACAGACACATGGAAGACAGGGTTAGAGCTTTCTGAAGATGGCGACTCGATCTTCTCAAGCTTCAATAGTAACATCGGCAAACAATGCCAGGTGCTCGCCATTGTGGGAGACAACTCAGAAGAATTCGATGAAAATGACAACCCAGTGCTAAACCCAGCAAATATAGACAGAGGAGCAAATCACCTAGCAGAAGGGCAAACAGCAGAATCTCTCACAGCCAGGGAAAAAATTCGACTATCAGTCGACGAGTGGAGGGTAATAAGAGAAGCCGTAGAACACGGCACGCCAATACCATCAAATTCCAGCAAAGACATGCTTTTGGGATATCATTACGCCCTAAGGCAGCAGGCAAAGCAATTAGCAAAGGAAAAAATAGAGATACAAAGAAGAAAAGATTCAGCCATTGCAGCTAGCGAAGCTGCTCGTAAAGCACGAAGCGACGCATCATACAGCAACGCAAGGAAAAATCGTCGACACGGTTCAAGGTACGATAACCTCGAGTACTCCGACAGGCAAAGTATTTCTAAAAACCTCGACTCGTCCTTCCTATCGGTCGACGAGCAGGGAAACATCCTACCGAAAACTCCTAAAGCAGCACTAGTGGCAGCGCAAGCATATCTACTTACAACTCGACCAAGTCCAGGAGATCCCAGAGAACATATGCATAGAGCAGCACTGAACGGACTCAACATGGCGGGCCACAAGCTATCAGCAAAAGGAGAAGAAGCATATCATCACAAGGAAGTGAACAAAGCAAGGTCACCTCGCCGTCACAACAGTCCTCGGCGCAGAAGCAGCAAGCACCGATCTCGATCGCCATCACCAAAACAGCACGGTGGAACTCGAAGATCGCAATCCCCAAATGAAAAACGGGACTATGAAGATGACGAAAAAGAGATGGGGGCATCGTGCTTTACCCGCAGGGT
This sequence comes from Dactylis glomerata, assembly GCA_007115705.1. Taxonomy (NCBI): domain Eukaryota; kingdom Viridiplantae; phylum Streptophyta; class Magnoliopsida; order Poales; family Poaceae; genus Dactylis; species Dactylis glomerata. The sequence continues at coordinate 1,016,688 of QXEO01000186.1, forward strand.
TCGCACCACTCCAGTTCCCAAGGGATTCAAGCTACCTCATGATCAGCAAAAGTACGACGGATCACAGGAACCACAATCATGGCTCGCAGATTATTTACAAGCAGTTTAGATATTAGGAGGAACCAAAGAAACAGCAATGCAAAGTTTGCAACTACACCTCACTGGCGCAGCAAGGTCATGGTTGAGCAAGCTAGAAAAAGAATCTATTGGAAGCTGGGAAGACCTCACAAAGCAATTTACAAGCAACTTCAGGTCGACATACAAACGACCAGCATCAATAGAAGAAGTCAAAGCATGTATGCAACAACGCGACGAAACACTGCGGGCATACATCCAAAGATGGAGCCTTATCAAAAATTCAGCAGTCAAAGTTTCAGACGAAAGAGCAATAGACGCGTTCATCATTGGATTAAGGCGAAGAGACCTAGTCGAGGAGATGGGTAGAATCAAGCCGAAAACAGTGTCAGACCTCATGGACACAGCAAACAGATTTGCAGATGGAGAAGATGCGTACAACAACAAGCGGACAAGATCCCTAGAGGACGACAGAAGAAACAGATATGGAAGTCAAAGGAGACGGCCTCGGAATTACGACACCTATGGCTCCCATAGCCAAGTCGCCGCAGGATACAAAGACAACGGCTATCAAGGAAGTGATCGAAGAAGCTCGGGATATCGAAGACTACGAAAAAGAGGACTATAAAAAGTTCCCTACAAGAGAACCCAGAGAGTACAACCCATCGCCAGAAGAAATGCTCAACGGACCTTGTCATATACACTCAGCGTTCGTCGATGGGAAGCGAGTATCAAGACACGCAATGAAAGACTGCACAACATTCTTAAAACTACAAGAGGCAGCGCTAAACAAACAAACCAAAGCAAGGCGACAAGGATTTGAAGGAAGCAACAATCCTCCGGCAAAACAACAAGGAAACAATGGAGCTCTTCAAGGACAAGACCAGCAAAACCAGGGACACGACGACGACGAAGGGTATGTCCCATCAAAAGGACACATCACAGCAATGATACAACCTGTGCCCAAGTCGAACAAAGAAGAGAAGAGTATAACTCGACAAGTCAACCTAGCAGTCATCTCACCGCCAGCCACAACGGAGTATCTGCACTGGTCAGAACAACCAATCGAATTCAACAGAGAAGACCACCCTATAACAGTACCTCGGCCGGGAAACGCGCCTTTGGTACTCAAAGCTCAAATCGGCGTGTATGATGTCGACAGAATATTCATGGACGCAGGGAGTGGAATTAACCTGATATACGCAAAAACACTCCGAGCAATGCATATATCACTAGAGTTCCTGAAATCAACAGATTGTTCCTTCCACGGGATCGTGCCAGGAAGTGCCAATTACCCACTGGGTCGAATAGCACTCAATGTTTGCTTCGGCAACCGACAAAACTATAGAAGAGAAAAGCTAGACTTCGAAGTCATGGACTGGCCATCTCAATATCACGCGATCCTCGGACGACCCGCGTTTTCGCGATTCATGGCAGTGCCTCACTATACATATTTGGTACTTAAAATGCCAGGACCAAGAGGAATAATTACAGTGAAAGGAAGTTTTGAAGTTTCAGATCTCTGCGACAGGGAGTTCCACAAGATAGCGCAAAATTTTGGCGTAATAGCCAACCATGCAGAAAAGGCAAAAAGCGCGACTACAGAGGGTGTCAAGCTACTCGAAGGACGCGTCGCGGAGCCCGAAACGAAGAAACCATGAGTAGGAGCATCAGGAGAAAACACAGACGCAGAGGAAAAAGGGAAAGCCATGGCGGCATAAGCATCAAAAGACAATAAGAGTAGAGTAGAACAATACGGCTGTAAAAGCCACGAGTTATACCAGGGGCAATGCCCTCTAGATCCAGAACACAGGTCACAGGCCGGATCTCTTGGGTCACCCCATGTATCTTACATTACAAGTATAATAAAGACGAAATGTTCCTCATATTCGAGTTTACGAGTCTTTCAAAAGAGAAAGTGCGGCAAACGCACGAATCATACAATAACGCCCTGAGAATAAGTTTCAGACGTATAGTCGTGAAATAAATAAACTCTCGCGTTCCACATACACCTTACAACATCGGGTTGTCAGAATCATCTACACCTAAAGGGTCTAGGTAGTGAAACTCGCGGAAAAATGCGGAGTCTTCTTGCAACAACCTGGCTATAATTCGATGGGCAGGCTGCAAGGTACTCTCTAAGTGTACTCGAAGGCTTGCCCCACCAGGAGGATAGCTCAGCGACATAGAACTATAATTGAGTCTTGGCTGCCACTTGCGTATCCACCCAAGAGCAAAGTTGGCACCCGCCACTAGGTTCAGTTCTATCAACCGATGGACTCGCTGGCTGGATCTAAAAACATCAAGAAGCAATGGAAAAGTAGCAGGCAGAGGATTGCGAGGAAGCATGACCGAATGCATAGTTACGAGAGCTCTCCTACAGCCATCCACTGCCTCGCCAATATGCTGGGCACGGTCCTGAAGCAATACAATAGCGCTTCGGCGTCGAGGATCAGACCATAAATTTTCAACACCTGCGGACATCTTTTCCAGAGCCGCACTTCGCTCGGTAACCCGACGATCTTCAGCAGCGAAGTCCAAGCAAGTGCCTATAAGGGCAAAGGATATCATAAAAGTAACAGTAGAGCAAAAAAGCGAAGAAAATAAGTCGAGAGGAAACTTACATCGCAACATTTCACAGGCGGATTCAACGATACCAAGAATGAAAGAATTGCATTCTTCGTGATGCAAAATCTTTGCCGTCAAGCTGGACACTTCATCACCAAGAATCGATACCTGCTTCGTCAGGGCAGAAGTTTTGCTAACCTTATCAAACGCCATCTAAGCTTGGCGTTTGGCTGAAGTCAAGCGAACCTCAAGGTCAGAAATCCTTGAAGAATATTCTGCGCATTGATCGCATCGACTAGGAGGCGACGGAATCCTCGAATTCAACGTATTGGCAGAGAAAGGAGCAGGCCCGCAAGTCAAAGGGTCATCGACATGCATTAACTGAAAGCGAAAGAAAAGGAAGAAGAAACATTTCAGAAAGGCGGCACGGGACTTCATAAGAAAGATATATTTACATGAGATCACAACCCTATGACTAAAGTTCTCGGGTTGCACGCAACTAAAAGTTTTTACATTCAAAAAGAAGAAACTTGAAACTACAAAAGAGCCGAGTCTATGCCACCTCAGCATTTTGCTCTGTGGCAGAAGAGGGCACGGCAGATTCCTCGCCAGAAGTCGACGGTGGCACTGGATCTTCCACAGCTGGAGGTGGTGCAGCAGATGCCGCAGAGGATGCCAAAGGGGAAATAAGTGTCACCAATGCAGGTGCCAACTTCTTCGCCTTCTCAAAAAAAGTCTTCATCTCGTCGCGGGTACGGCCATGGGGAGTGCTCACCCTCTCCCAGTCGAAATCCGTACCATGCGCAAGGGATAGTGCGATAGCACCCTCGGCGCCACGCTTAATAGAAAGCCCTTTCAGCTGGAGGGTGGGGTCTTCAGTTGTATCGAAGGACTTGGCAAGATTACTCAGGTCGTCCTTCGGAACTGCTGCCCTTTTCTTCGGCCACAACCCGACAAAGAGTCATGAAAGAACGCGGTTAACTAACTCGAAAGTTTCCTAGATAGATATCCAGTTTTCCTCGAGTAGGTTAACCGCGGTCATCAGAGGGTCATCGTCCGGTTGCAGGGCCGATGGAGATACCCCAGTAAATCCTGCACGACACAAAGAAAGTAGAAAAGAAAAGAAGGAGGAAGATGTCAGCACGTACAACAGTGCAACAGAAGTCGAAAATAGGAGACAAGGCGAAACACTTACTTTCAGCAGCAGTGGACATTGTGTGGAGACGCTCCGCCACGGCTTGCTCTCGCTGGGCATGATCCTTGTTGGCATCAGCTAAAGCTTTTTCAGCTTTCTTCGCCTTACCAAGCGCAGATTTCTGCGACTTCTCAGTGTTTGCCTTGGCAGTGGCCGCAGCATCGTAAGCTTTCTGAGAAGCACGGAGCTCCGCCTCCAGCGACGCAATCCGGGCATTGGCTGTTGCTAGAGCAACTACAATGGAAGAAGAAGGGAAGTCAGATAAATAGCACAAGATATGCAAGGAGGAAAAACCATGAATGGATGTAGAACATACCTTCGGAAGCTTTCGCAACCTTTAGGTACTCAGCGCATTCGGTACCCAAGGCGACAAATCTCTTCAATAAAGCCTGAAAAGAAAAAGAAAAAGAAAAGGAGTGGGAAAGAAGTGCGAGCGTATGCAAGGGAGATAAGTCAGGAGAAATTACTCACATCATGGGGGGAAGCCGAGGATTCGTGGGCTTCCAGAGAAACTTCGGGTTCTTTAGCCTTCTTCACGCGCTTGGGGTTTTGGGGCACAGGAACCTTCTTTACAGAGGCCCTGGTAACCCTAGGCGCAACTTCTTGAGCCGGGGGCTCATCGTTAATAGCAGGAGAAATTGAAGGAGTAACTATGGCAGCTTTTGACGGCTCTTCGTCATCTCTGCACGAAGCAAAAAATTTATGAGTAACATGACGGAAACAAGGCAAAAAAAGATGCAATTGAGGAACTTGAATAAGAACACTTACGACGCCAGGAGGTCGAAGAGATCCATATCTTCTGTCAGGACAGGAGATTTCTCCGCAACTGCTTGTTGCAAAGAGGAACTCGAAGAAGCAAATTCGTCGACTCGTTTCCTCTTCTTGTCCAAGCCAGTGTCTTTAGGCCGCACAGGAGGAAGCGATGTCGACGAACTAGTATCCTCTTCTGATTCTTCGGCATCATCTCCGTCCTGATTGTCATCAGCCTCGGGGGCTTCAGATACAGACCTGGCCAGATCAGCCAAAAGGGGCCCTGCCTCTGGAAGAGGGGGGCGTGAGAGGAGAAATTGGTGTTCCTGCACGCGAATGCGTTATTAGAGTAAGTAAGGAAAAAGAAAACATAGTTTGAGAAACACGAAAATCGACAACAAGAAGTCAGGAAGTAAGCAGATATATACCTCGGGAAGAGGGTGTACGGAGTCAAAGAAATCAGCAGTCAAATCAGCAACTGCATGATCCTTGGCGAGCTTGGTGAGATTCCTGACCCGCTTGTCGACATCTTCTTTCGATATCAGATCTTCAGAGACGCGGGTAGGATCTTCCAAGCCAGAGTAACTCCAAAGTTTGGTAAGGCGGTGTTGTAGGGGTTGAACTCGACGTTGAATGAAAAACGCCATGAGTTGAATACCCGATAAAGCGCCTCCTTGACCTCCTTTTAAAGCTTTGATGCGAGAAAGAAGAGGAAAAATTTGTTCGACTTCCGCATCTGAGGGGAGCGTATCCCACGACGCTAATTTCTTTACCTCCTAGGAAGCATCAAAAGGAGGTAGGCCGTATTCATCTTCAGGAGAGGATTTGCGGTCCTTGATATAGAACCACTTGGTCCTCCACCCTTGGACATATGCGGCCATAGAAAATTCAAGGTATTGTGCTTCAGGGCGCACAGAAACGACGGCTCCGCCCAGTTCGGGTTTTCTAGCCAACGCAACATTGGGGCGGAGCCAAAAAATTGACCTCCAGAGAAGAAAGTGGGACTCAATGCCCAAGAACAACTCGCAAAGAGTCACGAGACACGCAATGTGTAGAAGAGAATTAGGTGTGAGCTGGTGAAGCTGCACACCGTAAACAAAGAGAAGCCCACGAAGGAACTCGTGGGCAGGAAGAGAAAGACCACGGAGGAGGAAAGCGAGGAACATTACCCGATAACCACTCGGGGGCTTCGGGATCCGCTCCGTGCTTAGAAACTTGATTGAATCTTGGGCGGAGATGAGGCCGTCCGTCCGGGCCTTCTCCACCTCCTTCTCCGTGATGGCAGAGGTCACCCAGCTGGTCGCAGCGTTCGCTTTTCCCTTGGCCATGGCGTTCTTGCTCGCTCGGTGCTTCACGCGCATCTATCAGATCTGTGCCTGGGGGCTATGCGCGAAAGGAGAAGGAAGCAAGAGCAGCAATGGCGGCGGTGGCGGAGAGAAAGAGCTGGTAAACAGTAAGATTCCCCACGATCCCCCTTATATATCTTCTGGGAGAAAGATCGTGGGCTGAGACGTGGCGCAAAGATAGGAAATGGTAAGCCCACTAACGGTCAAAAGTTAAGAAATTTACAGTATTGCCCATGCAACGGTTCGCAATGGTACAGAGTGACGTACTCATTGATGACATAAAGAAGATAATATAAGAAAGAGAAAAAGATGGCGCCGACAAGTGCAAAATAGGTGCACAAGATTGTATACGAAGGAATTTCGATTATAGCCATGGGGGCTACTATTTTCAAGAATGGTAAATACAACTTCTCTCTGAAGTGGTGGATTAGTATTCGACGACAAGATGTTCTTAAAAGTATCTCGAAGTTGAAGTATCTCGAGTTGAAGTATGATGGACTACGCTATATTTTTGAGCCTATACTCGAAAAAAGTCTTTTTCGACTATAGCCTCGGGGGCTACTCCCATCGGGAGCGCTGAGCGCGCACCCTACGATATTTCTTGGTAAAGCATTAGAGTTGGAGAAGTGCAGGAGTGTTACTCCCATCGGGAGCGAGTTTTACGGTTGAAGAAACCCGAATATTTTCAGTCAAAATTTGACTGCGACATGAGATTCTCGAGTTGTGTTATCGCAACGCAACTCGAATGCCGTGACTTGTCACGAAGGTAAGACCCCGGGATCCGTCCTGTGTGGCCTGGTATACGCACATGGATGCGCTCTGCTGGTATGTATCCGTGTCTACGACGCGAAGAAAATCCTGGTGGACGCACTGGGTACCCTGAGAACCACTGGGATTCATTCTTTGTAAGTCCTAAATGCGGCAAAAGAATGGGTTTGACCGGTATCCCGAATTCAAATCCAAGGGGATTGAATTTGAAGTAGGTGACAAGTATCTGTTCCGACAGTTAACTGACCTCTTGATCCGTCAGAGTTGTCAGGCTTGTTCATCAAAACCCCTTGCGAAAGAATATCATGAAAATAAGTCGAAAGACCAAGTCGAAGATTTGAAGATAAGAAGAAATCGAAGAATTGATCAAGTCGAAGATTTGAAGATTAGAGATTCAACCTGAATTTGCAATTCTAGTAGAATCTCAGGGGCTACTGACAAGGGTATAGTTAATAGAGCCCGTTAGTTGAGTACCCCTGAGGCCCGTATAGCTAGGCCCAATTGTAATGATAGTCGAATACGAGTTCCTACCGTATGTCGATATTGTAATCTGTATCGGACCCTACCCGATCCTCGAGACCTGGCCACCTATATAAAGGGGCCAGGAGGGGACGGTGTAGGGCAGATTGAAAGCAAGCCAGGTTAAACACCCAAGTTTACTTTCGACACATACCTATTTCGACTAACTTTACCTTCGAGTTCATCCGACGCCCTATCTCCCCGATCCTAAGTCCTTCATCTAGGACATTTGTCGAGTTAACCCCTCGTCAACCGCTCAGCAAGTTTTGCTTGCGGTAATGCCATTTTGGCTAAGCGGTAGTGGACCGGTAGTTCCAATCGGCGCTGGTGAAGCAACGAAATCAAGGTGACCGGTAGTACCACGCAGGTAGCCGGTACTACCGCTCCAGGAGTGTCTGCACAAGTCAAGGGCCGTCGGTTCTGCTGCGGCAGCATCGCTGCGCCTACAGAGCGGTACTACCGCTGCAAAGTACCGGGCCACTACTGGTCAGAGAGTTTCCGCTCTCTGTATTCGCTTAAAACTAAGCGATAGTGTGCCGGTAGGGGACCGGTACTACCGGTGGACCCTCTACGGCTGAAGATGAAGACCGGGCTGGTACTACCGTTGGGCGCAGCGGTACTACCGGCCTCCTGAAGATTCTGCGAGAAGCTCATAGTCAAAGAGTCAAGACCGGGACCGGTACTACCGCTCCCCTGGGCGGTAGTACTGCTCAGGGCACAGTAACGGTCATAAATGTGCCCCACCTATAAAAAGGAGAGCCCTAGATCTACAATCCTACCCAAGTGATTTGTTTTTTCCCCACCCATCCTCTGTGGAACTTGCTTTGAGCAAGAGAGGTCACCTCAAAGCTTCCTCCGTGTAAAAGCTTCGTGGTTCTTGTTGGGAGCTTCCAATTGAGTTGTGGAGTTGTGCCCCAACCTCAGTGTAAGGGTTTCGGTCGGTGCCCCCAATACCACCGCTTAGTGGAACCGAGCTAGCCTCCATGGTTTGCTCACCGGAGAACAAGGTGAGCCTTCGTGGCGTTGGTTGACTCCGTGTCACCACACCTCTCCAACGCAGACGTACTTCCTCTCAAAAGAAAGGAATTACAGGAATACATCCTTGTGTCTCCGGTCTCCACTTCTCGGTTATCTTGTTCCTTTACTTGTATCTTGTTCTTTACTTGTTGTATGCTTGCTTGTCACTAGTAAGGAAATTCACCTAGTTGCACATCTAGAGAATTTACATTTGTGTCAAGCCATTAAATTGAAAAAGACTAAAAATTGGTTTAGCGCCTATTCAACCCCCCCCCTCTAGTCGCCCCATAAGATCATTTCAGTGTGTATTGGTCAGATTGGTGCCATGAGTCCGGGACAAGGGTTCCGAGCCCGGTGGATGAACAGGTTGGGACCAAGATTTCCCCCACCCTAGGCAAACCGAACACACAAAAGAGCAATGACATATTTGTATTGTGGCAAAAACTTTGTTACCCGGCCATGGCTAAACTTTGGTCTTTATTTGGATGGTTGCCAATTGTTTGACAGATACATACCACTTTGGCCAATCAAGTTTATTTTTCTTACCAACCAACTTATGGCAACAAAAAAATCAACCAAAAATTTGGCTAGGCAAATAGGGCAACCATGGGCTAGATGGTTTGTGCCAAGATTTGCCCTATAGCCAGCTGGCTGAGAATGTGCCTGGTTTGTTTTTTGCCAAGATTTGCGCTGCCAAAATATTGGCAGATGCCCTCAGCTTTGCCTGCCTCGCTGCGCAGAATCCCGTCTCGCTGTTCACTGCGCCGCCCACACATACGCTGCGTCGTCGTGCCGCGTCGAGGCGCGACCTGGCCGACTCCGGCCTCCGCTGCGTCGCCCTCCGCCTCCTGTGAAACCCACCGTGGTCAGATCCGCGCCTTCCACCTCGTGGATTTTCCCCCGACCCTCCTCTCTCGAGCGAGAAAAGGTGGACGCGGCGGCGACGACACCTTCGCCGGCAGGGACGGAGTGACAGCGCAACCGGAGGAGACGGAAGCGGCGTGCTTCCTCCCGCCGACATCCAACCACAGCGGCGTGAGCTCGGCGGTGACCAGTAGTGGCGACCGCAACGACCCTGTCGTCGGGGGAGAAGTTGGATTGGTAAGCCCCGCTCCTACTCCCCTTTTTATCCCCCCCCCCCCCCCCCCACCCACTCATCGTCTTAATTTCTATTCCCTTCGGTTCATTAATTTCTAGGATTCTTGTCTGGTTCTTGGATAATTTCTAGGGTTCTTGGTCTGGTGCGAAGATTGAATTTTTGTCTTACTCCATTGCAACCGAACAAGGCCTGAAGTTTAGGTGCTTTTTTAACACACATTAGCTCACATGGCTGTCAGGACCTGTTATAGGATCCGAGCTCTCTCTTCTATCTGAATTAAACTAAAACAAGGGGGAAATAGCTGTCAGATCGCTATTTTAGTAGTGGTAAACAATTCTGTAGGTTAATTTATCAAAGTTTTGACTCTGATGACTTTGGGAAACGGCATAACAAAACTGGTTTCAGTTCTTTTTGGTGCGATGATAAACATCATCATGATTTTGTTGGTCATGATTCAAATTCAATTAATTGTGCCTAGCTACATTGCTGCTAGTCACATGCTAAGCTAGCTTAATCCAGAGGGAAATTTGAGCTTGCGCTAAATTAATGTCTGTAGCATTTTAATTGAAACTACCTGATGCCTGCACCTATAAGTATTTTACACTCTACATATCCTTGTGCCCGTCGGAAGATCTCAAATCTTTTTGTTTAGAGTACCAGCCAATTTTCTGCAACTGATTATTAGGTGTTTCAACACCCTGCTATTTGTCTTTATGTTATATTATAGGCTATGCATTTCTGAAAAAAAAAATCGATTCAGGAAATGATCTTGTCTTTGTCAATGGCTCAGTGCTAAAAAAAACACACTTGTTCTTTCATTTGTCACTGCTATAAAAAATACTGAAAAAGGGTCTCCTTTATTTTTGCTTTCTTTCGATTATCAATTAGTACAAAGATATGATTGAAGTGCCTCTGTTTTTAGTTGTAGAATCAGTCAGAATATGCTTCTTTATGTTTGAATGTAGAGATATATCTTTTGCTTTGTGTGAGATGACAGATACATCCTTTTCTTTTTGTATGATGACACATATGCTTCTTTACGTTAAAAATACCACCTTCCCCTTGGCAATAGTTTGTGCTGATGCTTGGACAGATCGACTCGGTTCCTGGCAATTCGTACAAATAGATAGCAAGAGCTTTGATTTGCTAATTTACTGTGATATGTGAGCTCATATTTAGCTTAGTAACACATTAACACTGATGATGAACAAAACAACAACGCACATGTATACCTTATTTCTTTGTTCATATATACATTCCTCTGTGTTCATAAGTGTCCACCCTAATACAAATAATTAATAGTAGGAAGATGCAAACTCCTTTATATCACATCATACAAATCAGGTTAAGCTCCTTTTCATTTTATTTTATTGTCCTTTGATGTGGACGAATTGCCCTTCATTACCAATACAGTGCATCAATCACTATGGAAACAACATCGGCGAGACAAGAATCATTTGTTCAGCACAGCATAAACTTGATCAAGCTCAGAATAATAATTGTACAACAATGATTGTTGATTGGGGGTCCGTTTCTGGCTTGTAAATATTCAGAGTGCATGTTGTGATGTTTGAGTTGGATCATGTTTTCTATCATCAACTGCTAGGTAAGCTTTTCTTGTGATGTTTGGTTGATTGAGTGCATGAATGTATGGATTTTGTAGTTGGTTGCGCTCCAGTATACGATGGTAGTTCATCTTTCAACCATGCTTATGTGCTGTATAGGAAATGTGATTACTCTGTTACTCAGTTGCAACAGCCGGGGGAATTGAGGGGATTAACCAACATCAATGATGAGGGGTTGGGAGGAAATGTTGGGATTAATCACTGCAGGGATAGGGTGAGGGGGCAGGGATCACCCAATCCCTCGGTGGATTAGATCCACTAAAAGATTTTTTTTTGTGAGAGAGATCAACTAGAGGATTAAATCCATTGCAACCGAAAAGGCCTCAAGTTTAAGTGTTTTCTCCAATTCCCCCTTTTAATGCTTTGGTATGAGATATTCTTCAGTTTTTTTTCCACAATTGGGCATAGTTTTTGGCCCAGGGCTTGCTCATATCCTGGTTCCGCACGCCGGGTAGGCCATATAGATTTGTAAGATATTGTGAACAGATACCTTAGGGGATTTTGTGTTCGTAAGAAATTGAAGGACTTTTGTTAGCAGAACAAATTAAGTTTGTGTATAAGGATATATATCGTTCTTAGGCGCCACTATCAGATTGCTTAGTGTTGCTGCCAAGTCTGTCAGCTGTGGTATCTAACTTGAGGATCAGCTACTTTCTAACATGGGGGATAAATCATGCAGGTTTAGAGTTCTACATCTTTGGAAATGCATCCTCATCTGACCCTACACAGGCATCCTATGTGTGCTGAGGTATCTCTGTACTGACCTCTTGGGTCTATCTGAAGTTTTCGCATTTAAATGTATATATTTTGCACCTGTTCTGAAACAATATTATGTCTATTTGTTCCACCAGATTATTGAAGAATTCCAAAAGTGCCATGTGGATCACCCGATAAAAAAATTCTTTGGTGAATGCACAGATCTTAAGATTAAGCTGGATAAATGCTTTCGGCAGGAGGTAAAGCATCTCTTGTCCTCGTTACATAAAACTACCAGAACCTCCAAAGTTATTAAGGGTTAATACTAAAATTTAGTTATTTTTTCATATATCATAATTTCTGCTAAAGTAGTTTCTTGCTTCCCTAACTGTCATGTTACTCCTTGTGAGATTCAGAAATCTGTGAAGCGGAAGGCAAACTTTGAAGAGAGCAAGAAATTTAAAGAACAATTGCAGGCTTATAAAAAGGAAATGGCTGAGAAAGACAATGAATCATAGCTTGCCACAGAGGACAAGGGCCTGATTTCTAATGCTTTGTTCCGCAACCAAGTGGCTTCCACTTTGTGAAACTAAATTTCAGATTTTACTTTTAAATCAGGTGTACCACACATATATTTACTGTTAATATGATACAATTGATGAAACATAGTTTATAGACCTGCACTGCATTTTAGAAGTTCGAATTGTCTCATGCATGTTCTCATGGGACATTCTAGTCCATTTCAGCAGCATTGGAAGCTTTGTCGGATATTTGAGCAACAATTGTTGCACTATGCTGGTGTTGTACTGTGAGGATTTTTCTTGGAAATCCTAATAATTTGAAACAATTTCAAGTAAAACCAGTCAATTTTCTGGTACTCCCTTCTGGAATTTGCTTGTTTCATATAGGGATCATCCTGCAAGGTAGTAATGCTTGTTCAGATATTTAGTTGAAAGCCACTCTTCGGTTACATAGGTAGAAGCTCTAAGATGGAAACTACTACTCTTCCGAGTTCATCTGTCCTGCAAGGTACTCCGAGTTATCTGAAATGGCTTGATTTTTTGTTCACGCAAGTAGAAGGAACACTTTTGGCTCTGCAGTGACATAAATATGGATGGCTTCATTTTATATTTTGCCAGGTTGCTATATCAATTTGCTTTAGTTTGTCTTTGGAACTTTTTATGCATCAACTGTTGCATTTTGTCTTTTGATGATTTAAGTGTTGATCAAATGAGTCAACTTTGTACCTCAGCCTACTTTCAGTTGACCTTGGAGCAGTATTAAAGCTGAATCTGATTCTATGGGCGCTGTAGAGGCTTTGCCTGACATCCCATACTATAAAGGGTCTTCTGTGATCTTGGATGAGTGCATTTGGTGATGTTTTCTTGGTGAAGAACAATTATACTGTTTGTAAAATAGAAAAACGAATTTTGACCGGCCAGGTGGGAGCGGTGCAAAGAAAAAAAGACAACACAACTTCAGGGAGTCAAGCAAGTGAGAAGTGAGCTTTGACACTTTAGCATGGCAGTTCACAAGTGTCGAGTGTCATCATCCATAGCCTCTGACTGATGCGCGCACCCTACCTACCACATGATTCATTGCTTCTAATTTAAGCAGCATCATATTGCAAACCACACAGCAATTTGGAAGCACATTTCAGAGAGGAACAGAAGTTGCAGAACAGCGGGGGATCGAGTGAGGAAGAGCATGGGGTCGAGCGCGGTGGAGCCTATCCCTGTCCTGAGTTCCTACCAAATGGGACCCTTCAGGTTCTCGCACAGGTGAGCAAACATCCCATGGAAATGGGGAAATACTATCGATCATGCGACCAAGTTTCGCTCACTCTCCTGATGCGATGCAGGATGGTGCTGGCGCCGATGACGAGGTCGAGATCATACGGCAACCTCCCGCAGCCGCACGTCGTGGAGTACTACGCGCAGAGGGCCACAGCGGGCGGGCTCCTGATCGCGGAGGCGACGATAGTGTCGCCGGACTCGCGGGGCATGGGACTCATCCCGCACACCCCGGGGATCTGGACCAAGGAGCAGGTCCAGGCGTGGAAGCACGTCGTGGACGCCGTGCACGCCAAGGGCGCCACTTTCTTCTGCCAGATTTGGCATGTCGGAAGAGCGTCGGACACGGGTAAGATTCTGAATTTTTGTTGTTGTTCTAGCTGTTTTTCATGTTGGAAATGAGGCTGATTGATCTTGTGTGTTGCCTTCAGAGGATCGACCCATCTCGAGCACGGATAAGCCGATAGAGAAGAGCGAAGAGAACTACTTCATGGATTTCTCAACCCCAAGGCCCCTCACCGTGGAGGAGATCCCTGGTGTCATCGAACATTTCAGGATTGCCGCCCAAAACTCCATGGAAGCCGGTAAAATAGCTCACTTGATCCAACTCTCCAAGACGAGAACGAACGAGCTAGCGCAATGTCAATGTGTTATGTGTGCGTGCAGGGTTCGACGGGGTGGAGGTGCACGCCGCGAACGGCTACCTCCTGGACCAGTTCATGAAGGACGGCGTCAACGACCGCGCCGACGAGTACGGCGGCAGCCTGCCGAACCGCTGCCGCTTTGCCCTGGAGGTGGTCGACGCCGTGGCGGACGAGGTCGGGCCCGACCGCGTCGGCGTGCGCCTCTCGCCGTACTCCACCTGGCTCAGCTGCCGCGACTCGGACCCGGACGCGCTGGGCGCGCACATGGCCCGGGAGCTCAGCCGCCGCGGCGTCCTGTACCTCAACGTCGTGGAGCCGGAGATGGCGTTCGCGGAGGACGCCGACGGCGGTGGCGAGGCGCGCCGGGTGATCCCGCACAGGCTGCACGGGATGAGGGAGGCCTTCCGGGGGACGCTGATGGTCGGCGGAGGGTACGGCAGGGAGGAAGGGAACTGGGCCGTCGCCAGTGGGTACGCCGATATGGTCGTCTACGGCCGGCTGTTCTTGGCCAACCCCGACCTGCCGGAGAGGTTCAGGCGGAACGCGCCGCTGAACAAGTACCACCGGCCGACCTTCTACACCGACGATCCCGTCGTCGGGTACACGGATTACCCGTTTCTTGAGGAAGTTGTCGTGAGCGAGGAGAATGGCGTCACTCAGAAGAGCGGTGTGGCTTGTTCAGCGGTGCCAATGATGAAACTAGACAACTAAAAAAAACCTTGATACATTTTTAGTTGGTTTTTATCATGTATAGGTTTTTTTTCTCGGTTGGGAAAGAATGGGGGTAACCGAAAATTCCGGTTTTCAAATACCGGAAATACCAATCAGAATACCGCCAAGATTTCTTGAACGGATCAATAAGTTCATCCAAAATTTATCAAAAATCTTTAAATTTGAGCTCATTATATAAATATCGGTAAATTTCATCCGGTAGAAACTTTTTTCAGTGGTAACCGGAATAACCGGTTTTTGGCACGAATAGGAAATACCGACCGAGGAAAAAAAAAACCTGATCATGAATATTTAGTTGGTTGTTTTTTTTTTGGAAAGTGTTGGGGGGGTCATTGGACTAATGTGCGGGAGAAATCTCGCCCGTTTGTCCGACCCCCATCTGCATAGCAATTGTTTTATACTACTGCAACATTATTATAGTATTATACCAACATTGGGATCCATTAGCGAGGAGCAACCTTGGACACCTGACCTCTATCATAGGTTTTGAAAGGATTGATACAGCAACATAGGTTTATGCCTCTTCAGTGATGGTATAACCTAAAGAACATTTGCTGGCTCAGAAGAAAAGCAACAAACAAAAGGACACTAGCTTTGCATTTATTCCTTTGTCCTGGAGTATTCTGAGGTGTTATTTTCTTTATTTGGTGATGATGCTTACATTTCTCCATGGTTTATCGCTAGAGCATTGCTTAAAGAGTTATCCTGTAGAGTGAGGAAAGTCACCCTTATTGCCACGCAGCTCCTGTATTATCTGCTTATCGGTCTGTGTATTCCACCAAAAACCTACATGGCATCAAAAATTAGAAAATTTACGACGCATCTGAACTATTAGGACCCTCTACTATTTTTTATCAGTGGGTAGATTTAAACATGAAGGTAGCAGGTCACCCATGACTCTTAAATAAGTTAATTAATTAATCTACTTTCATATTACATACTAATAGGATATGAAAAAAATACATTTCTAGAGTATTTGTATGGTAAGTTATGGAGTGAAGACAAACTGTCATTTTGTCAGTGGCAATACTTAACATTTTACTTTTATGTTTGTACAAAAACCAGGACGATAAGCTAATGTAGCCTTCAAGTGGAGATTGTGCTATGCCTTTTGTATGCATAATGCAACGTGTGACAACAACTGTTTGATAAAAAAAAGTACTGTTAAGATATTTTTCTACCACGAATGGGTCGGTCAAAAAGCCTGTTGGATCATAACCACTGATATGTATTTGATCATACAAGGGCTGGAGGAAGCCGCCTCTTGTAGGTAATTCCCAGATAAAAATGTCTTAAAGATCTAGATTGATTATTCCTCTTACCTTGACTGACAATACTTGAAGACAACTGGCCTGGAATATGGATCTTAAGACATTTGAAGTGTTGATTAAAGGGGTGGTCCTGGTGAACTGCCATCATGATTAGCCCATATGACTTAGTCATGATACCTTTGGTCGACTGAAATGTTGATTCAGTTGTGCCAATTCGGGGAAACGGGCATCACCTATATTGGGTCTACCAAGCGAACTAAGGAAATGTCATGAACTGAACAACTGAACAATAATTCTGCAAACTCGCTAAACAGGAGGTGCCGTTTTTATTGGACATTCTTTTCAATTATTCCAAAGTAAACTTGCAGATTAGAACGGTAGTGCCAATAGCTGTACTAGATTCTTCTGGTTGTTGTTGGATTTGCAGACAAGACGAAGTCATAGAAACCAAGTCTACAAATGGTTTTATGAAACTGGAACTGTAAAACTTGTAGTAGTGGATTGACAACTTAGAAGTGTACAGTACCCCTTTTATTTTTCAGTTCTTCAGAGGATTTTGGAATATATCGCCCATTCCTATTTTTATCATTCTTAGTCAGATGGCGTAGCGAAGATGAGAATGCAAGGAAGGAAATAGTAGAATACTAGAGTTTAGAATGTTTGTCTGACATTTCCAAACAGAACAAATTCTTTACAATGTAAAGTGTAAATGCCTTTACATGAGACATATTCCTCACTACATATTCAGTGTGATCATGGACCACTTAATTATCAAGGACAGTACAAGCAGCATGAATTTTCTTTATTTAAGAGAATTTTGTACAGTTTGAATAAGTTTATAACCTATAACCTTCTTCAAGGTAACTATTTGAGCTACTATGTGATTGGCAATAACGGCATTTGCTTGACCCTTTGCAATCTGCAATGACTGGCCCACCAATTATTCCTTGTGCTCAGAAGCCATTATAAAATGCTCACCTCCTGGACAGGTCTGACTCACCATTGTCCCTAAGTGCAAGAGGAAGATCTAGATTGTTGTGTGCACAAACAAGAATAGTAATGGCCCGTGGTAAGGTTCAGGTGAGAAGGATAGAAAACCCTGTGCACAGGCAGGTCACCTTCTGTAAGCGGCGAATGGGCCTCCTCAAGAAGGCCAAGGAGCTATCGGTTTTATGCGATGCTGATATTGGTGTCATGGTGTTATCTCCTCATGGCAAGATTTATGAGTTAGCCACCAATGGGTCTGTATCTCTCCCTTTTTAAGTGATCGCAGCTAACTCTAAATAGTATATTTGTTTAAAGTTTTTCATACGTTCTAACGGCTGACATGTTTTAGGAACATGCAAAGCTTAATTGAGAGGTACAAGGGTAGCAACATAGAAGCACAAGGTGAAAGTAGCAAGCAGAGCAACCCTCAGGTCAGCAGCAGAGATCACATAATTTATCTCATAATATCAAATAGCTTCACAGACCTATGCTTTGTAAAATGTGTTATTTGCATGAAATTTATCAAGGTCATTTACTGATGGAAATTTGATTCAGCGCACTATTTGTGGGCTTGTTCATCACTGACCCACAGAACTTCATAATAATATGGGCATGAATTGTAGTTACATTATATTCAACACAACTTTAATATGGTAAGTTCTTCTAGTAGTATTGAGTGTTGGCATTATTTTATTATTGCAGGTAATACAACAAGAGGTACTACTCTTGAGGCAAGAAATTGACTTTCTTCAAAAAGGCTTAAGGTAATCAGCTGCATTACATGTATATGCTGAAGTAACTTAATGCCTTCTATCCGACCTGAAACTCCTTAACTTATACTCCCTCCATTTCAAAATATAAGATGTTTTAGCTTTTTGAAGCAAATGTATCTAGACATGTTTTAGTGTGTATATTCGAATGAACCTACACACTAAAAGATGTCTAAATACATTTGCTTCACAAAGCTAAAACATCTTATATTTTGAAACGGAGGGAGTACTAGCCTACCGACGTATTACCCTGGTGTCCAGAAGAGTCTATTAAGGGAATTTACGTAGCGTGATGCACTAATATAGTCTTATTGTGCTTGCACTGTTAGTTTTTGAATCAGTGTTTATTAAAAAATAAAAGGAATAAAGGCTGATGGTTCATATTAAACTAGAAAGAATCCGTTGAAAAGGTTCCAAAAGATTATGAAGGTGCTTCATAGAAGTAATACAAGCACGAGGTTGATTGATAAAGGTAAGCACATCTATGCAGGTACATGTATGGAGCGAAAGATATGGACCACATGAATCTTCATGAGCTGCAAGCCCTGGAGAGTAATCTTGAAATTTGGTTACACAACGTTCGCTCTACAAAGGTAAGCTTTATGTCTTTCTCTGCACAAACCAAATGATTGAGAAATCGTTACTTTTGATATACTGTCCTTTTCTGCTAAGCAGATGCAGATCATATTTGGGGAGATTGCGATGCTCAAGAATAAGGTTGGCTCTATATTAAATTTAGTTGCTCTAATGAGCTTCTTGAGCTTACATGTAGAAAGATGAACACTGCGATTCTCTTACACCAGTAGTCTTTTGTGTCTCTGTTTTGCAGGAAGGCATACTGAGGGCTACTAATAATGTACTTCAAGAAAGGGTACTTTAATCCTCCAATATTTATCATTTTACAGAAACTGCACTGTGTGACAAGATAAGGTTACATATTGATTTTAGTATTGAGTTCAAGATTAGTGTTGTCATTTACGATTTGAGCAGAGTGGGAATCTAGTTAGTGGTTACTCTTGTAGGCAACCCAGCTACAGTGAGGGTTGTCTGTCTCATTCTCCCCAATTCAGTTCTTAACCTAAAATAATAACATATTTATTTGATATCAACATATTTCGTAAATCATAAATCGTAATAATATATCTTGTGTGTCCAGGTAATTGAGCAGTGTAGGATTCTGGATACGGGCAGCAACATGATGATGCCGCAGTTCCCCTTCCAGTGAACCATGGAGAGCGGCCACTACTTCTGGCCGAAACAACCAACCTCTCAAGTTATCACGTCAGTTATGATTCGAGTTCGACAAGGCCACCATGCACGGAACTCATAACCTTGCATCTGCCACTTCATGTTGTATTGTTGTACAAAGCGAGGAAAAATATCATCATCTGTATCTGTGCATGCTTTCGGATATGTCTTCAGTGCTGGACAGTTTGTTGATTCAGGTATATCTGGTTCAGACGGTATACACTCTGAATGTTGTGTTTATTAGATTGAAATCATAGAACTTCTGTTTCGGTTTCGGCAAATATTGCTACGCTGAAAGATCCACATGAGCATCTGAAATCGCTTACTAATATAATCTGCAACAACCGAAGTGTTCAAAAAGGCTAGGAAGCCAGAGTTACACGGTTAGCAGATGCAATGTTCATCTTCATGTTGAACAGCAGCTGCTTTTTCTGCTTCTGCTACAGCTGCTGAATGGGCTGGCCTTTCATCTGAACAAGATTGGAGGCCTTTCTCTCCAGGGATTCACTAACATACCAAAATGATAGGCCCTTGTTCTGTGAAATATTGATCCATTGTGAGGATAGAAAGACACAATGTTTCCGTCTTTGTACTACAATACTCTCTCTTTCCATATTTACTCTGTATTCTGGGTTTGATCAAAGTCAAACTAGATAAAGTTTAGCTAAATATATTGGTAAAAATATCAAATTCTACAGTATCAAACATATATATAATATAAAAATATATTCTATAATGATTCTAAAGATATCTATCTTATATTATAAATGTTTTTTATGACAAGTCAAAGTTTATAAAATTTAATTTTAACTAAACCCAGAATGCAAGGTAATTCTGAACGGGAGTAGTTAGCATAAAACTGACATATTTCGGGCTAAATTTACCGTTTGGCACCACTTAAGTTTTCGGAACCAAAATCTACCACTCTACCGCCAGTTTTTTTTGCAATTTAGGCAAATGATGGATTTGCAGCCAATTAACATGACGTGTGGGACCCACCTGTCAGCGCTGAGGTGGCAGAACTAGAGTTCATTTTGCCGAGGTGGACATGGCCCCACATGTTAATCCATTAAAAAACAAATATCTGTTAAAAATACTGTATAAAACACCCCAAATCCATCTTCCCCGACCTGACCCTGCACACGCCGCCGCGGCCGATTATGTCGTCATCCCCGGCAGGGGGTGTGAGGAGGAAGACGGCGAGCTGGCAGGGAGCGTCTGGGGCGTATTTCTTAGATTTGGGGAAAGGCCGGCGGCTCCCTGGATTTGGTGCGGCCGAACACCACCGCCGCTACCGCGGTTAGGGGGACAGGCAGGCGGCAGCCGTCCGGGAACAGGGAGGCGGTGGGGTGGTGGTGGTGGCCGGGGTCAGGCGGCTGGGGTGGCTGGTGACACGGCCAACGCCAGGAAGGAGAAGCCTTTTTTGTATTTTGACTTTTCTTTAGTGAATTTTTTTAATCGGGCTCAGAGGTGGGGTCTGCTTCAGCGCTGACAGGTGGGTCCCTCATGTCAAATTCGTTGTCAACTTGCTCCAAATTGATGATTAGCCCGAATTGCAAAAAACTTACAGTAGAGTGGTAGATTTTGGTACCAAACAGTAAATTCAATCCGAAATGTGGTAGTTTTACGCTAAGTACTCTTCTGACAGACGGAGAATGATATCTGTACCCAGTGATAAACTTCAGTTAACTCTAGTGTCAATTATGGGGTCCTGTGACCGAGGTGTGCTTTTCGTTCGTTTCCTACTGGCAAAGCTAAAATTTATCTGTGACGGTGCCGCTGATTCTTGGTTTGTGAAATTGATCAGAACTTGGTGATGATTAGTGGTAGTATACTTGGTCCGTTCCGTTTTACATTTTTTTTCTAGGTAAAAGGGGTTGTATTAATGCGATGATTTTCTCTCCTTTTTTAGCCTGTTGCTGCCTTTTCATAGATCACAGGAGTTCTAGAACTGTATCCCAAATATTGCTGCGTGTCTATTTCGATATGGCCGGCACAATCTCCAGAATCCCAAAAGATTGGAGCATTTTTTTGGCGTTCCTACAAAAGTACCCACATCAATCATTTGTTTGAGTCCTATACCCACATAGCTTTCCAAGTTGTTCATAAGTTCTTCAACACTGACGTCCAGGTAATGACAATTTAAATTAGGCCCTGGTACTGAATGTACAAAAAAGCGAGATTGTTTTTCTGCATATGTCAATGAGTAGAACGTCGCTAAGGGTTTATACTACCTTAGACCCAGTTACCATATCAGGGCAAGCAAGCGTGGCCCGAAGAACAGTAAAAGCGTGTTGTCTAGGGCTAGAGTGATGTGGAAATGAATGACACAACAGCTAGTTGGTCACACAGTTTTTCTCTTTACACAATCACGTATATCATTACCCCGGAAAGGACCAATCGAACTATACACTGAGATTTCCTCCAATGGAAAGCACGCTTTTCATACAACCAACCAACCTCGGCAACTTACCTTTAGAAGAAGGCCAGAACAACTTTTCACTAACAAGATCTGCATCATTACATTGTGCAGGGATATGTCTCCGAATTCTATGGCATGCCACAAGGCCTCTCTTGTCATCAGGTCCTCAAACCTGAGTATGTACATATTCATCACATACAAGTTTATTAATGTCAAGACACAATGGAGAGGAGAATAAGAGGGAGATCTTACAGGCTCTACGATGAACAGCACCACCTCCCGCCACTGTTTGTTTCATTGGGGGTGTCACTCTGCAGCACCACGGCTTTCCCATTGCTTAGTGATTGCAGCTCACTTTTCTTCTGCTCTAGAGACTGGAACACCTTCCTGCTTAGTATGCTGTAAATCTCCTTGACTACAGTTTGAAAAGCTGGTGTGACATTTGACGAGTCCAGTGCTGAGGTTTCCATGTAGAAGAGGCCCTGAGCCTCGGCAAGGGCTTTGCCTTCTGCGGTGCTCACCTCCCGTGCATGCTTCAGATCAGTCTTGTTGCCGATCAGAATTGTGACGACATTCATGTCGGAATGAGCTGTTCAGTGGTTAAAGGTATCAAACAAAAATAATAAAGCTAACATGAAATCAAACAAAAGTGTAATCAATTCAAGTTACTAGGGACATGTAACAGTAGGACAACCAACCAGCTCAAGACTATGTCAAGAACTGTTTAATATTCTAAGAATTTAAGCAAAATGTTTGTTCTCACCGTGCAGTTCGTTAAGCCATCGGCCAACACTGTCGAATGTCTGGCGCCTGGTAATATCATAAACCAGAAGAGCTCCAACCGCTCCTCTGTAATAGGCAGATGTGACTGCTCTGAAACGTTCTTGTCCTGCCGTGTCCCATATCTGAGCTTTAATTTCCTTTCCATCAATTACCAATTTCTGGGTCTGGAATTCTACCCCTATTGTGGATTTGGAATTTGGAAAGAACTCATTCCTAGCAAATCTGGCTAGCAAATTTGATTTACCAACAGAAGAGTCACCAATCAAAACAATTTTGAATAGATAATCTTGGCTTTGCTGCTCATCTCCACCATAAGCCATGCTGCAACAGCTCTGCAGAAGCAGCTACCTTTCAAGCGCTTCCACAAGATTACAGTAACCCTGTCAAGTGTACACAGTTATATACTATAATGAACTCAAATGGGTTACGTCACAATAAATGACCAAAACATAACAACAATGTTATGTAACAACAAAAAAACATTGATATACGAAATAGTTCTACAGCTTATTGTACATGGTAAGAAGCTGCTTTGCTGTTCTGCTTCCATATGAAGAATGACTTGAATAAGTCAATGTAATTAAAAACCTAAATTATCAGTCAAACTGTAAATGTCTGTAATGTCTAAGTATCATTGCTAAATCACATTTTAAAATGTTTACAAACTTCAACATCTGTACTGCCAACATTTGCTATAGTAGAAAATCATTCATTTTCGGAAATTGTCAGTATAAGAGACCTTGAGAAATATAACATTTGCTGGCATTGACAGTAAAACTGTGCATACCAACAAGAGAGCCATGTATCATATACAATTGGAACTCAGAGGTGAAAATAAATGAAATGACTAAATTGCGCGATTAGGCCTTATGCAACAGTTTCAAAATTAATGACCTTTTTCTCTCTCTTTTGCGAGTTTTGCATTCCTTGTCTCTTTCAATGCAAAAACACACATACTGGACTCTAAACACAAAGGATACCATTATATCCCTCCACTATTTCTGTAGTTAAATGGCAATCTTAATCCTCATACTTGACCAACATATGCATTACAAAACATCCAGAGTACATGCACATATCAAACTCAAGCTAGTTTCCATTTCCCAAGGTGTGACTTGGTTTTGGTTTGGGAAAACCCTCCCTTCAGCAAGGCATCCTATTCTACTGTAGCAGAATTTAATTTCTATTTTGTATATAGTGTGCCTAGGGCCTTCATAGTTCAACATTTTTCTTGCCAAAAGTTTCCCTGATACAAGATCATACAGAAAAAGAGGTCGGATATGTCAATTTAGAGAAGTACTGTCAGGCCGGACATTGCACTATTTTCGGTGTTTTTGAAACGTCTTGGGACTAGAAAGCACGCTACTATTATTAGGCAAAACCAACGGGCCTGACACTTTACAAAGCAAAACGGGTACGGCCGCGAGATCAGCTCATCAGACAACAGCCAAAATGGAGAGCAAGCAGAAGGGACCGGCAAACAGATTTTCGGCCGAATTCCACGGAGATTTACCCGTGACGTCGTACTGCTACCACGCTTTCCAGCGTTTGACGGATTACGCAAATAAAACGGAACGGATCACGGGGGTGGATCTAGGTGGCGTGGCGGGCGCGCAGCGGCAGCAGGCACACAAATTGCGAATGTGAGTCGGATTTTCGCTAGTGGCTGGATGAGAGCAGCCTCGTACCTCGGAAGCCGATGCCACAGGCTGCCGACGGGGCGGAGAGAGCGAGGACGCCCTCCGGTGTCCCGATGGAAGCGGCGTCGGCGGCGACGACTTCGCTTGAGAGGCGGGATACGGGTGTGTCGGCGGGGACCGGGGCGAGGTTGAGGCGTGGCCCCGGCGGTGGCGCTCAGGCACGGCACGGCGGCAGCGGCAGCGGCAGGGCACGGTGGTGGACTAGAGTAGAGACATGGGAGAGATTTGGAGTCGCGTTGTTGGGAGTACTTGGGTAGGTCAGACAGGACTCAAGAGGGAAGAGGAAGAGAAAAGAAAGGGACGGAAAGAAGGTGTGTACCTCGCCGAGATGAATTGTTGGTGCGAGTGTGAGATCAGGCCCGGTGATGTAGCTATGGCACGGAAGGTAGGTGGAGCGGCAAAAGATCCAAAACTTTTGCATTTACTGATGATGTATTTTTCTTTTTGCAAGTGATTTGCTTTTTTAAAAGTAATTTTATGTGCACGAATCATGATGCAAATATAATGGTAAATTCCACCTCGAGCTAACTTAATTCTCGGTCGACCTAGAATTAGAAAAGTGGTATTAAATTACAATAATGTAACAAAAGACAAAAATGTAGAATGATTGTATTATCTAACCAAAATTCACGTGTGCGAGTTCCCATCTATGCTATATGTGTATGCATTTTTCATAATTTCTAAAACTTATATATATGATTTATTTATTCTCAATTATAAACTTCTCAGTCACCCAATTTAGTTCTCGGTCGATCTAAAAATAACTTAATTCCCGGTCACCCAATTTTATTTGTCATTCATGTGTAACTAGGAAAAATATATGCAATTGCACATCCATGTGTAATTTTTATGATGTGTCATGATGCAAATCTAATGGTAAAGAGTCTACCTTTTACATACTAACTTAATTCTCGGTCGACCTAGAATTAAAATAGTGATAATAAAATGCAATAATATAATAAAAGACAACTTATTTAGAATGAATGTATTCTTTAACCAAAATTCACATGTGCGAGTTCCCATCTATGCTATGAGTGTATGAATTTTTCATTGCCTTTCGAACTTAGAAATGATTTATGTTTTGCTAGGTTGTAAATTTCTTGGTCGCCCTATTTAGGTCTAGGTCAACCTAAAACTAAGTTAATTCTCGGCCACCCAATTTTATTTGTAAGTCATGTGTAACTAGGAAAAAACACAATTGCATATCCATGTGTCATTTTTATGTGCATAAATCACCGTGCAAATCTTACGGTATAGAGTCCACCTTGAACTAACTAAATTCCCAGTCAACCTAGAATCATCAAAAGAGGTACTAAATTGTACTCATGTAATGGAAGATAGATATTTAGAACCAAAATTCACATGCAAGAGTTTCTATTTATGTTTGATGTGTTGGTGGGAATAAAACTCAAAACTCGTGAGCTTAATGATTCTCAAAAACTCGACTCAACTTGGCTCGAACGTAGACACTAATGAGTCGAGCCAAGCTGTTGTTTTTAGCTCAATAAGAAAACAAATTTAATGAGTCGAGTTACGAGTATTCGTTAAACTCATTTAGCTCATAATATTTTATATTATTTCAAACGTGGTTATTCATGGTGTGACGTGGATATGCCCCTTAGGTACCCACGGATTAGTATACCGGGTCCAGCCCATTATGAAAGTTGACAAGTACAAGGACTCAAAGATTGACTTGGAGACGAAGAAGGAAGATTCCAATACGTATTCGACTAGGACATTTGTAATACGTTAGCCCGGTTGCATATATAAAGCCAGGCAGGGCCGCCCCTAGAGGCATAACACAATATCTTACAGACAATAGATTTTAGACTAGACAACAAAATAGATACAAAACTCCGCCTACGGCGGCCCACTGTAAACACCATTGTGATCTTATACTAGATTGCTAGCAGGATGTAGCGATCCTCCACTGCGGGGACGTGAACCTGGGTACATCGTGTGCCAATCTCGATCTTGGAATCTCTAGTCGTTGCTCTTTCCCCGATCCTAAGTCCTTCATCTAGAACATTTGTCGAGTTAACCCTCGTCAATTAGCACCGACCGTGGGGATCGCGGTGACTAGATTTTGTCATCCGGATGGGATCCTTCAACTTTTTATATCAAGAAGATCCGCAAATTTCGCGGCTGCCAGCAGCAGCAGCCAGATCGCTTCAACAGATCCATCAATCTTCATCAACAATCGGATCACATCAAATCAACTCGTGTTCTATAACGCTTCATCATGAACGACTTCATATGGCGGTCGGCTTCTTCCGTGCAGATCTTGGCAGCGGCTGGCAATCTTTGCTGGTTCACTGCATCTCCGTAAATTCCCGGGTTCCAACTCCATGTGTTGCGCATCATCAGGCAAAGGCAGAGTCAAAACCAGAGATCAGGAAAAAAAAACGGATGCGCGTATTATCTGATCCGATTATTTTCCAGCTTATCTGCTTGGACATAACAAGGAAAAAAAATCAAGTCAGCGACCGGCCGGCTCAAGAGGATCAAATCGAGGACAGCAGGTCAATTAACCAAGTCGCAGGACACAAGTTCAATAACATGAAAAATCCAAGACTGGCGGCATCAGTTTTCCGCTAAGAAACTAGATCGGACAATCTCTGTCTATGGTCTCTACATACACAATACGCCAAATTGATCAACATACAAGTTCCAAGCAAGAATTGGATCGGTCGTCAAGTGCTACACGTGAAAAATATTTTGAAGGTGTTTGTTAGTATGGCAGTTTGTACGACAACATCAAGGCAGCTGAAAACATATTCGGCAAATTACCAGACTACACGGACAACTCGTAGAAAAATATTTTGACTACGCAGCTCGGATAACTCGGAGGAAAAAATATTTCGACTACTTCGTCTTTAACATCGTCGACTGTGGCTTGCCACGCTCGGAGGCTCGACGTCGCGCACTCGCGCAAACTATCGGCAACGCTCGGGGGCTCGACATCTACTCGCCCCGGAGTGCGGAAAATCACCCTCAAGACCTGCGATTTCGTCGACATCAACAACATGACGATCCCAACAACGCTCGGGGGCTCGACAACAACTTCGCCTCCGATCGTGGTTGTGATTCTACGACAACAACTCGCCTACCTCTACATCGTCTACTTCGACCGCGCCGACCGCGGCACACCCGATAAAAGCTAAGTTTTCCTCTTCCAAGAGTCGATTATTATTTACTTTTGCCGCACCCGACACTTGGGGGCTCCGCCATGAAAAATCATCCTGCATATCATTGACTTCGAAAAATTGCGAAAGCCCTAGTAGCTGGCGCTCCTTGTTGAATCCTTGACAATTTTGTTTATAGTCGCAGAAGCTCGACTAACGGTTGGCAAGGCACAAACCTTAGGTTTCAGGCTAACGAAAAGGCTTAGCAAGTAAACTACATCTTGAAATTCAAATGCGGCAAACGCATCAAATTACGTCTTGATCTGAGTAGCTGATCGAGCCGCGGGTGCATCAGGCTAACGAAAGGGTTTCACGTACGATTGATGAATTATACAAAAAAAGACTCTGATTTACATTTTACATATTGCATCCTCATTGCAATCTACAAGCACAATGTTTTTTAAAGTTATAAAATATTTCACAACTTTTCATATTTTCTGCAGGAGCTGAACTTCTTTGAGTAGTACAACTTGAGTCTATGCTCGGCTACAAGTATCCGAACATAGACTCGGAGGCTACTCTCATCGGGAGCGCTGGTCGCGCACCCAATAGAAAGACAATTTCGAGAAATTCTACAAGAAGAGATGAATAAGAAGAAGAAAGATTTGAACAAGGAAGAGATGAAGAAGAAGAAATTGGAGCCTATGATCGACTACAAGTACCCGACCATAGCCTCGGGGGCTACTCCCATCGAGAGCGCTGGTCGCGCACCCGATAAAGAATTATTTCGAAGAGCGAGGAAGAAAATTTCAAGTCCATTGTCGGTGGCAAGCACTAGAAAATAAACTCGACATTTACTCCCATCGGGAGAGCGGATTCAAGAACTCGACGATTTTGGCCATTGCATTTGAAGTCGAAGATTGAAGAAATCGAAGATTTCAAGAAATCAAAGTTTTAAGAAATCGAAGATTGAAGAAATCAAAGATTTCAAGAAGTCAAAGTTTGAAGACGTCGAAGTTGGAAGAAGTCGAAGATTGAAGATTTGAAGTTTTGGAGACTCAACCCGAGTCTGCGACTCAAGTGGAGTCTCGGGGGCTACTGACGTGGATATGCCCTTTAGGTACCCACGGATTAGTATACCGGGTCCGGCCCATTATGGAAGTGGACAAGTACAAGGACTCAAAGATTGACTTGGAGACGAAGAAGGACTTGGAAATATTATTTAATTTTTGCTATGATATAAATATAATGCATGGTCATGTGGTACCAAACCCCGTTTGGTATTTCTCATGTCGTTGCGCTTCTATGGCTTGAGGCAAATTCATGTGCAACCATCGCAAATTCACAGCTAAAGGAGTTGTGTATCTGATACAAGTGCAAGAAAACTTTAGGTAAATACCATTCAGTTACAGCTACATTTTCATTGTTCACCACAGTTAAACCAAGATCGGACGAGAGAGACACTCCCGGGCCGCTCCCGCTCGAGTGGCTCTGGAGGAACCCAGTCAAACCTTAAGTCCTCCCCGGCCGGCGCCTCCCTGGCCGCTGCCGCCGCCGACGCCGCCGGCGGTGGCGGCGCCTGGCCCATCAAACTGGTGGAGGGCAGTTGGTGGAGGAGGCGCGCTGCACCGGTTGCTTCGGGGCGGAGATGCGGCGGTTGCCGGCGTGCGGGCGGCGGAGTTAGGCGGGGCGGCCAGGAGTCTGAGCGGGGGGAGGTGGAAGGTGGAGTCCGGCGGCGCGTGGTGGCGCTCGAGCGGCTCCGGCGTCACGAGTGGTCGGTTCTGGCGGCGGGTTCGATCTGGGCCCGTCTGGGCCTAGATCTAGGCCGGAAGCTTCAGGCGACCTGGTGCTGGCATCGGGCGCAACTTGACTCCTCCGTGCGCCGCGAGGACAGAGGCAGCGCTGGAGGACACTCTTGCTCTCGGCTGAGCGGGTTGGAGGAAGTTGTGCCAGCGGTGGCTCCTCTCGTCGGTGACTTTGTGCAGCGGCGGCGGCACCCTTTTTTGGGCTTGTATGGCAGCACACGGTCATCTGGGACTGCGGTCCCGGGCTTGGTGGTGGTGGCTTACTCCTTCGCCGGAGTTGGTCGGCCCATTGAATAAAGGTGGTGGTTCTAGGGTTCTTCTTGTGCCAAGATGAAGATTTGCTTGATGCATGTGCTCATTGATCTGCCCACAGTGTCGAGTTTCGGAAGGCTCCGTCGGTGAACTCCATTGGGCATCTCTTGCCTGGAGATTGCTGGATCGGATGGGATTCGGTCGCACGTACCTATGTTTTTTCTGGCCGTTTGGTTTCAGAGGGAGCGATGCGAAGCTCTGTTGTCTGTTGCCATCATGTGACTCGTCTTACGGTCTATGGTGAAGTCAGAGGCGGAGAATGACATGGAAGCTGGGTTTTGAGTACTAGCAGCGGCGATCCGAGTCTTTGTGACGATGAGGAACTTGCTTGGTGTTTCGTGACTTGTCGTAGCGACATCGGCAAGTGGGGGCGTCAGCATAGGAGAAGTTCAAAGTTCTATCTTGCAGGGTGAAAATCTAAGGTCTGACCTTAATTGGTTGTGTCTGGCAATGGCCTTGTTGAAGACATTGTTTTGTGAGAGGACTTTCTCCAGGGTGAAAACCTAAGATCTATGATCGGGCGACGGCAATGTTTGTGCACTGTTTCCTTCTTGGAGGCGTCGTTTTTGGAGAGTTGGACATCTGGTGCTATCTTGGTGGTGTTAGTGTTGCTGCTACAAGGAATGGATCACTATAGCGGACCTTTCTTTTTCTTTTTTATAATTCTTCTTCTTTTTTTGGCTGTGTGCATCCATATTGCTGCTAGGGCACTGCGTTGTTGCAAAAGCTAGGTGTAATTGGTATTTCCTTGATATTAATATATCAAAAAAATCTGCACCGCTGTAAAGTAGGCATAGTTGGATCGGCAGGGGCAGCAAAGAGTTGAAAGCATCCCTAGCATACCAGCAGAGGTTGCCGGCTACCGCCTGAGACACCGATGTCGGGAAGAAGCTAGTGAAACATTTGCTGCGTTCTTCCATTATTACTACGATCTTGTCCTATTGGTTTGTTGCGGCCCGGCACGGCAGTGCCATTGCACATACAAACGAGGACCATAAAAGTGAAGAGCAACGTCATGCCAGTAGCGAGTAGGGAAGCCAATAAAATTACAGCCTTCATTGCAATATTTAGGTATGCCGTTGAGGCAATAAAAACATAGGGATTCTAGCGCGGGGAACCTACGGACCATTTTTGCAGACTCGTCGGCGCAGCCGTGCAGGGACAGAGCAAACAAGGTGGAGTCGGGTTCAGACGAACTCAACCAATCCTTGCAAGAACTAACATTTTTCAGTTCATCACTTGATCTGAATATGCTGATTTTCTTACTGGCTTCTTCCCTTGTCTATCGATTCATCCCGGTAACAACAATCCAACTTGCACGGACGACGGAACAGATCAACAGACCAGAGGACATAGGTAGATGGAAGTAAAACGCAAAGGCTAGCAGATCTTTGCAGCCGCAGGAAGCAAAGTAGTACCTAGGATTGGTTCCTGTCCCTGCCCTGCCGCTACAGCGCTAGCTACGACAACACGGTACAGGCTGCTGTCCCAGAACGCCAGAATCCATCAATTCCTTCCTTCCCATCGCCGTCTTCCTCCCGCCTCCAATTTCCTCTTTACCCTTTTTCGGTTCTCGTTCACGACTGGCATAGTACATTGCTTGAGATCTTTATGACAGCCCGAAAATGCCAAAGCCCTTCAGCACAAGGAATTCCAGCTCTTTCTGGGAGAATATTTTCTTTCGGCACTTAATTTAGCCCGTTTTTCCTCGCTGGAGATCAATCAACATACTACAAAATTGGATGAGAAAAGCAGGAAAACAGGGGCACCATGGATGCCCACTGATCCATCTTCTGCTGAAATGTCAACAGCAGCAATGCACCATGAATTTCTTTTAACAGCTCTATGCCTGCTTGCTTGTGTAGCTGCTCGCCTACGCACATGGACTGCACAGTTTGCTACACGATCGTGGGCGTCGCTGAGCTCAGGCGGGTGAGGTAGACGGAAGCGGCAAGCCACAGTGACCGGCTCTGGGGGCGCTCTGGACTGGAGTGCGCAGCGTGCAACCTCCCACGTGTTGCGTCCGATTCAGTGACTGACACCTTCTGCCTCCCTCTAAGCAGATCCATCGGAACCTATGCACTTATGCAGCATCGTGCCATCCTATCACGCATCGGGTCGGGTGGGCGCACCTCGTCGTGTTCGCCGACCGTCGGCCTATCCAGCTTCCTCTTTCCGCTCACCGGTGCACGGGCGACGATCGATCAGGAATTCAGGATGATCGTTGCTGTTTTGTGACCGAGGGTCATCAGAGGTGTTTTGGGAGTAATTCTTTTGGTACGTGCACCGCATGATTCCGTTATGTAGGGCATCCTAGGAAAAGTTTTGTTTTCTGCTTCGAACCCCAACACCCCTTCCTTAGTGTTGCCCTGCCGCTCGCGCTCCTCCTCCTTTCCTCTTGTCGGCGCCGTCACGGCCGCCATCAGTTCCCGCTTGCTGCCACTACCGCCAAAAGTCCCCTCATTCCACCTTTTCATGAGCCCGCCCTACCGTCGCCGCCGGCCGTCCACTTCAGGACCATCTTTGGGTGGCTAGAGCGAGCGGTCGTCCCTCCCCACGCGCAACCTGTTTGGTTATTTGCCAACACGAGCACCGCGATGGATAGCAGCTCGGATGATAACGACATTTTCACCATTGCCAACCTCAACAACAAGTTCTTCTACACGCATTTCTTTGAAGACTAGTTGGACTCCGAGTCCGACGATGATGTCGAATTGATGGTGGCCGTGGCAAGCGTCCTCCACGAGGAAAATGAGGTCTATATGCCTCAGTGGAGGGGCTTCGTGGCGGGCTGAGCCGCCAATCTGGACCGCAACCGGGAGGCCGGCCACATGCAGTTGTACGCCGATTACTTCCACCCGAAATCAGTGTTGTACCGAAACTATTTTCGGCATCATTTTCGGATGTCAAGGAAGTTGTTTGAGTGAATTATTGAAGGTGTTAGCCTTCACGACCCATATTTCAAATGCAAGCTAGATGCCACAGGTAAACTTGGCTTCTCTTCCTATAAAAAATGCTCGGCGGCTATACGAATGCTTGCTTATGGAGTAGCCGAGGATCTTGTTAATGAGTACATGCGCATGACCGAGTCTACATGCATTGAATCAATGTACAATTTTTGTCGAGCTGCCATTTTGGTCTTCGGCGAAGAGTACTTGCGAGAGCTTAACATGGAGGACACTCAATAACTCTTGTCCATCAACAAAAAGAGAGGGATTTCTCGGTATGCTTGGAAGTATAGATTGTATGCTTTGGGAATGGAAAAAACCGTCCTTTGCCATGGCAGGGGGAAACCTGGAACTGGATACGCGTCCAGATCCAAAACGTAGAGTCCAATCTGATGTCCATATTTATGGTAACGTGGTCCAAATCCAATCCTTGCTATGATGTGCATTACCCAAGTCCGTCCAAATCCAAACAACAATAATCATGGATATCCAAGGTTCAATTGGACACTAACTGCTACTCCCTCCGATCAGAAATAACTGTCGAATACTTAATACAAATGGTTTGCTAATTCATAGGAAAAAACGAGACAAGCGCGGAAGCCCACGAGCACCTGAATCGGAGCAATACTCGTACCAGCGTAGCTTAATAACGTACGTATACGTAAAAAGTTCGCCCCGCCCTAGCATGCATGGCCAACTCGTGCAACGACGGATGCGTCCAGTTGATTTAGGATTGTCCAATATCTAGGTCCGATGTATCTCCAATGCTATTGGACATAATGTCCACTGATATCCATATCCAATAAAGAAAAAGTCTAAAGTCTATTGGACTACACTCGTCTAGTTCCAGGCTTAGAAGGGGCAGTATTCAGGGCGTGCGAAGGGTTGGAAGGTCATATTTGAGGCTGTTGCAAGCCAAGATCAATGGATTTGACATTCTTTATTTGGCATGGTAGAGTTTCATAATGATATCAACGTGCTCGAGCGATCCCTTATATTTGCTAGGCTTGCGGAAGGCAATGCCCCGTCGGTGAGCTATGAGATTATGGGTCATATGTACACCAAAGGTTATTACTTAGCTTATGTATCTATCCGGACTGGTCTATTTTTGTGAAGACACATCGTGATCCGAAAGAGGAGAAATACAGTCTGTTTGCGAAACAACAAGAGACTTGCCGGAAAGATGTGGAGCAAGCATTTGGTGTTCTTCAGTCTCGCTGGGCCATTATTCGTCACTCAGCTAAGCAATGGAGCATTCAGTAGATGTGGGAGGACATGATTGCTTTTGTGATCATGCACAATAGGATCGTTGAGGAGGAGCGTGATGATACTATCTATGATGAGGGGTGGGATTTTCAAGGTGAATTGGTTGCTTCAAACCTTAGACCGGCATCCTTTCAGAATTTTCTCCATGCACATTATAAGATTTGAGACCGAACAACCCACCACCCACCACGCTCTCTATAAAGATTTGGCGAATCATATTTAGATTTATGCGGAAACAATCCCGGTTGAACTTAATTATATTTTATTTGACAGCAAATTCTCCTTCAATCATTTCCTAACGTTCAACTCATGGGCTTTTCCCGTTTGTTGGCCCATAGTTCCCGTTGTTAGCTATAATCCTGTGCACATTAGGTTCAGTAGTTTTACCTCTTCCTGTTATTTTTCCTTGGTAGTTTCTTAGCTGTCACGGTTTCAGTTCGTGGCATTCAGTAGTCCTAGTCTTAAGGGTAGTGGACGTTGAGGTTAGCTCGATTGCCGTTGGACGTGGGATGGCACGTTTGTATCGGATCGATTCCTTCCTCTCCGCTCTTTTCTGTTTTCCGTTTTGCTGAATAAATAGAAGAGAAAGACAGACAGAAAAGCTGCAAGCTTACGCAGCACAAAATACTTGTGTCATTCTACTCTGAATCCTTCTGATCCACGATCGAGAGAGAGAGAGACGAGAGTACGAGAGAACATTTGGTATCAGAGCTTCGACCCATCGGCAATGGTTGGGACACCCCCATCGGCCGCTGCTGAGACGGCGGCGTCTGCCGCCGCCCGTAGCCCGCGTCGCGTGCGCTCGCAAAGCCGCGGACGTAGCAGGGCGAGGCAGGGCGAGATCGTGGTGCGGGAGACGATCATGCGGGAGGGCGGCGGCGGCTCCGCCACGTCCAGGCCCACGCTCAACAAATCCAACTACACCGAGTGGGCGATCCTGATGCGCGTCAAGCTGCAGGCGGCGGGGCTGTGGGAAGCAGTGGAGGAGGACGATGCGCCGGGGCGCGTCGAGAGGCAGGCGCTTGGCGCCATCCTATCGTCGGTGCCGCCGGAGATGGTCCAGCTACTCGCCGCCAAGGACAACGCCAAGATCGCCTGGGACACGATCAAGACGATGCGCGTCGGCGTCGATCGCGTCCGCGAGGCGCGGCGCCAGAAGCTGCGCAAGGACTTCGACAACCTGGCGTTCAAGAGCGGGGAGAACGTCGAGGAATTCTCCCTCCGCGTCTCCAGCCTCGTCACGGAGCTGCAGTCCCTCGGGGATTCGACCACCGAGCTCGACGGCGTCTCGAAGATCTTGCGCGTCGTGCCAACAAGGTATGCCCAGATGGCTTGCTCAATCGAAACACTTCTTGACTTGAAGGAACTTTCGATCGAGGAGCTGAGCGGGCGGCTGGCGGCGTCCGAGGGGCGCGGCGAGCCGGAACAGGACGCGGGCGGCCGCTTGTACCTCACGGAGGAGGAGTGGCGCGCACGTGACAAGAGTCGTCAGCCAGGAGCGGGCAGCTCCGGCACCGGCGGCAAGCAGCGCAAAGACCGCCCCGGCGGTGGCAAGGATGGCGCTCGCGGCGGAAGTGGCCCGTCCAAGGACGATCGGTGCCGCTACTGCAACAAGAAGGGCCACTGGGCTCGTGATTGTCGCAAGAAGAAACGAGATGAGGAGGCAAACCTCGCTCAGGTCGCCGACGAGGATGAACCGGCGCTCCTGATGGCTGAACTGTGCGCCATCGCCACGGACGCTGTCCAGGCGCTGGTGCCGACGAACGCCGTCCACCTCGTCGAAGAACGCGCCCAGGTGCACCTCGGCCATGTCGAGGACATCGAGCCAGGGTGGTACCTCGACTCCGGCGCAAGCAATCACATGTCCGGGTGGCGTGCCGCGTTCGCCGAGCTCGACGCGTCAGTCCATGGCACCGTCAAACTGGGCGACGGCTCCACCGTGGCCATCGAGGGCCGTGGCACGGTCCTCTTCAAGTGCAAGGGCGGCGGCCACCGCGCGCTCGGAGGGGTGTACTACATCCCCAGGCTGAGAAACAACATCGTGAGCCTGGGCCAACTCGATGAGTTTGGCTGCCAGGTTCTTATCGGAGATGGCACCTGCATCGTGCGGGATCGACGTCGTCGTCTACTGGCCAAGGTCAAGCGCGGCCGCAATCGCCTCTACATCGCCGATCTCAAGGTGGACCAGCCGGTGTCCCTGCTGTCGCGTGGTGGCGAGGACCCGTGGCTCTGGCACACGCGCTATGGCCATCTGAACTTCGACGCCCTGGCAAAACTCGGGCGTGAGGACATGGTACGTGGGATTCCCGTTTTAAGTCACCCTGATGCTCTCTGTGACAGCTGCTTGGCGGGAAAGCAACGCCGCGCCTCGTTCCCACGCGCCGCCAAGTACCGCGCAGACAAACTGCTCGAGCTGGTGCACGGCGACATCTGTGGGCCGATCACGCCCGCAACGCCGAGCGGCAAGCGGCTGTTCCTTCTCCTCGTCGACGACAAGAGCCGGTACATGTGGATCGTACTGCTGGAGAAGAAGAGCGACGCGGCGGAGGCAATCAAACGTTTCCGCGCTGGCGCTGAACTGGAGTCCGGGGAGCGTCTCCGAACGCTTCGCACGGACAGGGGTGGCGAGTTCACGTCTGCGCACTTCCTCGACTACTGCGCAGACAACGGCATCCAGCGACATCTCACGGCACCATACTCTCCACAGCAGAATGGTGTCGTGGAGCGGCGCAATCAGACCATCGTCGGCATGGCGCGTAGCCTGATGAAGGCAAAGGACATGCCCGGTGTCTTCTGGGGTGAGGCTGTCACCACGGCAGTTTACCTCCTGAACCGGGCACCCACGCAGAGCCTCACCGGCATGACTCCATATGAGGCCTGGCATGGCGTGCGACCTGTCGTCTCACACCTGCGCACCTTCGGGAGTGTGGCGCACGTCAAGGACGTGCGGCCGCATCTGAAGAAGCTAGAAGATCGAAGCCGCCCCATGGTCTTCATCGGGTATGAGCACGGTAGCAAGGCCTACCGGTGCTACGACCCTGTGGAGAAGCGCGTCTGCATCAGCCGCGACGTGGTCTTTGACGAAAAGGCCAAGTGGAGCTGGGACGAGGAATCAGCTGAGAGCCCCGTCGGCGTCAGCTCCTTCACGGTGGACTATCTGACCATGCTCGAGCCGCTTGGGAGTACGCCAGCCACACCGGCGACGCCGGTCTCTGAACCTGTCACTCCAACGGCCGACACATCTCCAGACACTAGTCCAGCTTCCACAGCGCCGACGCCCACTGCACCTGCGACGCCGCCACAACCAGCGCAAGTTGAGTTCGCATCGCCTCCAACGAGCTTCGCGTCCACACTCGACGCCGCAGACAGCGAGGGCCTCCCTCACCGCTTCAGGACGTTGCAGAACGTCCTCGACGCGGGACGTGCGCAGGATGCTGAACAAGATGAGGATGCAGAAGAGCTGCACCTAGCTGCGTCAGACGGACCAAAGTCATTCCGTGACGCAGACGAACACGCCTGCTGGAGGAAGGCGATGCGCGACGAGATGGACTCCATCGTGGAGAACGGTACATGGGAGCTAGCCACTCTCCCCGCCGGACATCGCCCCATCGGGCTGAAATGGATCTTCAAGGAGAAACGTGACGAGACCGGGGCTGTACTGAAGTACAAGGCCCGCCTGGTGGCGAAAGGCTTCGTGCAGCGCCATGGCGTGGACTACGACGAGGTGTATGCACCAGTCGCACGCCTCGAATCAGTGCGCCTCCTCCTGGCTCTCGCCGCGCACGGTGGCTGGCCAGTTCACCACATGGATGTGAAGACCGCATTTCTCAATGACGAGCTCGACGAAGAGGTTTACGTGACGCAGCCTCCAGGGTTCGAGCTGCCAGGAAGCGACGGCAAGGTCCTTCGCCTACGCAAAGCTCTGTACGGCCTGAAGCAGGCGCCGCGAGCCTGGAACGCCAAGTTGGACAGGGTTCTGCAGGGTCTTGGTTTCGCGAGATGCCCGTCAGAGCACGCCCTGTACAAGCGTGGTGAAGGAAGTGACCGCATCCTGCTGGGCATCTACGTGGACGACCTGATCATAACTGGCAGCAGCGAGCGCGGGATTGCCACATTCAAAGAGGAGATGAAGCAGACTTTCCGCATGAGTGATCTTGGGAAACTGAGTTTCTATCTCGGTCTGGAGGTGCAGCAGAGCGAGGCCGGTATCATGGTGACTCAATCTGCGTATGCCCAGAAGATTTTGGAGCGGTGTGGAATGGGGGGCTGCAACCCATGCGCCACACCAACGGAGAACAGGCTCAAGCTGTCCAAAAGCTGCAGTGCTGCCATGGTGGACGCCACTGAATTCAGGAGCACTGTCGGATGTCTGAGGTACCTCGTGCACACACGCCCTGACATTGCATTTGCTGTTAGCTACGTGAGTCGTTTCATGGAAAGACCCACGGCGGAGCACCAAGCTGCAGTCAAGCATGTGCTCTGGTACGTCGCCGGCACACTGCGGCTGGGATGCTGGTTCCCTAGGAATGCTGGTGAAGGAGCAGAACTGGTGGGCTACTCGGACAGTGATCATGCTGGTGACCAAGACGATCGCAAGAGTACATCAGGAGCTTTCTTTTTCCTCGGAAGCAGCCCGATCAGCTGGCAGTCACAGAAGCAGCAGATTGTCACTCTCTCTTCGTGTGAGGCCGAATATGTCGCAGGAACTGGTGCAGTTTGCCAAGGTGTTTGGTTGGCACGGTTGCTAGGCGAGCTGAAAGATGAAGACACTCAAACTTTCGAGCTCTTCATCGACAACAAGTCTGCCATTTCCCTCAGCAAAAACCCTGTGTTCCATGACAGGAGCAAACATATTGATCTTCGATATCATTTCATCAGGGAGTGCGCCGAGGTGGGCAAGGTGGAAGTGAAGTACGTCAGCACGGATGAACAGCTAGCTGATGTTCTGACGAAACCCCTGGGAAGAATCAGATTTCAGGAGCTGCGATCCAAGATTGGCATGGTGGAAAAATAAAGCATTGTGCTCAGGATTAGGGAGTGATTGTTAGCTATAATCCTGTGCACATTAGGTTCAGTAGTTTTACCTCTTCCTGTTATTTTTCCTTGGTAGTTTCTTAGCTGTCACGGTTTCAGTTCGTGGCATTCAGTAGTCCTAGTCTTAAGGGTAGTGGACGTTGAGGTTAGCTCGATTGCCGTTGGACGTGGGATGGCACGTTTGTATCGGATCGATTCCTTCCTCTCCGCTCTTTTCTGTTTTCCGTTTTGCTGAATAAATAGAAGAGAAAGACAGACAGAAAAGCTGCAAGCTTACGCAGCACAAAATACTTGTGTCATTCTACTCTGAATCCTTCTGATCCACGATCGAGAGAGAGAGAGACGAGAGTACGAGAGAACACCCGTATTGGGCCCGCTTCCAGCTCTCAGTCCTCGTCTCCCGCGGTTCCGGGAGGAAGAGAGAGACCCGATCGATCGATCTCTTCCGTGGCATCTCCGCCCTCTCCATCACCCCGCGTGTTCCTGCCTTTCCCTCGCAATGACGCGCGCCGCTAATTTCTTCTCCTATCGCTCTCGGCTGCAGAATCTACGCAACCGCAGTGTCCACGGCTTAGCGCGAGCGCGATGCGCAGGTAAGCGTATTGCGCGCGCACACGCAACATTTCGGTTTCTCCATGGATTACGCTTTGATCCGTACGTGTTTGTGTTTAGCTCCAAGGCGGCGGCGGCGGCGGAGGAGGAGGATTTAGGCGCGCTCGGTTCTTCTGCGGAGGTCCCTCGCGGGGGAGGATCGGAGAGATGTGATGAAGAAGTAGGCTCGCGGCAGCAGAACGTGGAAGGAGACGACCAAGCGGTGGTGCAGGTCGCCACGATGCCGGCGGCGCCGGTTCCGAATGGATCGGCGGCGCCTGATGTGAGAGTTGACGGCTTGTCTGCATCGGGGGTGCCTGAGGTGAGAGCTGAGAGTTTGGCGGCATCGGCGGCGCCTGAGGTGAGAGTGGAGAGTTTGCCGGCGCTTGCGCACCCGCACCCGGCGCCCAGACCGAGGCCGTGGTCGTGGTCGGGGATCCCGTGGACAAGACTTGTGCTCGGAGGCCTGCTAGCGGTGGCGATCGGTTACGCCTTCTACAAATGGGGCCTCCCCCTCCTATCAGAGAAGGTTCTGCCTTCGCTCTCTCGCGCTTCTATTACTGTACTGCACTATTCTATAGATTTGGTTTTCCTCGGCAACTTCATGCCTGTTCTGCTTGTTACGTGATTTGTGTCCCTCAGATAACTGATTGATTAACCGAACCCATGTGATCAGTATAATGAAATCTGTATTTCCATTATCTAAACAATGCCCAAATCCATAACTACCTGACATTTCTGTTTTCTACACTGATGATGCCATCAGGAGTGTGCTGAACTGCTTATGCTCTACTACTACTACTACCCACTACTACCCTGTATCTCGCTAATCTAATATCTGTATGTTGGAGTCTTTAATTTGTTTGTCATTTTAGGTTCTCTTGCCGATCATGCGATGGGAAGCAACATCTTTTGGG
Organism: Dactylis glomerata; assembly: GCA_007115705.1. Classification (NCBI taxonomy): domain Eukaryota; kingdom Viridiplantae; phylum Streptophyta; class Magnoliopsida; order Poales; family Poaceae; genus Dactylis; species Dactylis glomerata. The sequence goes on from QXEO01000186.1 coordinate 1,056,694, forward strand.
CGCCCTGTGTTGGCCGTCGTGCTAGTTGTTTCCATGTCCCTCTTCCCTACTGTGTTCCTGCCTTCTACACCGTCTATGTGGTTGACAGGAATAATATTCGGCTACGGCTTGGGCTTGTTAATCATCATAGTCGGTACTGCTATCGGCATGTCCATACCGTACTTGATCGGCTCGCTCTTCCTTCATCGTTTTCATGTAATATTCATCTTTTCCATGTCCCTAATCATAAGCTGCCCATGATCATGTATACTGAATTCTTGTTTGCATCTGTCTCTGAATGTTGTGCAGGGATGGTTAGAGAAGAAATGGCCTCAGCAGATAGCTCTGATTAAGCTGGCCGGCAAAGGCAGTTGGTTCAAACAGTTCCGGGTGGTTGCGCTGTTAAGAATCTCGCCGTTCCCGTATACACTGTTCAACTATGTCGCAACCATCACCCAGATCAAGTACACTCCTTATATTTGTGGTTCAGTCGTTGGAATGGTACCTGACGCGCTGGTCAACATCTACAGGTATGATTCAGAGTTCACATATTCAACATCAGACATAACTAGCAGATCAACACCATTGTACTACTCCCTCCGACCGGAAATAAGTGCCGGTGACTTAGTACAAACTTTATGTTAGTAAAAGATCACCGACACTTATTTCCGATCGGAGGGAGTACTAGTTATCTTACCTAGTTAGAATGGATTGCAGTATTAACAAACACAATAAAGTGACAGTGTTGCGATACCGAGCAGCTGGTCATTCTGCTATAACCAAGATTATTTTGCTACATTGTCCTGCTATTGTGCAGTGGCCGGCTGATACTCGCACTGGCAGACCTGAAGTATGACAAGCGTCGCATGACAACAGTGGAGATTGTATACAACGTTATCTCTGCTGTCGTCGCCGTTCTTATAGGAGTTGGTTTTACAGTCTACGCAAGAAGAGCCTTGGACGGGATACAAAGCGCGGAAGGCGCACGCCAACCTGAACCTGCTGCCATCCCTACTGGCCCTGCGTCCGAATTCAGAGGTAGCCATCGAAGTTCTAGCTCTATACCAGTAGATGTTGTATAGTGGCCTGTGGTGGCTTCAAGGATCCAACTAGATTTACAGAACCTGTGTTGCAAGATCAAGGTTTCTTCTAACTTTGGAAATTAGCTTCAGGAATGTGGGTTTATTCGGCCCGCTTTATGTAGGTTGGAACATAGCAGTGCTACAAGAATAGAAGAAAACAAATGTGATGCTTAGGTCTGTTCGGCACTGATGTGTCTTTTCATAAGCATTTCTTGCATTTTTGTGGATATAACAGTTAGTTAGAAAGATCTCTTTCTTAGACAGATCTTACTTGAATTAATGAATGTAATTGAATTAATGAATTAATAAACTAATCTTACTTGAATTAATGATTGTAATTGAACTAATGAATTACCAAACAGATCTTACTTGAATTAATGAATGTTGTTTGTGATAGTTGCTTCTCTAATATCCTCATATTTTGAAGCAATTCTCTTAAGATTCTTGGAAGAAATGCTGACCGAAACTGAAATTGCCTGTCTGCTAGCTCTCCGAACCAGACGTCGGCTTTGAAAATCTGTGTCAGGCTGCCGTGCCTTGAGAAAAATTCTTTTTTTTTTACGCGGTAATCCACTCTTTATTCATAAGATAAAAACAAGTTACAAGTTACGAACGAACAGACCTTACAGAACTGAAAAGATAGGATAAACCTATGCAAAAAACTAGCGTCTATCCTCCTTCTTCGACACCACCAAAGCGAACGCCAAAGGGACGAAAGACAGATCACCACAACACCCGAGCTCGACGCGGCTCCATCGCTGATCAGCAGCTTTTTGGACCTCCAAAGTAGTTTGCCAGAGGCAAAACCATTGTCGTTGAAAGAATCAGACCGAGGCAACATGTCCTCGGACACGCGATCGAACTCCAGAACTGATACCCCCCCACGACTACAGTGTCGGGGGAGGAAATTAGAACTGCCAGCCTCTATCCACAAACCCAGCATAGGATACACCATCTTTCATCTGTCACATACACAGACAAATGTCTGCTCGTACTCCTGGACAACACATCTCCCTGCTCCACCATGACGTCGGAGCCAACGCCGTAGTAACGGGGACAGAGCAGGAGGATGGACACACCTGATGGGATCGCCGCCTCCGCCTCGACGACACCATCCAAGAAACTGAAAGCCGCCGATCCGAGGAATCGGCAAACACATGATGCCATCAACTCCGAGACGCCGCCATGAAGGACACTGCCGGTGTGGGAGTGGAGCTGAGACATATTTATTCGTCCGGGCGCCGCTCCCACCACCCCAACGGCGCTCCACGACCTGTAAAACCAAACCCTAACTACAGAGCGGAGAGACCGGATCCCCCCTCCCCACCGCCGCCGGAGCAGGCGGAGGGAGAGGGGACCAGCACGGCCAGTGGAGATCGGGTGGAAACGGCAGCGCCTCCCTGATCGCCCCTGGTGGCTAGGTCAGGGAGCAAAGAGGTATCGCCTCGAGAAAAATTCTTAGCATGTGCACTAGACGGACACCACACATACTTATACTGTTATACAAGCCTGTGAAAGTGACATGATCGTGGTGTACCTGATCAATGGATCGACGACGCCCCCGAACGTCAAGCAAGTTTAAAGCCCACACACGTACACAGCACGGTCTCTGCATTTTTTCCAGAAACGAATCGCAAGTTGCCTCAGTTAACGTACGCGAAAGTACTCGCCAGTACAGAGACATTCTTTTCTTCCAAAGCTACAGCTGAGCTGACGCCCATGTGCGTGACTCACTCACCGACAGGAGCCTCGCGTTACAAGCATGATTACGCTGGGGAAAAAGAAGGTTTAGTACGAGGCTACCCACTGTAGCTGACAGCGGCCGTCCGTCCATGGTTGCCGATGATCTAGCAAGGGGAGGCGGCGCCGGAGCTTGAGGAGCCGGCGGAGAGGCTCCTCTCGAGGTAGAAAGCGCGCAGCTTCGCTCTGCGGCTGGCGCCGCCACTGGCGGAGTGGGACAGCGCGGGGAGGCCCCACTGCGAGGAGAACACGATGGCGGGGCACTCCGCGGCCGCGGCGCCGGCGCTCGCGATCCGCCGCACGAGCTCCGCCAGCAGCGCGGCCACACGCCGCGCCGGGACCAGGGCGAGCAGCAGCCGCATCAGCAGCCTCGCGCCTCTCTTGTTGCCCGCGCGCAGGGGCGCCATCCCCACCCTCTTCCGCAGACGCAGCGGCCGCCTCGCCCTCGTCCACCTGCAGGCCGCCTCCTCGCCGTCGCCGCCGGAGAGCTCGCCGCGAAGACGCTGGTACTGGCGTCTCGGCGGCCTGTCGTCCCTCGCCGTGAGCACCTCCAGACCCATGTGAGCAGTTTTAGCTAAAGGTGGCAGCTGGGAGAGAGTGAGCTCTGCGCTGTAGGAATCATGGGGAGCAAGCGAGACGACGGGCGCGCGTATATATAGGCAAGGCGTAGAGGAGCTCCCATTATTATGCGTTGGTATGCACGCACATGGGGAAGAACCGTGACGCCGGCCGGCCGATCAAGCGCGCAAGTTGGAGATCGACCGGTAAAGAAAATGGCGCGGCAACGACCGATCGAGCGGCGCCTACGGCCTGATTCGCTTTTGACACATGCTTTTTCTCCTCCACCAACATTATACTATGATACGCATGCTGATGAACTTGTGAACTCTGCACTCTGATGATGATGTTATGTATTCGCATTATTGTATGGATCATTGGATGCAGGCATGATCTTGTAATCATTAAACATCATATACCAAAGTTGGAGAACCACGCATCCTTTTGCCGAACAACCGAAGGGCCCAGTCCAGAGCCTACTCTCGTCACCAGAGATGTGCCTAGCCTCGATTGATCTTGGAAATAAACAAGATGCCATAAACTGCTGTGAGATTCTAATTAGTCAGCAGGAATACATCGTGCTTGACTCCATTCATTGATGCATGATAGTAAAGCTGAGAACGTATAGTGCTTTACTATTGTTTAAGCTGGCATGTGTCATCCATCATTAGCAAGCAAAAGAAAAGTCACTAGGGACCAACAGTAATCATGGTCAATGATTGGCAAGAGGGCAGCTCGGATGATTGGTTACAGCTTGTTAAGCCTACACTCTTTGGAAAGTTCTGTATATCCTTATTTTATTTTTGTTATTTGTAACTTTACTCCTTGCTCATACTGTCTTTTTTTTCAAAAAAAAAGTTTAAACCTAACGGCCCTTCCTTTAATATCATGGCAGATACAAGTTGCATTGTGGGCCGCAGAATAGAGAACCAAAATTATTTGTAATCGTTTGAAATTCCAAAATCAACTTTTCTGGCCCTTAGCATAACCTGACTCATAAACTGGATCATACTTCTTTCTAACTAGATATTTGAATCGCATTGCTACTATTGTTTTGAGGTTCTCAGATGAACAAAAAAAAAGTAAACTGGAACTTTTTGTGGCCATGGCCTCTGTCTGTCTGTAAAGAGCGACCGAAGTTGGCGATTAAAATTTACTCAGCATAAGGCATAAATGAAGAACTCACGAAACACATGGCACACGAGTAAAGGAAAGTTCTTGTTTTCTCACACAATAACGGGAAATATAGAAACTTTAGCAAAAACATTCTATGGACTACTCTATATGTAATTTTAAAGGAAAATTTTAGTTGAGTTACAGTATCATGATTTCCTTTGTTTCTTTCTGTGATAACTATGTCAACCACCTAATTTGTAGATGGTCAAGCTAACGGTTCAAGTTATACTCTCGAAGTTTCTATAAATTTGAATACATTGCTAGTACACTCAAGATTGCATTTAAGGTATCTGTAAGAATATATCATTACATATATGTCTACCAACACATTAAATATCTTTAACACTAATACAATGGCAAAAATTAATAAAGAGGCATACAAATTTTATCAATTTTAGGCAATGTATGTACATAAATAAAAAACTTAAATTATTTTTAATAGGGACTGAATTTCTTTAGCACATGATAAGTGTATGTTTGATTCTATATTACACAAAATAATGCTAATATTAATAGTATTCATTTCATATTTAGCTAGTTGTTGTCACGTTGTAATGGGAAAGATAAAATCATTTAGATTTAGTATAATAAAAATAAGTTATTAGGAAATTATATAATTTTAGTGTAAATTATATTTATTTACCTCACCTCAGGTCCATATTTTGTTTGGACAGGACCTGGGCGGGGGAACTCAATCTAGAAACAAAGAACATATCCTTTCTGTAGAAAACATATCCAAGAAAATATAATAACGTGACCAAAAAAATGTGGTTGAAGATGCAAGGGTTTCCAGCAAGAATAAAAGATGATTTGTTTGGGGAAAAAGTCATATTTTCTTGGCAGAAAGAAAATTGCAAGAGAACCCACGAAGAGTGAGAAAAAACATGGAAAAGAACATTGCGATGGAATCGCAGTGTGTTCTTCCACATGAATATTCGTAACAATTCTGCCCAGAAGGATGAGTCTTTGAGGGATATGGGCGGGGAGAGGAGGATGCCAAAACTTACTCATGCGGTCTGATCATTAAAAAGTGTTGAGTTGGTAAGTCAATGAGGGCAAAACAATAAGATTTTATTTATTCAAAAGATACGACAACACACCTTTCCGAGAGCAGGCGTCTAATAGATGTAAAATGTATTCATAAACTTTGTAATTTACTAGATCATATTCTTATACATTTGATAATTTATTGAGGATATGGACATTTTTATTGATTTTGTAGATTTTCTGAATGAACACCTTTATTTTGGTTTTAACTCTGCAGAATAGGAAACCCTGTTTTTTTGCGTATTTTTAGTTTCAGTGACCTTTCGGATGCCAAACGGATCCAATCTTTTTGCCATATCATTTTTTTAAGAAATAGAAGATTGTGAGAAGAAGAATTCAACGAAGAACATCATAAGGCATAAAAAAGACCCTACCATGCGGGACCCACTCCTAGCTACATGGTAGGTGCCAACTTCTGCCTCGTGGGTCCTTTTGTTGCAAACTTCACTGATATCCCACAAGTATAGGGGGTCATGTGTAGCCTTTTCGATAAGTAAAAGTGTCGAACCCAACGAGGAGCTAAAGGTAGGATAAATGTTCTCTCAAGTTCTATCAACCACTGATACAACTCTACGCATACTAAACGTTTGTATCATCTAGGAAATAAAACTAGAGCAATAATACGGGTATGGGAGATAGTTTTGCAAGATAATAAATACAAGAAAGTAATTGTTAGTGCTGCAGCAATAAAATATACTAAGTAACCATAAACTAACAGTACCATGAGTGTGGAAAAGTGGTGGTAATAGTGATGGCTTTGTCTAAGTTCAATTAGTGAATAAATCAGGTTCACTGTCTTCGATGCAGTTTTCTATGTGGAAGAGGCTAAATATACAAGCACTTCACTACTTGGAAATACAAGTACTATATGATTGGATTGTTAGTAAGCATCTGCAAATACTAACAATGCATTAAGGTTTCCCCAACCATAGCACTAAGTTAATGGTCCTCTTACTCCCATACGTGCAATGTTCCGGTTCGCGTCCTCAGGTTTCTGTCACTCCGGCAGAACTACCCCTTCCTTTTGCACATACTACTAACCCTAAGATATTTAATCCATGCGTGCATAAATATAATGGACACCAAAGGACAGTACCATATCAACATACAACTCTAATGAACCAAAGTCATTCAACAAATCAATCTAAGAACAAATAAACTATGCAAACATGACATAGATCATATGATAAATATTATAGCATCAAACGCCATGTTTACATTAGGACGGTACAGAGGTGTGTGGGAGGATGAACCATTGCATAATAGGAGAAGTTGGTGAAGGAGGTAGCGGTGAAGATGGCGGAGATGAGCAGTGAGGGGCGCGGGCAGCGACGGCGGCGCGGGGGACTCCCCCGCTGTCGGCATCATGGGGAGCGCCGCCCCTTAGCCTCCTTCCTTCATAGCTTTATGGGAGCCCTCCCCCATGGAGATGGGATCCATGGGGGAGGCGAAAACGTAGCTCTAGTGGCTGCAAATTCGTAGGTGGAGGTGTCCCGCACGAGCTAGGGTTTCTCCCTTTATATAGTCTCTCGGATTCCCGTCTCCCCATCTTGGGCCGCACTAGATCGGGCCTAACTCGGCCGTCCGGACTCAGAATCAGCTGAATTTTATATTCAGAACGTTTGCCGTAAAATTCCCTACAACTTTGTAACTGAAGAGTTTTCCGTTTGACGCTGTCTTCGATCCGTAACGTGACCATCTTAAAAAAAAGTTCTGGCACAGATTTCTGGAAATTCCCAATTTGATTCCAACAAGGTTTCCACTTGTATTCTTGGTAATTCCTACACATCAAAGTGTAAAACAAGAACATTGTGCACTTTTGCAACTATTAGTAGGTTAGTCTAAATAAATCATAAAAGTTCCACAAAGTGTAAACAAAATATATAGCAATTAGTGTAAAACAAGCATGGAACATAAAAAATTATAGATACGTTTGCAACTGATCATCTAAGTAAAGCATTGAGTGCTAGGATCAAATAACTTAAAACATGCGCATAAGAGACATAATCTTGACAATAAAAACTTAGCAACCATGTTATAACATGAAAAGAAACACAAACGAAAGATCATGAATAATGAAACAATGAAAGTCAAACGTGTGTTCAAGTCATATGGAAAAACATAACAAGTGGTTTTTATCTTGTCCTTCATGGAATAGCAAAATATAAATGCATAGGACACCTTCAAGTTTAAATGGGCGACTAGATACAAATAATTTTAGAACAAGTGAAACCATAATCATAAATCAATCAATGATAAACTTTGAGACTATGCACATTAAACTCAGAATGGCAACTATGCTCTCTTAGATGGTGCATAAAGGTAGAAGGTGGAGACTCAACATAAAAGTAAAGAAAGGCCCTTCGCAGAGGGAAGCAGTGATTAAGCATGTGCTAGAGCTTTTCATTTGTAAAACAGAGAGATAAAAATTTGGTTTTGAGAGGTGGTTGTCTTTGTCAACGACTGGCAATGGGGTTCTTACTATCTTCCATACAAAAATGAGCAAGTTTTTGAGAGAGAGATTGTCACTTTTGTGCTCTTTTATAAAGCTTGGCACTTCTCCCCACAATTTTTCCTTTCACAAACCATGGCTAACTGATTCCATCGGATGCCCACCAACATTCACATACCATGGAGGAGTGCCTTTTTTTCTTTTCTTTTTTTTCTTTTTTTTTCTTTTTGGAATGAAACAATATGGAAGATAGCAAATCTGACCACTACGTCTCCATGAGCTGAAAACAGTGTCACAAAATGAAAAGTATTTTGAAGGTTTTTTGAAAGGTAGCACATGAAAATTTACTTAGAATGGCTTGCAAATACCATGCATAGAAATTTATAGTGTACACTTAGAATAACTTGGTTTTTGGGAGTTGGATGCACGAGTAGAGCTCATACTCAGTATAAAATAAGGGCTAGCAAAAGACTGGGAGCGACCAACTAAGAGAGCAATAACGGCCATAATCATGCAAAGCGACAAAGCATCATTAAGAGAAGCATAAAATGGCATCACAAGTCAAAAAACCAAATGATCATAGAGGCTTATGGCGACTTTGTAAGAATCAAACATGTTGTAAGCATGCGCCAAGTCAATCCAAATAAAGCATCAAAGGAGAAAACCAAATAAATGCTTTCACATAATAAGAATAACGCATGATTTTTTCAAAGGCTCATTAAGCAATCTCAGTCATTTGAGACAAGTCATGCTACAGCAAAAATCACTAAGAATACTATCAAAACGACATTGAGCATGGCATGAAAAAGTCTAAGCCGCAGTCTCAATAAGCTCCTTTTTGTACCATTTTTTTGCATGAAACTTTTTCTCTTTTTTAACACCATTTAAACCTTTTTGAAACAACTCTTTTGACGAATACCAACATAGAACAGAGGTTCAAATACACCTTGATGCAAAGATATAACAAGATCTGAATAAAAATCAAGGCGAAAAACGAAAGCTAAACGCAGTTCTAGAAAAAGAGAACACTTGTTGAACGATAAGAGTAAAAAACGGAGTGTTCTTGGCAAATGAAAAACAAGTACATCTCCTCCAAAAGAAATTTGTTGGGGTCCAACCATTTATTGCAGCAAACAAAACAAAACAAAACTAAAAGCAAAAGTAAAAACGCTCCAAGAAAAACGCATAGTGCATGAAGCAATAAAAATATAGTGTTTTGAAAGGTGACCTGATTTTTGCCGATGAAGAAGGGGTGCCTCGGGGTATCCCAAGCTTTGGCGCTTGTACCTCTTAGATATTTCTTGGGGTGACATGGACATCTCCAAGCTTGAACTTTTGTCCATTCTTTATCTCATCTCATCATTCTCCAATCCCTACACTTAAAAACTTACTTCATACAAAACTTCACACAATTCTATTAGCAACGTTAGCATAAGCATAATAGTAAATCGACCCTTTTGATTCAGGTTTCAACTCAAAAACACCACATTTAAATCATATATTACTGTAGCAACTTCCCCAAAAGTTCTGCGATCAAAAGAACTCAAAGAAAGCGATCAGAGAGGCAAACACAAATAGTGGCTGAAATCTGTCAAAACAGAACAACTGACAAATGTCGATTTTTTCGAGGACCTTCTGTTGCTCAAATCGAAAAGTGTAAAACTAATGAAAGTTTGGATTTAACCTGGGGCATATGCACAAGAAATCGCAGGTCAAAAAGATATTCTGAGAATTTTCACGAATTTTTACGGTGCAGCACCGAAATCTGTTTCAGGACAGCAACTTCCCGAAATCTTACCTCCCTCAAATTAGAGGTTCTTCTTGGCACAACAACGAAATAAAAATGATAAGGAGAGGTCATTACAGTAGTAATAACTTCCAAGACTCAAATAAAAGAAAAAGTACTAAAATAAAATATGGGTTATCTCCCAAGAGTGCTTTTTTTTAACGCCTTTGAGCTAGGCGCAGAATAGATAACCAAACAAAGAAGCAAAATAAAAGGAACTATTTTTGTTGTTTTCAATTTATAAGTGAAAGTAAAGAAGCAATAAAAACAAAATAAAGAGCCTAATAAAATTAAAGAAGATAAAACTAAGACATATAAAAGCAATTATAATACAAGTTAACACAATACATATCATGTGGATGCGTAATATAGAGTATGAAGGAGACAACCTCATGTTAGTTGATGAATAGGGGGGTGACTCGGGCATCCCCAAGCTTAGATGATTTTATCTTCTTGGACATGTTCTTGGGATGCACCTAAACATCCCTAAGCTTGAGCTCTTGTGTCTTCTTGTTCATCTCACATCACCATATTGATTAGAACTTATAAGCTACATCCACATAAAACTTCACAAAACTCATTAGTATGGTTAGTACTCATTAAGTAAAATTCACTCATGTTCAAGCATTGACAAGTTTCATAATCTAAACTCAAAATTAGCCACTATATATACTAAGGTATTCATGATTTCCGTCGTCCGTCAAAAAACTAATGAAACTAATAACACCAAGTACAATATTGAATAAACTAAGAAATCTGTCAAAACTGAACAGTCTGTAAAGATGGCACTCAATGAGATAGTTAGGTAGCTCAAATCAAAAAACTCCAAACTAAAGAAAGACAAATCATAATCTCAAGTTTATGCACACAAAAATTTCAAATCAAAACACTATTCTAAGATTTTTCACGATTTTTTATAGTGAAGCACAGAAATCTGGGGTGAGATAAGCATGAAGCATCAAAAATTATAGATACGCATATAGCAATTGGTGTAAAATAAGCATGGAGCATCAAAAATTATAGATACGTTTGCAGATCATAAGACAGTTATTTCCAATCGGAGGGAGTAGCATATTTATGTTCAGCAGATCATAAGACAATATTCGGTTAGTTTTTAAATTTGTATTAAAAAGTTGTGTTGCATCAACTCTATGCCAAAACATGATGCTCATATCGTTAACGTGGAGAAGCTCCAGTTGTTGCACGTTGGTATATATGCACGCCGTCCGCATATAAGGAAGAATAGTGCCGGCCGATCAAGCGCGCCGTGGCATGTAAGTTGGATATCGACCGGATATCCATTTTGGCTCACGGGAGCAAATGAACCTATGATTGAAAAACATATTTTAAAATGTCAAAAAAATTGGAACAAAAATTTCGCATGTACATCTTGACATATTATGTTTGTACACAAATTTTCAGAAGAAAAGAACATTTTTATGTCCTATATAAAAAAAAACAAATTTATGTATGAACATATCACTATTTACAGGACATATTTTTATCTTTTTTACCGATGCCACATAAAATGTTCTTTGTTGTCAAAAACTTGTGTGCCAATATAGAATGTCTAGATCTACATGCTAAATTTATTTTTAGAATTTTTTGACATTTGAAATTAGTTTTTTTATGTATTTTCCATAATAGGTTCATATACACCTGAGAGCCAAAACATCTCCTCCAATATCGACCGATATCTCCACTTTTTGAAAGGGGTGAACGATTACGAAAAACGATTTAATTCGTTTCCTTACCTTACGGAGGAGGACGGTTATCTGTGGATATAAGAGCATGTCTAACATATCCTGTATTTGCTCGCCCCGTATCGAGCGAATACAGGGCCCTGTATCAAAAAAATTGCTCGCCACGAACCATTCCGTCTAACAGACCCCTTATTTCACCCCGTATATTTAAAAATGCAAACCCCGGAAGAATTCATAGATAGTTCTTCACATTGATCATAGATAGTGGATATACAAAATTGCGCGATCCTACTGGATCGCGACTTCTACAATGCTAGCCTAGTCGTCGAGGATGATGAGCGGAGTGGTGGCGGCGGCCTCCCGAGCCATCATCTCATTGACGGCGGCGATGGCCTGCGCCGCCTCCTCCGCCTCCGCCCGAGCCTTGTCGGCGGCGTCCTTCTTGGACGTGGCCACCGCCTCCAAGAAGAGGGGGTCCTCCCCCTCCTCCGCCTCCTCTTCCTCGTCGCCGGCTCGCGGCGCTCCGCCGCTGGAGCTCCTCTCCTACGCGCGCTTCTGCTCCCATGCGGCCTTCCACGCGCGCTCCTGCTCCCACCCGCGCCGCCACTTCTCGAAATTGCCGCCGCTCATCGGCTTCAACGGTGGGTCGACCTTGTGGTAGCGGCCGCCCTCCGCGAAGTCCCGGAGCGACGGCGGCATCCACTCGGAGCCGACGTACTTGCACGCCGCACGCCGACTCCCTGCGGCGGAGAATTTGCAGTGGCGGCGCCACACCTCCTCCACCGTGTCCGGCTTCGATCCGGCGGCGGGCGAGAGGCTGCTCCGACGCTGTGTGCTTATGCTGGTGGCGGTGCAAATGCGGCGGCGTGCGCGTGGGAATTGCTCGCCGGAGTGGTAGAGGCTGACGGCGGCGCACGGCGGGGCTAGGGTTGCGAGTGAGGGGTTGGACCCCCACTCGCACCTTCACCCTCTATTTGTAGGGGGCGGCGGGGTGGGTTTGACGGGCCCTGTATTCAGCCGATATGGGCCGGCCCGAATATAGGGCCGGCTAGACGGCTCATTTTACCCTCACTCCCTATCCCACCAAAATAATACGGGGTACCAGCATTTTAAGGCCTGCTAGACATGCTCTAAACTCGCACGGAGCCGCACAACGGCACAAGCAAATCTTTCCCAGCATGGACCAACAAGAGGGTCGCCACGCCGTGGACATCGAGCTCAGATTCACCGGCGGCGGCGCCGGCGAACCCACTCGCTGCTGCGCGGTATGCACGGAACCGTTGGCATCGGTGGCGGTCGGTAGCTGCGGCCACGGGGTGGTGTGTCCCAGATGCATGGTCCGGGTGCGGTCCGTCGAAGGCGACAGATGCTGCAGCCTATGCGGAGCAGACAGCCCATCGGTCACCATCGCCGAAGCAGATGACAGCACGCGCGGCGGCGGTCCGGCCGTCCCCGCCTTGTCGCAGCAGCCCGCCTCGATGTCGAAGGAGGGCGAGTACTGGTACCCCGGGGACACGGCGGCCTATACTTCCACGACGAGCAGCAGTACGAGGAGGCAAGGGACGCATGCGAGAAAGAACGGCGGCGCGATCTTATAGAGAATCTTGTCGTATGGGTCAGTGCGCCAATTAAATTTGTTTTCTTTTCCTGTTTTTTAATTATACGAGTGACATCTTTCTACTCTACTTCCTACGTCCTGCATTCCGGGTTTTATCAAAGTCGAATTTTGTAGACTTTGACTAAAGATGCTAGAAAAAATATTAATACTTACGATATAAAATAGTACAAGTTTTAGAGTTATTGGCATTTTTAGGAACCGTTCATCCACCCAATCTAACGGTGCTAAAATAGATGAAACTAGACGAAACAAAACTGACGAAACTGAACGCTGCTAAAAGTGTGGGACCAGAACTAAAATTACGTGGGTCCGAAAATAAATTATTAAAAAAATTATTTAATAAGATGCTATTTAGTGGACGATCGTCCTTAATTTGTACGATTTTTTCTAGATCGTCTTCTTTAGGAAGGGTATTTTTTTGCCTTCCTCCTCTTAAATCGCGCTGCAGTAAAGTTTTTATCTTGCACGCAGGGTTAATTACTCAACGGAAACAGCAAGCATGCAATATAATTGATGGTGGCTGTGCGCATGCATGCCTCAACAAGTCCCAGCGAATAACAAGGAGCAGTTAGCTCCGAACGATGTGTCAATTATGGAATTGGCGAGATTTTAGAGAGGTAACATCTCTATCTCTTATCTCTTATTCTCTTATATCTCTTATCTCTTATTTTCTTATTATTATAAATATAAATGCACAAACTTATTTTGATACAATTGATCTGAACCGTTAGACATCTGACGAAACAGGCTTTCGCCCCGCTTTATAAATAAAGCAACCACAACCATACAAAGTTCAAGTATCCAACATAGCAAAAGCGAAAAAGGTTTGCTGGGGCCACATCACAGACAGGCCCAACAAGATAAAGAAGAAAGATACAGCTCCCGCGTGACGTGTAGAGCACCTCAACGGCTGGACTGCGTAGATAATTAGCGTGCCACCAATAGAAGATCCTCCAGCATGCTGTCCAGCCGTTCCCTGTCCCGCTGCCTACATAGCGGATACCACTGCTGCAAGAAGGCCAAAAATTTGAACACAGAGTCAGATGCCCGCCTTAGGAAGATATGCTCAATCACCATTTTATTACGAATAGTCCATAAGGCCCAGGACATCGCGGCAAACACGAGCCAGAAGAGGTGCCTCCTCCCACCGGTATGGTTTGCACGCGCCTCCAGGAATTCGCCAAGGTCAAAGGCCTGCCACTCAGGACCTAGGGCCTCGGCAAGGAAACTCCATAAGAAGCGGGCAGCAGGACAGGCAAATATAATGTGATGAGTCATCTCCGGATCGTCACAAAGGGGACACAGGCCATTACCTGGCCCATGACGCTTTGCCACCTCCACCGAAGTGGGAAGACGATCCCGCAGCAACTGCCACACAAATATCTTGGTTTTAAGGGGAAGTGGGGCCTTCCACAAAGGGGACGTCCACGCCAGAACAGGCCCTCTACATAGGGCCTGATATGCGGACTTAACCGTGAAAATCCCCGAAGGAGACAGGTGCCACGAAACGTTGTCTGAGGAGGCCGAGAGAGAGTCGGGCAGTCTAGCACGTAACGCTTCCCACGCAATAGTTTCCTCCGGGCCAAAGACCCGGCGGAACGGAATATCCCACATCCTATGGCCAGCGGTGGCCACAAGCATCAACGGGTCGGAACTAATGGCAAACAATTGTGGGAAGTCCCATCTAAGAGGTTGTCCACCTAGCCATGAGTCAAGCCAGAACAGGGTCCCCGCTCCATCTCCTATGGAGTGGGATACCCCCGTCCTAATCTCATGCTTGATGTCTTGGAGGGATCTCCAAAACTGAGACCCCTCCCGACGTTCACATGCCATAAGCGGGCGGCCCCTCAGATATTTGGCCTTAACCAACTGTAGCCATAAACCGCCGTCATCCCTCAGAATCCGCCAGACCCATTTCAGCATCAAGGCCACATTCATGCGCCTAGATGCCAAGATGCCTATGCCCCCGCATTCCTTGGGGGCGCACAGATCCGCCCATTTAACCATATGGTACTTTTGGCGCCCATTGCGCTCCTGCTAGAAAAAGCGCGACAGCTCCTTATCAAAGTCTCCGTGCACTCCCTCTGGGAGGAGGTACAACCCCATAGCATACATGGGGAGGCTAGCTAGGCATGAGTTGATGAGCACAGTTTTGCTTCCCTTGGAAGTAAACTTTCCTCGCCAAGGCTCAGCCTTAGACTTAACCCTCCCTACTAGAGGATCCAAGTCCTTGATGAGGATCCTAGTATCCCGAATTGGCATCCCCAAGTAATTAACAGGGAATGACGCTAGCCTGCAATTGAGGTTATCAGCAATCCGCTGTTGTTCCTCAGGGTCGAACCCCATGACCACAACCTCGCTCTTATCGGAGTTGATTTTGAGGCCAGACATGGCCTCAAAGCAAAGAAAAAGGAACTTGAGGTTGACCAGATCAAGCTCCGACCCCTCCACCATGATCATAGTATCGTCCGCATATTGGAGGTGGGTAACCCCACCTCCAGGAATAAGATGTCCTACCACACCAGAAATGTGGCCGGAAATCTTAGCCTTCTCTAAGATTTCCGCAAGGACGTCCACCGCAGCGTTAAAAAGCAGCGGGGAGATGGGGTCCCCCTGCCTCACCCCACATGAGGATCTAAAGTAGGGGCCCACCTCCCCATTAATGTTAATAGCAGTATTGCCACTCATGACAATCTGCATAATCCAGCTAATCATCCTGTCATCGAATCCTCTCCGACTAAGAGCCTATCGGAGGAAGGTCCAGTCCAAACGGTCATAAGCCTTCTGGAAGTCTAGCTTTAAGAACACATCCCTAAGGCGACGGACTTTAACTTCATGGATAATCTCATGAAGTGCTAGGATCCCATCATGGATAAACCGGCCTTTTAGAAAGGCAAATTGGCCAGGATGCGTCAAGCGCTCCATAAGTGGAGCAAGCCTTGAAGCGCACACCTTCAAGAAGATCCGTAGAATGACATTGATCACCGTTAGACATCTATAATCGAATGGCCTATATCCTTCCAATGTTGAGCTCAACTCAACACGCCCCGCCCAAGCCCGTACGTTCTCATCTAAAATCACGGTAATCAAGGTAATAATCTCCTCATCGCTAATTCCGTAGAACAGTTTCCTAATCATCTGTACCGACAGATTAGCCCTATAGCCCCTGTTTTCCTCGGGTGCTAAGCCGCTAACCCTCACCCTCACGCCAACGAGGCTCGCCGCTGCGCACGTCCGACTACCCCACCTAGCCAATATGCCGCCGCTATCTCCGCGTTCGCCTGCAGCGGACGCCGACTACCGCGCCAGCCTACCGCAGATGCCGCCGTCGCAATCTCCGCGTGCCGCTGCGGCCACCTACTGCAATGCCCGCTCGCAGCAGACGCCGACTACCCCACCTGCAGCAAAGACCGCCGCCGCTGCAATCCCCATGGCCTACGACCCGACGCTGATGATCCACACACCGAAGACGAGGATGCTGCCAGTGCCAGCTCAGTCACGGCGCCGTTCGCCATCATCCACAGCGATCTCGCCTTGCCGCAGGGTGCCCGCCTGTTGCTCCGCCAGGACTCTAATCGAGGAGCTCCATCACACCACCGGCATCCACTGTGTTGCTTGTTGAGCTCATCGTGTGTGAATGATTAAAGCTCAACCACATCCGCTAAGGTAAAGAAAAAAGACCACCTGAATTTCATAACCGGCAGCCTATTTTCTTCTGTAGCCAGATGTAGCCCATGCAGATACAAGATCAAATTTCATACATAGTCACCAAAGAATGCTATGTAGTAGTTGCAGAATAAAAAACGTTCGAGAGGAAAAATAGACATAAGTAGCTATTCTTATATACACTATAAAAACCTTTCTAGCCCAACAAAAGCAGTGACATAAGATGCTATTCTAGATGTTGATTTTTAATATGTCTCTTCTACCTTGAATTGTTCCGGTGATGAATGTGGATGTATCCATAAAACTATAAGTTATTCAGGTGATGAACATGGAATGCATTTATAAAGCTATCACCCTATACTGATTGAGCGCCTTCATGTACAAGAGCTGCTTTTGTCTGACATCAGAAGCATGCATATGATTCTTGCTGATGCATTTTATATGTAGTTTTTGTGCAGGAATCACACCACCGAGGTCTGGATATAAATGTTTGAAAATGAATAGCAATAAGAATTAAGTGAGCGAATCCCTCCTAGAACATACTGTGCACGCATTTCATCCTTTCCTAATACTTGGAACATATGTGAAGTGAATATTTCCTTGCTTTTTGAAAACTACGTGGTATGAATTTCCTGCCACAGTAGCATGCAAGCTAAAAAGTTCTCTCAATCAGAGTGAAGTGAGCAACAAAACTGAAGGTCTTGTGTTAACCATTGTAGTATCACAATTAGGATTAGAACATGGTTATGATCACTCAATGGCTCATTATGGTGTTAACCTTCTTAAGAAAACAGGGAAGGCTCATGATCTTTGGTTATTTGTCCTCACAATGATGCTTCCTTCAACAGAGCTTCCTCGGTCTGTCCCAGGTGGTACTTGCAACCCGATGAAAATTTGAAAGAAAATATAGTGATGAGAAAGGGTGGAGTTGGACAGGATGGCCCCCATTTGTTCTTTTTCTAATCCACTTCAATCACTTGTTTAATTGTATTGTTTGATTAATTTTCAGATGCAGATGTAGCACATGCAGATGTCGAAGATCAATTTTCATACATAATTGTATTTTGACTGAAGCCGATATAGTGGCTGCAGAATAAAAACCTTTATATACAGGAAAAAACAATGTGTTCTTGGTCCACAGATAGCAGCAAAACCATTTTAAATACGATTATGAAGTGAATGAAGTGGAAGCAAATTATTTTAAATACAACTGTGTCATTTGAATACGTTGGCTATATAAATACTGACTATAGAACAATGTCGGCAAGTTTTCAACTTGTCGTTAGGTTGATGTATTGACATACCATCTAACTTGTTGTCAGTTCATAACTTGATATCTTGCAGAGAGCAGACGCAATCCTTCTTAGACCTTAAGCATTGTTCTGTTGAGCTCCATGGACTGAACCTTGTTTCTCTTCCATATTCAGGATAACAAAGGGCAAATAGCACCTCACTACGCCATCCTGTGCGAGAGAGAAGACATTGCTGAACTGCTTGTCAAGCATCTGTCCGATCTTCAAATCAAGGGTGCATGTGAGGTATATGCTTTACTAGCCACAAGCCGCTCCAAGTATATTTAGCAGCAAAGACTAAATATATAGCTACCATGACATGTAATATTCTGAATTTAACCGCCACATTTTCTGATATGTGATACTTTGGCCTTAAATTACTGACTTCTCTTGCCACGACAAATCTCAGCCAAGCCTATATTTGTTTGAGGTTTTTAGATCCAGTATTTTAGAATATATTTGCAAGTTGTAATATTTTGCAACTAAATATACCATATTTTTGTTCGTTGTGAATTTTATGATGTTCTTTGTGTTTCAACCAATGTTTAAATTGCAAGTTGTAATATTTTGCAAATAAATATATCATATTTTTGTTCGTTGTGAATTTTTTAAAAATCGGTCGATTTTAGAGATCGTGTGTTGCACGTGTAAGCTTTACTAGTAGTCTAAAATGGCCTAATTGCCCCTTAATAACCGCGCAGGGATCCCGCACATGGGCGGAGCCAGGCATAATCATGGGTGTACAATGTACACCCATTTTTTTTTTGGAAACAAGCTATATCTCTATGCAATATGTATAAAATTAACATTTTCTCTACTATAAATTGGATTGTTTTGAGTATTCATAGAGACATGTACACCCATTTTTTAAAACCTAGCTCCGCTAATGATCCCGCAGGTCAGGAGGACGGGGACTGCGGTGGCTGGTGTGGCTGGATGACGGCGGCGGGGACTGTGTGGCTGGGCTCGATGAGGACGGCGGCGATGTTGTTCGTCTGGCAGGGAGAGGACGATCGGGAGAGACAAAGGGATCTACCTTTTGACCGATGGCAAATACATTTCCCAACCCTCGAAGGATTGTAGAAATCACAGAAAAATTATTAGCTATTTTAATCAACGGTCATAAGTATTTTTGACTCAACGGAACTGGACGGAACATAAGTTCCGTGCCAATCACCGTAAAAAAGCTCATAAAATAGATATTGTTTGATATAATAAAATTTGATATTTTTGCCTATATACTTGGTATCTTAACTTCAACTAAACCTACAGAGTAATTATGGATAGAGGGAGTAGTTTGAACTAAGTCAAAATATATATTTCCTGTTTGTAGTTTTAATTACCTTTTGTATTCCATCTCCTTGATGCATGCAAGTTCTCTATTTTATATCTTTTTCGAACTGCAATCAAAGTGTGTTCGTAGATGAGCCACTCCGACCATCATATATTTGAAGTTCTAGCTTTTGTGATTCGCTATTTATATTATCTTTAATCTTGTTTTGCAGTTCATTTTTGCGGTTGTTCTCGGCGATGTCTTCGTTTGTGTAATTGTTGTGATGCACCCTTGAGCTATACTATTGCTCGTGACATCTGACATGGAGTACACCACAATGAAGGCATTGGGTACAAGCTCGGCATATGTATGACGGAAACTGCCGGCAGCTTGTGTCGCATGTGTGCCCTTTCACGTGGCTCATACAGGAGGTGGTCTGGAGCCCTTCAGGAGGCGATAGTCGCAAAGATGCACATCGAATTCGTAATACTTTGATGGTGATATATTTATCATGCATACATGGTTAATGTTACAAATAAAAAAGCAAACATGTTGCAAATAAAAGAATGAGTATTGCTTTTTTTAGGGGGTATACCATGGCCTCTATATCAAAAATATGCATATGGCCTTAAGATTGGGTCTTGGTAGAAGCCAACTAACATTGGACTATATAAATTTAATTTGCAGAATTGGAGAAACTAGGTTAAACTGAACTCTTCTCGTCCTACTCTCAACTACAGATACCGCTTCACCTCTTCGTCTTACTCGTGCAACAGGGGCCACAGCGGACCAACCCCCTCCGATCGCCACCGGCCAGGGCGTTGGTCCCCTCTCCCTTCATTTATCGCTCTAGCAGCAGAAGGGAGGGGAACCTCGTTCCTCTGTTATGTAGTTAGGGTTAGGTCTTGTATATTGTGATTCGCCGTTGGGGTGCTGGGAGCGGCGCCCTGGCAAATAAATATGTCTCAACTCTACTCCCAAACCAGCGACGACCATCATGGCGGCGTCTCAGAGTTGATGGCAAGTTGGCAACATGTGCCTGTCTATCCTTTAGATCGACAACTTGATCTTCACGACGGTGGTCCGGCCGTCCCCGCCTTGTCGCAGGATGGCAACTTGGGCGAGTACGGGTACCATGGGAACACAGCGGCCTACCTCCATGACAAGCAGCAGTACGAGGACGCACACGATGCATACAAGAAAGCACAGCGGCATTATCATCTATGGCTCAATGCGACGACTACATTTGTTTTTGATCTTTTGTGACTAGCTATTTATCTTTCCATCTTGTTTTGCAGTTCATGATTGTAGTTCTTGCGGGTGGCTGTGCATGTTGGTGCAATTGTGCTGGAGTACCCTTGGCCTCAGTGGCGGAGCTAGAGCATTTGGATCTAGGGTGTCTAGAGGGCGCCTCTAAAACACATATTTAGAGTTCACATGTGGTTAAAAAAACTAATTTTACAAAGGAATTTGTTTTTAGTGGTGTCATGTGCACCCCTTAGCTAGGAGTAGATTTGCCACTGCTTGGCCTTTAAAAAAAAGGAAGGCAAAATATTTTCCATTTTCATTAATTAAGAAGAAGTTTTTAGAGGTCTTACAAACCACACTTGACCCGAAGGTCAAGCCAAATAAAAATCTACTCTCGCGGTATTACATTACCCATGGCCTTAGCATCGTCTAGGCTCCACAAAGAAACTTCCTCCTTGATTTTGGTGACAACGAAAGCTTGAGGTAGTGTAGGTGTTCCGAAAGACACGTGCGTTCGTCTCCTTCCAAATATCCCAAGAAATCAGTATGCCAAGAGACGCCATGGCCTTTTTTGATGGACCTTGTCTATGAATCGCCTCCGTCCACCATTCCTTGACGGTTCGCCTTGCATTCCAACTAGAAAGGTTGACGTCTTGAAGATAAAGCCATTGCTTCACTTTAGTCCAAACATAGATTATGAATCTACATTTAAAAAGAAGGTGAGAGGCGGATTCTGCACATGATTGCAAAGTTTACACCTTTTGCAATTTGGTCACCCTCTCCTTTCAAGTCTATCCGCCGTCCAAACTCTATTTTAGATAATCAACCAAGCAAAGGTTTTACATTTCTAAGACGCCCACATCTTCCAAACCAAAGAAGACATGGAGGATTTAGTGTGCCCCAAGAATTGCATGCTATATGCTGAATCTATCCTTTGTGAGCTTCCAAGTGATCGAGCCCGGAGCCCTCAAGGAGGTTATAGTTTTAAGGTTGTACGTCGAATTTGTAATGCTTTGATGTGATGTTTTGTAACGCAGACAATATTTGAATATGAACTAGTAATCACGCATACATGTTTTTGCGAATTTTATACATAAAAAATCATACATGTTGCGAATTAAAGAGCATGTGGATTGCTATAGATAACTAACATATGATTATACAAGTTTTGCAGAAATGTTTTAGCAACACGCTAAACCGAATCCATTAAATAAGTACTCCCCACCATGATTACACCAAACTCTTTTAATATTTCTTTCAAGTTGATTTTAAACTTGTGTGGAATCTCGGCATCAAGATGAGAATCTCGGCAGTCACCGTGGATCAAGTCTTCTATGTCAGATGACAAGGAGTTCTCTAGCAAAAAAATTGACGGATGAGCTCGTGGACGAACTCATCTACAAATCGAATGTGCATGTTATAGACAAGCACGGTTTCTGAACTACAAATGGCAAGCACTTTACATCCAGCCGGAGGCGCACTAGTGGAAATCGGGGCATTAGCACCGGTTGCTAACTGTCTTTTGCACCGGTTTTGCAACCGGTGCAACGCATCTGGGACTAATGCCCTAACCCTTTAGCACCGGTTGCGTTACGAACCGGTGCTAAAGGGTCTCCACGTGGCCGTGTAGACCAGCTCCGGCCGATGGACCTTTAGCACCGGTTTGTAATATGAACCGGTGCTAGAGGATGGCGACGTGGCAGCCCCTGCCGTGTTTGGCTAAAACCCTAATCCCTAGCATTTTGAAATACGGTTTTTTCGGGTATTTGAAAAATGTTGATGCACATATAAAAGAAACCATCATATATATTACACAATATCGTCATACATATAAATGTTGACCGCGCGGTGATCGACGAATCGGACACGGCGCCCCCGAATCCGAGCGGCCGTCTCTTGATTTTAGCCCTGGGGAGCAGAGGCGATCCGGGAAGCGCGATGCCCGCTTAGAGCATCTCCAGCGGTTTGAGCCCCCCCCCACCCCCCAAATCCGGCGCTATTTAGCGTCGGATGGATGCAAATTTCGGCCTGGGGAGGCCCATGTTTCCAGCGGCAAGCCCAGGGGAATACTTGAAATCAAACGCGTTTAGACGAAAAACGTTCAAAGTTCGAAGAAATATACATATATTTATATATATAGGGCGAAATTTTACATATATAGGCCGAATTCGTAATATATTTGAATTCGGCCGATAGACTAACTAAAAACACGGCGATCTACATGCCTAATCGTCGGTAGAACGCCGTGTAGTCCCCGCCGTCGTCGCTAGAGTTGCCGCCGTCCTGCGGTGACGGCGCCTGGCGGCTTGACCCATGCCCAGCGTCGCCGAAACATGGCGGCGTAGGCCGGTAGAGGTCGTCGTCGCTGGACTCCTCCAGCTTGACGACCGGCGCGCCACGGCTGGGTTGTGCGGTGCCAGCGGCGCGACGCTGTGCGGCCGCCAGGTCCAGCAGCCGCCGCTACTGCTCCGCCTCCTCCCGCTCCCAGTCCCGCCTGGACCACTCGAGCGCCGCGTCGAGCGGCATGGCATTCTCGGCGGGGACGACGTCTCTGAGAGACCTGGCAATTGCCTCGCGCGTCGCCTCCGCCCGCGCGGCCTTCGCCTCGGCGAGCTCAGACGCGGCCTTGGCGGCGTCGTCCTTCCTCGGCTTGCGCTTGCGGTTGCGCGGCGGCGAGGAGGTGCGCGCCCCCTCGCAGGATGAAGAGGGCGCCGCTGTTGCGCCTCGGCGGCGCGAATGGCGGCTGATACGTCTCCAACGTATCTATAATTTTTGATGCTCCATGCTTGTTTTTACACCATTTGTCTATTGTTTCGTTACACTTAGTGGTACTTTTATGCATTTTCCGGAACTAACCTATTAACAAGTGCCACAGTGCCAGTTTCCTGTTTTCTGCTGTTTTTGTGTTTCAGAAGTGATACACAGAAAATATTCTCGGAATTGGACGAAACAAGTTCCTGAAGTCTTATTTTACCCGGAAGCTTCCAGAGATCCGAAGGAGAGTAGGAGGCGAGGCACCAGGGGCCCACACGCACAGGTGGCGTGGCCAGCCCCTGGCCCGCGCCACCCCCGTGTGAGGCCGCCTGGTCCCTCCTCTGACATCGCCCCTTCGCCTATAAAGACCCCCCGACGGAAAAAACCTAGGTACCCGATCATATTTCCAGAACACATCGCGATCCGCCGCCACCGTCGACCCGAAGATCGGGAGGGTCCAGAAGCTCTTCCCGGCACCCTGCCGGAGAGGGGAATCGCCACCGGAGGTCTTCTTCATCGCCATGCCTGCCTCTGGAGCGATGAGTGAGTAGTCTACCTTGGACTATGGGTCCATAGCAGTAGCTAGATGGTTGTCTTCTCCACCATGTGCTTCATATTTAGATCTCATGAGCTGCCCTACATGATTGAGATCACCGTTATGTAATTCTACATGTTTGGTTTGTTGGGATCCGATGAATATTGGTGTTTATGATTAAGTTGTTGTACTGAATATTATCTTTTGTTATCTCTATGTTGTTTATGATCTTGCATGCTCTCCGTTGTTAGTAGCTATCTTGGCCGAGTAGTTGCTAGTGACTCCAAGAGGGGGTATTTATGCTCAATAGTGGGTTCATGCCTCTATTTCACCTGGGGGAGTGACAGAAACCTCTAAGGTGGTAGATGTGCTGTTGCTACTAGGGAGAAAACAACATTCATATGCTCAAGGGCATATGCTTTGTTTACATTACACACTTTGCTTAATGCAATTATCTGTTGTTCGCAACTTAATACTACTAGGGTGTTCGGATTGATATCCCCGGGAGTGGATTATTAGTCATAGATGCAGTTGGATGGCGGTCTATGTATTTTGTTGTAATGCCCAGAGTAAATCTCATAGTGATCTTCTTGACATATCACGTTTATCTTTATTCTATCAATTGCCCAACTATAATTTGTTTACCCAGCATGTGTTATTTTATCTATGGAGAGACACCACTAGTGAACTGTGGACCCCGGTCCTATTTACATCATATTGCTATCACCTGTTTACTTTACTCGCACTGTTTACTTTACTCGCATACTATATTGTTTTCCACTCGATACACTCATAACCTTTGTTTTAAGCAAACCGGTGAGATTGACAACCTCATCGTAAGTTGGGAACAAAGTACTTGGTTGTGTGTGTGCAGGTTCCGTATCACCTTCAGTCATCGCCGTCTCTCCTCTCCTGATCGATAAACCTTGGTATCTTAACTGAGGGAAAACTCGCTGCTGTACTCATCATACCTTCCTCTTGGGGTTCCCAATGGGCTGGTTTTTCACCACGCACAAGGAATTAACTGAGAGCCATCAAACGCCATCAGCAAGTTTTCTGGCGCCGTTGCCGGGGAGGAAGAGAAGACTTCTGCGAGGGGAGTTCTTCGCACACACATCCTTTACTTTGTTATTGCTTTGCTTTACTTTATTTATTTTACCTGCATCATTTTTATATCAAAAACCCAAAAAAATTAGAATCATTGATAGTTGTTTTTACTTATCTGCTTTTAGTTCTGTTAAAATGAGTAATCCTGAAGTAGAAGTCCGTAGTTTTAAGCAACAAGAGGGAGAAAGTCTAAAAGATGCTTGGTACCGCATTAACAATGCTCATCATAGGTGTACCAAAAAGCACTCTACCACGATCCTCCTCAGAAATTTTTATGTTGGTATATCCAGTTGGAATAGGTATGTTCTTGATACTCTTACATGAGGTAATTTTCTGGGTACTCCCGCTGGAGAAGCATGCACTATAATTGAAAGTTTAGTGGGAATACCACCTATTCATGTTGCTAAAACCGAGACCACTTTGGAAGAGGTGGTAGAAAAGCTCAGCTCCTTAGAAAAAAGTTTGCCAAGTATCCTGGAAAATGCTAGCCGCGTTAGTGAATTAATAGAAAACATTGGTAAGAGAATTACCATTTTAGAGGCTAGCACTACTCATTACAATCAAAATTTAAGGATTGGTAAACTAGAGGAGTCTATGGAAACTCTTAGCTTAATCTTCTCTTCTCTTAAATTTAAGAAGGAGAAAGTGTTTGTTGGAAAAGAGCAAAAATTTATGTATGTTCCCAAGGTTTCTGCGCTTAAATCTCAACATGTTCTTAAGATTGGTAAGACTCTTAGTTCCACTAAGGGTGACTTGCAGGTTGAATCATCTTTGGGAACCTTCAAAGAGCCTACTGAGGTAACTAGCACTTCATCTATTGATATTACTTGATTCGCAATTTTCTGCGCCTAGCTCAAAGGCGTTAAAGAAAAGCACTCTTGGGAGATAACCCAAAGTTTTCTTTTCAGTACTTTTTCTTTTATTTGAGTCTTGGAAGTCATTACTACTGTAATGACCGCTCCTTATCTTGTTTATTTCGTTTTTGTGCCAAGAGAAGCCTCTAATTTGAGTGAGGTAAAGATTTGGGATGTTGCTGTCCTGAAACTGTTTTCGGTGCTGCACCGTAAAAATTCGTGAAAATTCTCTGTTTATCTTTTGGACCTGCGATTTCTTGTGCATATGCCCCAGGTTATATCCAAACTTTTGTTAGTTGAACACTTTTTGATTTGAGAAACATAAAATCCCTCAAAAAATCGACCTTTGTCAGCTGTTCAGTTTTGACAGATTTCTGCCAATATTTGTGTTTGCCACTTTATCGCTTTCTTTTGAGTTCTTTTGATCACGGAACTTTTTGGGAGGTTGCTACAGTAGTATTTACTATATATGAGGTGGTTTTGAGTTGAAACCTGAAGCAAATAGAGGATTGATTATATGTTATGCTTGCACTAATGTTGCTAATAGAATTGTGTTTAGTTTTGTATGAAGGAAGTTTTCAAGTGTAGGGATTGGAGAATGATGAGATGAGTTGAAGAATGGACAAAAGCTCAAGCTTGGGGATGCCCATGCATCACCCCAAGAAATATCCAAGAAGTACAAGCGTCAAAGCTTGGGGATGCCCCCGAGGCACCCCTTCTTCATCGGCAAAAATCAGGTCACCTTTCAAAACACTATATTTTTATTGCTTCATGCACTATGTGTTTTTCTTGGAGCGTCAGTTGTTTTAGTTTTCTTAGTTGGTTTAGTTTGTTTGTTTGCTGCAATAAATGGTTGGACCCCAACAAATTTCCTTTGGAGGAGATGTACTCGTTTTCATTTGCAAAGAACGCTCTAGTTTTCACTCTTATCAAAAATCGAGTGTTCTTCTTTTTCTGCTACTGCTTTTGGTTTTCATTTTCGCCTTGATTTGCGTTCAGATCTTGTCATATCTTTTCATCAAGGTGTATTTTTGCCTTTGATCTTTATTGGTTTTCATCAAAAGAGGTGTTTATAAAAATTTCAAATGGTGTTGGAAAGGAGAAAAAGCTTTGTGCAAAATAGTGGTACAAGAAGGAGCTTGTGTAGACTGCGGCTTAGGCTTTTTCATGTCATGCTTGATGTCTTTTTGATAGTATGCTTAGTGGTTTTGCTGTAGCATGACTTGTCTCAAATAACTGAGATTGCTTAATGAGCCTTTGAAAAAAATCATGCGTTGCTTTTATTGTATGGAAGCATTATTTTGGTTTTCTCCTTGATGCTTTATTTGGGTTGACTTGGCGCATGCTCACACATGTTAGACTCTTACAAAGTCGCCAATAGCCTTCATGATCATTTAGTTTTTGACTTTTGATGCCATCTTATGCTTCTTTTAATGTCGCTTTGTCGCTTTGCATGATTATGGCCATTATTGCTCTCTTAGTTGGTCGCTCCCAGTCTTTTGCTAGCCCTCGCCTTGTACTGAGTATGAGCTCTACTCGTGCATCCAACTCCTAAAAGCCAAAGTTTTCCAAAGTGTCCACCATACATACCTACTAGCAATTTGCTATTCCAAGTAAATTTGACTTGCTTTTATTTTCTCTTCAAATTAAACTCTTACCAGTGTTATGCGAAATTCGGTCAGTAAAGCTCTCACGAACCGGAAGGCACACTTTACTTTTCCCTGTTTTAAAAAATTTGACATTGTGGTCTCTTATGTTGAGTTGTTATGCTTGCAAGTTGTAAGTTGGATTCTAGCCCATCCATGCTGTCATGGGCAAGCTTTCAACATTGCACTTCTTATTTGAGTTGATATCGTGATCTTTTGTTTATGGATGCTCGCGGTGTGAAATGAATTGGGAATCTTGTGGGGATCATGGAGTTTGTATATGTGTTAGGGAAACGCCGGGCCGCCAATCTAAGCCATGCATAATTCATGGTGGAAATTTGCAGCATACCCATGGTGAACATACGACGACGCATCTCACAATAAAAAGCTAAACAAAAGGCAAATAAAAGAGATGTCGAGGTGTTCATTGTCTGCGTGTCCTGTCATTTTGGTGTGGGCTTGTTCCATGTCATCGGGCACGGAGGTACCCCATTGGCGGTTCTCAATGATATGCATATACTTACAATGACAAGAGCCTTGCTTGGGACTCTAAGTAAAGTAGCATGAGGTTTGGGTACTCGTATTCACGGGGCACGAGGTTTTCAACTTATGATTTGTCAAGCATATGCATCATAATTGTTCTCGCATTAACTTTAACCATTCAAGATGCTTATGATGGGGGCAATGAGAGCTCAAAGCCGGTAAGTACCATAATTTTTGAAGGTTATAAAACTTGCAATCACTGCTTCCCTCTGTGAAGGGCCTTTCTTTTACTTTTATGTTGAGTCACCACCTTCTTTCTTTATGCACCATTAAGAGAGCATAGTTGTCATTCTTAGTGTGATATGCATTGTCCCAAAGTTCATTGATTGATTCATATTGTTGGTTTTACTTGTTCTTAAATTATTTGTATCTAGTCGCCCTCTTAAACTTTGAGGTGTCCTATGCATTTATGTTTTGCTCTCTTTGAAGGACAAGCTGAAAACCATTTGTATGTTTTTCCTTATGATTTGAACACATGTTTGACTTTCATTGTTTCATTATCATGATCTTTTGTTTGTGTTCATTTGCATGTTTACAACATGGTTGCTAAGTTCTTATTGTCATGATTATATCTTCATGCCCATGTTTTAAGTTCTTTTGATCCCAGCTCACAAATGCTTACATATATGATCAAGATTGTGTAGGTGCATGTCACCTCAAAAAATTATTCTTTTGTTATCACTTACCTACTCGAGGACGAGCAGGAGTTAAGCTTGGGGATGCTTGATACGTCTCCAACGTATCTATAATTTTTGATGCTCCATGCTTGTTTTTATACCATTTGCCTATTGTTTCGTTACACTTAGTGGCACTTTTATGCATTTTCCGGAACTAACCTATTAACAAGTGCCACAGTGCCAGTTTCCTGTTTTCTGCTGTTTTTGTGTTTCAGAAGTGATACACAGGAAATATTGTCGGAATTGGACGAAACAAGTTCCTGAAGTCTTATTTTACCTGGAAGCTTCCAGAGATCCGAAGGAGAGTAGGAGGAGAGGCACCAGGGGGCCACACGCACAGGTGGCGCGGCCAGCCCCTGGCCCGCGCCACCCCCGTGTGAGGCCGCCTGGTCCCTCCTCTGACATCGCCCCTTCGCCTATAAAGACCCCCCGACGGAAAAAACCTAGGTACCCGATCAGATTTCCAGAACACATCGCGATCCACCGCCGCCGTCGACCCGAAGATCGGGAGGGTCCAGAAGCTCTTCCCGGCACCCTGCCGGAGAGGGGAATCGCCACCGGAGGTCTTCTTCATCGCCATGCTTGCCTCCGGAGCGATGAGTGAGTAGTCTACCTTGGACTATGGGTCCATAGCAGTAGCTAGATGGTTGTCTTCTCCACCATGTGCTTCATGTTTAGATCTCATGAGCTGCCCTACATGATTGAGATCACCGTTATGTAATTCTACATGTTTGGTTTGTTGGGATCCGATGAATATTGGTGTTTATGATTAAGTTGTTGTACTGAATATTATCTTTTGTTATCTCTATGTTGTTTATGATCTTGCATGCTCTTCGTTGTTAGTAGCTATCTTGGCCGAGTAGTTGCTAGTGACTCCAAGAGGGGGTATTTATGCTCGATAGTGGGTTCATGCATCTATTTCACCTGGGGGAGTGACAGAAACCTCTAAGGTGGTAGATGTGCTGTTGCTACTAGGGAGAAAACAACATTCATATGCTCAAGGGCATATGCTTTGTTTACATTACACACTTTGCTTAATGCAATTATCTGTTGTTCGCAACTTAATACTACTGGGGTGTTCGGATTGATATCCCCGGGAGTGGATTATTAGTCATAGATGCAGTTGGATGGCGGTCTATGTATTTTGTTGTAATGCCCAGAGTAAATCTCATAGTGATCTTCTTGACATATCACGTTTATCTTTATTCTATCAATTGCCCAACTGTAATTTGTTTACCCAGCATGTGTTATTTTATCTATGGAGAGACACCACTAGTGAACTGTGGACCCCGGTCCTATTTACATCATATTGCTATCACCTGTTTACTTTACTCGCACTGTTTACTTTACTCGCATACTATATTGTTTTCCACTCGATACACTTATAACCTTTGTTTCAAGCAAACCGGTGAGATTGACAACCTCATCGTAAGTTGGGAACAAAGTACTTGGTTGTGTGTGTGCAGGTTCCGCATCACCTTCAGTCGTCGCCGTCTCTCCTCTCCTGATCAATAAACCTTGGTATCTTAACTGAGGGAAAACTCGCTGCTGTACTCATCATACCTTCCTCTTGGGGTTCCCAACGGGCTGGTTTTTCACCACGCACAAGGAATTAACTGAGGACCATCAAACGCCATCAGCGGCTCCTGCCTGACGGTCCTCAGCGTGGATGCCGACGACCGTGATGCCGATCTCGCCGACCCGGAGGACGCCGATCCGGAGGAGACGGATGCCATCCGCCGTGGCATCCAGGAGCTCCCGCGGGGGCGGGACAGCATCGCTCGCTGTGGCGGCGGCATCTCGAGGACCGGCGAGTTCCCGCGCTCGACGTGCGCGAGAACGGCCTCGAGGGTGCGGCCGGGCGCGCTCCACCAACGGCGGCGGCCGGTGGTGTTGTTGCGCGCAGGAGGAGGGGGGGGCGTCGTACGCGGCGAGCTCGCGTTCGTACCTTCGCCGGAAGAACGTGTTCCACGCCGGATAGTTGTCCGGGTAGAAGCGCGGGTCGGTGCGTTGCTCGTCGCTCATGCCCTCGATGATCTTGTCGATGGCGGTGTCGAGGGCGGCGCCCGTTGGTGGCGGCGGGATCGGGATGCCGCCCGTGCTCAGACGCCATCCTCCGGGCGCGCGGAAATCGGGCGGCACCGGGTAGCCCGCCGCGTAGAGCAGCCGGCCCTCCCACTGATGCAGGGAGCGCCGGCCGAAGCCGTTGTTCGCCGCGCCGTCGTCGTCCGATCCGTAGCCCACCATTGCTCGCCTGGAGGAGGTGGAGAGTGGATTGGGGAGAAGCGGGTGAATGTGGCCGGCCAGACGCGCGGTATATAAAGGCGGCCGGCATTAACTCGCATCACCGCGTGGCTGGACATCCATCGGCGGCAGCTTTTACAGCACGCGGAAGACGATGCGCGGGGAAGACGACGATGCGCGGAAGACGAGACGATGAGGACGACGACCATTCTCTCTCGCCGACAACTCGGGGCCACACGACGCGCGGGAAGTTTCCTCGCCGTTTCGCGCGCATTTCTTTCGTCTGGAGTCCCCGAGCACGCCCCGGAAGGCCGGGGATGGCCTGGGCTCGCCGGATGGATGAAGGCCCAAATCCGAGCGAAAACAAGGAACCGAGGGCGCGACTGGACCGTTTTTCACCGTCGGGATGAAAAAAAAGGGTGCCAAGAGCCTCGCCGGGCTCGTGGCTGGAGATGCTCTTACAAACAGCCGGCGGAGCCCTTTTCCATAGCTGTCGGGGCTATAGTTGATATCCACGAGGGATCCATGGCGGCGGTGGCGATGGCCAAGTCTCGGCCAAACGGAATGGGCAACTGCGTCGGATTCAAGGCCGTGGAAGGGGCAGGAATGGAGAGGCATACCTGGCCAGCAGCGCGAACTGGAGGCGGCTCAAATCAACGTGAGAGGTGGCGGCGCGGAGGGAGGGAAGGTCACAAGCTGAAATTTCAGACGCGCCAGAGCAGGCTCAATGGACAGTGGGGATGGAATAGCCAAATTTTCCGAGTGTTGGAAGTAATGGAACTGAGAGGACAAAACTTGTGTATATGAGATGGGTCTGGTGTCTGGTATTGGACAACTTTTTTAGACCACCTTTATATGGTATCTGCACGGGTCTGGATGTCTTACCGCAAACCTAAAACTAACGGTTATTATAAGGGCCAGGCCTCTTTCTGGGATCTGCTTGCTCTTAGCACATCCTTTAAAAACAAATATCTCTACCTTTTTTAATTTGAACGGAGGATGACACTTAATTTGTTGATATATAAACTCACAAGAGATCATGTCCCCGATCCACGGAGCCCAACAAGCTGACAAACACATCGCGCGTACGTATTACATCGTCTTCCAGCCATGGACCAACAAGACGATCGCCACCACGTCGTGGACATCCAACTCGGATGCACCTCCTCCGTCGAACCCACTAGCTGCTGCGCGGTTTGCAGGGAGCCGCTGGCGGGGGTGACTGTCGGGAGCTCCGGTCACAGCGTGGTGTGTTCCAGATGCACGGTCCGCCTAAGCTTCGTCCAGGGCGGCAGATTCCCATCGGTCGTCGTCGCCAAGGAGTCCGAGGGGACGCGCGGTGGCGGCGGAGATCCTGTCGTCCCCGCGTTGCCGGCCTCGAAGAAGGGCAACCTCGTCGGCGAGCACTGGTACCACGGCGACACGGCGGCCCCTACCCACGATGAGGAGGAGGCGAGCGACGCGTCCAAGAAAACACGGCCGCGTTACCATCTGTGGGTGCGTGGACCAGTTAATTTCGAAATCTCTTAGCATCATGCTGCAACCAGATGCATATATGCAAGCCGGCGACGACTAAAACTCTTGTGGTTTTGCAGTTCTGGTTCGTACTGTGTTACGGTGCAAGCATTGGCCTGGGAACAGTTTTCGGCTCGTCTTTTGCCGGCTCGACCAAGGGCGGCAAGGCGATGAAGGCATTGGCGTACGTGCTGGGCATGTGTATACCGCTGTCGGTGGCTAGCGTCTTATGGTGCCCGTTCGCGTGGTGCCCTGACGAGCTTGCGGAATGGTAATCGTCTTGACTTGAGCTCCAGGAGGTGCTACCGTCTTGGGCTCGAACTCTTAGCAATTTCTTGGGTGAGATTTAGCTCCATATTTGACGGTATGATCTTGAATGTTAGTTAGGACTACAAAAGTTACCGGTGTAGTTAGATCATGGCAGTTGGTCAGTTTACTTCCCCTTGAAATAAGCTGTTACTCTGAAGCACAGTACGTTTTCTCTCAATAGAATATATCCGAATAATCAAAATATGTCTCATCAACTAATTATCTCATTTTCTAGACACGTTTATCAATGTTTTAAGTTTGGAGATCAGTACGGAGAAGTAGAGATAATATACTACTGCCTCAACGTAGACATCATTACGCGATGATGTAGTAAGGAGGTTCTGAATGCGTTGTCACCAAGCAATTCTCTTTTCCTTCCCACGGCAAGTGTTATGGAATCTAATTAGCCACTAAAAGAAGCAATGTTTATTTTCCTTTATTTATTTTGCTTCTATGTCTCCACATGCTAAGTAGCTGTAGAAACGTACATGAATCTGGATGCTTTGTCTATTGAGAAGGTTGTTCCATTACCAGAGCTGGACCGCCTATGCTTTAAAGCTGAACCGGCATTGGATGAATGGCTTTTCATCAGCCATACTTCGGAGTATCTTAGAGCAGCCGGTACTGAAGCAGTTCAGGGAGCAAAAGCAAATAAACTCTGTACATAACCAAATTGCTCAAATTGTCAATTCAGAATTAAGAACGGTCTACATATACGACGTTCAATACCATCACACTACCAATATCTGGAGCATTTACATGCAGCCTTGACAAGCTACACTTAAAGCAGACAGTACATTAGCTGATCAAGGGGATCCAAGAATATCTATGGAGTGCAGAAGCCAGAGGACACCATACAGCTCCTAGAATTCCAGCCTAGTTCCTTGAGGTCTCTTCAGACACTGCAATTCAGATCATGGATAGATTAGTGCACCAGCTTTGATGCTACCGAATCGGATAACATGTGTTTGCTATAAACTTCTATATCCAGGCAATAAGATATTACTATGCACAGAATCCCTCACGGACAATCAAAATCCAGAAAGCAAATGCATATGAAACAGCTAATGCTAAAGAATAATCCCTCTTATGGGAAGCACACAATTATTCTAATTTTTTGCTGTATGCTGCATTATAGCATCATGTCAGCTTAGCAACATTCTTACCTTGTAGATAAGCGATTAGATATTCTCCAAGCCAAAATCCCGCCAGACATCCCCTTGTGGCGGCTGGCTTTCCTGATCTGTTAGGAATAAATAAAATCCTATCAGAAGAC
This sequence comes from Dactylis glomerata, assembly GCA_007115705.1. NCBI lineage: Eukaryota > Viridiplantae > Streptophyta > Magnoliopsida > Poales > Poaceae > Dactylis > Dactylis glomerata. Next base: position 1,090,774 of record QXEO01000186.1, read on the forward strand.
TTACAATACTATATTAGACAGACCATACTGATAGCAAATATTTCACATTCGACCATTTGTAAAGTTCAAAAGTGTACTACAGTGTTACTTCTGCCTAGCTTAAGAAGATTCTCAAATTGAGTTCAGGGTGCTTTTTCGGTACAAGTTTCTTCAAAGAGCAAAGATGCAGCAAAAACATTATCATCAGGAGACAATTTGAAATTCCAGCAGAAACCTGTTTCAATACAATTTTGTAGACCAGGAAAGAATACCATTTGATCAATGAAACAAGTTTGGTAACAGAAAGCATGGACTCCGGTAAAGTTTCGGGCAAGCATCTGATTGTGGTTAATAGATAAATAAACTTTTTACATCCACATTATACGCCATCCAGCGCAACAAGACAGCCAACAAAATCCTAGTGATAAATAGTTAGTCTTAGTTTGTTAAATATGCATGCTCAATCACATACAGCAGCCGAGATAACTGAATTTTAATGTGGCATCACTAGTGCAAATAAGCAGCTCCCTTTTTGTTCTGTACAGTAACTAAGGGGCTGTTTGGTTCAGGGGATATCCTCAAGTGGTTTGGTCCAGATTCCCAGAATATTCCCAAAAATGTGGTTGAGCATGTACCACAAAATCTGCCGGATGGAGGCAGCCACTTCTGGCTCCGAATCGTTTTTTGTGCTTCGCTCACCTCCTCCTCAGAACATATTCTCTTTCTCTCTCCTGAAGTTCCTGGCAGCGCCAGATCGGTAGCAACAGCGGCCGGCCAGAGAGCAACGGAGAGCATGGTGAGGCCAACTCTGCATCTGACGTGGCTGTGCTGCTAGCTCCGCCTTGCGAAAAAGGCCCCCAATCTGGATTCGAGGAGCGTCGTCACTGCCCGATGGCCCCCGATCTGTCGCCTGCACCATCTTCCTGGGCCTGCCCTGCAGCGGCGTCGGAGTTCCTGGCGTGCGCCTCAATGGTAGCTCCGCCCGTATGCACATTCAGATATCTAAGCTGAAGCCACACACGACAGCAATAATACTCCGCCCGTATGCACGTTCAGATAGCTAGCTGAAGCCAAGTGATCGCTCAACCAGTACAAAACATACCGAAACGATTTTGCCTCGGGCGTTGATTTGTTATTTGTGTTGAACTAATTAGCTATCTTTCAGTTTTGTCAGTCATTGTTTCGATCACTTAATAAATACTCCCTCCATTTAAAAATATAAGATGTTTTAGCTCTATGAAGCAAGTGTATAGACATCTTTTAGTGTGTAGGTTCACTTGAATGTACACACTAAAACATATCTAGATACATTTGCTTCACAAACTTAAAACATCTTATATTTTAAAACGGAGGGAGTAGAAGAGAAGATAATAGCAGAATTCAGTACACTGCAGCAAAATTCAGTCTCGCTCTGTTTTTGTGGTTTCAGTTAACGAGAGCTTGATCCACAATTTGAGTTAAGTTAAGTTGTTGGAATTAAAAAGACAAAAGTGGTAACGTCACCACCGTAACTAAAAAGGTCACCACAACAACCTACCACTTCTCCCTTCAACCAACACTTCAATGGCTATCCATAACCACATCCCAGCCAATACAACCAAACAGAAAAAATGGCTATCCCTAACCAGGTGGTTGGAATGCCCCTATCCCCTAAAGGGTATCCCCTAAACCAAACAGCCCCTAACTATCATGCTATTAGAGAATCTCCAACAGTCGCGCTAAATTTTGGCGTTGTAAAAGCACTTTGCAGCGCGCTCCATTCGTGTTTCGTGCGTGAGGCTATATTCTCCTCCAGCTGAAGCTCTAAATTTTGGGGCTGTAAAAATTAGTAGTTGTTCTTGCGCACGATTTGTGTCGCGCGCTCTTTCCGGCGCGGTAGATATAGTGCGTGAGATAGCGCTTTTGCCCCGCGCTCCATCTTATAGCGCCGGTTGCAGCATCTATTGGAGCATCAATTTGCGCCTCCCGCGCGCTAAACTAGTCACTTTTTTGAATACAGCGACTGTTGGAGATGCTCTTAGGCGCACACCAGTACACCACACCAGCAAGAACAGAACAGTTGCCTGTAACCGGTGTTCGCTAGAACATACACATTTCCCTAACTAGCAGCAACAGCGATCTCTGGCCTAATTTCATTTTTGCTGGGAAGCTTTGCTATAGGCCACATGTGGCTGTTCTAGCAGTTTAGCTACAAGTTAACCTCGCACCCTAATCTGGACGCTATGCGGCTGTGCCTATTGGCTATTGCCTTTGCCCTGACCAACCGGGGCTGGCCTCGTGGTCACGGCCAGACGCAGATCGAAACTGATATCAAACTCATCACCAGATGTCGTGGGCTGGACAAGGGAAAGCGATGGGAAGGAAGGGGACGAGAGCGTACTTGCGGGCGCTGGCTCCTCGGCGTCCTCAGTCTTCACGGCCATGGCCGGCGGCACGGGGATATCTGAAACACCATTACGTGAGCGGATCGATCCGGGCTAGTCGAACGCGGAAGGGGAGGAAGAGGAGAGGGCGTGTGTACCGTCGGCGGGGAGGGTGTCGCGCATCCACTGCTCGTCCACGATGTCGATGAGGATTCCCAGGCTCAGGCTCTGGTCCTGCTCCAGCCCGCCCATCTTCTCCTCGGCCGCGTCGTCCCCTCTACTCTCCCGTCGGTCGCCGCCGCCGCCGCTCCTTGCCGGTACCGGAGTCGTGTCCTTGGTTGGACTTGGAGGTGGAGTGGAGTCTTGCGGTTTCCACTGGGACGAAACGAAGCTATATTTACACGGCCTGTGTGCCTTTGGGCCGGCATCCGGCTCAGGATGGGAACGGGCCGAATTAGTTGAATGAAATATGTGGCATGTGTACTTCTATCTGTTTGTTGCCTTAATTTTTTTTTCTAGTATAAGTTTCTTGTCATAAATAAGTGTACTTCTATCTAGTACTCCCTCCTTGCCACAAAGGAGTGCATATAAGTTTCTTTTAAAGTCAAATGATGTAAGATTTGACCAAGTTTACTGAAACATTATTTATATCAACACTACCATCTATATGCTGATATACCATATAATAATACCGACGGCCGTGCATCTCGGCCAACCCCGGCCAAGGCGTTGCTCCTCCCGGGACGACTGAAATGGCAGTGCCCCTTGACCCGGCTCCTCGCAGTGGCGTATCCACAAAGAGGACTTCGTGGAGTGTCCACCAGCAGGACGGTGCAGCTGGTGCTCGACTGGGTCGTAGGGAAGAGACGCGCTGGTAGGTGAACACCCTGTCCTACGCCTGAGTGAGTGGCGACAGTGCGTGCGTGGATTCGAGGGACGACCCAGGCTATTTGTTGCTCTCATGGATACGAAGGCAATCCATACCTGCGGCTGCCGAGGTCCGCGCTTCGTTGATCGTACATAGGATAGAACGGTGTTGTTTCTTGTGCTCTGTAGCAAAAGATAAGAAATTCTGTTTATTGGCTTCATGATGGTTTGATTATGATTGACGCATCACGTAATATATAGAAATCTGTGTCAAGCTCACTGCTATCTTATGGAAATCGTGGAGCTGTCGATCTTGCATATTCGAGAGGATTTCTTCGCTCCGAGAGCTCGATTCCCCTAGAGCACAGCTCTAGGATTCAGCTGGAGTCCCCCTAGCTTGATGTCTGCAAAATATATTGTTGATAGTTGAAATTGTTAGTGACTTCATCGAGTACTTTCGTTGCAAAAAGATTTTTTAGTACATTGCAAAATAACTCCAGGTTAACAGTGTTCAAATTTAATACTCCCTCCGACCCATATTACCTTTCACAAATACGGATGTATCTAGATATATTTTAGTGCTAGATACACCCGTATTTGCGAAAGGTAATATGGGTCGAAGGGAGTAGAGAACATATATGGTGTATTTGATGCGTGGTGAATGACCAGCCCGTTGGGAATTCCAAGAGGAAGGTGTGATGAGTATAGCAGCTGGTTTTCCCTCAGTTAAGAAACCAAGGTTTATCGTTCTTGGAGAGGAGAGACAAACGACTGAAGGTGATGCTTGCTAGTTTGCGACAGCTTCGGACAACTTATATATGGTGCATCGTCCAAGCTTTGCTTGCTAGCTGCAACGCGGAACCTGCACACACACAGCCAAGTACTTTGCTCCCAACTTACGATGAGGTTGTCAATCTCACCGGTTTGCTTGAAACAAAGGTTATGAGCGTATCGAGTGGAAAACAGTAAAAAGTATGCGAGTAAAGTAAACAGTGTGAGTAAAGCAAACATGTGATAGCAATATGATGGAAATAGGACCGGGGTCCACAGTTCACTAGTGGTGTCTCTCCATAAGATAAATAACACATGCTGGGTAAACAAATTACAGTTGGGCAATTGATAGAATAAAGATAAACGTGATATGTCAAGAATATCACTATAAGATTTACTCTGGGCATTACAACAAAATACATAGACCGCCATCCAACTGCATCTATGACTAATAATCCACTTGTGGCGAATCAATCCGAGAACTCCACAAGTATTAAGTTGCGAACAACAGATAATTGCATTAAGCAAAGTGTGTAATGTAAACAAAGCATATGCCCTTGAGCATATGAATGTTGTTTTCTCCCTAGTAGCAACAGCACATCTACAACCTTAGAGGTTTCTGTCACTCCCCCAGGTTAAATAGAGGCATGAACCCACTATCGAGCATAAATACCCCCTCTTGGAGTCACTAGCAACTACTCGGCCAAGATAGCTACTAACAACGGAGAGCATGCAAGATCATAAACAACATAGAGATAACAAAAGATAATATTCAGTACAGCAACTCAATCATAAACACCAATATTCATCGGATCCCAACAAACCAAACATGTAGAATTACATAACGGTGATCTCAATCATGTAGGGCAGCTCATGAGATCTAAACATGAAGCACATGGTGGAGAAGACAACCATCTAGCTACTGCTATGGACCCATAGTCCAAGGTAGACTACTCACTCATCGCTTCGGAGGCAAGCATGGCGATGAAGAAGACCTCCGGTGGCGATTCCCCTCTTCGGTAGGGTGCCGGGAAGAGCTTCTGGATCCTCCCGATCTTCGGGTCGACGGCGGCGGCGGATCGCGATGTGTTCTGGAAAATTGATCGGGTACTTAGGTTTTTTCCGTCGGGGGGTCTTTATAGGCGAAGGGGCGATGTCAGAGGTGGGGCCAGGCGGCCTCACACCATGGTGGCGCGGGCCAGGGGCTGGCCGCGCCACCCCTGTGTGTGGGCCCCTGGTGGCCCCCCTCCTACTCCTCTTCGGATCTCTGGAAGCTTCCGGGTAAAATAAGACTTCAGGAACTTGTTTCGTCCAATTCCGAGAATATTTCCTGTGTATCACTTCTGAAACACAAAAACAGCAGAAAGCAGGGAACTGGCACTGTGGCAACTCGTTAATAGGTTAGTTCCGGAAAATGCATAAAAGTGCCACTAAGTGTAACGAAACAGTAGGCAAATGGTGTAAAAACAAGCATGGAGCATCAAAAATTATAGATACGTTGGAGACGTATCAAGCATCCCCAAGCTTAACTCCTGCTCGTCCTCGAGTAGGTAAGTGATAACAAAAGAATAATTTTTGAGGTGATATGCACCTACACAATCTTGATCATGTATGTAAGCATTTGTGAGCTGGGATCAAAAGAACTTAAAACATGGGCATGAAGATATAATCTTGACAATAGGAACTTAGGAGCCATGTTGTAAACATGCAAATGAACACAAACAAAAGATCATGAAAATGAAACAATGAAAGTCAAACGTGTGTTCAAATCATAAGGAAAAACATACAAATGGTTTTCAGCTTGTCCTTCAAAGAGGGCAAAACATAAATGCATAGGACACCTCAAAGTTTAAGAGGACGACTAGATACAAATAATTTAAGAACAAGTGAAACCAACAATATGAATCAACAAATGAACTTTGGGACAATGCATATCACACTAAGAATGACAACTATGCTCTCTTAATGGTGCATTAAGATAGAAGGTGGTGACTCAACATAAAAGTAGAAGAAAGGCCCTTCGCAGAAGGAAGCAGTGATTGCAAGTTTTATAACCTTCAAAAATTATGGTACTTACCGGCTTTGAGCTCTCATTGCCCCCATCATAAGCATCTTGAATGGTTAAAGTTAATGCAAGAACAATTATAATGCATATGCTTGACAAATCATAAGTTGAAAACCTCGTGCCCCATGAATACGAGTACCCAAACCTCATGCTACTTTACTTAGAGTCTCAAGCAAGGCTCTTGTCATTGTAAATATATGCATATCATTGAGAACCGCCAATGGGGTACCTCCGTGCCCGATGACATGGAACAAGCCCACACCAAAATGACAGGACAAGCAGACAATGAACACCTCGACATCTCTTTTATTTGCCTTTTATTTAGCTTTTTATTGTGAGATACGTCGTCGAATGTTCACCATGGGTATGCTGCAAATTTCCACCATTAATTATGCATGGCTTAGATTGGCGGCCCGGCGTTTCCCTAACACATATAAAAATTCCATGATCCTCACAAGATTCCCAATTCATTTCACACCGCGGGCATCCATAAACAAAAGATCACGATATCAACTCAAATAAGAAGTGCAATGTTGAAAGCTTGCCCATGACTGCATGGCTGGGCTAGTCTCCAACTTACAACTTGCAAGCATAACAACTCAACATAAGAGACCACAATGTCAAATTTTTAAGAACAGGAAAAAGTAAAGTGTGCCTTCCGGTTCGTAAGAGCTTTACTGACCGAATTTCGCATAACACTGGTAAGAGTTTAATTTGAAGAGAAAATAAAAGCAAGTCAAATTTACTTGGAATAGCAAATTGCTAGTAGGTATGTATGGTGGACACTTTGGAAAACTTTGGCTTTTAGGAGTTGGATGCACGAGTAGAGCTCATACTCAGTACAAGGCGAGGGCTAGCAAAAGACTGGGAGCGACCAACTAAGAGAGCAATAATGGCCATAATCATGCAAAGCGACAAAGCGACATTAAAAGAAGCATAAGATGGCATCAAAAGTCAAAAACTAAATGATCATGAAGGCTATTGGCGACTTTGTAAGAGTCTAACATGTGTGAGCATGCGCCAAGTCAACCCAAATAAAGCATCAAGGAGAAAACCAAAATAATGCTTCCAAACAATAAAAACAACGCATGATTTTTTCAAAGGCTCATTAAGCAATCTCAGTTATTTGAGACAAGTCATGCTACAGCAAAACCACTAAGCATACTATCAAAAAGACATCAAGCATGACATGAAAAAGCCTAAGCCGCAGTCTACACAAGCTCCTTCTTGTACCACTATTTTGCACAAAGTTTTTTCTCTTTTCCAATACCATTTGAAATTTTTAAAGACACCTCTTTTGATGAAAACCAATAAAGATCAGAGGCAAAAATATACCTTGATGAAAAGATATGACAAGGTCTGAACGCAAATCAAGGCGAAAACGAAAACCAAAAGCAGTAGCGGAAAAAGAAGAACACTCGATTTTTAATAAGAGTGAAAACTAGAGCGTTCTTGGCAAATGAAAAGCAAGGCAACTTCTCCAAAAGAAAAATTTGTTGGGGTCCAACCATTTATTGCAGCAAACAAACAAACTAAACCAACTAAGAAAACTAAAACAACTGACGCTCCAAGAAAAACACATAGTGCTTGAAGCAATAAAAATATAGTGTTTTGAAAGGTGACCTGATTTTTGCCGATGAAGAAGGGGTGCCTCTGGGGCATCCCCAAGCTTTGACGCTTGTACTTCTTGGATATTTCTTGGGGTGATGCATGGGCATCCCCAAGCTTGAGCTTTTTTCCATTCTTCAACTCATCTCATCATTCTCCAATCCCTACACTTGAAAACTTCCTTCATACAAAACTAAACACAAATCTATTAGCAACATTAGTGTAAGCATAACATATAATCAACCTCTTTTTGCTTCAGGTTTCAACTCAAAACCACCACATATATAGCAAATACTACTGTAGCAACCTCCCCAAAAGTTCCATGATCAAAAGAACTCAAAAGAAAGCAATAAAGTGGCAAACACAAATATTGGCAGAAATCTGTCAAAACTGAACAGCTGACAAAGATCAAATTTTTGAGGGGTTTTATGTTGCTCAAATAAAAAAGTGTTCAACTAAAGAAAGTTTGGATATAACCTGGGGCATATGCACAAGAAATCGCAGGTCCAAAAGATAAACAGAGAATTTATACGAATTTTTACGGTGCAGCACCGAAAACAGTTTCAGGACAGCAACATCCCCAAATCTTTACCTCACTCGAATTAGAGGCTTCTCTTGGCACAAAAACAAAATAAAAAGGATAAGGAGCGGTCATTACAGTAGTAATGACTTCCAAGACTCAAATAAAAGAAAAAGTACTGAAAATAAAAAACATTGGGTTATCTCCCAAGAGTGCATTTCTTTAACGCCTTTGAGCTAGACGCAGAAAATTGCGAATCAAGTAATATCAAGTGATGAAGCATCACTTACCTCAGTAGGCACTTTGGAAGTTCTCGAAGATGATTCAACCTGCAAGTCACCCTTAGTGGAACTAAGAGTCTTACCAATTTTAAGAACATGTTGAGATTTAAGCGCAAAAACCTTGGGAACATACATAAATTTTTGCTCTTTCCCAACAAACACTTTCTCTTTCTTAAATTTAAGAGAAGAGAAGATTAAGCTAAGAGTTTCCGTGGACTCCTCTAGTTTACCAATCCTCAAGTTTTTATTATCAAGAGTAGTGCTAGCCTCTAAAACGGTGATTCTCTTACCAATATTCTCTATTAATTCACTAACTCGGCTAGCATTTTCTAGGATGCTTGGCAAACTTTTCTCTAAAGAGCTGAGCCTTTCTACCACCTCCTCCAAGGTGGTCTCAGTTTTAGCAACATGAATAGGTGGTATTCCCACTAAACTTTCAATTATAGTGCAGGCTTCTCCAGCGGGAGTACCCAGAAAATTACCTCCTGTAAGAGTATCGAGAACATACCTATTCCAACTAGATATACCAACATAAAAATTTCTAAGGAGGATCGTGGTAGAGGGCTTTTTGGTACACCTATGATGAGCATTGTTAATACGATACCAAGCATCTTTTAAACTCTCTCCCCCTTGTTGCTTAAAACTACGAACTTCTACTTCAGGATTACTCATTTTAGCAAAACAAAAGTAAACAAGTAAAAGCAACTACCAAGGATTCTAATTTTTTTGGGTTTTTGATATAAAACGATGCAGGTAAAATAAATAAAGTAAAGCAAAACAATAACAAAGTAAAGGATGTGTGTGCGAAAAACTCCCCTCGCAGAAGTCTTCTACTTCCTCCCCGGCAACGGCGCCAGAAAAACAGCTTGATGCGTGGTGAATGACCAGCCCATTGGGAACCCCAAGAGGAAGGTGTGATGAGTATAGCAGCTGGTTTTCCCTCAGTTAAGAAACCAAGGTTTATCGTTCTTGGAGAGGAGAGACAAACGACTGAAGGTGATGCTTGCTAGTTTGCGACAGCTTCGGACAACTTATATATGGTGCCTCGTCTAAGCTTTGCTTGCTAGCTGCAACGCGGAACCTGCACACACACAGCCAAGTACTTTGCTCCCAACTTACGATGAGGTTGTCAATCTCACCGGTTTGCTTGAAACAAAGGTTATGAGCGTATCGAGTGGAAAACAGTAGAAACTATGCGAGTAAAGTAAACATGTGATAGCAATATGATGGAAATAGGACCGGGGTCCACAGTTCACTAGTGGTGTCTCTCCATAAGATAAATAACACATGCTGGGTAAACAAATTACAGTTGGGCAATTGATAGAATAAAGATAAACGTGATATGTCAAGAAGATCACTATGAGATTTACTCTGGGCATTACAACAAAATACATAGACCGCCATCCAACTGCATCTATGACTAATAATCCACTTGTGGCGAATCAATCCGAGAACTCCACAAGTATTAAGTTGCGAACAACAGATAATTGCATTAAGCAAAGTGTGTAATGTAAACAAAGCATATGCCCTTGAGCATATGAATGTTGTTTTCTCCCTAGTAGCAACAGCACATCTACAACCTTAGAGGTTTCTGTCACTCCCCCAGGTTAAATAGAGGCATGAACCCACTATCAAGCATAAATACCCCCTCTTGGAGTCACTAGCAACTACTCGGCCAAGATAGCTACTAACAACGGAGAGCATGCAAGATCATAAACAACATAGAGATAACAAAAGATAATATTCAGTATAGCAACTCAATCATAAACACCAATATTCATCGGATCCCAACAAACCAAACATGTAGAATTACATAACGGTGATCTCAATCATGTAGGGCAGCTCATGAGATCTAAACATGAAGCACATGGTGGAGAAGACAACCATCTAGCTACTGCTATGGACCCATAGTTCAAGGTAGACTACTCACTCATCGCTCTGGAGGCAATCATGGCGATAAAGAAGACCTCCGGTGGCGATTCCCCTCTCCGGCAGGGTGCCGGGAAGAGCTTCTGGACCCTCCCGATCTTCGGGTCGACGGCGGCGGCGGATCGCGATGTGTTCTGGAAAATTGATCGGGTACTTAGGTTTTTTCCCGTCGGGTGGTCTTTATAGCCGAAGGGGCGATGTCAGAGGTGGGGCCAGGCAGCCTCACACCATGGTGGCGCGGGCCAGGGGCTGGCCACGCCACCCCTGTGTGTGGGCCCCTGGTGGCCCCCCTCCTACTCCTCTTCGGATCTCTGGAAGCTTCCGGGTAAAATAAGACTTCAGGAACTTGTTTCGTCCAATTCCGAGAATATTTCCTATGTATCACTTCTGAAATACAAAAACAGCAGAAAATAGGGAACTGGCACTGTGGCAACTCGTTAATATGTAGTTCCGGAAAATGCATAAAAGTGCCACTAAGTGTAACGAAACAGTAGGCAAATGGTGTAAAAACAAGCATGGAGCATAAAAAATTATAGATACGTTGGAGACGTATTAGTATTCCTCCTATTTTAAGCATGATTCCCAAAAGCTATTTTATAAATCACTTTCTCATATGATCTTTCGTCGGACTGCTTTTCTCTCTCATTTTATTTGTGTGAAAAATATTTATTTATAGCCTACCAGCTTTGTTGTTATTAGTTTGCTGATTAGGACGATGGTGCATATCGTCAAGCCCAAGCTATGGCGGTTCGTGGAGGAAGGTCATTGGTGTCCTAAGCCAGGGGCGGCACGCGGTGCAAGATGAAGGGTCCCCAAGTGGCCAAGTTGGGTAGCATGCGAGAAATTCGAACAAGAGGAGGGGTGGGGCAGCTCCGGCGAGAAGAATGGGGGGAGGCACGTACGCTGACTGAGGGTGGCGAGTTGTCGTGCATGTAGAAGGGGTGTGTGTTATGAAAGTTATCTTGGGGATTGGATGGTAGGACAAAGAGAACGAATCAACATGATTTTCTATAGGTCGGTGGGAAAATGGTTATGTTCTGAATTTTCGCTCTTACACATTTGAATTTCACATTTTGTGATTTTCACTATTACAGGGTACAAAAAATAGGTCAATAAATTTTATGCCAATTAGATGCACTTGACATGTGAATTTAAACATAGAAAAGATTCTTTATATTATTTAGTGTGGCACCGTAGCAACGCACGGACTTTGTGCTAGTACGATATATACATGAACCATGACAAAATCCTTTGATCCTTTCCTCCAGAACGAGCAGCCCACTTTATCTCCTCAAGCCCATTTACCAATTCGCTGCCTGGTGATCCAACAACGCAACATGTAGAAAGTCCATTCATCTAAAGTTGGACGTCAGGTTTGCCTCATTCGGCCCGGTGGCGGCGCCCAAGGCCGTACTCCTTCGGCGACGGTGAACTCCTCGCCGTGCATAGTGGTGACCATGAGGAAACAAGATGGAGATAGTAGCACGTTGTGCCACTCGGTACTTCCTATTCAGCAGTGACAGTGAGGCCTTGTATACTTCTCAGATTTTTTTAGTGTTCGGAGAGGAAATTCTCGACTAAATCTCAAAATATCCCGAGCAACCCGTCTACTTCTCAGATTTCTTTCCGGCCCATCGCTAAACTTCCCGACCCAGTCACCGTTCAGCAGTGACACTGAAAGTGTGACAGTGACGCATCTGCCTCCAGCTGTGAACAACATTCCGTAGACCGACTGATTAGCGCCGGGCGTGATCTCCTTTCTTTCTTCCCTCCTAAAAAAAGCAAGCGCGATCTCCTTTCTTCCTCCTGAAAAAAATACTCCTCCGGCGCCGACACACACACACAGACAGCTTAGCACGACAGTGCCACTCCACCGCATTCCCTCTTTCCCTCCCCCACGCCAACCGAAACTCCTCCTCACCCACATCTCCCACTCTCACTCCAAATCTCGCTCCCAGATCCATTCCAGCCATGTCCTCCTCCGACCACCACCACGACGAGGACTCCCCGCTCTTCCGCGACTCGGGCGGCGGCGACGACGACCGCCACTCCTCCTCCTCCGGCCCGTCGTCGTCCGCGGTCGGGGAGGTGCCCGTCTCGCAGTCCTTCATCAAGGCCGCCAGCAACGTCTGCTTCTCCTTCTTCGTGCTCGCCGTCCTCGTCGTCACCGTCGTCGCCGTCACCTACCAGCCGCCCGACCCCTGGTTCCAGTCCTCCGCCGCCATCACCACCTCCCTCTCCCGGGTCCTCCCAAACTCCACCTTCCTCCAGCCCGACGACTCGCTCCTCCCCACCGGCGAGGACTTCGCCTCCCCCACCGCCTCCCCTTCCGCCGCCGCCGCCGCGCAGCGTGACGCCGCCGACGACCTGGCCGCGTCCGGTGACGCCGCCACCACCCCGGTCACCTGCGACCCGGACGCGCCGCTCAACTGCTCCGACCCCCGCGTCCTCGCCGCGGTCAGGGCGTTCAATGCCAAGGCCTTCTTCCGGAAATCCATCGTCTTCCTCAGCTACGAGGCGCCCGTGGCAGGCCCCAAGACGGGGCAGTGCGACGTGGCCTGGCGGTTCCGGAACCGCCGGGAAAAGTCCTGGCGCCGGTACAGGGACTACCGCCGCTTCGAGCTTGCCGCCGGCGACGGATGCGCTCTCGACATCACAAAGGTCGGCAAGTTCAGGTCAGGAAAAAACGCGGCCCGTCCGCCACGCCGGAAGTCCGGCCCTAACAAGAAGCCCCAGGTCGCAGCGCCACCGGTGGATGCGGAGATCAACGACACCATCCCAGTGGTCGGGTCAGAGGCAGAGTTCAGGAAAGGCAAGTACCTCTACTACATGAGAGGCGGCGACCACTGCAAGAGCATGAACCAGTTCATCTGGAGCTTCCTGTGTGGGCTCGGTGAGGCCAAGTACTTGAACCGGACGTTTGTGATGGATCTCAACATGTGCTTGTCCGGGGCTCACACGGAGGATGGCAAGGATGTGAACGGGAAAGATTTCAGGTTCTACTTCGATTTCGAGCACCTGAAGGAGTCGGTGCCCCTGGTGGAAGAGGGGGATTTTTTGAAGGACTGGCACCGCTGGGACAAGAAGAAGGGTCCGGGTCGGATGACGGTACGGAAGGTGCCGACGTACAAGGTGACTCCGATGCAGCTCAAGAGGGACAAGAGCAACATCATTTGGAGGCAGTTTGACGGGAAGGAGCCTGAGAACTACTGGTATAGGGTCTGCGAGGGGCGAGCTGCCAAGGTCATCCAGAGGCCTTGGTATGCTATCTGGAAGTCCAAGAGGCTGATGAACATCGTAACCGAGATCGCAGGCAGGATGGACTGGGATTACGACGGTCTGCATGTAATCCGAGGGTGGAAGGCGCAGAATAAGAAGATGTATCCGAACCTGGATGCGGACACATCGCCCGATGCGATTGTAGGAAAGGTCACCAGGCTTATCAAGGAGTGGCGGAACCTCTACATCGCGAGCAACGAGCCGTTTTATTACTACTTTGATAAGCTCAGGTCACACTACCATGTGCACTTGCTTGATGATTACAAGGAGCTGTGGTCGAATACGAGTGAATGGTACAACGAAACGACATCGATCACCGGTGGGAAGCCAGTGCCGTTCGATGCGTACATGAAGGTGATTGTGGACACCGAGGTGTTCTATAGATCAAAGGCAAAGGTGGAAACATTCAACAACCTGACGAGGGATTGCAAAGATGGGATCAACACGTGCAACTTGTGACATATGAGTTTATGGTGTGATAACTATTGGTGTCCATATACTCTCCCACTGGCTGGTGCATTGGAACTCCATCTAGGGTTTGTCATCATGTGTGCCATCTTGATACTACTTGTCATGGCATGCTCAATTGATCGCACACACACACGTTCATCTTAATTATGTGCTTTCCATGCTTTTCTGTATAATTTACTGTGCTCAAACCTCAAAGATCAAAATAGTTACTTCTTGGTACTGGTAGGCCTTTTGCACTATCTCTACTTCTTAGTGGCCCTTTTGCAGTACCTCTGCTCTCCAAGTCTTCATGAGTTATCTTGGGAACTTCTCTCCATTTCTTGTCTGGTCTCACATGCGTGTTGCTAAATGTTCTTGAGTTAGTAACGAACTTCCAGTATACTTTCACATTTTACTGTCAGAATAAAGGACACTGTGGCCATCAGATTACCATGTATTTTGTATATATGACCATCATAAGTAGCACTTACCTAATTACCTTTGGGAACTGTAGACTATTGGATTGTGTTTCTTCTTTGTGTTCATGGTAACTGTTGGAAGCTGTGACGTACTAGTAATCTTCTACAATACATAATTGCAGTTGTCAATTGCCCAGTATTGAGCTATGAAAATTCATGCAATGTAGTCCAAACAGAGTGATATATGCTATGCACATGGTAGATTGGTGCCTGTTTTAGGTTCTGTGATATATATAGGTCTTTCCAAGTATTTATCTCAGTAGGTTATTTGGTTAAACATTGATGTCAGTAAACTGTATCAGATTTCACAAAGGAAAGCTATCAATTATCATTGTGAGGTAAATCTCTTCGGGCGCTAGTCCAAATCTGGCCCTCAAGAATGATGGTAGTTGGCACAAGTCCTTCACAGTTGGTATTTACACTAATAGTTTGATCAGTTGTCGTTTTCAGCATGTTTCATCTCTTTGAGCGGCCACCCCGGCAAAGGAATGTCTCATTTGGTCGTTCTTTATTCTATATGTCAGGCTACTTATTAGGAAATGATGTCCGACCTTTCTGGGCTTCTTGGATATGTAATAGTAATGGTTATGATTACCTTGTTCAAAACTTCAAACTCTATTGCTTATCTACCACACTGAATTCCTGAAACAATATTCAATGTACATGGCAATTTCACTACGGAATGTTAGAGATGATAGAAAGCAAACCAGATTTGGATAGAAGAGGTGAGCATTTCTCATGTTTATGGTTATTGGATGCATGTAGGGAATGTTTTTCCTTTAATCCACTTCTCATCGGGAAATGTAGCGAATACAACACTTCAGGTCCTAGACTCATGGATACTGAGAAAACCATTGACTGATGGGCTTGCGTTATTGAGTAACGAGCAGCGAAATTTTGTCGCGACAATGCAAAGTTTGAATCCTCTTGGGTTTGCGGCACTGTCTCACTGTGCAGATAATTCAGAACTAGATTGTGGTCAAGATTTTCAATGAATATGAATGTGGAACATTGTCGAAATGGCAGATGAATAGTTGATAAATGTATGTGCGTTTGTGGCGGAGGCTTCACAAACAAAGGAATGCCATTGAAGGTGCACTGCAACTTCGTTTGTGAAGCTCAGTGCTCAGTTTTACCGATAAAGGTTGTTACATAATTTTAATTTGAACCGCAATCCATCTAAAGGTATAATTGGTGCCCCTCATTGAGGCTTCCACAACGATTAGCCAACGTGAACCATCGGATCGCCGCCTCGGGACGATCTAAGCCGTCTATTCACTGTTGTTTTTTTTTACTGCATGCTACAGTGCTGTTTTTTTGTACCAGACGTTTTTACTTTAAAGTCAATGACGGATGGGCCATATGCTTGGGGGGACGGATGGGCCATATGCTTGGGGGGCCCAATGGTCATAGGGCGGAGCCCTTCCCACTTGCGCAAGTGGCCGGCGCCCACTTGCACTCCCACTTGTGTCTGACGGTGGGTCCCAGCATAGCCTCCCGCAGCCAATCCCGGGAGACAAAACGGGCTCTCCCCGCTAGAAACCCTAGCCCAATCCCGTCCCGCCCCCATTATTTTCTCTCCTAAGCCGGCGGCGCGAGCGACGCAGGGAGGCCGCCGACGCAGGCGACTGGGGCGGCGCGAGGAGGCCGCGGCCCAGCCCGAGCAATGCGGCCGCGCTGAGACGGCGCGAGGAGGCGGCGCCGAAGGCTCGGCGGCGCGCGGCGCCTCGGCCGTGCAGCGGCGCGGTGGCCTGGCGGCGACGGGCGGTCGGATGGATACGGCGGCTGGGGCGGCGCGAGTAGGCCGGCCCGAGCAGCGATGGCAGTGGCCACGGCGGCGAGGGCCGTCCACGGCAGGGACGGGCGAGCGGCCATGGCGCCGATGGGCGGGCGTCTAGGGCGACGCGATGGCTAGGAGGAGCCATATGCGGCTGCTGCTGCTCTCAGCCGTCCTCCTCCTGCCTCTTCTCCTCCCATTTTTCTTGTCCATGGCATGCTCGTCCCCTCCCTCCCTTCCTCTCTCAACGGCTTGTGTGGGGAAAAGGTGGAGGTCGTGAAGAAATGGGGTGGCTGCTCACGATTCCCTCATCTCCATGGTGTTGGTGTTGAAAATCTCCAAACCCTAGGTAATTTCTTTGTGTTCCAGCCATGAATCTCCTCCTTCTCCCCATGTAATTCATGTCTTTTTTCCACTCCAGTTTATTTCTTCAGATCCTAGGACCCGAGGTGAGCCCCTCCCCTGCATCCTCTGCTTATTTCATGGGCCTCTCCCCTTCATGATGCTCAGTGGTAGGTCGATCGTGGTGTGTTGCCACCTATGAGAACAGGGTGGAAAATTAGGACGTAGTGGGGGAGGAAGAAGAGGAAACCCTCTGCAAAAAATAGGTTGTTAATTTATTGACTGATGCATGCTTTTGTTGATTTGTCTGCAGAAATGGATTTCAAAAGCTGGACAAGATCAAAGATGCCAACCATGGCAACAGGCAGCTTGAAGAGCTTACCGACAAGATGCGAGATCGGAAAAGGTTATTTGTTCTTTTTTAGATGTATAATATACCGTAGAACACACATACTTGGTAAAATAAGAGTGTTTCACTGTCTTAAATACCAAATACATCTGCAGCGGATGCTACCTGCAATACCTGCTTCAGTACTCGTATGTTGCTTTTAAGAAATAGTGAGTATGTACCAATTTCGTGATGCCATTTTGCTTGTATTACAATAACTACTTTCTGCATACTCATCCAAAAAGATTTGATCCTTGGGTTGCTAATTTTTGCACGGCCATTGTTCATAAACTCGGAGGAGCATGTTTTCGAAATTCTTGTACCATTTTATGAATACATATGTTGTTTGGATTTCAGATATGCAAGTGAGAGAAACTTACTAGGGTTAATCTTTGATAAAAGAAATACTGAAGAACTTCATATTTCCTTATGTCCAGAAACTTGGAAGGGGTAAAGGAGGAGGTTACTGGGACTCCAAGGATTTGCCTCTGGAAACCATGAAGAACTCGGTTCGGTTGTAGCCGTACAGCGAGGCATACAAGTGAGTTTTGCAGCGTCAGAGCATTCTCAACTATTTGTATGCTTCATAGTTTGTTTACATGAGTTGAGGATCTTGCAACTTCTAGCCGTGCCTTAACTAAATCCTTATGTCCAGAATGTTAATTTGGGGGGTGTGTCTGTATGTCTGCAGCTGCTGCAATAATTCTATTTTGGAGTATCTTGGGTTGTAGTCACGGCTTCTTTGCTTGCTTGAACTGGAGTTACGGCTCACCTTTCAATCTAGAATGTTACTGGATCAATACTACCTCTCTGCGATTGATGAGTAAGTATATTATGAGAAAAGAGCAAAACCATTCTCATTTATTGCTTTTGTGTTATTATTATGCATTTTCTTGCTCGGCATCCAAAGTACCAAGTTTCTTTATGGTTCAAAAACTCAGCACTTAGACTACCCTTTTTCATGATTGGACTAACAGTATCTCTCTGCAATTGATGAATAAGTATAGCAAAGATGTTTTATTTGATAATACAACATGGAAAATTAAATAATGGTATGCCCTGCTGAGTGGTACTCCCTCCGATCGGAAATAAGTGTCAGCAAATTTGTACTAGCTTAGTACAAAATTTGTACTAAGTCTCCGACAGTTATTTCCGATCGGAGGGAGTACTATTTTAGTCATAGAACGATATCATCACTGTATATTGGTGGAAACACGTCGTTAATCAAATGCTAGAAATTGGCAATTCTCCAAGGGACATGATTCTCTATTGTAAAATAAAATTCTTGAGTTACATGTACTCAAGTGTATTTTCTTAGGACTCGGATTTGTATTTTTCTTGCCCAAGAATTTGATTGGTTGCATTCTGTTTAGAGCTTGCTGTAAATTTGCATTGGTGCTAACTCCCAAGATCCATCTAGGAAATCTACTCCTAAGATACATGGTTTCGTAAATTTACTCACCCATTTGCTTTTGCCCGAAGTGTGTTGAATAGCTTGAATGGTGTCTTGCAAACAAGGCATTGCATTTTAGATTTCTCTAAAGATTATTGAGATCATTGATAACTATTAAAAATGTTCGGAATATATATCTCTTTAGGTTCTTTCCTTTCTGCATAAAACAATATTGGGTGAGCTGAGATGTAAGTATGCATCGAGGCATTTAGGCATTCAAAAGGAGCTACCCATGCTTTTGATCTTTTTAGCTTGCTTCAGTTTATAGGAGAAAGTTTCAGTAGCAATCCGTTTGACCTTAACAGCGCCATCCGGATGGACCTGCTGGTGTTTGATAATTTGGTTGTCGGCAGATTTGTTCGATTCAAGTATAGCTAAATCCTAAAGGATAGGCCAGACCAACCATTTAGTTTTTGAGATTTTTTTTGCACTTCGGATTACGAATCAGCAAAAATGCTTAGGATTTGTACATTTGCTATCTTAAATGCATGTCAGTATGACTCATCCTTTGTTTATCAAACAAGCAAGATAACATTGCGTGCTTTTTAGATATTTCCTCTAAATTACATGTGTGATCTTCATATGCTCTATTAAACACGTGTGGCCATTTCCAACATGTATAGTGCTAGAGTTATACTCTTTGAGCTTTGGCATCCATTTTCGACAGCAATGGAAAGGCATCTTGTTCTCACTGATCTTAAACAGAAGGGAGGTACTCCAGTATCATGAGCAGCGTGTTTATAGAATTATACATGTAGAAGGTGGACTGTACTTACGCTTCATTGCCGAAGAAATGATAAATTTAAATTTTGTGCAAGATTATTTCTTTCTCATTCCTTGTGCTTATCAGCTTAGAGCTTCATTGTGTCTTAAGTTGTCGTTTTTTACAAAAAAAAACTAGCCATTTATTTACACTGGGCATACTTAATCCATGAAAACAAGTATGATATGATCAAATAAATTAATTTTGGTGTTCTACATCTTTCGTAACAAGTAAAGTTAACATTATATTGACCATATATTTTTCTTGTGGGCAAGCAAGCATTTTCACCATTTGGAGGCTCTATACCTGATATGTACTTGAGTGCATTCTACATATTTTATTCCAGTAGTGATAAACTCGAAGAGGTCCTTACCATCCTGTTTTGTCAAGCATGCATTACCAAATGAAAGTAATCTCAAAGATTCTGAATACGTAGTTCTGTTCTGTTAGTTGCAACTTCATGCAAAAAATAATAATCTGAATCTCTATGGTTAATAAATTCCCATATAACAACAAACAATAAGTTTTTCTGATTTTACCCAGACAGCTAACAATAGTTATTTGTTGCAGCTAATGATTTGTATATATCTAATGGGAAGGTTAGTAAATCGGTGGTGAACTGCTTCATGAATGACTCTGTACAGTGCAAATCTTCTTTTCAGATGTACCTTTTGTGTTTCTCTTGCATCGCTAGAGCCTATAGCTTTTTTCTTCCTCGAGCCTGTTTGTTGGAGCTCCTATTGTTTGTACATCTGATTATATTCCTGAAAAAAACCTTTTTAATCATTATTTAGAGCATACTATTTATACAGAGAATGGAAAATAAATTTGTACCTCAGTAGACCATTTAATTTTCTGATTAGGTTCCACAAACCAATATTTTTATGTGATGCATGCCAAAGAATATGTCTTAGGTCACGTTTATCACCTAAATGAGGAATAGTTGAGCCACTGCTATCCTAGCTGTTATCCATAATGCGAGCACAAATTCATTTGATATTCAGGAATAGTTGAGCCACTGCTAAATAGATAAAATAATCATCTATTTAGATAAATCCTATCGGTGTTCTTGCGAGTCCAGATAGCAATTTGTGTTCCGTTTTAGTTGAATACTTAGAGCTTGGTATGCTTTTTTCAATCTACAGACAATTTTCAGTATAGTTAGTGGTTTTCTTTATTTTAGCCTACTGGTATGCTGCTACACTATAGCTACATAAGCACATCAAGAAATTCGTATGGTAACACCGTCGGAGATTGTATTCTGCCCAAAACCGAAGAGGTCTCTCAATGCTTAAGCTGGCAAAGCCCAGTGATCAACGGAGAAATCACTGCTTATTTAACAAATACTCTAAGAAAGAAAAATAGCTTTGCATTTGGGGCCAGTAGTTCACATGAATACTTACTATATCAGTGTCTTGTGTTGCTCAAACTCTTCAGGTTTAAATCGTCTGCATCAAAAAAAGTTGATACTTCCATAGAGGGTAAGCCATATCATGGAGTGATTCACTATACTTGATTTCTTATTTCCTCTTGTGGCATTGATTTCTGTTCCTAGACACAACCTAAGCTCCTAAATTTGGTGATGTCAGCCCATGAGCTTTCTCTATGATAAAGATCGGTTACAAGTAATGTTAGTAATTCTAAATTTCTGTTCCTAGACACAACCTAAGCTCCTAAATTTTGATCTAATACTTGCATTACATATGAAAATAATTTCAAAAATTGTAAATAGGTTCACCTTTTTTTCCAGTGATGTTAGTAATTCTGAGTATCATTACTTGTGTCTGAAAACTATTCCAGTTTTACTAATTGTTCAGACTAACCTGACCAATGGATGATACTTTGTGTGAGATGGATGTGTGCGCAAGGATTTTCAGTGATAAAGAATGTGAGAGGTCAATGATGGGCAGTCATGGCCAACATTTTCTTATCATGTAAACAAATCAAGAGCTAGGGTGCCATGCTATATTTTCTACACTCCCATGGAATATCAGTTTTGTTTCTGCTCAGGTAAATTAGATTCTACTCTATTCGCATTTCCTGGAAGTTTCTTCTTTGGAGAAATCCAATAATTATAGTTTTATATGGATGTACTGCCATAAATGTTTAGCTCTTGTTTTTATTCCTTAAAAGATTACAGGTCAGGTTTATATATGTTTTCCTTGCTTCTCATATTAGTTACCACGCGAACTTTAGCTCTTGGTGTGTTGCAGCTAAGTAGAAACAGAAACATGACAGAGCAGTTATGTTCCGTCATGATGGCATTCTTTCAGTTAACTGCCATGTCTTACTACATATGAACATACTTCTGTACTACGCCATGGATTATCTGCTTAACATGTGTTAGAATTTTAAGAATTTTTGTTTCTTGATTTGCATGAATTGATAATTCACTATACTGAATTTCTTGATTCATAGATGTCATTTAAACATGGAGACAACATTGTTCTTTCATGGTCTATTTAGCACATATAAGTGTGCTTAGCCGCTATAGAGTTGTTGCCAGTTAACATGCATTTGTCGCCCTCCTGCATAATCGTCGAGTTGTGTTTCAAAAAATTACATCATTTATATCTCTGTGCCATTCCTGTATAGTATTGGCGCGTTAAAATGCTTGCACGCCTAAGGGGTTGTTTCCTAGACTTGATTCAGTCTCTCCTTGTGTGATGTGCACCCTTTTTCCTCAGTAGGCACAAGCTTTTGGCCATCCAGATTGAGTGTTATAAATTTCATTGCATGGTGTTCTTTTAATAATATGTATGCTTAAACTGAAATAACTACACAGTGCTCCATATTGCTTAACTCATGGAATAGAAAATATTGGTGGCCCTGCATAAACCGACAATAGTCTAGATGAATGCATCTATTAATCTAAGTGTCAATCACTCAGTGAGCTTTTCAATACAGCCATTGATGACAACGATGTAGTTTCCTGTATATTCTAAAGTTCAGCTGCAAACAACAAACCATTTAATTTATTTATTTGGTGCTTCTGGTGCTGCCATTGTGTTAATAGATGTTTGTGTTCTTTCTTTTCGCAGGGCTATTTGTTATCATAAATAAGGTGTAAATACTGAATTCTCCAACAAGGTAATGCTAGCTCCTATGCAAATTAAATTGTGATCTATATTGCTTCTGTTGTATACATAGACTTCTTCTTTGGTCAAATAGCCAAGCTCCACTATATTATAAATTATTCAGTTTCAGTTTGTATATTCTAATTCAAATAATTTGGTATTTGTGTCTTCCAATTCAAATAATTAACGGTCTATACAAGTCTGTACTAATAATCAATAGTCTGTACAATCAAATCATGTGTCTACTTTCAGCCACCATACATAGTAATTCGAAATGTAAATAGGAGAACGGTGACATGAGAAACAAATTGGAAACAAAACATCAAATGTACTAATTATTAACTTTTTAATTCCGCTAAGACCACGCCTACAATCTGTACCACTTCTGCATATCTTTTTGCTTCTCTTGCAGACATAGATGACTATGATGGTTTAGGGTCAATTATGACAACTACTTCGTGAAAATTATTGATTATTTCAATATGTCATTATTGTTGATGCATTAGCTGAGCAAGGGAGTTCTTTTGAGACTAATCATTCTCCTTACAGTGAGCCTATGCTACGGAGATTCTCTCATCAGACCGTGGCTGCTTCTGTATCCATTTTGGCAGAATCAAATATATCTCTGTAAAATAGAGCTTGGTATGTACTTATCAGTTTGGTAAAATGATTTATGAATCTTGGGTGTTTTCTGTATAGGCTCTGAAAATTACTTGTAGTGCTATTCCACATGAATTTATATGCATAGTGACAAGGGTATGAAAGAAGTAATTTATAATCTGCAACATTGCGTTATTACTACCACTATCTCTGCAAGAAGCTTAACTCATGCTGTTACAGTTCGTGTGGAGATCGCAGCTTGTACAATAGATACCATGTCTGTTGTACTATTTTGAATTCAGTTTGCGAATCATCGTACACCTCGCACAACCAAAACACTTAGATATATGCAATATATTGGTTTTACTATTGTGGTTTCTTTGAAAACTGAAACTAATTTTCTTTTGCCTTACTAACATAAGGCCAATCAGCCATTTATTCAGGTGGTACCACCAGAAGATGCTGATAAGAAAGAGCATGGGCTGCCGATGGCATATCCCACATGAGCACGGTGCCGGCTGCACTGACGGACGGTGCAAGCTGACTTCAGTTCACTGTGCCTCACATGACACAGCCGGGCAGCGGCAAGAAGCACCTGGGAAGCCGGACGTCATCCTTTGAGTTGCATGGCATCCTTGCCATGCATCGAGAAGGTGTCTCCCCAAGTCGTCTGTGCAACATAGGCATATGAAACAATTTCTGTTCTTTACAATGTATTGGAGTTCTTCCTCTTTTTTAGGAAGAAATATGGTATTTGATTTGGTTTTGTTCTTATTTTTGGAATGGCAGTGCTGCCTTTTCTTCTATTTTAGTGGCAACAACGGAAGACTACATACTAATTATCATTGACCCTTCACCACACTCTTCTATACATTATGCTTACTTACCATTTTTCAAATTATATTTGAAAGAGTAGGTCAAGAGATACTTTGCATGCAGATCTTAGGAGGAAGAACAGAGGTTAAGGCCATTTGCCAAAAAAAGTGATCAGGTACAGTGCCTTGAAACCTGTTTGATTCCTTTTCAATTGATATCCTTTTCATCTCCGTTCACGATAGTGGTTGGTAATGAAGCACTACATAATGTTGTGTCTCATGATTTCATCTTAAGAGCAACGTTTTCAATGTGTTATTATATTCGTATCGAAATTTTACCTTCTTTACATAAAATGATTGTCTAAAAGAAATCCACGGGATCATGCGCCAAGGCGCACCCCTATATCTAGTAATTTAATTTGAACCGCATTTGTCAAAGCTACGTGTACGCTCGTAGCAATTAAAGTAGTCAGCAAGAATATCCATACCAGTATGTTAAGGAAAAGTATCTGAAGAACCTTGTTAGATATTGCTGGCAAGTTGAAGGTACGAATCACTATTGTTGAAGACGTAGCAGCCGGAACAAATATTATGAGGACAACATTCCTTATGGCGACCATGATAAAAAATCCAAGATAGGTCTGACAAAGTAAGATCTGAAGGACCATACCTAGAGAAACTTAATTTTTCACCACCACTGTACCTAGAGAAACTTATTTTTCCACCACCACGACCATTGACGCTGAGAAAAGGATCTCATCGTCGAACGAAGACTCGGAGATCATTTATTGTAGACGATGCTACACGAAAACTACAAGAAGACAACCAAAACCCTATTTAATCTATCAAAACGCTACTTTTATTAAAAACTCCACTTATAGAACGGGTTCCTCACTCGTTCTGACACCGACGGGACTGGTCAGAGAAGGGGAAACCGATCTATGGTGGAGGCGGCAGTGGCGGCGGCGGCGTCATCGTCGTTTGAGTTCAGGAGCGATCAGAATGCACTAAGTTCGTTCGATGTAATGCTCATAGACAACACTGAAAGACGTTCTGAGGGTAAAAGTTGAAGATGGGTACTAACTTTCACCTATAATTGTCGGTGGCAAGCAGAAGCATCGCAGGGACCTGGTACACAAAGGTTATGTTGCAAGGCATGAAAATACACTTGGCCTAATTATCTTTCATGTTGTGCTCTATTGCCATGGATACACATGATTGTTCAAGTTACTGTACTAGAGGTATGCTTGATCTTTATTGCCTCTGAATATGGAGTTGGACAAGAAGAATACAAGATGTCTCTGCATATCCATGTTTGAGACAGCAGAGGTGATTGTTTATGTTTCCTCCCCATAATTTTTTTTTGCCAAATCCAATGCAAGATAGACTATGCAAATGGATTTCCGTACATCATATGGATACACTAGATGAATCTAATATCTTTTTTTGAGTGTTTGTTTTTTCAGAAATCGGCAAACAGGCTATGGGGGCCGTCATCAGCCATGAACGAAGAAGACTGCAAAGGATATGTTTCATGCGTTGTTTATTTTCTTTTTTTATGAAATTTGTGAATCAAAATATTATAATCAATGTGGTTTTAAGATCGGGTGTGACCAAAATTTTGATTATATGATGGCTACATGCATTGCACTTGCTTGATTACTAGTGATGTTGTGTTGTCAATATCAGGGTTATTGTTGAATTTTGGTTAAATATGTTTATCTATCTATTGTGTACATGTATGTATTTCTAAGAAGTCTTGTTCTACTAGGGCACTCGAGTTCTAGCTCTCGGCTCAGCGGTGCTTAGGGAGTCTCTTCTATAAAAACAAGAGCTGCCGAGCACACATGTAGAAAAAGCTAAACATGATGATATCCGACTTCAAATGATACTAAAATAATTAAACTGAAGTTCCCTAGGTTAGGTATTCAAAAGCATCTTGCAACATTACATACTGATATACTCAGTGACAACTAACAACTACAGAAGCTCTTCCTTTTCCTGAAGAGAAAAAAGTGCTAATACTCTTAGTAACCTAATGCAGAAAAAGATAAATCTAATAGTAGCTGCTATTATAAACAGCCAATACACACAAACTCATGATTAGCTCAGCAACATAAAATAGAGCTATAGTACTGGCTATACATGACAGCAAAATAAACCCTCCCTTCCGAATTTGAATGGTTTGACTTGTGTATGTAATAGGCTAATAGCAAAATTGGCTACTCATACATTGCTTTCAACTTATAGCTTACGAAGGAGCTAAACCAAGGGGAACTATGGTCACACAACATTTGGATCATCTGCATATCACTTATGATTCAAAAAGAACCATTTTAATGTTTTTGTGTGCTATTAGCAAGTATGTATCCCTAAAGCAGAATGGACCATAGTATGAGGGTACATGCTACCCCCATTGGCTGCCCGGATATTCTGCAAAGAGAAAAGCAAACAGTCCAAATGTCACCAACAATATTCAAAAGTTCTTACCTGTTGAACCTTTTCAGCACATGAGCACATATAACCAAATATTCATCTTATGTATCATGCCCCATCACATCCACCAGGGCTATGCCTAGAAGCGCAAGACAGGTAATTAATAAAGGTTCAAAGAGGCAGAAAATGGATATGAGAAGGCAAGCATGAGTCTCTTACATAAACAAATTGAGAAGTATAAGAAAAACACTACTCACTTCTCTATTCCTGTTTTATAGCTGACTACTGATACTACTGGAAATATATAAACAAAACAACGTATGGTGCTTCTTCAAAGAAATATATAAACACTGCCAACAAAGTGGCCTTGGGTATTCAGATTAAATGAATAGAGCCTGATTAAAAACATCAAATACAAAAAAGGTGTTAGAGATGTACAGATCACTTGCAGCACGGTCATAAACAAGTGACAATGAAAACAATTATTTTGAAGGTACGTTTTCAACGTCAGACTCTGCAAGCTTTTCATCATTGGACTCCACTTCAAACTAAAGGATACGAGAAACATAGGGTGTGTTCTGTTTTAGCTGCCATCCACTGGTGGCTACGGATAGACACTTTTCAGGTGGCTACGGATAGCCACTTTTCAGGTGGCTGCTGATGCGTGGTGAATGACCAGCCCGTTGGGAACCCCAAGAGGAAGGTGTGATGAGTATAGCAGCTAGTTTTCCCTCAGTTAAGAAACCAAGGTTATGTCGATCAGGAGAAGAGCGGGCAATACGACTGTAGGTGATGCTTGCTAGTTTGCGACAGCTTCGGACAATTTATATATGGCGCCTCGTCCAAGCTTTGCTTGCTAGCTGCAACGCGGAACCTGCACACAACACAACCAAGTACTTTGCTCCCAACTTGCGATGAGGTTGTCAATCTCACCGGTTTGCTTGAAACAAAGGGTATGAGCGTATCGAGTGGAAAACAATAGAAAAATGTGAGTAAAGTAAACAGTGCGAATAAAGTAAATAGGTGATAGCAATATGATGGAAATAGGACCGGGATCCACAGTTCACTAGTGGTGTCTCTCCATAAGATAAATTACACATGCTGGGTAAACAAATTACAGTTGGGCAATTGATAGAATAAAGATAAACGTGATATGTCGAGAAGATCACTATGCGATTTACTCTGGGCATTAAAAAAAATACAGAGACCGCCATCCAACTGCATCTATGACTAATAATCCACTTGTGGCGAATCAATCCGAGAACTCCACAAGTATTAAGTTGCGAACAACAGATAATTGCATTAAGCAAAGTGTGTAATGTAAACAAAGCATATGCCCTTGAGCATATGAATGTTGTTTTCTCCCTAGTAGCAACAGCACATCTACAATCTTAGAGGTTTCTGTCACTCCCCCATATTAAATAGAGGCATGAATCCACTATCGAGCATAAATACCCCCTCTTGAAGTCACTAGCAACTACTCGGCCAAGATAGCTACTAACAACGGAGAGCATGCAAGATCATAAACAACATAGAGATAACATAAGATAAATTTCAGTACTTCAACTCAAGCATAACACCAATATTCATCGGATCCCAACAAACCAAACATGTAGAATTACATAACGGTGATCTCAATCATGTAGGGCAGCTCATGAGATCTAAACATGAAGCACATGGTGGAGAAGACAACCATCTAGCTACTGCTATGGACCCATAGTCCAAGGTAGACTACTCACTCATCGCTCCGGAGGCAAGCATGGCGATGAAGAAGACCTCCGGTGGCGATTCCCCTCTCCGGCAGGGTGCCGGGAAGAGCTTCTGGACCCTCCCGATCTTCGGGTCGACGGCGGCGGCGGATCGCGATGTGTTCTGGAAAATTGATCGGGTACTTAGGTTTTTTCCGTCGGGGGGTCTTTATAGGCGAAGGGGCATCGTCAGAAGTGGACCGAGGCGGTCTCACACGTAGGGGGTGCGGCCAGGGCCTGGGCCGCGCCGCCCTGGTGTGTGGCCACCTCGTGGCCCCACTCTGTCTCCTCTTTGGATCTCTGAAAGCTTCCGGGAAAAATAAGACTTCAGTAACTTGTTTCGTCCAATTCCGAGAATATTTCCTGTGTATTACTTCTGAAACACAAAAACAGCAGAAAACAGGGAACTGGCACTGTGGCGACTTGTTAGTAGGTTAGTTTCGGAAAATGCATAAAAGTGCCACGAAGTGTAACAAAACAGTAGGCAAATGGTGTAAAAACAAGCATGGAGCATCAAAAATTATAGATACGTTGGAGACGTATCAGCTGCCAGGTGTCTTAGTTGACTGGAACAGAGGGATAGTCAGGGATAAAGGTAGCCACGATTCCAAAAATATTCTCTCTAAACCGTGGTTGAATACAACTACCAAAATCGGCAGACGGAGCCAACCACCCGCACTTCACGAAACAAAGTTGAACATACTATAATTCAGCCTAGACAAATCTAAACAACCATGAAAAAAATAAGTGAAAAGCTACATTAAATCCCCACCAACTAGGTCGAAAATGTACTGAGCTAAAATTCAGCTGGCAGGCTCTACGGCCCTCGAGCATGTTTTGCTTCATCTGGAACTGAGCTATGAAGCTATCTTAATTTTTTCTTTACTAAAGCTCTCAAGTAATTTATTTCTGCCATTACTAGCTACTAACACGCAAGGAACACGAACATCTAAAGTAGTCCCTCCGTGCCAAATTAACTGACACAGCTTTATTAAGATATGCATGTATCTAGACATGTTTTAGTGTCTTGATACATGCATATCTAGACAAAACTGCGTCAATTTATTTTGGACGGAGGTTGTAATATTTGTATCACTCTCAGCAGGACCAAGTAAAGATTTGCAAAAACTTGTAGCATAGGTAAGCGGAGCAGCACAATGGACATTTCTTCAGCAAACAAAAAAAGGAAAGCATCAAGCTAAAACTAAGCCAGCCTGGAAAAAACAATTGGCATGTCAAAGAGACAACGAGACATTCCAGCCACCCTAGAAAATTTGCACATGGAAGACACTAACAAAACAGAAGTATAGATTTTCAGAGCGGAATATACGCACAAGCATGAATTTAGAAGCATGATCTTGCATGCAGAACCTGCTTACCAAGACTAAGGCCTTGTCTCGCCTTGATGATGTAGTTAATTTTCCCTCTGAAATTGTCACTTTTGACCTCATTGCCCATCAACACTTTCTTCAAATTTGGTGCACGACTGATTACCAGTTCCTAGAAACCAAACTCGTGATCTTCTCCTCTGATTTCTACTTCTTCAAGTTTGGACAAGTAGATACTTTGGGTTCTCCAGTCCTTGGGTTCCTCACAAGGGCAATTTTCTGGGCATGCTTCTGTACTCTGAAAGAATTGTAAAGTACTGCAATGCATCATAGATGCTTCACAACTGGGACCTTTGGTCTAGAATATAGCTGTAACTTTTTTTATTGAGAACAAGTACTATACTATACATTAGAAATAATCTGACATTGATTCTATCATTGTCCTGATTAGTTTTAGACTAATGATCCTTGTTGTGCAATCACAAAGTGTTGGCAAATGTTGATTCTACTGTTCTTCCATACTTTGGTCTACAAGAAGATAACTATAGTTCACATTATATTCATTACCAAGTTGTGGATTGTACTGTTTTCTGATTTAGCCTTTTGTAGCGAATGAATGAGTTATAGAAATCTGTGTTGGTAAACATCATATAGCTTCTTATAAATGAGCATTATTTGTTCTAATTACTAGCCTCCAAGATAGAACATTAGTGGATAATATTTTAGGACTTGCATTTATAGAGTTCATGGGGTCCGAGAGAGGTCAACAGCCACATTTTACTAGCAAATGCCACCATTTGATCAATCAAAATTCGGACAAGTATCGAAAACAACACACCTGTTTGAAATGGTTTGAACACCTCATCATTTAATCACTTATTGCGGTTGCTGCACGCAGAGTAGTTTTACTTTTAATCTACCATATATTTATAGACTTATCTGAGAAATCATGTTATTCTAGAATATTTTAATTTTTTTTGATAAAATATGAAAATCACGTACTACTAGGATAAGCCAGGGAATTCTTCCTATGTTACAAGAAGCTTACTAGTAAGCACGATGATAAGTTACCTGCGATCTCAACAAGACAATCTTAAGACTTGTTATAACAGTACGAATTAGATCCATTCGAAGGATGCGCAATGCAAATGCTCCGTAAACATGGCCCGACGTGCTGACACGTAGCTCCAGTATGGAGAATCCGATAAACAAATGTTTCTTTATCTCTGCCACAAATCTGAGCTCTTCAGCTGCCCCTGAAAACCTATATGAGCTCTACAAAAACAATTCAACCCGATATCAGAAATAGCTTTAGTTTAATCGGCAAATCAGCAAACTGGGAGAAAACTGTGACATCCTGGCCATGGCTTAATAGGATTGATAGGATACTCATATTAACAAGTTGCAACTTCTTTTTCGGAAGCTCATCTGAAAAGAACTCTGGGTTAAGCGTGCTTGGCCTAGAGCGATTTGGGGATGGGTGACCGACCGGGAAGTCCTTCCCGGGTGCGCACGAGTGAGGACAAAGTGCACAGGAAAGACTAGTGTTGGTCTGTGGGGCTAGTCAAGAGATCCTAGAAAGCTGCCAGGGGTAACAGGCCCTGGACACAGGGTGGCTGGGGTGTTACATTTGGTATCAGAGCCGACCCTTGCGGTAACACGGGCGTGTGCGGGTCAGGTGTGCGGACATGTGGCCCGTCGTGGCACATGGGTCGGCACTGGACGCATGGACGTATCCAAGAGGGGGAGTTCCTGGACTGGGGTTGACCGACGAGGACGTCGGTCTTCTAAGGGGGTGAGTGTGTGACATCCTGGCCAGGGCTTAATAGGATTGATAGGATACTCATATCAACAAGTTGCAACTTCTTTTTCGGAAGCTCATCTGAAAAGAACTCTGGGTTAAGCGTGCTTGGCCCAGAGCGATTTGGGGATGGGTGACCAACCGGGAAGTCCTTCTCGGGTGCGCACGAGTGGGGACAAAGTGCACAGGAAAGACTAGTGTTGGTCTGTGGGGCTAGTCAAGAGATCCTAGAAAGCTGCCAGGGGTAACAGGCCCAGGCCATGGGGTGGCTGGGGTGTTACAAAAACATACATGAGTCACTGCTGACAGGGATATGGCATGGATGTGAGAAAGTTGTCCCTGCCCTTGGGTCTCCACCAAGCCCAACAGGCGCTGTGGAATAGGTACACTTCCACGATACCTTATCCAGGTTTGGCGCATCAACTGAGACCAACATATTGTAATAATGGCCGCCGAAGGACATGGTCAACTGCTTGAGCGCAGGTGCTACGATGTTGACATTATCTGTATAAGACGGGATCTTGGCCTCTACATTGAGCTCCTGCAGCGAGTTGGATCTGAGGACGATGAGTTTGAAGTCACTCTTGTTGTCAAAACCAACCCTGAGAAGGAGCAGTAGCGGGGAGCGGTGGACCCAGCTGCTGAGGATGGCGCGGCATGCGGAGAGGACGAGCCTCTCAAGCACGGGGAATCCATGCCCGCTATGGAGTGACTCGTTGAACAC
The DNA here is from genome assembly GCA_007115705.1 of Dactylis glomerata. Classification (NCBI taxonomy): domain Eukaryota; kingdom Viridiplantae; phylum Streptophyta; class Magnoliopsida; order Poales; family Poaceae; genus Dactylis; species Dactylis glomerata. The sequence continues at coordinate 1,122,617 of QXEO01000186.1, forward strand.
AAGGTCCAGCCCTTCCAGCTCGATCGATTTGGCGAGGCCGAGGCGGGGCATGTTCACTTGGATGATTCTGCGGTAGGGGTCTGCCACGGCAAAACGAAGATCCGACGGAGCAAGCATCACGGCGGCGTCGAGCAGCGAGCAAACAGCCGCTTCAAAATCTGTAAACGATTGGTTCCGTAGCAGATAGCCATGGTTTATGTATGGAACACAAATGTTGAGGTGGTGCACCGGCGGAACTGGCGGGCTGAGGTCGGTCGGCGACGGAGCTGGACGATGCCGCCACACGCACGTCCTTGTGGGCGGGGCATGGCCAATCCGACGATGGATCGCGGCGAGCACCCGTCCGAGAAGGACATCATGGAAGGTGAGAGATGGGGAGTGGGCCATTAGGCCGCGCCACCGGGTGGAGAGGCAGCTGGTGGTCGACGCAACGCGAAAGCAGCAGCCTCCGCCGTGGCAGATGCCGCGAGTGCAGGGGATGAGGGAGAGGATCTGCAGAAGCAGGTCATCCGGCAGGGTGCTGACGTGGTCGACCTCTCTGCCAAGAACAGACGGGGGAGCTTCCTCCTATTCCATGGAAATCCAGCCGAGCACAAGGGGGGCAGAAATGGAGAAATCGGCGACGAAAGGGAGAGAGTGACGACACTAGCTAGGGCTTTCAGCCGTCAGGCCACGTTGTTCCAGCTGCGGACGATGCGGACCGTCAAATTTTATCGGACGTACGGAAACAGAAGCAAAATCGTGGTGGGCTCGCGGGATAAAACTGGGCTAGTGGTCCGCAGCCCAGGTTGCATCGGCCTTCTCACCAAGATTTATATTTAATAACTATAGATGAGGTGCCCATTTCTCCCTTTCATTTCTCTCTCTTCCCCTCCGAGTTGAGAGTCCCCCGTCGCTTCCCGGCTCCTCTCCCTTCCTTTTTGGCAGCCTCGCTAGCCGAGGATGGTGAGGGAGGGGATGTTGGCACTTTCCTATATATTACATTAGATCTAGTAGTAGTGTTTGACCTCTGTGCCAGTTTCGCATCATGCCATTAGGGTTTTTTTTGTAGCCGGAGATGTGGAGCTGCTCCAGGTGCTTAATGGTGGTGATGTGGAAGCTTGCAGAGCTCCAGAGGTTGGAGATGGCAGGCGTTGGCATCCCCTCATCAAACCCTTCAATATGTTGGATAATTTGGCACAATTTTCATGATTAATTCCAGAATATTAAACATGACAATGCTAGCTACTACCACATGTAACTCGAACATACTAGATGTACTGAACAACAAGATGAACGGAAACAAGTAGCAGCGAAACATGTACTCGCAGAACATGATGAACAGGGAAACAGCAGTACACCGCATGTACCGTTCGCTTGCAGATGTAGTCGTAGCAGTAACATTGTTGATGACAATGTTGGAGAAGACCGGTCAAAGTAGACGGCGATGAAGACAGCGGTAGGCAGCACCGCCCGACTTGGATGGAAGATGACCCATGGTTAAGAACTCGAACAGTTGCGTAGAGCGCTTCCCAAAAAACTAATTCGCCCTCTCCCGTACAGGATCGCAAAGGCGAGTGATATGTCTCAAACGTATCTATAATTTTTAATGCTCCATACTTGTTCTTACACCATTTGCTTAGTGTTTTGTTACACTTTGTGGCGTTTTTATGCATTTTCCGGGATTAACCTATTAACAAGATGCCACAGTGCCAGTTCCCTGTTTTCTACTGTTTTTGTGTTTCAGAAAAGTTACACAGGAAATATTCTCAGAATGGGACGAAACAAAAGCCGAACCTCTTAATATTTACCGAAGCTTCCAAAAGACCAAAGAGGAGACGGAGAGGGGCCAGGGGCCAGCCTCACCACCAGGGGGTGCGGCCCAGCCCCTGGCCGCGCCGCCCTATGGTGAGGGCCCCCTGGTCCACTTCTGATGCCGCCCCTTCGCCTATAAAGACCCCCCAACGGGAAAAACCTAAAGGCCCGATCAATTTTCCAGAAACACATCGCGATCCGTCGCCGTCGTCGACCCGAGATCGGGAGGGTCCAGAAGCTCTTCCCGGCACCCTGCCGGAGAGGGGAATCGCCACCGGAGGTCTTCTTCATCGCCATGCTTGACTTCGGTGCAATGAGTGAGTAGTCTACCTTGAACTATGGGTCCATAGTAGTAGCTAGATGGTTGTCTTCTCCACCATGTGCTTCATGTTTAGATCTCGTGAGCTGCCTTACATGATCGAGATCATCTTTATGTAATTCTACATGTTGTGTTTGTTGGGATCCGATAAATATTGGTGTTATGTTAAGTTGATATGCTGAATTTTATCTTATGTTATCTCTATGTTGTTTATGATCTTGCATGCTCTCCGTTGTTAGTAGCTATCTTGGCCAAGTAGATACTAGTGACTCCAAGAGGGGGTATTTATGCTCGATAGTTGGGTTCATGCCTCTATTTAATCTGGGGGAGTGACAGAAACCTCTAAGGTTGTAGATGTGTTGTTGCCACTAGGGAGAAAACAACATTCATATGCTCAAGGGCATATGCTTTGTTTACATTACACACTTTGCTTAATGCAATTATCTGTTGTTCGCAACTTAATACTTGTGGAGTTCTCGGATTGATTCGCCACAAGTGGATTATTAGTCATAGATGCAGTTGGATGGCGGTCTATGTATCTTGTTATAATGCCCAGAGTAAATCTCATAGTGATCCTCGTGACATATGCACATTATCTTTATTCTATCAATTGCCCAACTATAATTTGTTTACCCAGCATGTTGTTATTTATCTTATGGAGAGACACCACTAGTGAACTGTGGACCTCGGTCCAATTTCCTTTACATTGCTATCACTGTTTACTTTCTTGCATATTAGTACTATTTTCCACTCGATACGCTCATACATTTGTTTGCAGCAAACTGGTGAGATTGACAACCTCATCATAAGTTGGGAGCAAAGTTCTTGGTTGTATTATGTGCAGGTTCCACATTGCTGCTGGTGCAAAGCAAAGCCTGGACGAGGCGCCTTATAAATTGTCCGGAACTGTCGCGAAGTTAGCAGGCATCACCTTCTGATGTTTGGCTTTTTCCTACTGGTTCGATAAACCTCGGTTTCTTACTGAGGGAAAACTTGCTACTGTGCTCATCATACCTTCCTCTTAGGGTTCCCAACTGGGTGGTTATCTGCCCGCATCAAGCTAATTTTCTGGCACCGTTGCCGGGGAAAAAGAAGACTTCTGCAAGGGGAGTTTCGCACGCACATCCTTTACTTTGTTTTAGTTTTGCTTTACTTTATTTTTGCTTGCATCGTTTTTATCAAAAATACAAAAAAATTAGTTTCCTTTTAGTTGTTATTTTTACTTGTCTGCTTTTAGCTTTGCTAGAATGGGTACTCATGAGAACACCAAGTTGTGTGATTTTACTAGCACTAATAATAGTGATTTTATCTGCACTCCTATTGCGCCACCTGCTCCTGCTGCCAATTTTTATGAGATCAAACCTGCTTTATTGAACCTTGTTATGAAAGGGCAATTTTCTGGTGCTAGTACTGATGATGTTGCAGCTCATCTCAATAATTTTGTTGAGCTATGTGAGATGCAGAAATATAAGGATGTAGAAGGTGATATTATTAAGCTTAAGTTGTTTCCTTTTTCTTTGCGAGGAAAAGCTAAGGATTGGTTGCTATCTTTGCCTAGAAATAGTATTGATTCTTGGGCTAAGTGTAAGGATGCTTTTATTGGAAAATACTATCCTCCTGCTAAGATTATAGCTTTGCGTAGTGATATCATGAAGTTTAGACAGTTTGATAATGAACATGTTACTCAGGCTTGGGAAAGAATGAAATCTATGATAAAGAATTGCCCTACTCATGGACTGACTACTTGGATGATTGTCCAAAAAATTTATGCAGGACTGAATTTTTCTTCAAGAAACCTATTGGATTCAGCTGCTGGAGGCACTTTTATGTCCCTTACCTTGGGCGCCGCAACCAAGCTTTTTGACAACATGATGGTAAATTATTCTGAGTGGCACATCGAGAGAGCTCCACAAGGTAAGAAGGTAAATTCTGTTGAGGAAACCTCTTCCTTAAGTGATAAGATTGATGCTATAATGCTTATGCTTTCTAATGATAGAACTCATGTGAATCCTAATAATGTTCCTTTAGCCTCTTTGGTTGCTCAAAAAGAGCATGTTGACGTAAACTTCATTAGAAATACTAATTTTAACAACAATGCTTATAGGAACAATTTTGCTAGTAACAATTATAGGCCGTATCCTTCTACCAACGGTAATGGTTATGGTAACTCGTATGGTAATTCCTCCAACAACACTAGGGGTGCGCCCTCCGATCTTGAGGTAATGCTCAAGGACTTCATTGGTAAGCAAACTGTTTTTAACAAGTCTGTTGAGGAAAAGTTAGGCAAAATTGATATTCTTGCTTATAAAGTTGATAGCCTTGCTCTTGATGTAGAACTTCTGAAATTAAAAGTGTTGCCTAATGAGGTGAATGAGAACAATACTTTTGCCACTGCTAATGCTATCCAAGTTAGAATTGATGAAAATGTTAGGATGTTAGCAGAATTGCATGCCAGGTGGGAAACAGAAGATGAGATGGATAGAAAGATGAAGGTATGTACTATTACTACCTCTAATGATGTTGTTCCAAATGATAGAAATCCCCTTACTTTGATTGGTGTAGAGAAAACTCCCACTCCTTGTGTTAAAAAGCCCAAAACTGCAAAAACTTTTTCTCAAAAGAGTGCTGAAATTTTTCGGAGTGTAGGAGATGATAGCTCTATTTCTTTTAATGATTTTGATGTTGATAGCTGCAATATATCTGAAGTTATTTTGTTCTTGCAAAACTTGCTTTGAGTCTCAATGCTAGTTCTATAAATGTTGCTTTTACTAAGCATATTACCAATGCTCTCATGAAAATTAGGAATGAAAAGTTGAAGCAAAAAGTTTCTATTCCCAAGAAGTTAGAAGATGGTTGGGAACCCATCATTGATATGCATGTTAATGGTTTTGATTGCCATACTTTATGTGGTCTAGGTGCTAGTATTTCTATTATGCCTAGAAAAATTTATGGCATGCTTGATTTACCACCGCTTGAAAAGTGTTATTATGATGTTCCTATTGCTGATGTTGCTAAGAAGAAACCTTTGGGAAGGATTAATGATGTTCTTGTTATGGTTAACAATAACCTTGTTCCTGTTGATTTTCTTGTTATGGATGTTGAATGCAATGCTTTATGTCCTATTATTTTGGGAAGACCCTTTCTTCGAACTGTAGGTGCCATCATTGATATGAGGGAAGGCACCATCAAATATCAATTCCCACTCAAGAAAGGTATGGAACACTTCCCTTGGAAGATAAGGAAATTACTTTTTGACTCTATTCTTAGAGCAAATTATGAACTTGATGCTTCATCGCTTGATATTACTTGAATCGCACAGCCTGCGCCTAGCTCAAAGGAGTTAAAGAAAAGCACTCTTGGGAGATAACCCATTGTTTTATTTTTAGTTCTTTTTCTTTTATTTGAGTCTTGGAAGTTATTACTACTGTAATAACTGCTCCTTATCCTTTTTATTTCGTTGTTGTGCCAAGAGAAACCTCTAATTTGAGGGAGGTAAGATTTGGGGATGTTGCTGTCCTGAAATTGATTTCGGTGCTGCACCGTACAAATTCGTGAAAATTCTCAGAATATATTTTTCACCTGCGATTTCTTGTTCATATGCCCCAGGTTATATCCAAACTTTCATTAGTTTTACACTTTTTGATTTGAGCAACAGAAAACCCTCGAAAAAATCGACCTTTGTCAGCAGTTCTGTTTTGACAGATTTCTGCCACTATTTGTGTTTGCCTCTCGATCGCTTTATTTTTGAGTTCTTTTGATCACGGAACTTTTGGGGAAGTTGCTACAGTAGTATATGCTTTATATGTGGTGGTTTTGAGTTGAAATCTGAACCAAAAAGGGGTTGATTCGTTATTATGTTTATGCTAACGTTGCTAATAGAATTATGTTGAGTTTTGTATGAAGGAAGTTTTCAAGTGTAGGGATCGGAGAATGATGAGATGAGTTGAAGAATGGACAAAAGCTCAAGCTTGGGGATGCCCACGCACCCCAAGAAATATCCAAGAGGTACAAGCGTCAAAGCTTGGGGATGCCCCCGAGGCACCCCTTCTTCATCGGCAAAAATCAGGTCACCTTTCAACACACTATATTTTTATTGCTTCATGCACTATGCGTTTTTTATGGAGCGTCTTTACTTTAGTTTTCAATTTTGTTTTGTTTTGTTTGCTGCAATAAATGGTTGGACTCCAACAAATTTCTTTTGGAGAAGTTGCCTTGCTTTTCATTTGCCAAGAACACTCCCTTTTTCACTCTTATCGTTCAACGAGTGTTCTCTTTTTCTAAAACCACGTTTAGCTTTCGTTTTTCACCTTGATTTTTGTTTAGATCTTGTTTTATCTTTATATCAAGGTGTATTTTGACCTCTGGTCCATGTTGGTTTTCATCAAAAGAGTTATTTCAAAAAGGTTCGAATGGTGTTGGAAAAGAGAAAAAGTTTCATGCAAAAAAGTGCTATAAAAAGGAGCTTGTTTAGACTGCGGCTTAGACTTTTGCATGTCGTGCTTGATATCATTTTGATAGTATGCTTAGTGGTTTTTCTGTAGCATGACTTGTCTCAAATGACTGAGATTGCTTAATGAGCCTTTGAAAAAATCATGCGTTGTTTTTATTATTTGGAAGCATTAATTTGGTTTTCTCCTTGATGCTTTATTTGGGTTGACTTGGCGCATGCTTACAACATGTTTGACTCATACTAAGTCGCCATAAGCCTCTATGATCATTTAGTTTTTGACTTTTGATGCCATCTTATGCTTCTCTTAATGATGTTTTATCGCTATGCATGATTATGGCTGTAATTGCTCTCTTAGTTGGTCGCTCCCAGTCGTTTGTTAGCCCTCATTTTGTACTGACTATGAGCTCTACTCGTGCATCCAACTCCCAAAAACCAAGTTATTCCAATGTGTACACTGATACGTCTCCAACGTATCTATAATTTTTGATGCTCCATGCTTGTTTTTACACCATTTGCCTATTGTTTCGTTACACTTAGTGGCACTTTTATGCATTTTCCGGAACTAACCTATTAACGAAGTGCCACAGTGCCAGTTTCCTGTTTTCTGCTGTTTTTGTGTTTCGGAAGTGATACACAGGAAATATTCTCGGAATTGGACGAAACAAGTTCCTAAAGTCTTATTTTACCCGGAAGCTTCGAGAGATCCGAAGAGGAGTAGGAGGGGGGCCACCAGGGCCCCACACACAGGGGCGGCGTGGCCAGGCCCTTGGCCGCGCCGGGCCCGCGTGAGGGCGCCTGGCCCCTCCTCTGACATCGACCCTTCGCCTATAAAGACCTCCCGACGGAAAAAACCTAAGTACCCGATCAGATTTCCAGAACACATCGCGATCCGCCGCCGCCGCCGTCGACCCGAAGATCGGGAGGGTCCAGAAGCTCTTCCCGGCACCCTGCCGGAGAGGGGAATCGCCACCGGAGGTCTTCTTCATCGCCATGCTTGCCTCCGGAGCGATGAGTGAGTAGTCTACCTTGGACTATGGGTCCATAGCAGTAGCTAGATGGTTGTCTTCTCCACCATGTGCTTCATGATTAGATCTCATGAGCTGCCCTACATGATTGAGATCACCGTTATGTAATTCTACATGTTTGGTTTGTTGGGATCCGATGAATATTGGTGTTTATGATTAAGTTGATGTACTGAATTATATCTTTTGTTATCTCTATGTTGTTTATGATCTTGCATGCTCTCCGTTGTTAGTAGCTATCTTGGCCGAGTAGTTGCTAGTGACTCCAAGAGGGGGTATTTATGCTCGATAGTGGGTTCATGTCTCTATTTCACCTGGGGGAGTGACAGAAACCTCTAAGGTGGTAGATGTGCTGTTGCTACTAGGGAGAAAACAACATTCATATGCTCAAGGGCATATGCTTTGTTTACATTACACACTTTGCTTAATGCAATTATCTGTTGTTCGCAACTTAATACTACTGGGGTGTTCGGATTGATATCCCCGGGAGTGGATTATTAGTCATAGATGCAGTTGGATGGCGGTCTATGTATTTTGTTGTAATGCCCAGAGTAAATCTCATAGTGATCTTCTTGACATATCACATTTATCTTTATTCTATCAATTGCCCAACTGTAATTTGTTTACCCAGCATGTGTTATTTTATCTATGGAGAGACACCACTAGTGAACTGTGGACCCCGGTCCTATTTCCATCATATTGCTATCACCTGTTTACTTTTCTCGTACTGTTTACTTTACTCGCATACTTTTACTGTTTTCCACTCGATACACTCATAACCTTTGTTTCAAGCAAACTGGTGAGATTGACAACCTCATCGTAAGTTGGGAGCAAAGTATTTGTTTGTGTGTGTGCAGGTTCCACGTTGCAGCTAGCAAGCAAAGCTTGGACAAGGCGCCATATATAAATTGTCCGCAGCTGTCGCAAACTAGCAAGCATCACCTTCAGTCGTCGTTGTCTCTCCTCTCCTGACCGATATTAAACCTTGGTTTCTTAACTGAGGGAAAACCAGCTGCTATACTCATCACACCTTCCTCTTGGGGTTCCCAACGGGCTGGTCATTCACCACGCACAAGGATTGCTGCTGGGGGACGAAGAAGAAATCTCCTTCATCAACTAGCCATCATACACCATACATACCTATTAGCAATTTGCTATTCCAAAGTACATTTGACTTGCTTTTATCTATCCTTCAAATTAAACTCTTTTTGGTGTTATGCGAAAATTGGTCAGTAAAGCTCTCACGAACCTGATGGCACACTTTATTTTTCCCGTTCTTAAAAATTCGACATTGTGGCTCTCTTATGTTGGGTTGTTATGCTTGCAAGTTGTAAGTTGGAAATTAGCCAAACCATGCCAGCATGGGGTAAGATTTCAACATTGCACTTCTTATTTGAGTTGATATCGTGATCTTTTGTTTATGGATACTCGCGATGTGAAACAAGTTGGGAATCTTGCGGGATCATGGAGTTTTTATATGTGTTAGAGAAACACCTGGGCCGCCAATCTAAGCCATGCATAATTCATGGTGGAAATTTACAGCATGCCCATAGTGAACATTCGACGACGCATCTCAAAATAAAAAGCTATACCAATGATAAATAAAAGAGATGTCGAGGTGTTCATTGTCTGTTTGTCTTGTCATTTTGATGTGGGCTTATTCCATGTCATCGGGCATGGAGGTACCCTGTTGGCGGTTCTCGATGATACACATATACTTACAATGATAAGAGCATGCTTGGGACTCTAAGTCGAGTAGCATGAGGTTTGGGTATTCGTACTTCACGGGACACAAGGTTTTCAACTTATGATTTGTCAAGCATATGCTTCATAATTGTACTCGCATTATCTTTAACCATTCAAGATGCCTATGATGGGGGCAATGAGAGCTCAAAGCTAGTAAGTACCATAATTTTTGAAGGTTTATAAAACCTGCAATCACTGCTTCCCTCTGCGAAGGGCCTTCATTTTTTACTTTTATGTTGAGTCACCACCTTCTACCTTTATGCACCGTCGAAGAGAGCATAGTTGTCATTCTGAGTTTAATGTGTATAGTCCCAAAGTTTATCATTGATTGATTCATGATTTTGGTTTCACTTGTTCTTAAATTATTTGTATCTAGTCGCCCTCTTAAACTTGAAGGTGTCCTATGCATTTATGTTTTGCTATTCTATGAAGGACAAGCTGAAAACCATTTGCTATGTTTTTCCATATGATTTGAACACACGTTTGACTTTCATTGTTTCATTTTCATGATCTTTCATTTATGTTCCTTTTCATGTTATAACATGGTTGCTAAGTTTCTTCTATCAAGATTATGTCTTTCATGCCCATGTTTTAAGTTCTTTTGATCCCAGCACTCAATGCTTACATAGATGATCAAGATTGTGTTGGTGCATGTCACCTCAAAAATTATTCTTTGTTATCACTTACCTACGCGAGGACGAGCATGAGTTAAGCTTGGGGATGCTTGATACGTCTCAAACGTATCTATAATTTTTTATGCTCCATGCTTGTTCTTACACCATTTGCTTAGTGTTTTGTTACACTTCGTGGCGTTTTTATGCATTTTCTGGGCCTAACCTATTAACAAGATGCCACAGTGCCAGTTCCCTGTTTTCTGCTATTTTTGTGTTTCATAAAAGTTACACAGGAAATATTCTCGGAATTGGACAAAACAAAAGCCGAACCTCCTAATATTTACCGAAGCTTCCAGAAGACCGAAGAGGAGACAGAGAGGGGCCAGGGGCCAGCCTCACCACCAGGGGGCGCGGCCCAGCCCCTGGCCGCGCCGCCCTATGGTGAGGGCCCCCTGGTCCACTTCTGACGCCGCCCCTTTGCCTATAAAGACCCCCCGATGGGAAAAACCTAAAGGCCCGATCAATTTTCCAGAAACACATCGCGATCCGCCGCCATCGTCGACCCGAGATCGGGAGGGCAAAGAAGCTCTTCCGGACACCATGCCGGAGAGGGGAGTCGCCACCGGAGGTCTTCTTCATCGCCATGCTTGCCTCCGGCGCGATGAGTGAGTAGTCTAGCTTGGACTATGGGTCCATAGCAGTAGCTAGATGGTTGTCTTCTCCACCATGTGCTTCATGTTTAGATCTCGTGAGCTGCCTTACATGATCGAGATCATCTTTATGTAATTCTACATGTTGTGTTTGTTGGGATCTGATGAATATTGGTGTTATGTTAAGTTGATGTGCTGAATTTTATCTTATGTTATCTCTATGTTGTTTATGATCTTGCATGCTCTCCGTTGTTAGTAGCTATCTTGGCCAAGTAGATATTAGTGACTCCAAGAGGGGGTATTTATGCTCGATAGTTGGGTTCATGCCTCTATTTAATCAGGGGGAGTGAGATAAACCTCTAAGGTTGTAGATGTGTTGTTGCCACTAGGGAGAAAACAACATTCTTGTGTCCAAGGATATTCGTTTTGTTTAAATTACACACTTTGCTTAATGCAGTTATCTGTTGTTCGCAACTTAATACTCGAGGGGTGTTCGGACGATATCCCCATGAGTGGATTATTAGTCATAGATGCAGTTGGATGGCGGTCTATGTATTTTGTTGTAATGCCCAGAGTAAATCTCATAGTGATCCTCGTGACATATGCACATTATCTTTATTCTATCAATTGCCCAACTGTAATTTGTTTACCTAGCATGTTGTTATTTATCTTATGGAGAGACACCACTAGTGAACTGTGGACCCCGGTCCAATTTCCTTTACATTGCTATCACTATTTACTTTCTCGCATACTACTACTGTTTCCACTCGATATGCTCATACCTTTGTTTACAGCAAACCGGTGAGATTGACAACCTCATCGTAAGTTGGGAGCAAAGTTCTTGGTTGTGTTGTGTGCAGGTTCCACATTGCTGCTGGTGCAAAGCCAAGCCTAGACGAGGCGCCTTATAAATTGTCCGGAGCTGTCGCAAAGCTAGCAGGCATCACCTTCTGACGTTTGGCTTTTTACTACTGGTTCGATAAACCTTGGTTTTTACTGAGGGAAAACTTGCTACTGTGCTCATCATACCTTCCTCTTGGGGTTCCCAACTGGGTGGTTATCTACCCACATCAGCGAGTGGTTCCGGAGACCTGCTCTCCCGTTCGCCGGTGCACGCGGGCGCTCGGGATGGAGTAGACTACGGAGGCGGCGCAAGCAGCGAGAGGAGGCAAAACCCTAGATCGGTTTCAGGATGTGTGCGGCGGTAGCCGGGCAAGAGTTTATATAGGCGGTGCAGCGGAGAAACCCTAGGCAACATGGGCCACGCCCACGTCGCACGCCTGAGTCGGTTACAACAGCCCACGATCCGGGAGCGACCCGAACCGGCTAGCTGTGACGCGTCCGTCAAGGACTCGGTCAAACGTTCAGTTTTCCTGTGCAGCAAAAAGATAAGCTCGGCTCCGAGGCTCAATTCCTCAAACCGCGGCGTGTGCGTCCTGTCGTGTTGTGTCGTGTCGAGACGAGACGAGTGAGTGAGGAGGAGGAGGAGGAGCGTGCGTGTGGCACTTCTCTTCTCACTCACTTACCAAGTGGTGCAACACCCCACCTTATATGTTGGTCTACATCTCTCCCAACTTTCCATGTGGGACTAAACTTAAACATGGGTTGCATGTCACATGGGCTTACACAAATGGGCTTTCAGATTTCTAGGAATTTCTGAAATCTAGTATGGGCCCATAGTAAAAAGTCCCAATATTTCAACAATCCCCCACCAGATCTCAAATGCCCATTTAGAGATTTGCCAAACCTCACTACTTGTTTATATGTCTGTGTTTCAGCAGAGACTGTTAAGTTGAACTTCCGCCTAGAACCTTAAGCTACGTCTATCAGCAACTTGAATAATGGACTACGCCTTGAATTGCAAGTTTGGTGCATCAAGATTTCACTCAAAGTCATAACCAGTACATGGCTGCCAGTAGCCTACCCCGCGGGTTGGAGCATATGCGTCGTACTCCATGGTCTCTTCATGAGTTTACTAGAGATAACCCAAATCTCATAGACTGCGATGTTTAACAGTCAGAATCATATAGGTGTGTTCTTTCAAGAATGCTCTGTAGGACAGCATCTTTGCTAATCATAGCCAACAGAAACACATTAAGGCATGTTGCCAACCTGCCTTACAGATTTTGAGAGTTTTGCATCTTCACATAGAGAGGGTTACTAAATATTCTCCTCAGTTAAACCACTAGCTTCTTTTTCCCAGGTCCTAATTCATGGGATCTCCGATCACAAAGGTTGGGTTACCACTATGGCATAACATCTATGGGTCTCAAACCCATCTCCCTCGATGCACTGTCTATCACATTGCTTGATAGTCCCTTTATAAAGGGATCTGCCAGGTTTTTGTCTGTTTGAATATATGTAACAGTTATTACTCTGGAGTTTTGCAATTTCCCGACAGACTTCAATCGTCTTTTGACGTGTCTTGATGACTTCGCGTTATCCTTAGAATTTTTCACTTTGACAATAACTGTTTGGTTGTCACAATTCAAGAGGATGGCCGACACAGGTTTTTCAACCACCGGCAAGTCCATCAAGAGCCCACGCAGCCATTCTGACTCTACAGTGGATGTGTCTAAAGCAGTAAGTTCTGCTTCCATAGTTGACCTTGTCAATATGGTTTGCCTACATGATCTCCATGATACGACACCACCTCCAAAGGTAAACACATACCCACTAGTGGCGTTGATATCATCTACATCAGAGATCCAATTTGCATCACTATATCCTTCAAGCATAGCAGGGTGTCCTGAATAGTGAATCCCGTAACTCATTGTACCACATAGATAGCGCATGACCCTTTCAAGTGCATGCCAATGATCAATACCCGGGTTTGATATGAACCTACTCAACTTGCTCACAGCAAAAGAGATGTCAGGTCTTGTCGCACTTGCTAAGTACATGAGTGAACCAAACAATCTGAGAATATCTCAGTTGATCTGTTGGTTCGTTCTTGTTCTTACGTAATATCACACTAGGATCATAAGGTGTTGGAGAAGACTTGCCATCAATAAAGCCAAACCGGCTCAAGATCTTCTCAACATAGTGGGATTGCGATAAAGTAAACCCACTCTCGTTCTTATTCAGCTTGATGTTCAGAATCACATCAGCTTCTCTCAGATCTTTCATATCAAAGCTCTTTGACAAGAAAGACTTGACCTCATGTATTACTTTCATGTTTGTACCAAAGATGAGAATATCATCAACGTACAAACACAATATAACACCTTCGCCCCCACCATGGCGATAGTAGACGCACTTGTCAGCCTCATTAACAACAAAGCCAACAGAAGTTAAAGTTCTGTCGAACTTCTCATGCCATTGCTTAGGTGCTTGTTTCAGGCCATATAAATATTTTAGCAACTTGCACACCTTTCTCTCTTCACCTTTTACCACAAATCCATCAGGCTGATCCATATAGATTTCCTCTTCCAACTATCCATTAAGGAAAGCTGTCTTTACGTCCATTTGATGAACAATAAGACCATAAGAGGCAGCCATGGAAAGTAGTACTCGAATGGTGGTTAGTCTAGCGACAGGTGAATAGGTGTCAAAGTAATCTTCGCCTTCTCTCTGTGGGTAGCCTTTCGCTACAAGTCTCGCCTTGTACTTCTCAATAGTACCATCAGGCCTTAGCTTCTTCTTGAACACCCACTTGCAGCCCACAGGCTTACAGCCATGGGGGCGCTCCGATAATTCCCATGTTCCATTAGAAAGAATCGAGTCCATCTCACTTTGGACAACTTCTTTCCAATCATCTGCATCTGGTGATGCATATGCCTCAGCAATGGACGTGGGAGTATCATCCACAAGGTACACAAAGAAATCGTCACTGGAGGACTTTGCAGTCCTTTGTCTCTTGCTCCTTGTAGGAGCTTCATTGTCATCCTTCTCATGAACATTCTCAAAAACGTTCTCATGTGGTTGCTCAAAATAATTATTAGATGTACTAGATTCAGGAATTATCTCAGAAGAAAATCTAGCAGTGCTATGCATATCTTTCATAGGAAACATATTCTCAAAAAATGTTGCATCACGAGATTCCGTTATAGTGTCAACATGCATATCAGGCACCTCGGATTTAACTACTAAAAATCTATAACCAATGCTCCGCTGAGCATAACCTAGAAAGATGCAATCCACAGTCTTTGGTCCAAGTTTGCGTTTCTTTGGGATGGGAATGTTGACCTTCGCCAAGCATGCCCAAGTGCACAAATACGAAAGTGATGGCTTTCTCCCAACCCACTCCTCATAAGGGGTTTTCTCTTTACTCTTGTTTGGAACTCTATTCAGGACATGACATGCAGTCAACAAAGCCTCCTGCTGACTGGTGAAAGCAGGCGTCCTTGTGCGTGGTGAATGACCAGCCCATTGGGAACCCCAAGAGGAAAGTATGATGAGTGCAGCGGCAAGTTTTCCCTCAGTTATGAAACCAAGGTTTATCGATCAGGAGAAGGGAGACGGTGACGACTGAAGGTGTTTGTGGAACCTGCACACACACAAACAAATACTTTGTTCCCAACTTGCGATGAGGTTGTCAATCTCACCGGTTTGCTTGAAACAAAGGTTACGAGTGTATCGAGTGGAAAACAGTAGTAATATGCTAGTAAAGTAAACAGTGCGGGAATAGTAAACAGGTGATTGCAATATGATTAAAATAGGACCGGGGTCCACAGTTCACTAGTGGTGTCTCTCCATAGATAAATAACATGCTGGGTAAACGAATTACAGTTGGGCAATTGATAGAATAAAGATAACGTGATATGTCAAGAAGATCACTATGAGATTCACTCTGGGCATTACAACAAAATACATAGACCGCCATCCAACTGCATCTATGACTAATAATCCACCCCCGGGGATATCATCCTAACACCCTAGAAGTATTAAGTTGCGAACAACAGATAATTGCATTAAGCAAAGTGTGTAATGTAAACAAAGCATATGCCCTCGAGCATATGAATGTTGTTTTCTCCCTAGTAGCAACAACACATCTACCACCTTAGAGGTTTATGTCACTCCCCCAGGTGAAATAGAGGCATGAACCCACTATCGAGCATAAATACCCCCTCTTGGAGTCACTAGCAACTACTCGGCCAAGATAGCCACTAACAACGGAGAGCATGCAAGATCATAAACATCATAGAGATAATATAAGATAAAATTCAGTGCAGCAACTTAATCATAAACACCAATATTCATCGGATCCCAACAAACCAACATCATAGTATTACATAACGGTGATCTCAATCATGTAGGGCAGCTCATGAGATCTAAACATGAAGCACATGGTGGAGAAGACAACCATCTAGCTACTGCTATGGACCCATAGTCCAAGGTAGACTACTCACTCATCGCTCCGGAGGCAATCATGGCGATGAAGGAGACCTCCGGTGGCGATTCCCCTCTCCGGCAGGGTGCCGGGAAGAGCTTCTGGACCCTCCCGATCTTCGGGTCGACGGCGGCGGCGGATCGCGATGTATTCTGGAAAACTGATCTGGCCCTTAGGTTTTTCTCGTCAGGGGGTATATGTAGGCGAAAGGGGGCTGTCAGAGGTGGAGCCACGGGCCCTCACACGGGGGTGGCGCGGCCAGGGGCCAGGCCGCGCCGCCCCTGTGTGTGGGGGCCTCGTGGCCCCCCTCCGTCAGGTCTTTGGATGTTTGGGAGCTCCCCGATGAAATATGACTTCAGGAACTTGTTTCGTCCAATTCGGAGAATATTTCCTGTGTATCACTTCTGAAACACAAAAACAGCAGAAAACAGGGAACTGGCACTGTGGCACTTCGTTAATAGGTTAGTTCCGGAAAGCGTATAAAAATGCCACTAAGTGTAACGAAACAATAGGCAAATGGTGTAAAACAAAGCATGGAGCATCAAAAATTATAGATACGTTTGAGACGTATCAAGCATCCCCAAGCTTAACTCCTGCTCGTCCTCGAGTAGGTAAGTGATAACAAAAGAATAATTTTTGAGGTGACATGCACCTACACAATCTTGATCATATATGTAAGCATTGATGAGCTGGGATCAATAGAACTTAAAGCATGGGCATGAAAGATATAATCATGACAATAAGAACTTAGCAACCATGTTGTAAACATGCAAATGAACACAAACAAAAGATCATGATAATGAAACAATGAAAGTCAAACGTGTGTTCAAATCATAAGGAAAACATGCAAGTGGTTTTCAGCTTGTCCTTCAAAGAGAGCAAAACATAAATGCATAGGACACCTCAAAGTTTAAGAGGGCGACTAGATACAAATAATTTAAGAACAACTGAAACCAACAATATGAGTCAATCAATGAACCTTGGGACAATGCATATCACACTAAGAATGACAACTATGCTCTCTTAATGGTGCATAAAGAAAGAAGGTGGTGACTCAACATAAAAGTAAAAGAAAGGCCCTTCGCTGAGGGAAGCAGTGATTGCAAGTTTTATAACCTTCAAAAATTATGGTACTTACCGGCTTTGAGCTCTCATTGCCCCCATCATAAGCATCTTGAATGGTTAAAGTTAATGCGAGAACAGTTATGATGCATATGCTTGACAAATCATAAGTTGAAAACCTCGTGTCCCGTGAATACGAGTACCCAAACTATGCTAGTTTACTTAGAGTCCCAAGCAAGGCTCTTGTCATTGTAAGTATATGCGTATCATTGGGAACCGCCAATGGGGTACCTTCGTGCCCGATGACATGGAACAAGCCCACACCAAAATGACAGGACAAGCAGACAATGAACACCTCGACATCTCTTTTATTTGCTATATTGTTTAGCTTTTTATTGTGAGATGCGTCGTCGAATGTTCACCATGGGTATGCTGCAAATTTCCACCATGAATTATGCATGGCTTAGATTGGCGGCCCGGCGTTTCCCTAACACATATAAAAACTCCATGATCCTCACAAGATTCCCAATTCATTTCACACAGCGGGCATCCATAAACAAAAGATCACAATATCAACTCAAATAGGAAGTGCAATGTTGAAAGCTTGCCCCATGACGGCATGGTTGGGCTAGAATCCAACTTACAACTTGCAAGCATAACAACTCAGCATAAAAGACCACAATGTCAAATTTTTAGAACAGGAAAAAGTAAAGTGTGCCTTCCGGTTCGTGAGAGCTTTACTGACCGAATTTCGCATAACACTGGTAAGAGTTTAATTTGAAGAGAATATAAAAGCAAGTCAAATTTACTTGGAATAGCAAATTGCTAGTAGGTATGTATGGTGGACACAATGGAAAACTTTGGCTTTTAGGAGTTGGATGCACGAGTAGAGCTCATACTCAGTACAAGGCGAGGGCTAGCAAAAGACTGGGAGCGACCGACTAAGAGAGCAATAATGGCCATAATCATGCAAAGCGACAAAGCGACATTAAAAGAAGCATACGATGGCATCAAAAGTCAAAAACTAAATGATCATGAAGGCTAATAGCGACTTTGGAAGAGTCTAACATGTGTGAGCATGCGCCAAGTCAACCCAAATAAAGCATCAAGGAGAAAACCAAAATAATGCTTCCATATAATAAAAACAACGCATGATTTTTTCAAAGGCTCATTAAGCAATCTCAGTTATTTGAGACAAGTCATGCTACAGCAAAACCACTAAGCATACTATCAAAAAGACATCTAGCATGACATGAAAAAGCCTAAGCCGCAGTCTACACAAGCTCCTTCTTGTACCACTATTTTGCACAAAGCTTTTTCTCTTTTCCAACACCATTTGAAATTTTTATAAACACCTCTTTTGATGAAAACCAATAAAGTTCACAGGCAAAAATGCACCTTGATGAAGAGATATGATAAGATCTGAACGCATATCAAGGCAAAAACGAAAACCAAAAGTAGTAGCAGAAAAACTAGAATGCTCGATTTATAAGAGTGAAAACTAGAGCATCCTTTGCAAATGAAAACGAGTACATCTCCTCCAAAGGAAATTTGTTGGGGTCCAACCATTTATTGCAGCAAACAAACAAACTAAACAAACTAAGAAAACTAAAACAACTGACGCTCCAAGAAAAACACATAGTGCATGAAGCAATAAAAATATAGTGTTTTGAAAGGTGACCTGATTTTTGCCGATGAAGAAGGGGTGCCTCGGGGGCATCCCCAAGCTTTGACGCTTGTACTTCTTGGATATTTCTTGGGGTGCTGGGCATCCCCAAGCTTGAGCTTTTGTCCATTCTTCAACTCATCTCATCATTCTCCAATCCCTACACTTGAAAACTTCCTTCATACAAAACTAAACACAATTCTATTAGCAACATTAGTGTAAGCATAAAATATATTCATCCTCTTTTAGCTTCAGGTTTCAACCCAAAACCACCACATATAAAGTATATACTACTGTATCAACTTCCACAAGAGTTCCATGATAAAAAATAACTCGAAAGAAAGCGATAAAGTGGCAAAAACAAATATTGGCAGAAATCTGTCAAAACTGGACAGCTGATAATGGACGAATTTTTGAGGGATTTTCCGTTGCTCAAATCAAAAAGTGTTCAACTAGGAAAAGTTTGGATATAACCTGGGGCATAAGCACAAGAAATCGCAGGTCCAAAAGATAAACAGAGAATTTTCACGAATTTTTACGGTGCAGCACCGAAAACAGTTTCAGGACAGCAATAACCCCAAATCTTTACCTCACTCAAATTAGAGGCTTCTCTTGGCACAAAAACGAAATAAACAAGATAAAGAGCGGTCATTACAGTAGTAATGACTTCTAAGACTCAAATAAAAGAAAAAGTACTGAAAGTAAACATTGGGTTATCTCCCAAGAGTGCTTTTCTTTAACGTCTTTGAGCTAGGCGCAGAAAATTGCGAATCAAGTACCTTCAGAAGAAGCATTAAGATCAACAGAAGAGGTCTTGTCAATAAGGCATTGTATTTCATCCACATAAGTTTTTGAAGTCCCTTGGTGATCATGCTTTGGTACACTATTCTCATCAAAAAGATTTTCAGGACAAATCCAGGCAAAATTATTTTCGAAAGCATCATTCAATCCCAAAAGCTTGCAAGGTATAGGTATCTCGGCCTCCCCATCATGTGTATCAATAACCGTTATAGGTGAACCGAGTTTATTAAAACGCTTAAGAACCTTCCTAGCTTCAATAACGACATCTTTAAATTCTAAACGCAAAGTTTCCACGATAAAAGCTTTCTTTTCAGGGTCCTCAATTTCATGAAGCTTAAGGAACATATATTGCATAAAAGGATTAAGACTAGCAAACCTAGTTTCCAACATGTCAATTAATATAACAGAAGCAACTTCAATACTAGGAGCTAACTCAATCAAAGACTTTTCCTCAACTTCATCATGCATACTAATGTGATTAAAGAACTCCTCAATGTTACTTTTGCCAATAATTGAACCACTCCCTACAGAGAGGTCCTCCAAAACGAACTCAGGAAACGACATGATAAACTAAAGTAAAGAAATAACAACTACCAAGGATTCTAATTTTTTTGGGTTTTTGATAAAAAGCAATGCAGGTAAAATAAATAAAGTAAAGCAAAACAAATAACAAAGTAAAGAATGTGTGTGCGAAGAACTCCCCTCGCAGAAGTCTTCTCTTCCTTCCCCGGCAACGGCGCCAGAAAAAGTGCTGCTGACTGGTGAAAGCAGGCGTCCTTGTGCGTGGTGAATGACCAGCCCGTTGGGAACCCCAAGAGGAAAGTATGATGAGTGCAGCGGCAAGTTTTCCCTCAGTTATGAAACCAAGGTTTATCGATCAGGAGAAGGGAGATGGTGACGACTGAAGGTGTTTGTGGAACCTGCACACACACAAACAAATACTTTGTTCCCAACTTGCGATGAGGTTGTCAATCTCACCGGTTTGCTTGAAACAAAGGTTATGAGTGTATCGAGTGGAAAACAGTAGTAATATGCTAGTAAAGTAAACAGTGCGGGAATAGTAAACAGGTGATTGCAATATGATTAAAATAGGACCGGGGTCCACAGTTCACTAGTGGTGTCTCTCCATAGATAAATAACATGCTGGGTAAACGAATTACAGTTGGGCAATTGATAGAATAAAGATAACATGATATGTCAAGAAGATCACTATGAGATTCACTCTGGGCATTACAACAAAATACATAGACCGCCATCCAACTGCATCTATGACTAATAATCCACCCCCGGGGATATCATCCGAACACCCTAGAAGTATTAAGTTGCGAACAACAGATAATTGCATTAAGCAAAGTGTGTAATGTAAACAAAGCATATGCCCTCGAGCATATGAATGTTGTTTTCTCCCTAGTAGCAACAGCACATCTACCACCTTAGAGGTTTCTGTCACTCCCCCAGGTGAAATAGAGGCATGAACCCACTATCGAGCATAAATACCCCCTCTTGGAGTCACTAGCAACTACTCGGCCAAGATAGCCACTAACAACGGAGAGCATGCAAGATCATAAACATCATAGAGATAATATAAGATAAAATTCAGTGCAGCAACTTAATCATAAACACCAATATTCATCGGATCCCAACAAACCAACATCATAGTATTACATAACGGTGATCTCAATCATGTAGGGCAGCTCATGAGATCTAAACATGAAGCACATGGTGGAGAAGACAACCATCTAGCTACTGCTATGGACCCATAGTCCAAGGTAGACTACTCACTCATCGCTCCGGAGGCAATCATGGCGATGAAGGAGACCTCCGGTGGCGATTCCCCTCTCCGGCAGGGTGCCGGGAAGAGCTTCTGGACCCTCCCGATCTTCGGGTCGACGGCGGCGGCGGATCGCGATGTATTCTGGAAAACTGATCTGGCCCTTAGGTTTTTCTCGTCAGGGGGTATATGTAGGCGAAAGGGGGCTGTCAGAGGTGGAGCCACGGGCCCTCACACGGGGGTGGCACGGCCAGGGGCCAGGCCGTGCCGCCCCTGTGTGTGGGGGCCTCGTGGCCCCCCTCCGTCAGGTCTTTGGATGTTTGGGAGCTCCCCGATGAAATATGACTTCAGGAACTTGTTTCGTCCAATTCGGAGAATATTTCCTGTGTATCACTTCTGAAACACAAAAACAGCAGAAAATAGGGAACTGGCACTGTGGCACTTCGTTAATAGGTTAGTTCCGGAAAGCGTATAAAAATGCCACTAAGTGTAACGAAACAATAGGCAAATGGTGTAAAAAAAAGCATGGAGCATCAAAAATTATAGATACGTTTGAGACGTATCACCTCCCCCCACCATGCCTTTGATAAACTAGCAGTGTCGAGCATGGAATTCACCAAGTCAGACCAGTGTGCGGTTTTTCCTCTCGGCCACCCCATTTGATTGGGGCGAGTAGGGAGGCGTCCTCTCATGAATAATACCGTGTTCCTCACAGAATTCATCAAAGATTTTAGTCCACCACGATCCGACCTAAGACGCTTGATCTTTCTCTCTAGTTGATTTTCAACTTCGGCCTTATAAATTTTAAAGTAGTCTAAAGCTTCATCTTTAGTTCGCAACAAGTAAACATAGCAAAATCTAGTCGCATCATCAATCAATGTCATGAAATATCTCTTTTTACCTTTTGTCAACACACAATTCATATCGCATAGATCAGAATGTATGAGTTCTAGAGGTGCCAAGTTTCTCTCCTCGGCCGCCGTATGAGGCTTACGAGGTTGCTTCTATTGCACACAACTATGGCACTTAGAACCTTTGGCAATAGTGAATTTCAGAATTAAACTCATGCTGGATAACCGAGACATCAAACCAAAATTAATGTGACATAAACGAGAATGCCAAATACTGGTATCATCATTAACACCGCCACAAATATGGTTCACTGATTTATTACAGAAATCTGAAAGTGAAAAGCGGAACAAGCCTCCGCACTCATAGCCTTTTCCAATAAATTGTCCATGCTTGGAAACGACTACCTTATTCGACTCTAAAACAACCTTAAACCCATCTCTGCAAAGAAGGGAACCGCTAACAACATTCTTGTTCATAGTAGGGACATGTTGCACGTTCCTTAGCTGCACGATCTTCCCCAAAGTGGACTTCAGATCTACCGTGCCAACACCACGAACAGAGGCATGTGACCCATTGCCCATTAGGATGAAGGAATCCCGTGCGGCCCGGTTTGAAGTAAACACAAAGATGTCAGCACACACATGAACGTTAGCACCCGTATCAATCCGCCAAGAGGGAGATTGAAATACCAAAAGAACAGTAAATAAATTACCATACCCATCAGTATTGCTAGCAGTCATGACGTTGACATTCTTGGCCTTTTTCCCTCTGCGGTCTGCGTGATCTGGGCAGTCCTTGGAAAAGTGGCCAGGCTCTCCACAAGTGAAACAAGTCATATCACTCCTGTCCCTGTTTGGCTTCTTCTTCTTGAAGGTTGTAGTCTTTATAGGCTTGTTGAAAAAGGACTTGAAGTTCCCTTTGTTCTTGCCTAAGGGTTTATCTTTTTGCACAAATTTAGCAGTAGCATGACCCTCTCCTTTCTCAGTAGTGTCCTTAGTTCGAGCCTTCTCCTCAATATCAAGGGATGCTATCAGGTTTTCAACTGATATCTTTTGTCTCTTGTGTTTGAGAGATGTGGCGAAGTTCCTCCATGAAGGGGGCAACTTAGCAATAATGCAACCCACCACAAACTTGTCGGGTAAGGCACACTTAAGGAGTTCGAGCTCTTTGGCAATGCATTGTATCTCATGAGCTTGTTGAACCACAGGAAGGTCCTTAGTAATCTTAAAATCATGAAAGCTCTCCATGATGTACAGTTCACTGCCAGCATCTGCAGCACCAAACTTGGCGTCCAGTGCGTCCCAGAGCTCCTTTCCGTCTTTTATGTGCATAAACACATCACACAGACGATCCGCAAGAATGCTCAGAATGCAACCCACAAAGACAGTATTGGCTTCCTCGAACTTTTTCTGATCATCCTTAGACATAGTTCCTTCAGGTTTGCCTTTACTAATCTGGAACACTTTCATCGTGGTCAGCCAAAGCTCACCCTTGTACTGCCACCTCTTAAAGTGCACACCGGTATACTTGTCCGACCTCAGTGCATTGGTAAAACCAGCCATTGATAATTCGGGAAATTGCCTACAATTAGGTTTTTGGATTGTTGGATAATTAGGCACAATTTCCATGATTAATTCTAGAATATTAAACATGACAACGCTAGCTACTACCATATGTAACTCGAACATATTAGATGTACTGAACAGCAAGATGAACGGAAACAAGTAGCAGCGAAACATGTACTCGCAAAACATAATGAACAGGGAAACATCAGTACACCGCATGTACCGTTCACTTGCAGATGTAGTCGTAGTAGTAATGTTGTTGATGACAATGTTGGAGAAGACCGGTCGAAGCAGATGGCGATGAAGACGGCGGTAGGCAGCACCGCCCGACTTGGATGGAAGACGACCCGTGGTGAAGAACTCGAGCAGTCGCGCAGAGCACTTCCCAAAAACCTAATTTGCCCTCTCCCGTACAGGATCGCAAAGGCGAGTGGTTCCGGAGACCTGCTCTCCCGTTCGCCGGTGCACGCCGGCGCTCGAGACGGAGTAGACTACGGAGGCGGCGCAAGCAGCGAGAGGTGGCAAAACCCTAGATCGGTTTCAGGATGTGTGCGGCGGTAGCCGGGCAAGAGTTTATATAGGCGACGCAGCAGAGAAACCCTAGGCAATGTGGGCCACGCCCACATCGCACGCCCTAGTCGGTTCGGCTCCGAGGCTCAATTCCGCAAACCGCGGCGCGCGTCGTGACGTGACGTGACGTGTCGAGACGAGACGAGACGAGACGAGCGAGCGAGGAGGAGGAGGAGCGAGCGTGTGGCACGTCTCTTCTCACTCACTTACCAAGTGGTGCAACACCCCACCTTATATGTTGGTCTACATCTCTCCCAACTTTCCATGTGGGACTAAACTTAGCTCCCACCTCTTGCCTTTGTGCAGCCAAAAACATGGACTGCATGTCACATGGGCTTACACAAATGGGCTTTAAAATTTATAGGAATTTCTGAAATCTAGTATGGGCCCATAGTAAAAAGGCCCAATATTTCAACACAATAAAGCTCAAGCACCAACCTTTGAATCGACGAGATCTGGAGCCCTCTCTACTTTCTCCTTTGCAGTTGTGGTGATTGGCAGGAGAAAGGAGGGAGACTTGCTGCTCGTGGATTAGATGCTTTGCGGGGATATTGTGTGCACGCGCATGCGCATCAGAAGTTGTGGTTTTTGATGAAGTTCATTAACGTCGGCAACTTTATGTCGGGGTTATATTTGGCAACCGGGGCCACTCCATCCTATTCCTAGGAAACTTTGTCCTTCATTGGCGCTTCTTCTTCCTCCTCCTCCTCCTCCTCTAGAGGATCTTGATACGTCTCCAACGTATCCATAATTTTTGATGCTCCATGCTTGTTTTTACACCATTTGTTTAGTGTTTCGTTACACTTCGTGGCACTTTTATGCATTTTCCGGAAATAACTTACTAACAAGTCGCCACAGTGCCAATTCCCTGTTTTCTGCTGTTTTTGTGTTTCAGAAAAGTTACACGGGAAATATTCTCGGAATTGGACGAAACCAAAGCCAGTCGCCCAGAATTTTACTGAAGCTTCTAGAGAACCGAAGAGGAGACGGAGTGGGGCCACGAGGGGCCCTCACACCAGGGCGGCACGGCCAGGGGCTGGGCCGCACCCCCTATGTGTGAGACCACCTCGGTCCACTTCTGACGATGCCCCTTCGCCTATAAAGACCCCCCGCGGGAAAAACCTAAAGCCCTGATCAATTTTCCAGAACACATCGCGATCCGCCGCCGCCGTCGACCCGAAGATCGGGAGGGTCCAGAAGCTCTTCCCGGCACCCTGCCGGAGAGGGGAATCGCCACCGGAGGTCTTCTTCATCGCCATGCTTGCCTCTGGAGCGATGAGTGAGTAGTCTACCTTGGACTACGGGTCCATAGCAGTAGCTAGATGGTTGTCTTCTCCACCATGTGCTTCATATTTAGATCTCATGAGCTGCCCTACATGATTGAGATCACCGTTATGTAATTCTACATGTTTGGTTTGTTGGGATCCGATGAATATTGGTGTTATGCTTGAGTTGAAGTACTGAAATT
Source organism: Dactylis glomerata (assembly GCA_007115705.1). Lineage (NCBI taxonomy): Eukaryota > Viridiplantae > Streptophyta > Magnoliopsida > Poales > Poaceae > Dactylis > Dactylis glomerata. The sequence goes on from QXEO01000186.1 coordinate 1,148,299, forward strand.
TATCTTATGTTATCTCTATGTTGTTTATGATCTTGCATGCTCTCCGTTGTTAGTAGCTATCTTGGCCGAGTAGTTGCTAGTGACTCCAAGAGGGGGTATTTATGCTCGATAGTGGGTTCATGCCTCTATTTAAACTGGGGGAGTGACAGAAACCTCTAAGGTTGTAGATGTGCTGTTGCTACTAGGGGGAAAACAACATTCCTATGCTCGAGGGCATATGCTTTGTTTACATTACACACTTTGCTTAATGCAATTATCTGTTGTTCGCAACTTAATACTCATGGGGTGTTCGGACGATATTGATACGTCTCCAACGTATCTATAATTTTTGATGCTCCATGCTTGTTTTTACACCATTTGCCTACTGTTTTGTTACACTTCGTGGCACTTGTATGCATTTTCCGTAACTAACCTATTAACAAGTTGCCACAGTGCCAGTTCCCTGTTTTCTGCTGTTTTTGTGTTTCAGAAGTGATACACAGGAAATATTCTCGGAATTGGACGAAACAAGTTCCTGAAGTCTTATTTTACCCGGAAGCTTCCAGAGATCCGAAGGAGAGAAGGAGAGGGGCCACCAGGGGCCCACACGCCTGGCTGGCGTGACCAGCCCCTGGCCCGCGCCACCATGGCGTGAGAGCTCCTGGTCCCTCCTCTGACATCGCCCCTTCGCCTATAAAGACCCCCCAACGGAAAAAACCTAAGTACCTGATCAATTTTCCAGAACACATCGCGATCCGCCGCCGCCGTCGACCCGAAGATCGGGAGGGTCCAGAAGCTCTTCCCGGCACCCTGCCGGAGAGGGGAATCGCCACCGGAGGTCTTCTTCATCGCCATGCTTGCCTCCGGAGCGATGAGTGAGTAGTCTACCTTGGACTATGGGTCCATAGCAGTAGCTAGATAGTTGTCTTCTCCACCATGTGCTTCATGTTTAGATCTCATGAGCTGCCCTACATGATTGAGATCACCGTTATGTAATTCTACATGTTTGGTTTGTTGGGATCCGATGAATATTGGTGTTTATGATTGAGTTGTTGTACTGAATATTATCTTATGTTGTCTCTATGTTGTTTATGATCTTGCATGCTCTCCGTTGTTAGTAGCTATCTTGGCCGAGTAGTTGCTAGTGACTCCAAGAGGGGGTATTTCTGCTCGATAGTGGGTTCATGCCTCTATTTAACCTGGGGGAGTGACAGAAACCTCTAAGGTTGTAGATGTGCTGTTGCTACTAGGGAGAAAACAACATTCATATGCTCAAGGGCATATGCTTTGTTTACATTACACACTTTGCTTAATGCAATTATCTGTTGTTCGCAACTTAATACTTGTGGAGTTCTCGGATTGATTCGCCACAAGTGGATTATTAGTCATAGATGCAGTTGGATGGCGGTCTATGTATTTTGTTGTAATGCCCAGAGTAAATCTCATAGTGATCTTCTTGACATATCACGTTTATCTTTATTCTATCAATTGCCCAACTGTAATTTGTTTACCCAGCATTTGTTATTTATCTTATGGAGAGACACCACTAGTGAACTGTGGACCCCGGTCCTATTTCCATCATATTGCTATCACCTGTTTACTTTACTTGCACTGTTTACTTTACTCGCATACTTTTACTGTTTTCCACTCGATACACTCATAACCTTTGTTTCAAGCAAACCGGTGAGATTGACAACCTCATCGTAAGTTGGGAACAAAGTACTTGGTTATGTGTGTGTGCAGGTTCCGCGTTGCAGCTAGCAAGCAAAGCTTGGACGAGGCGCCATATATAAATTGTCCGAAGCTGTCGCAAACTAGCAAGCATCACCTTCAGTCGTTTGTCTCTCCTCTCCAAGAACGATAAACCTTGGTGTCTTAACTGAGGGAAAACTAGCTGCTATACTCATCATACTTTCCTCTTGGGGTTCCCAACTGGCTGGTCATTCACCACGCACAAGGAATCTTTTGGTGCTGTTTACAAGGACTTGAAGAATAAGAAGCTCCTATATCAATTACATTCTTCCACGTCAACCACACGCCAGCAGATATCCCCGTGAGTGGATTATTAGTCATAGATGTAGTTGGATGGCGGTCTATGTATCTTGTTGTAATGCCCAGAGTAAATCTCATAGTGATCCTCTCATCATATGCACGTTGTCTTTATTCTATCAATTGCCCAACTGTAATTTGTTTACCCAGCATGTATTATTTTATCTTATGGAGAGATACCGCTAGTGAACTGTGGACCCTGGTCCTATTTCCTTTATATTGCTATCACCTGTTTACTTTACTCGCATATTATTATCACTTTCCACTTGATACGCTCATACCCTTTGTTTCAAGCAAACTGGTGAGATTGACAACCTCATCGTAAGTTGGGAGCAAAGTATTTGGTTGTGTTGTGTGCAGGTTCCGCATTGCAGCTAGCAAGCAAATCTTGGATGAGGCGCCTTATAAATTGTCCTGAGCCGTCGCAAGCTAGCAAACATCACCTTCAGTCGTTTGGCTCCTTCCTCTCCTGATCGACATACCTTGGTTTCTTACTGAGGGAAAATCTTGCTGCTATATTCATCATACCTTCCTCTTGGGGTTTCCAACGGGCTGGTCATTTACCAGGCATCAAGCATATTTTCTGGCGCCGTTGCCGGGGAGGAAGAAGAAGACTTCTGCAAGGGGAGTTTCGCACGCACATCATTTACTTTGTTTATTGTTTTGCTTTACTTTATTTTTACTTGCATCGTTTTATCAAAAACCCAATTTTTTTTATTAGTATCCTTGGTAGTTGTTATTTCTTTACTTTTAGTTCATTATGTTGTTCCCTAAGTACGTTTTGGAGGACCTCTCAGTAGGTAGTGGTTCGATTATTGGAAAAAGTAACATTGAGGAGTTCTTTAATCATATTAGTATGCATAAAGAAATTGAGGAAAAGTCTTTGGTTGAGCTTGCTCCTAGTATTGAAGTTGCTTCTGCTTATTTAATTCACATGTTGGAAGCTAGGTTTGCTAGCCTTAATCCTTTTATGCAACACATGTTCCTTAAGCTTCATGAAATTGAGGATCCTGAAAAGAAAGCTTTTATCTTGGAAACTTTGCGCTTAGAATTTAGAGATGTTGCCATTGAAGCTAGGAAAGTTCTTAAGCGCTTTAATAAGTTGGGTTCAGCTATAAAGGTTATTAGTACAAACAATGAGGGAACCGAGATACCTATACCTAGCAAACTCTTGGGATTGTATAAAGCTTTTGAAAATAATTTTGATTGGATCTGTCCCAAAAATCTTTTTACTGATTTGAGTGAACCAAAGCGTGATCACAAAGGGGCTTCAAAAACTTATGTGGATGAAATACAATGCCTTATTGAGAAGACCTCTTCAGTTGATATTAATGCTTCCTCTTTTGATATTACTTGATTCGCACTTTCTGCGCCTAGCTCAAAGGCGTTAAAGAAAAGCACTCTTGGGAGATAACCCAATATTTTTACATTCAGTTCTTTTTCTTTTATTTGAGTCTTGGAAGTTATTACTACTGTAATAACCGCTCCTTATCCTTTTTATTTCGTTTTTGTGCCAAGAGAAGCCTCTAATTTGAGTGAGATAAGATTTGGGAATGTTGCTGTCCTGAAACAGTTTTCGGTGCTGCACCATTAAAATTTGTGAAAATTCTCTGTATATCTTTTGGACCTGCGATTTCTTGTGCATATGCCCCAGGTTATATCCAAACTTTCATTAGTTGAACACTTTTTGATTTGAGCAACAGAACACCCCTCAAAAATTCGACCTTTGTCAGCTGTTCTGTTTTGACAGATTTCTGCCAATATTTGTGTTGCCGCTTTATCGCTTTCTTTTTGAGTATTTTGATCACGAAACTTTTGGAGAAGTTGCTACAGTAGTATATGCTTTATATGTGGTGGTTTTAGGTTGAAACCTGAAGCAAAAAGGGTTGATTCTATGTTATGCTTACACTAATGTTGCTAATAGATTTGTGTTTAGTTTTGTATGAAGGAAGTTTTCAAGTGTAGGGATCGGAGAGTGATGAGATGAGTTGAAGAATGGACAAAAGCTCAAGCTTGGGGATGCCCATGCATCACCCCAAGAAATATTCAAGAAGTATAAGCGTCAAAGCTTGGGGATGCCCCCGAGGCACCCCTTCTTCATCGGCAAAAATCAGGTCACCTTTCAAGACACTATATTTTTATTGCTTCATGCATTATGCATTTTTCTTGGAGCATCAGTTGTTTTTAGTTTTCAGTTTAGTTTTGTTTTGTTTGCTGCAATAAATGGTTGGACCCCAACAAATTCCTTTTGGAGAAGTTGCCTTGCTTTTCATTTGCCAAGAACACTCCGTTTTTCATTCTTATAATTTCAACGAGTGTTCTTCTTTTTCTAGAACTACGTTTAGTTTTCGATTTTTGCCTTGATTTGTATTCAGATCTCGTTATATCTTTTCATCAAGGTGTATTTTTGCCTCTGGTCTTTATTGGCTTTCATCAAAAAAGGTGTTTATAAATTTTTTGAATGGTGTTGGAAAAGAGAAAAAGCTTTATGCAAAAAAGTGGTACAAGAAGGAGCTTGTGTAGACTGCGGCCTAGGCTTTTGCATGTCGTGCTTGATGTATTTTTGATAGTATGCTTAGTGGTTTTGCTGTAGCATGACTTGTCTCAAATAACTGAGATTGCTTAATGAGCCTTTGAAAAAATCATGCGTTGTTTTTATCGTTTGGAAGCATTATTTTGGTTTTCTCCTTGATGCTTTATTTGGGTTGACTTGGCGCATGCTCACACATGTTAGACTCTTACAAAGTCGCCAATAGCCTCTATGATCATTTAGTTTTTGACTTTTGATGCCATCTTATGCTTCTTTTAATGTCGCTTTGTCGCTTTGCATGATTATGGCCGTTATTGCTCTCTTAGTTGGTCGCTCCCAGTTTTTTGCTAGCCCTCGCCTTGTACTGAGTATGAGCTCTACTCGTGCATCCAACTCCTAAAAACCAAGTTTGCCAAAGTGTCCACCATACATACCTATTAGCAATTTGCTATTCCAAAGTACATTTGACTTGCTTTTATCTACTCTTCAAATTAAACTCTTACCAGTGTTATGCAAAAATTGGTCAGTAAAGCTCTCACGAACTGGCAGGCACACTTTATTTTTCTCGTTCTTAAAAATTTGACATTGTGGTCTATTATGTTGAGTTGTTATGCTTGCAAGTTGTAAGTTAGAGATTAGCCCAACCATGTCGTCATGGGGCAAGCTTTCAACATTGCACTTCTTATTTGAGTTGATATCGTGATCTTTTGTTTATGGATACTCGCGGTGTGAAATGAATTGGGAATCTTGCGGGATCATGGAGTTTGTATATGTGTTAGAGAAACGCCTGGGCCGCCAATCTAAGCCATGCTTAATTCATGGTGGAAATTTGTAGCATGCCCATAGTGGACATTCGACGACGCATCTCAAAATAGAAAGCTATACAAATGGTAAATAAAAGAGATGTCGAGGTGTTCATTGCCTGCTTGTCCTGTCATTTTGATGTGGGCTTGTTCCATGTCATCGGGCACGGAGGTACCCCATTGGTGGTTCTCGATGATACATATATACTTACAATGACAAGAGCTTTGCTTGGGACTCTAAGTAAAGTAGCATGAGGTTTGGGTACTCGTATTCATGGGACACGAGGTTTTCAACTTATGATTTGTCAAGCATATGCAGTATGAGTGTTCTCACATTAACTTTAACCATTCAAGATGCTTATGATGGGGGCAATGAGAGCTCAAAGCCGGTAAGTACCATAATTTTTGAAGGTTTATAAAACTTGCAATCACTGCTTCCCTCCGCGAAGGGCCTTTTTTTTTTACTTTTATGTTGAGTCACCACCTTCTATCTTTATGCACCATTAAGAGAGCATAGTTGTCATTCTTAGTATAATGTGCATTGTCCCAAAGTTTTCATTGATTGATTCATATTGTTGGTTTCACTTGTTCTCAAATTATTTGTATCTAGTCGCCCTCTTAAACTTGAAGGTGTCCTATGCATTTATGTTTTGCTCTCCATGAAGGACAAGCTGAAAACCATTTGTATGTTTTTCCTTATGATTTGAACACACGTTTGACTTTCATTGTTTCATTTTCATGATCTTTTGTTTGTGTTCATTTTCATGTTATAACATGGTTGCTAAGTTTCTTCTATTAAGATTATGTCTTTCGTGCCCATGTTTTAAGTTCTTTTGATCCCTGCGCACAACGCTTACATAGATGATCAATATTGTGTAGGTGCATGTCACCTCAAAAATTATTTCTTTGTTATCACTTACCTACTCGAGGACGAGCAGAAGTTAAGCTTGGGGATGCTGATATGTCTCCAACGTATCCATAATTTTTGATGCTCCATGCTTGTTTTTACACCACTTGCTTAGTGTTTCGTTACACTTCGTGGCACTTTTATGCATTTTCCGGAACTAACCTACTAACAAGTCGCCAAAGTGCCAGTTCCTTGTTTTCTGCTGTTTTTGTGTTTCAGAAAAGTTACACAGGAAATATTCTCGGAATTGGACGAAACCAAAGCCAGTCGCCCAGAATTTTACCGAAGCTTCCAGAGAACCGAAGAGGAGACGGAGTGGGGCCACAAGGGGCCCTCACACCAGGGCGGCGCGGCCAGGGGCTGGGTCGCGCCCCCTATGTGTGAGACCACCTCGGTCCACTTCTGACGATTCCCCTTCGCCTATAAAGACCCCCCGCGGGAAAAACCTAAAGCCCCGATCAATTTTCCAGAACACATCGCGATCCGCCGCCGCCGTCGACCCAAAGATCGGGAGGGTCCAGAAGCTCTTCCCGGCACCCTGCCGGAGAGGGGAATCGCCACCGGAGGTCTTCTTCATCGCCATGCTTGCCTCCGGAGCGATGAGCGAGTAGTCTACCTTGGACTACGGGTCCATAGCAGTAGCTAGATGGTTGTCTTCTCCACCATGTGCTTCATGTTTAGATCTCATGAGCTGCCCTACATGATTGAGATCACCGTTATGTAATTCTACATGTTTGGTTTGTTGGGATCCGATGAATATTGGTGTTATGCTTGAGTTGAAGTACTGAAATTTATCTTATGTTATCTCTATGTTGTTTATGATCTTGCATGCTCTCCGTTGTTAGTAGCTATCTTGGCCGAGTAGTTGCTAGTGACTCCAAGAGGGGGTATTTATGCTCGATAGTGGGTTCATGCCTCTATTTAATCTGGGGGAGTGACAGAAACCTCTAAGGTTGGAGATGTGCTATTGCTACTAGGGGAAAACAACATTCATATGATCGAGGGCATATGCTTTGTTTACATTACACACTTTGCTTAATGCAATTATCCGTTGTTCGCAACTTAATACTCATGGGGTGTTCGGACGATATCCCCGTGAGTGGATTATTAGTCATAGATGCAGTTGGATGGCGGTCTATATATCTTGTTGTAATGCCCAGAGTAAATCTCATAGTAATCCTCTCATCATATGCACGTTGTCTTTATTCTATCAATTGCCCAACTGTAATTTGTTTACTCAGCATGTATTATTTTATCTTATAGAGAGACACCGCTAGTGAACTGTGGACCCCGGTCCTATTTCCTTTATATTGCTATCACCTGTTTACTTTACTCGCACTGTTTACTTTACTCGCATATTATTATCACTTTCCACTCGATACGCTCATACCCTTTGTTTCAAGCAAACCGGTGAGATTGACAACCTCATCGTAAGTTGGGAGCAAAGTATTTGGTTGTGTTGTGTGCAGGTTCCGCATTGCAGCTAGCAAGCAAAGCTTGGACGAGGCGCCTTATAAATTGTCCTGAGCCGTCGCAAGCTAGCAAGCATCACCTTCAGTCGTTTGGCTCCTTCCTCTCCTGATCGACATACCTTGGTTTCTTACTGAGGGAAAATCTTGCTGCTATATTCATCATACCTTCCTCTTGGGGTTCCCAACGGGCTGGTCATTTACGAGGCATCAGATCTTCATTCACTTTGGCACAAGATCCATCGCCATCCATCGCCGCCGCCGTCCCAAGTGGCTTGCTCCCTGGTGGCGGTTCGGATGCCTGGGCCTGGAGGTTGCTCAGGCGTTTAGGGCTATGTCTATAAATTTTTGAGGCCCATGTGTTAATTTCTTCTTTATTTTGAGACCTCTTTGTAAAAGTATATCTTCCGCTTTATTAAATAAATTCCATGCCCTTCGGGGCCTTTCCCGTTTAAAAAATTAATGTGGATGATACCCTGCATGTTGCTGCGGGACATATTATAAAAATGTATTTTTATCATGAAAATAAACCTCCCAAAATAATTATAAAAATATTTAAATTATTTGTAATAAAGCACAACGCCTTCCGTCATACTTGCTTGAAGACGTGTCACACACTTAACTATATATCTTTATTGCTAGTGTGCCTTCAAAAAACTAAGGTTAAAGTTAGGACCATTTCACCTACTTAACTTGCTTTTCCTATCATATGATTTTGCATAGGTAGAACTGTTAATTTTTTCAGTTGAGAATAACAACCAAATGGATTGTAAATATTGTTGTGAACTTCAAATTCCAGGTTATGTAGTAGGTAATTGTGTTGATAATTGTTGTTTAAGTAATTCTAGTATTCCACATAGTAAACATGGTTATGCCTAATGAGCAAGGAGCAGTGTTTATTAAGTTTTGGCAAGTGTAGTGCAAGGAAACTTGCAACGGGATTCCAGTCCCAAATAAAACAAGGGCACTCCTTCAAGTTTCGTGAAAAGAATGGCGGGCACCCAAAAATTTGCTAAGCCATGATATAGAAGGAAAGGTGGTGATGCGTGTCAAAAAGTTTGAAAATTACCATTAAGTAAGTATTTGAGTCAGTGCAGGTGATCATAATGTTATTGTTACTAACCATTAATATCGATGTACCCACTTGTTGTATATAATCTTTTTAGATATATGCATTATGTTAGTCAACTAGAAGTTTTTAAATAATTTTGTCTATGGGAGCTTGTGTGTTTAGGTTTGTTTGTTAAATGGATGAAATGGTCACTTCTTTTAACTGGTGAGCTTAGTCTACTTACAAGTATGGTCATTCTTATATTTTGAGCAAGAGAGGAAAGGCCTTAAAATCTCATTCTTGAGCTATTTACAAATGGCAATGTTGAATTAGAGATGCGGAAGAGACTCTAGTTGAAACACCTATTCTGCTATCGTGTTTAAATACCGTTGCTTGATTATTTTCGTTGGTGACTTTTATAACATACAGAAAGTTGATTGTTATCTCGATTTTTCAATTTTGTTTTAAATACATCTTTGAAATGTAAAAAAACAGACAAGAAAGTTAATCCGGACATCTCGATATTCTATGTGTTCACAAAGTTGTTTAACGGAAAACCATTTTTTGTGTCACTTGTAAAGAAGACAAAATTCGATGTTAAAAAAAGGTTGTTTACGTGACATGTCTTTATCTTTTTACACAAGCCACAAAAAATATACGTAGTTTTTTTTGTAGAACTCGTTGTGCGCATTGTTCGTTCGGATTGTTTTTATATTTTAAAATAATTTCCCGTACGTTTCTTCTCGGATTTCAAAAGATACAAAATTTTGCACAGATCTAAACCTTAGTTGGACGATTCGCACTATGCCACGCACACAAACGTGTTTCACCCAACCCTAAACTTCCCCTCTTCACCCTCCGCCGCGACGCCTCCCGCCGCCCTCTCCCGCGCCTTCCCCCTCCCCCAGAAAGGCCATCTCCCACGGCCTGCGCAGCCACCAAGCAGGGGAACGATGGAGGTGGACGGGGAAGCTCGCCCGTTCCTCCTCTTCTCCAAGCCGTCCAGTCGCAGGACCGAGCCTCAGCTCGCCCCGCCGAAACCCCCAAAACCCGACCCAACTCCCGCCGTCCAACCCGACAACGGCGGCTCCGGCGATTCCGGCTCTGAATCCGACGCCGACCCGGCGCCTACCGTCGTGACCGAGCGCGGCGACTCCTGCAACGCGGACGGCGCCGCCGCCGACGCCGCGCCCGCCTCCTTCGCCGACCTCGGCCTGTCGGAGTGGCTGGTCGACGTGTGCGGCTCCCTGGGCATGCGGCGCCCCACGGCCGTGCAGCGGCGGTGCATCCCGCGGGCGCTCGCGGGCGAGAACGTGCTCGGCATCGCGGAGACGGGTAGCGGCAAGACGGCCGCGTTCGCGCTCCCCATCCTGCACCGCCTCGGGGAGGACCCCTTCGGCGTCGCGGCGCTCGCGCTCTCGCCCACGCGGGAGCTAGCGGCGCAGCTCGCCGAGCAGTTCCGCGCGCTCGGCTCCCCGCTGGGGATCAGGTGCCTCGCGGCCATTGGAGGGTTCGACCCGCTCGGCCAGGCCAAGGGCCTGGCCCGCCGTCCCCACGTTGTTGTCGCCACCCCTGGCCGCATCGCCACGCTCATCAAGAACGACCCTGACCTCGCCAAAGTCTTCGCCCGGACCAAGGTTGGCATATGATTTTTTCTTTTAACAGCAATATGCAAGGATGTTTCTAGTTGTTGTGCTGCTGCCTGATCCCATATGCTCAAACCGTGCATTGAAATTCACCTGAAATGCATGTTATCGTTGCCATTGATGCAAAAAACACATATGCCCTTGTAGACACAAGACATGTTCATCAAAACATTCATCACGGTACACAGGGAGAAAAGTTCTTTTAGTTTAGAGGACTGTCGATTGGTGGTAAAATTTTGCTAGTTCACCTGCATGAGAACAGAGGAATGATGCGCTGCCTATGTTTAGTGATCAATTGAAGCGTAGCTCTTTGCTGAGGTGTTTCCTTAGCATCAGGATGCTACCGAATACAGCACATCTTTGTGATAGAAATACGCCATTTCACTGAAGTTAAGCAGATTTCTTGTGTTTATTTATGTGTGCTCCTATGCGAATCTGTGTTTTGGGTGTGAGTGGTTCATGATTTGGTGTTGCGTTAACGGGCATGCCTATTTTTGTTATCTGTGTGCTTAGAGTAGGCAATGAACTGCGTCATGAGCAGTATGTGGACTTTTTAGTACTTCCTCTTCTAGTAGTTTCAGACTAGTAAGGCGTGTTGTCTTTTCTATCGCAGTTTCTCGTGTTGGATGAGGCAGATAGAGTTGTAGATGCCAATTTCGAGGAAGACCTCAAGGTCATATTTGATTGTTTACCAAAGAAGCGGCAAACATTTCTATTTTCTGCAACAATGTCAGAAAATCTGCGGTCTTTGCTTGAGCTTTCGGGCAGCAAGTCTTACTTTTATGAGGCATACGAAGGCTTCAAGACTGTTGAGGGCTTAAAGCAGCAGTATATCCATATACCTCCTGATGGAAAAGAGCTCCATCTTGTATATCTTCTGTCAAAAATGAAGGAAGATAATATACGCTCAGCCATCGTATTTGTTTCAACTTGCAGGTTTGCTCCCCTACACTGTTATTAGTCATTGTTGAATTGGTGTTAGGTTGCATAGAGTCAGAGTTCCCCGATCTGGTTTTTCATGAACCTTTTTTATTTCGTTTTCATTTTTTTCAATCTCAGTATTAAGTTATGTAAACTAGAATTATGCTGTTTATACTGTTTTAGCTCATTCATAAGTGCAAATTTTTGCCACAAAATTTTCTACTATGCAAGTATCTACACAGAAGGTCTAACCTTTACAGTTTTGATGTACCCACTTCTGCAATTTTCAAGCCATGCATTAGGAATTTCCTTGAATTATTCTTGTGGTTAGATGATTCTGACGGAATGCTGTGTGTTACTCTTACATGTACTTCATAATCCTTTTAAAGTTCAATGCTTTCTTCAAATGTTGCTAAAGTCAATTGTATTTGTATGTAGGACATGCCAATATTTGGACTTTGTGTTGCAAGAGCTTGGTCGGCCTGCTGTTTCTTTGCACTCTCACAAGGCTCAGTCGCAAAGGCTTTCCGCGTTGCATCGTTTTAAGTCTGGTCAGGTCCCTGTCTTGATCGCTACTGACGTGGGCAGCCGTGGGTTGGATATCCCAACTGTTGATCTTGTTATCAACTATGACATTCCAAGGTGTCTTATACTATCTATGTCCAATAGCAAGTATTCCTTGTAAGCATCAACATGTTGTGATGAATGCTAAAAATTGGCTGTTGCTTTTGATAGGTTTCCACGCGATTATATCCATAGAGTGGGTCGAACAGCAAGAGCTACTAGGGGAGGGCTCTCTGTAAGCTTTGTGACTCAGGTTTGTTGAATGCCGAGTTTACATGATGTTTTCGTTGATCCAATTAACCTTTTCATCCATATATGTAAATAAAATCTTGAGCATGCTTTCCGATAGAAAGAAAACTCCAGCTTACGAGACTTTCCGCATGTCAACATTGATGGGTAACAGTAGCGCATGATTCAATTTCATATGTATTGGTCAAAATTTATCTAGGGAACTATGAAAACTTGAAACTATTTTGAAGTAACTTGAAATATTTCAGTGGAAGAAGTAGCACTAACCGCCAAGCATTTACATATCTCAGAAACCACGCCACACTTCACTAGTCATGAAATTTATCTACCAGTTAGCTCATGTATACTGAAGCACATAGCGAAACATGCATGCTTAGTGTGATATCTCTTCAGAGGGATATATGTCTCTTACATGAGATAGAAGATGATGTGGGGAATCGATTTGATGCATATGAGTGCGACGACAAAGAAGTAACCAAAGACATTACAAAGGTTTGCTACATCGTAAATTAATTATGCCAACCCGTTGTAGTATCAAATCTGTGCCAAACTGATTTTTGCTGGACTATCTCAAACACACTTCAGGTATTCAAGGCCAGGCGTCTTGCGAATATGAGGATGGTGGATGAGGGCCACGAAGATAAGGTTCAAGACAGAAGAGACCAGAAGAAACGAGATCAGGCAAGAAAGCGCAAACACGAGGAATGAACCCCTGCTGACTGGGAGGGTTCTATGTACGGTTGCTGCGAGGATGGACCTTCCAGCTGGATGATAGTCAGTTCTGCTCTACGTGCATCTAATGGATCGTTCTCTCGTGTTAACCAATCGAAGGAACTGGTGAAAATTTTGTACCGGGGCATGTAAATCGCGAGATCGAGTAGCTGGGAACACAAATTCAGTTGAGCAGATGTATTAGCTCGGTCGTGTACTCATTTTTTAACGTTCTTTTGCGAGCATGGAAAGCAGGCGTTTCGTGGGCGTGGTGCAGCTGCGTGATGAGCACTATTTTTCGCCTTTTACTAAAGAAACACAACACCGTGTGCACCCCACACTAAACACCATGCGCTACTTTTTGGAGGACCCTTTCTCTTTTTGGAAAAGCCTTTGCTAGAAAGCCCCAACAATTCAGTGGAGGAATACGGATTTTGAGTGGATAATAATTTTTACATGTATGTGCAATAAGTGAATGGGCAAGAAGTTACTTAACTGCCGAGCTGATCGAGCAGACGAGCACTACTAGGTGCTACTGCTGTGCTAGGTACCTCTCGTTCATGGAGAACATGGAGGAGGAGCGCAAGATCCCACTGCTTGGGCCAAGGCCGGCAGCGGCAGAAAGTGGCGAGATCAGACACAGTGTGATCCGCGGCGGCGATGCAAGAGGGAGAGAAGAAGAAGAGGCAGGGCTGGGGCAGCGGCTGCTGGAGGAGAACCGGAAGCTGTGGAAGGTGGCGGGGCCGGCCATCTGCACGCGCTTCTCCGGCTTCGGGGTCACCGTCATCAGCATGGCCTTCATGGGCCACATCGGCGCCACCGAGCTCGCCGCCTTCGCCATCGTCTCCACCGTCCTCATGCGCTTCGGCAACGGCATACTGGTAACTACTACCTAGGACCAGGAGTGTACACTTACCTGGATTCCTGGTCTGCTTCTCATGCTGCTCTTCTTCCAGTGCGGTGCGATTGCATCAGTTCAAAGATTTTCAGTGTGTTTGTTGCGACAGAAACAAATTTCTGCAAATGAGAAAAGCTTATGGTTTTAACACTTCATTAATCTGTAAACTGAATGAAGCTGGGGGTTAATCCCCTTTGGTCCAAAAAAAAAATCGATCCCGAGCCGGTCTGAATTAATCTCCCTACTTTGCATGCAAATCTCAAACCTGGCTGCTCCGGAACGGTGCCACTGCACCAGTTCAGAGGTTTTCAGAGTTTTGTTGCGGCAGAAACAAATTTCTGCAAATGAGAAAACTATTATGGTTTTAACACTTCATTAATCTGCGTAAACTGAATGCAGCTGGGCATGGCGAGCGCGCTGGAGACGCTGTGCGGACAGTCCTACGGGGCGAAGCAGTACCACATGTTGGGCATCCACCTGCAGCGCTCCTGGATCATCCTCGGCAGCTGCGCAGTGCTCATGCTCCCCATCTTCCTCTTCACCGAGCCTCTCCTCGTCTTCATCGGCCAGGACCCCAAGATCGCCGCAGTTGCTGGGCTCATCTCGATATGGTACATCCCCGTCATGTTTGCCAACGTCTGCAACTTCACGCTCCAGATGTACCTTCAGGCTCAGAGCAAGAACATAATCATCACCTATCTCGCGATCCTCAACCTCAGCACCCATCTGTTCCTGTCGTGGCTCTTGACCGTCAAGTTCAACCTTGGGCTTGCTGGGGTCATGACCTCCATGGTCATTGCCTTGTATATTCCTACGTTTGGGCAGCTCACCTTTGTGTTCTGTGGTGGCTGCCCTCTCACATGGACGGGGTTCTCCTCTGAGGCACTCACCGACCTCTTCCCCATCCTAAAGCTCTCTCTATCCTCTGGTGTGATGCTCTGGTAAGAACAAGCTTCAGTTTTGAGTATATATAGAACAATTTCAAAAATAAAAAGAAAGTATGAAGTAAAGAACAATGTACTTACCGACAAGTATGATACATGTTAATAAAATTTCCTTGCTTGCCTCTTCAGTTTGGAAATGTGGTACAACACAATATTGGTGCTTCTAACCGGGTACATGAAGAATCCAGAGGTTACACTTGACGCTCTTTCGATATGGTACCATTACCACTTCACTTCATAGTTCACCATGACATTGTTCTTGAAGTATATTGCATAAGATTTGGTTCTCTCTCTGGATATTCCTATTAGTTCAAAGAGCAGTAGCTAGTCACTGGTGCATAATATCCCATTGCATAATTTCGTACTGCTTTCTTGTAGCTGCGTACAAATCAATTAACTATTGTGGTTTCTATATGTGAAATCTGCAGCCTTAACATCAATGGTTGGGAGTTGATGATTTCACTGGGCTTTTTGGCCGCAACAGGGTAACTTCTTTCTCCAAGAGCTCGCTGTTACCATATCATGTGATCGAATCAGTTTCAGAAATTTGATGATAATGATTTGTTGTGTTATAGAGTGCGTGTGGCAAATGAGCTCGGAGCTGGAAGTGCAAGAAGGGCAAAATTCGCCATATTAAACGTTGTCACCACCTCTTTCTCTATAGGCCTTATGTTGTTCGTGTTCTTCCTTTTGTTCCGAGGAAATCTTTCCAACATATTTACAACAAGTGAAGAGGTTGCTGCCGCAGTTGCTGACTTGTCACCTCTTCTGGCAGTCTCCATCTTGTTGAACAGTGTTCAACCAGTGCTATCAGGTTTGCTTCAGCATTTGATTGAATGCCGATAATTATTTGATTTGGTTTATTTTTCACTCAAGACAAAGTATTTGCCTTTTATGTCACTAAAGATACATTTGGTTTATTGAAACTATAACCATGTTTAATCATCTGGTAGGTGTTGCTGTTGGCGCGGGTTGGCAAAGTGTAGTCGCATATGTTAACATCACAACATATTACTTGATTGGTATCCCACTTGGAGCGATCCTAGGTTATGTTCTTGGATATCATGTGAAGGTAAGATGACACTGATAGTAAAGCAATTACTGAACTCAGTAGCGTTTGCCTCTTCGTCTCTAAGTTGCCATAACTCTCCTTGGTTGCTACTATAGGGAGTTTGGGTTGGCATGCTGCTTGGAACACTGGTTCAGACAATTGTACTTCTGTTTATAACGATTAGGACTGATTGGGATAAACAGGTAATCTTTGCTACCTGTTCGATCATAACTGTACTCAAAATATCTGTTACCTACAGTCTTCATATATCTATTAAAGTGAAAGTTCATTGTATAAATATATACTGACTGGTAATCCGTGTAGGAGATACATTCAATTAAGGTTTCTACTCTGATTTTCAGGTAGAGGTTACGCGGCAGAGGTTGAATAAATGGTTTATCGCTGGGAACAAAGAAGAGACAGCTTCAAGTGGAACTCCATGAGATTAAAAAAACTGCCACAAGCAATGAATCAAGATCAAAGTAGGACGTGTACACTCTCTCCTTGATCGGAGTTTGCAACATTTCAGAGGATAAACACAAATTTCCTTCAACATGTCCCAGAATGTATCCAGCAGAACATTAGTACTCAGACATGCCAACTTGCCAAGGATTGTTCCTGGAGATCCAGCAAACAACGTGATCACAGTGATGGAAGCTCCACTAGAGGAGGAAAAAGGATGTTACATACCCACTTGATTTCCAGTAACCTCTGCCACAACCTCAGCATGTAAATTAGCTGTGAGCTAGTGGCAGAAATGTTTTTCTGTTTTGTTTAATTTTGGTTAGGTGTTTTTTTTTGCATTAGAGTGCTTGTTGTGATTGGCGCTAAGTTATTTAGCGTTTACCAAAAACAAGGAAAACCTTTAGAAAATATAGGCATCATATATTTGTATCATCTAAAAGAAGATATGACAAAAAATTCAAAGAAGACAAACTTAGACTCTGGCCGTCCGGCGTGCGAGCCCAGGTCCGGCGAGCGAGCCCAGCTCCGACGCGCTCCGACGCGCGAGCCCAGCTCTGGCCGTCCGTCTATTTCGAAAGTAGGACCATGATTGAAAAAGAAACTATTTAGGGAGGGGGTTTTCGCAAATTGTGTACTAATTGGGCTGGGCCGCTGGGGGGCCATCTAATTCGGGCCGGGTGTCAAATTACGTTGGTTACACTGGCTACGAATGAAAGAATCTGTATTGATCTTTGTCCAGTTCGACATCAATTTTATATCGCTGGCTACGAGATGTACAGGAGGAGTACTTTTACTCCGTCTTTATTCTGCTATGCACAATTACACGAACAAAGAATGGCTCACTCATCATCATCAGCTAACTAATCAGTACTCCATGTTGCAGATGCGCTGTATGAAACGTCTCTCTCGGCGTCAGCGGCTCGCAGCCTCTCGACATCGGGCTGCCGCCCCTCTTCTGCGGCGACGAGAACCGCGACCTCGCCCTGCCGCTCCTCGGCGACAGGTGCACCTCCTCCAGCGCCCGGTGCTGGAGCTCCGGCGGGTAGTCCCGGACGCACACGATCCGGGGCCCCGCGCCGGTGGTCCACTTGAAGGACAGCTGCTTCCCCAGCTGATACGAGTTGACCCTCTGAAGGCTCTTTTCTCTTGGCGCCGCTGGCTGATGATCATTGCTCTGCTCCTGATGATCTTCAGACGAACAGGTTGTCGATGATGTTACGGCGTCTTCGAATGAATCGAGCCTTGTGAATTTCTCGGGTTGGCTAGGATCGTTGGCTGGTTCTTGGTGTTGGGAGAGCTCTTCAGGTGTGGTCTCAGTGACCTGAGGTGCCAGGCAAGGGATGGTTTCTTCAGCAGGAGCCATTTCCGCTTCTTCTTCGGGTTTGTCGACATCGGTGCACCGGTCAGAAGGAATGCTCCTCAGCCTGCTCCAGAACTCCTCGTCCTCTTCAGCTGGGCTCATCTGCAATCATATGAAAACAGTTGAGAATACAGCTTGTACAAATTTAATATCACACTCTGGAAGTCTCTCATTATATGCCAATCTTCAGACATGCTTTGCTCACCTTGACATCGCTGAGATCGACATTGTTTTCTTTGAGGAAGGCCTGGAAATCCTGGAAGTTCTCCTCTGTCGGGCGGTAGTGCCCGCTGTGCGGCCAGATAGCCCTTAGAACACCATCTTCGACAACTAGTCGTCCTGCAGCTGATGTCGCGCCTCCAGCGAGAAAGCTCGAATGCTGAAATGTGCCCTTTTTCTTCTGCAGAAATCAGTGAATTCTGGACAATGTTAGATGATGATCCATGGCACATAGGGATAATGCAGTGTTATTGTAGATTTGTGTTGGCAGTATGAAGTCTGAACATTACCTGCCCAACATACAGATTCCTGGAAGTGCTCAGGACAAAGATCCACTTCGCGTCCCTTGGTCCGCCGGACGTGTCGAGAATTTGCCTGCTGTTCTTGTACATGAACTTGCCATCCTCGATCACAACCTCATAGTCCTCTCTTTCTTTCTGCAGGCACAACAAAAATACAGTCAGTCCTCCTGAACTCGCATAGACATGCACTTTACTCATGAACTCCCATAGACACTTAGGATCCAATGTAAACTGTTTGCAAACACTTACCGGACCAAGATACTTGATGCACTGGCTCTGAAGCTTAGACCGCGTGCACCGCTCTTCGAGATTGATCTCCTTGCCTTCTCCAACGTCAAGCCTGAAGAACCAAACATTGTAATCAATTAGTATAAGGTTATAACTTCAGCATCATCTGATAACCTGACCAAAGATTCAGAAATCACAACAAGCATGGACAGTTCAGTTGCAAGGCTCACCAGTAGAAGAATGGCTCCTTGCTTTCGCACCGCAGCCAGCAGTCGTAGTAGTAGTGGAGATTGTGGCCGTACCGGTGGCGCGGGTCGATCTGTTCATCAGAAAATTTCAGCACTTACATCAGCACATTGCTTGGCAAAAACAGCAAACAGACTGAAAACTTCGCAATGTAGTAATTAGTACTCACAGCTTCAAGCCAGTGCTGCAATGCGAGCTTCCGAGCTTTCTCGTCCTTTGACAGCCCCTTCCCGACCTGAAAACGCATGAAAAATTAGTACAATTTCACCAGTTAATAATCGGGCAGCAGAGAAATTTCTTGAAGAACTGACGAGAGGCGACATTTTCCACGGGCTGCATACCTTGGCGGCTCTGGTCCTTGCGCGCGCCCACTTGGAGACGGCGGACTCCTGCTTCTCGATGTGGAAGAAGGAGACGGAGCTGCGCCTGAGCTGCGCGAAGTCCAGCAGCTCCCACCAGTTCTGCTCCACCAGCACGGCGCAGTCGGCGAGCCGGCGGCGCGTTCGGAAGCTCTTGTACACCTTCTGCACCGTCAGCGCCGCCGCCTCCTGCTGCTTCGGGCTCTCTGGCGCCCCGGCCATCGCCGCCGCTGCCGCGTCAGCGAACCGCGTCCGGAGGAGGTCCCTCGGCGCCATCGCTACCGGCACCGGTAGAGGCGCGGTGACCGCGTCGAGCGCGTCGGCGCCGGCGCAGGGCGAGGTGCTGATGGAGATCTTGGTCTCGACCTGGAGCGACCCCGCAGGGCTCTGGTGCTCCCGCTTGAAGCTCAGGGAGCCCTCGATCCGCAGCTTGCCGGAGCCCAGCGACGCCCTGAGGACCGTAGGCTCCGCCGCGACGAGGCCGCATTCGTCGTCGGCCTCCACCGGACACGAGAAGAGCATGCCCATCGCGCGCAAAGCACAGTAAACTGAACCTGTTTCTCCTGCCTCGTGTTGATGATCTTGGTTGACTCCGCCGCTCGACTCCCCACCTAGAGGTCGAAGTAGAGCTGGATGTATGTATTTCTTGGTGCGAGCTAGCTACCCGAGCTGGCTGCTGGAGCCACTGGGCGATTATATAGCAGGGAGGAGACCGAGTAGAGCTCGAGAGGCGCGCGCGCGAGAGAGATGGCCAGCCAGATAGGTGGTAGGCGCGGACGGACGCGCGGTGAGGGTGGGCCATGGCCACCTCGGATGCGGAAAAGCGTCGTGCTGGACCGCTGCGGCGCTCCACGTGTTATCGGCGGATGTCACTCGGATCTCCACAGGCGCGGTGCGCGTGCTGATCTGTCTCGGTTGACGAGAACCGTGTGGCGGGGCAGGTGAGCCACCTTGGAGCTTTGTGTGCGAGCCTTTCAATCACCGGCGTGGAGACCAAATTTCAAATTTGGAATATTGTTCTCGCTAGCCAGGAAGCACGATGTGAACCTTTATGTTTGAAATTTTTCGCTTTCCATTGTTCTCTTATGAGTTTAATTGCATAGATACCTTCTTGAAAAAGCAAAGTTCTGTATACATATAATTTTCCGCCCTTGCTCAGCTCCACATTATCTCGCCACGCAACCTACATACTTCCTACGATCCTAGATATAAGTTGTTCAGTTTATTTTTAGGAAAATTAGCAAGGTGGCCCTCGCAATTGCGAGGCATCATGTACTTTCATTAGTGTCTTCACACCAGCTATGAAATTTATTTATGTTGTCATGGATATTATCACATTATATAAGAAAGAATAAATAATATTTGCTTATAACCACATGACTTCTATGCTCAGTAAGGTAACACGTGTGATGGTAACATTGTTAATCATTTTTAATATGTCAGCAAACAAAAATTATGTTACTTTACAAGTACCATATTAATAACCATATTTTTTATTTTACATGAAAATAGATTAATACAAAATATTAAAGTCATCTCTCTAACCATCCCGTGGCTTTTATTTTATGTTATAACAATGGCTCTTAATTGTCCATATTAGATGGCCCATTTTTTCAAAGGTTGATATATTGTAGCTTTTCCTCCCAAATTAAGTGTGATGTATGAATTAAATCGTAAGATTTCTAATATTGTTTATTAAATAATATATGTAGAAAATATATGAAAGAAAATTAAAATTTTCATTCAGGAAAGTCCTATGTTTAGATTTGCATTTGGGATACCAAATATCAATCATTGATGGAGTTCTCTTGTCAACAACCATGTTTTATTTGATATTGATTTTTTACATTTGTATTAGCTATTGTTATCCCTTTTGCAAGCACATGTCTAATTACTGACTACCATGTCTCCACCTTCATGAAGATCTTGTCGCTGACATGTCCCTTAAATTCAACATCAGTTGTGCCAACATGATTCATCATATATTGTTCCTAAGATGTGTTGCACTAATACTTACTCTTGCATATTTATATAATTGAATCCATTTTTTCTTAAAGGAGGATCATTATTTATAAATCAGTCACTCGTCTTCAACTTCTAACTTGCAATTTTTAGCAAGCATTGCTTCGCACATACTTCTCTAATGATGCTTATGTGGTGCCTTAGTGAATGCACGCATAGTATCCTATTAGATAGGGTAAAGATTACATGTTTCACAATTGTTGTCTACTAAGGGTACGTTAATTAAATGCAAGTCTAGCAAGTTATTTTTCGCCTTGTTCGCCTCTCTAGGGCAATGTTGGAAAGGAATTGTGCCAATCCATTAGGAAATTTGAAAGAATTGCAATATAAGGGCTCTAAAATTCAATTGCTTCATTGCAAGCATTTATCAGCTATAAACTGTAATACTCGGCAATCACAGGTGAGCATACAATATTTTCCAGGAGATGGAGACCATATCGTGGTGCCATAGCTTCTGGCATGTATTATCGAGGCAGGGTTATGTCATATGATATCTCTTCTAGTAACTATGTCCGAGGTTGAACCATAGTTCAGTGTGAGTGCTTGAATCAAGAACGCTGAACTCATGGCTGGAGCTACACGCTGACTTCTGACAGCTTCACGGTGTTGCCACCAAATACACCAGGCTGCCACAACGATGGTCTCATGTAGTCCTAGTTGACCAAGGATGGTGGCTATATCCTCGGGCTCTTGAAGATTTCCCACAGGATTCCATAGCCTTATCTCTAGAGGGTGATAGCTTGGTTGATTATTTCATCCATGCCAAGAGATCGTGAAATATCCTTCACTTTTCTGCATGCCAAGAATACCAACTCCTAGAATTATATCATATAATGCTCTTCAAACAGAAAGACTTTGGCCGGCACACTTAGTTTCCACAAAATGTCTGATATAGTGGACGGGCTCCATGGAGCCCTTTTTTGAATTCAACAAAAAATGACATTTTAAAGTTTTGAGAAGTTCTGGAAAAAATCCTTAGATGTGGGAAATAATGACTTCTAGCTACATGCAAAAAACCAACGCAAAATATTTCGTATTTTGGGCTGCGTAAAAATGACAAATTTCTAGATCTGAGACTGGCAATAGAGGACGGGCTCCCTGGAGCCTATTTTTGAATTTTTTAAAAATCAACATTTTTAAGTTTCAAAAAAATCTGAACTAAAATTCTAGATGTTGAATATAACTTATTCTACAACCCTGTGAAATTTCAGCGCGAAAGAGTTTCTATTCCGGCCTACACAAAAATGACAAATTCTGACAAATCTGAAAATTTTCAAATTCTGTATCGTCTCAGATCTAGAAATTTGTCATTTTTACACAACCCAAAATACGAAATATTTCACGTTGTTTTTTGCACGCAACTATAAGTCATTATTGCCCACATCTAAGGATTCATTTCAGAATTTTTTCAAAACTTTAAAATGTCAATTTTTGTTAAATTCGAAAAATAGGCTCTATGGAGCCCGTCCACTATATCGACACACTCTTTCCCATCTCCTCTTCTTACTTTCCCACTATATTGGTGCCTCCCACTCAGTGTAGTATGCCCGACGCACCGAGAAGTTCAAGGTTTTGGTCTCAGTGTAGTATGGCCAAGATTTTATTCCCTAGTGCCTATGCAAGTGTTTGCATTGGACATGGCCTAATAAGAAGGATCCACAAAATTGATGTGTGGATTTTCTTTTTGACATTTCTATTATATTTTTTTCGCACATAACCTTCAAAATATTATGGTGCCTTAAAGCCGTAGTGAATGGTTTACCATCTGACTTATATAGATCAAATTCTTAATCTGAGAAAATAGATAATTATGTTGTAGTAATTAATTTTCACATGCAGAACTTTCATAATAAAATGTACAAACTTGAGTAGAACATTTTAGTGCCATGTATATCGACTAATACGTTTTGTACTCTAATTAGCAATATTATCATTTAGGAATCTAAAAGCAATAATGTAACCTTTTTCTGGCACATTATAGTTCTTTGTAACTCTGTCATGTCATGGCTAGCAGAAGTGCATGTAAAAGTAAAATAAATATAGACTACACCTTGAGACGCTAGTCTAAATTAGATAAAACCTCTATGTTCAACTATTTAAGATGCATCTAATTCATAAAATTAAACTGCATGAAAAGAAAAAAAAAACTACAGGAGCCATCTCTTTTTGGAAGACGTGATGGAGAGGGACTCCACTTTTTTTAGGGAGCCGGATTGGTTCAACCCCTGGTAACCCTTTTTTGCACGTGAATTGTATCTACAATTTGGTTTGACGTTCAGCGTACGTGTCAAGACGTGTTTTTGCACGTGAATTGTATCTACAATTTGGTTTGACGTTCAGCGTACGTGTCAAGACGTGCCAGACCTGAACTTTCAAATAACGTTACGCTATCACCATTAAATCCTAACCATAAATTATATATCTAACGGTTAATATAATTCTAATGATGTGGATTAACCTTGTGTCTCTATTTTAGAACTCCGTATTGTGCTTTTAGTATATAGTAGATTATAATGGTTTATTGCATTGCACCACTTGTCCGGATTTTTTTTAAAATTTGATTACTTCTCTTATCTTATGCAAAGTCTTATATTTTCACGTCAATTGTCTAGGGATAACCCTGCCTAAATCTGGTGTAATTTTCTCTCCATGTGTGTTCTTTAAAAAAAATCATGCCAAAAATTATACGACTTATATCTAGAAACAGAGGGAGTAATTTAAACTTGTGTTTGGCGAGTTTGTTTAGCTGCAACTCTTGAAAGGAGCACGAGATCGTATATGCATGTCGTCATGCTAGGGAAACAAAACTTAGAAAGAGTTCATGGGAAACCACTTCTCGGCCCAGATTATGACCTCATGGAGTCTCTGGGGGATGGTGGTGGCTGCGTGAATCGGGCGATGGGCGGATATGGTAGCGACGACATGGGGACGGTAAGACGTGTATGATGGTAGCGGCAACTTGCACGGGGGGATACGAGCTCCGACTCAATGATGTGGTCGGCATCTGACTGCAAGTCTGCAACACAGCTCACTAGTAGCCAAATGTGGCAGCGGTGGCAAGGCAGCTTAGTGGCGGCAATGGATGAGTGTCAAGGGTGACGAAGAGAGGGTTGTCGAAGCTGAACTATTTCTCCCACCAACTTTGTGAGACTGGAAAATGTCCCCATGTGTTGTATATTTGTTATTCTTTTTTTTTGAACAGGGTATATTTGTTATTCAAGGGAGTGATATTAAGTTCAACCGTAGATAATTACACACATAATCAACTAATTTTGCTCTATACTACAGCGTTACATAAGACCATTAGGTGCGCGGGTGAGTTCTAATTCGACGCGAGGGGAGGCGAGGAAAAGATGGACCTTGATAGTCAAACCACGGGTTCGGCTCTCCCGCAGGGAGCCCTGCACGCACTATTGTGCTGGGCCAATGGAAGAAAGACACCTGTCTCTGTAGGCCCCACCCCTCAAATAACTAGCGTATCTCTCTAATTACAGTTAATCTCCAGAAAATCAGCTAACAAATCGTAATCCTCCCGCCTAACAGTGCCTCCCACGTGATTTGTTTCCCGCGTGATCTCTTCCTCCTAGCAATCCGGCTGGAAGTTTGCAGCGCATACGTCAAAGAAATCGAGAACAAGCCGATCGCCAGGAGAGATCTTGGAGGCACCCTCGCCAGAACTTCCTTCACCTGGATCAGAAACTAGGACTGCGTTCTTCTTCGGCATGGAAGAAGGTCCTCATGCTTCGTCTTCAACAGGTATGCTGGTATAGATTGAATCTGCAATTTATTTATCATTCGTATTAATAATCTAGCATCGGAGTACACAAGATTAAAGAAGAACAAACAAAGGGTTTGACTTTATGATGAACATAAACTTTTTATCTGTTAGTCTCTAAACAACAAAATTAATTCATGTATGCAATTTTTTTTGTAGATCATGAGACTGCTAACGTGGGAGAGACAGGTGACGGTAGAGACGATTATTACATCAAGAAGTTAAAACCAGAGATAGGGATGGAATTTGAGAATGAACATATAGCATATGAGTTCTACAATACCTATGCAGGACATGTAGGTTTTAGTGTCAGGAAATCTTGGCATGATAAATCCTCAACTAATGTTATTCGGACAAAGAAATTTGTATGCTCAAAGGCAGGTTACAAAGACAAGAACAGTCCTGTCGAACAATGCCAGCGGAAGCGAGCAGATACAAGAATTGGTTGTACAGCCGAGATGACTATCAAAATAAGTCAAAATGGAAAATATGTTGTAAGCAGCTTTGAGGATGCTCATAATCACAAACTCGTTACTCCAAGCAAAGCCCATCTATTGCGATCTCAGAGAAGAATTACAGAAGCTCAAAAGGCCCAAATTGACATATTGAATGACTCAGGTATAAGACCTAAATCAGGTCATGAAGCGATGAGTAGACAAGCAGGAGGTCGACAAAGTCTTAGCTTCACTCGAAGAGATTATAAAAATTATCTTCGATCAAAGCGTATGCAAGCAATTCAAGAAGGAGATACAGGAGCCATTCTGCAGTACCTCCAGAACAGGCAGATACAAAATCCTTCTTTCTTTTCAGCAATACAAGTAGATGAAGATGAGATGATGACTAATATATTTTGGGCAGACGCAAGATCAGTATTAGATTACGAGTACTTTGGTGATGTGATATGTTTTGACACAACCTACAAGACAAATAGTTATGGCAGACCATTTGCGGTTTTTGTTGGTGTCAACCATCATAAGCAAACAGTGGTTTTTGGAGCGGCATTATTATATGATGAAACAAAAGAAACATTTGAATGGTTGTTTGAAACATTCAAAGAAGCCATGTCAGGAAAAGAACCAAAGACAATACTGACCGATCAATGTGCAGCCATTATCGGGGCCATTAGTACTGTTTTCTCTAACTCAACACATCGTCTATGTGTGTGGCACATGTATCAGAATGCCGCAAAACATTTGAGCCATGTTTTCCAAGGTTCCAAGACATTTAAGAAAGATTTTGGCAAGTGTGTTTTCTATTTTGAAGAAGTTGATGAATTTATAACTGGTTGGAATGATATGTTAAAGGCATATAATTTGGAAGACAATGAGTGGCTACATACGCTATTCAAGAGCAAAGAGAAGTGGGCTTTGGTTTATGGTCGACAAACCTTTTGTGCAGATATGATATCTACACAAAGAAGTGAGAGTCTCAATGCAATGTTGAAGCGATACTTGCATGTTCGCCTCGATCTATTAGATTTCTTCAAGCACTATGAGAGGGCAGTGGATGACAGAAGGCATGCAGAATTGGAGAGTGATTTCTATGCAAGTCAAACAACTCCCAAAGTGCCACGTGTTCGGATGTTGATGCAAACTTCGAAAGAATATACACCAGCAATGTTTGAGATATTTAAAGGAGAATATGACATGGTGATGGGATGTTGTTTGTACAGTACTAGTCATAGCGACTCAACTTCAGAATACAAAGTTAGTAATTCAGATCACCCCCGAAGCCATAGGTTTATAGTGATATTTGATCCTAATGGACCAAAGGTTTCATGTTCATGCAAAAAGTTTGAATTTGTTGGGGTGTTGTGCCGCCATGCATTGAAGGTGTTGGATCACAACAATATCAAGGAGTTGGCACCGGAATATTTCTTGAAAAGGTGGACAAGACATGCAAAAAAAGGATCATCACAGGCAATACAAAAGTGTGTGAATGATGAAGATACTAGAGTCATGCTAGCTAGACGGTACGGATCATTATGTCGTTCTTACAATAACATACTGAGCAAAGCAGCGGAAAACGATGAGGCATATGCATTGTTACAAAATGCTTCAATAGACCTGATGGAGAAGGTGGACCAGATCATGCATGGAAATCAATCGGAAGATATATCACCTAATTTTAAAGAAGCAGAGAAGCAACCAGTTGAATGCAACAAAGAGAAAGAAGTCCAAGTACAAGGAATAAAGAGAAAAGAAGCAGGCAGTAGTAGCAAACGGATGAAATCTGGACTTGAAAAGAACAGTAAGACAAAACAAAAGAAATGTATGCTATAGCACAAAAACAAAAATCTATATACATACAATATGTTCATGAAACTGTTCTCATGATTTTCTTTTCCAAACAGGGCAAACATCAAAGCACAAGAATGGTGATTGTGCTTCTGCCTCATCCCAGGCAAATCCTTGTTTCCCCATGTCAAATGAGAACTACAACTTGCAAGCATTTCAATATGGTATGACTCAACTACAGGGCGAGAACAACAATTTGCAAGCACTACCGGGCGCTATGCCTCCAATACCACAGGTTCAGAACTACAATTTGCAACTACTACAGCGTGCAATGACTCCACTACCTCAGGCAAATGTTTCTTTTCAGCAGTTAGTTGGCTTACAACCACAACAACCATATTTCTATTATAATACTCAACCAAGCCATGTATATTTATTTAGTAAATTGTTACATATTTATGTGAGAATGGACATGCCATTCACCTACATTAACTTTTGGATTTACAATTTATGCAGAGTAGTGGTTCTGTAGTGTTACCAAACTTGGATTGGCTAGCATATCAAAATGACCAGCAGCCATCTAAGGTATTACTATTTCACTTATAAATAATTCTCAAATTTCATGTTCTTCCAATGGAACAAATTCAAGTTTATATATTGTTTAAACTTGCAGCTCTTCGGTAGCCAGCCAAGTCAGCCGCCGTGGCTATCTAATTTCAAGCTGAGCTTGGTGAATCATACAATGGAGATCAGCTGTAGCAATGGTCTTCTCCCTCTAGAACACTCCGTCCGAGTGAGGGGAATCAGGGGATAAGGCAACTTTCAGCCAAACAAAAATGAAAATGAATTATTTTGATAGGTGGGGCCTACAGAGACAGGTGTCTTTCTTCCATTGGCCCAGCACAATAGTGCGTGCAGGGCTCCCTGCAGGAGAGCCGAACCCGTCAAACCACCGGGCACTAACCCGATGCATGCATGATTCGGGGCCAGCCAGCCAGCCTGGCTTGATCGTACGTCACCCGTCTGATGCCTACGGCCTGGCTTCCCCTCCACTTGATTTGACTTTGGTGATGGAAATGTGCGACCAAGCTTTGATCTCCCTTTTCCCTGCCTCGTCTACGCGTGCCGACTGCAAAGGCGACCAGACCACCGCGCGCATCCACTGGTCGGCGCGTCGCTTGGCTTCTTCTTCTTCACTGGCCGTAGTTGGTGAGTAGTCATGCCTGGCTCAAATTTTGATACACATGAAAAATCTTACTCCATCCGTCAAATTATGTTGGATATATTTTTTGGAGTAAATATTTCACTTGTTACCTCCTAGTTTATCATTTGTGACATCAATTTCCTATTTTACAACTTTTCATCCAAATTACCCTATATTTAGTAAAAGTTTTGCCATTTTTTACCTCTCTTAAAAATTACGAGCATTGTCTGGACAATCAGATCCATCACAGTATGCGGCTGTCCTAGCCTTTTCCGCTATATGGACAGCGGTGATGCGGAAGACTCTAGTGCTCAACCTACGACGACGGCGGCATCAGCCTCTGGTGGTCAAGCGACGATGACGGTGGGTGCTAAAGCAGCAATTGGTGGCGGCAGAGGCAGTTGCCGATGTTTATGGGGGTGGCGGGTGTTGCAGCGAACTGTAAAGCGTGCCATCATTTCAGCACTGCTCCTGTTGTTGCTTCTCATTTCAGCTGCTCGTATTGTTCCTATGAACTTCGGCAACAAATGACTATGACTTGATGCATGTAGTGAAGGTAGTGCAGGAGGTAGCTATAAGTACTTTTGAGTATGTTGGATTGTAAGCACCATTCGATGCAAGTACTAATTTCTTGATGATCTCAATATATGTAAACTCATGGATGAATTTGAATCAGATTATCATATCTTTTACTTCGAAATTGACAGCATGCATGGAATATCTCAAATTTGTCACCGTTCAATGACAAGTCCGTGATACAAAGCTTTCAAAACATTTACATGACATACCTGGCATGCCTTAATGAAACTAACTGATCGGACCCAGATTCCAAAACACTCTAAATCTTTAAGAGGGGTAAAAAATGGCAGAACTTTCACTAAATGGGGTAATTTGGATGAACTTTTTAAAAATGGGGTGACTAGTGTCAGAAGTGACAAACTAGGGGGTAAAAACTGGAATTCACTCTATTTTTAGTCAAGTTAAATCTTGATTAAATATATAGCAAAATATATTAACTTCTACAATATCAAATCATTGTTACTTAGAATCATTGTAAAAACACTTTTCTGTTATATAAAATACATTTGGTACTGTAGATATCAATATTTTGTTCTGTATACTTGGCTAAATTTTATAAGATTTGACTTTGGCCAATGATCATACGCAACATGTTTTCGAATGGAGCGAGTACAAGTGTGTAAAGTTTCAAAAAAGTCGCGAGACGCCGACGAGTGAGCATGCATGATGCATTGCTCATCTCGATCTAGCTAGCACGCAGCAAACCTCACCTGCATGCATGCATTCGTACCGTCGTACTACGTGGGAGAGGACCCAACGAGTACATGGTGCACGCGAAAATTCAACGAGCATCGTTGTCTTCCTTAATTACCCTACCAAATTATGGCAGCGATGAATCAGATTGAGCTGAGAGGAGAACTAATTTGCGTGCATGCTTGGGGCCGTGCATCCAGCGGCGGAGCAAGAAAAAAAATAACCTTATGGGTTCAAGCTTTAAAATTGCACAGAAAATTCCAACAGCAACAAAAAAATAGACTCATCAGCAAGTGTAAATTTTCATTACAATAACCATGGTAATAACAAGGTCCAAAGGCCCCCGCCACGGTCATGATAACCTTGATACGTATATATGATGGCATCGATACTTATCAACTCGAGCACAACAGTTGCAACATTAGTAATGAGACAATTGTTCAAAAAATCACCACTTATTCTTTTTCGCAGATCAAACTTGATATATTTCATTGCGGAAAATGCTCACTCTACCATTACCGCGGCGACCGGTAAAACCAATATTTGCTTCAACAATATAAGCACTTGAGGAAAGGTTGTATGCTTCTTCCTTTTTCAACTCATTTTTTGGCAGAGATCACCAATCTTTCAAATCTGAGAATCTGCAGTCATCCCGGTCTTTGCAACAAAGGTATCAAGTTGGCAACTAAGTTCATCAATCTTGCTTTCAATAGCGAAGTCATCAGGATATAAGCGATCCATTTCTACTATTTTGGCCTTGTCAAATATAGAAAAGGAAACAGAAGGATCCAAGAAACCATTCCAAGAAGCAAGATGGTGCAGCTTTCACTAAAAGGGTCATTAAGCTCCACATGCAATAATTCAATGATTGAATAAAAGACACTTTGGTAGTAATCCTCATTTGGTATGCCATCAACCTTGTGCATGTATCAGACTGGTTGGTAGGGGCTAATTGTGCATTTTTTTTCTCTATCTAAACCCATATTGTAAGAGCTCTAAAGCTTACAAAAATAGTCTTGGGGGAGGGGGGCACCGGCCCCCCTCCCCCGTCCTACTTGGACATAGCTCCGTCAGTGCTGCTACTATAGCTATCTAGAGTGTTATATATGTTTGAGAATTATAAGGAGCAGACATCCGGATTTTAGAACTTGTAGCGAACATGTTGTCGGGGCTCGTGACCGTTGGTAGATGACAGGTGTCAAAATCCTCCCCTATGTGAAACAAACGAGAGAGAGAGAAATAGGGTTTAGGCCTCGATGATCAAAGCATCGGGCGCTCGAGCTTATATAGCCTCTGCCATACGGCAGGCACAACAGAAATATTACAACCGGATTACAACCGTAAGTTTGTTACAACAACTCATATCTGAACAACTCATATCTATCTACAGCTTGCCGTGTGAGTCAAGATAATCTAAGTAGGACTTATCTTAACATCCCCCCTCGATCGAAACGTGGGGATCACATTGAGATCTCTCCTGAATCGCTCAAACTGCTGCACCATCAGGGGCTTTGTCAGAACATCGGCTAACTGATCATGAGTAGAAATATGACGAATCTCGAGCGCCTTCTTGGCAACCTGTTCGCGCACAAAGTGATAGTCAATCTTGATGTGCTTTGTGCGCGCATGAAACACAGGATTAACCGAGAGATAGGTTGCACCTATATTGTCACACCACAGAGAAGGTGGGCGACTCATGACAAGTCCAAGCTCACGAAGCAATGCCTGTATCCACATAAGTTCAGCAGTGGCGTTGGCAACGGACTTGTACTCGGCTTCTGTGCTTGATCGAGAGACGGTAGGCTGCTTCCTCGAGTTCCAGGCAACAAGATTACCACCGAGGAATACTGCATGTCCTCCTGTAGAGCGTCGATCATCTGGACACCCGGCCCAGTCGGCGTCAGAGAACGCACTGAGAAGAAATGACGAGGAGCGGTGAAGTACCAACCCGTGCGCAGCTGTACCCTAAAGATATCGTAGTATCCTCTTCACGGCAGTCCAATGAAGATCAGTGGGTGAGTGCAAGAACTGACAAACTTTATTAACACTGTATGCAATGTCTGGCCTCGTCAATGTGACGTACTGCAAGGCACCGACCACACTTCTGTATTGAGTGGCATCAACGGCAGAGAGCAGCGTTCCTGACTCCTTAGAGAGTTTATCTGAAATAGCCATTGGAGTAGTACATGCCTTTGCTGAACCCATGTTCACTTTCTTCAACAAGTCCAGAACATACTTTCGTTGACAGAGGGCCAGACCACCATCAACAGGATGTACCTCAATGCCCAAAAAATAACTGAGAGTGCCAAGATCCTTCACAGCAAAATCTCGGCGAAGCTGAACAAGCAGACGATCGATGGCTGCCGCAGATGAGCTGATGACGATGATGTCGTCGACATAAATGAGGAAATACATAGAGATGCCCCCTTTCCGAAAGAAAAACAGAGATACATCAGTAGCAGAAGCAGTGAAGCCAAGAGCAAGGAGCATACTGCTGAGCCGAGAAAACCACGCTCTTGGAGCCTGCTTCAAGCCATACAGTGATTTCTGAAGTTTGCAGAGATGACGAGGATGGCGAGGATCAGCATACCCAGGAGGCTGGTACATGTAAACATCTTCAGCAAGAATCCCATGCAGGAACGCATTTTGAACATCAAGCTGGCGCATGCTCCACTGACGAGACACAGCCAGAGAAAGAAGAACACGGATAGTCGTGTGCTTAACAACGGGACTAAATGTATCATCATAATCGATTCCTTCTCACTGTTTGAAGCCTTTAGCGACAAGCCTTGCTTTGTGCCGATCAACGGAACCATCTGCCTTATATTTCAGCTTGAAAACCCATTTACTGTCGATAATATTCAGACCTGGGCGAGGAGGCACCAAGCACCAGGTGCCATTGCGATGGAGAGCAGCCATTTCTTCATCCATGGCCGCCTTCCAGAGAGGAGACTGAACCGCATCAGAGTAACTGGAGGGCTCAGCAGGAACAACCTGACACGCGTACGTGACAGTGCCATCGGTACGCTCAAGTTTCTTGATGATGCCAGATCGTGATCGGGTGTGCGGGCGAGCAGGAGCAGCATCCGTCGAGGCAGATGGGCCGGCGGGAGCAGCAGCTGCTGAAGATGGGCCGGTCGAGGCAGATGCACCAAAGCCAGCAGGAGCACGCGCCCCAGAACGTGGCGAGCGAGCCACAGAGGAGGACCCAAGCGACGGATGCGCGGGAGAAGCACCCTGATCAGCCTGGAGCCCAGCGTCGCCCGCATGATCCATGCAGTGCGACGTAGCGACGTCTTCCGAGCCTGTACGCGTACCTGTCGATATATCAAATGACAAGTTGTGCTCATCGGCCATTAGTTCATTAGATCTATTAGTACTTCCGCTGTTCGCTGGGGCAGGCTCAAGAGGAGAATTGGGTGCCAAAAGCTGGATGTAGGACGGTGAAGTGGACTCGGGTGGGGCTAGCGACGCATGATGAGTACGTGAGAACGGAAACACAGACTCATCAAAAACAACGTCGCGAGAAATATAAATACGCCCCGTGGAGGTGTCTAGACACTTGTATCCTTTATGATGCGAACTATACCCAACAAAAACACATTCTTTAGAGCGAAACGCCAGTTTCTTATTATTCATGGGGCGGAGGTGAGGCCAACATGCGCAGCCGAACGATTTTAGCATGGTATAGTCAGGTTTAGCATTAAACAGGCGTTCCATGGGAGTGGCATTGTCAATGACACGAGTAGGAAGGCGATTTATAAGGAAAGTGGTGGTGAGGAACGCCTCATCCCAAAACCTAACTGGCATGGAGGAGTGGGCAAGGAGAGCGAGCCCGGTTTCGACAATATGGCGATGTTTACGTTCGGCTGCCCCATTCTGTTGGTGGGTATATGGACAAGACACATGGTGTGATATCCCATGGGTTTGAAGGTATTTATGTAAGCGTTGGTATTCCCCACCCCAATCAGATTGGACACATAGAATTTTGTGGTTGAGTAGGCGTTCAACATGAGTTTGAAAGCGGATAAAAACTTGCTCAACTTCAGATTTTGCATGCAAGAGATAAACCCATGTGAATTTGCTAAAAGCATCAATAAAGGAAACATAATATTTATAACCACCAACTGATACCGTTACTGGCCCCCAAACATCGGAGTACACAAGTTCTAAAGGAAATTTGGCGACAAAAGTAGATAGGCTATAAGGGAGCTGATGGCTCTTGGCCTGTTGACATGCATCACAAATTGACGCATCATGAGTCCCACAAAACGGGAGCTTATTCAAACTAATGATGGATTGAACTACTTGGGACGATGGATGACCCAGCCGGTGATGCCATTGCTTTTTATTGACGGATGTAAGCATGGCGGCCTTGACATGATGAAGGGTGGTGGGTGGCGGGAATGGGTAGAGCCCTCCTCTACATGCTCCGCGAAGCAGTCTTCTCCTTGTTGCTAGATCCTTAACGAGAAAAGAAGAAGGGAAAAATTCAACGGACACATCATTATCTTTGGTCAAGCGATGGATTGAAACAAGATTTTTAGATATATGTGGAACGTGAAGAACGTTGCGGAGAGCAAGAGAATTATCAGCGGAAGTATTAATAGAACTGTGACCAATGTGAGCGATGTGCAAACCTGCGCCGTTGCCGATCTGGACGGTGTCGTTGCCGTTGTAGCGTTCGCGGAAGGAGAGGCGGTCGAGGTCGCTTGTCACGTGGTCCGTTGCACCGGTATCCGAGTACCAGTTCGGATCCACCTGGTAGCTGGAGCTTGTGCCAGCGACATTCGCCGAGGGCTGCTGTTCCGGCTCGCCACCGTGGAAGGAGGAGTCGAAGCGCTTGTAGCACTTGAGAGCTACGTGCCCGATCTTGCCACAGAGCTGGCAGATGGGACGGTCGCCCCCACCGTTGCCTCCGCCACCGCGGCGACCGCCGCCGCCGCCACCACCATTGCGGCCTTGGCCGCCGCCCTGGTTGCCGTTGTTTCCGCCTCGGTTCTGGTAGCCGCCGCCGCCATTGCGGCCTTGGCCACCACCACCCTGACCACCTTGATATCCTCCACCATGCTCGCGTCCTTGCTGGCGGCCGGAGCCAGCAAAGTTGGCCGAGGAGTTGGAGCCGATCTGAGGGTCGGCGTTGTAGATGGCCTGGCGGTGCTCGTAGCCGAGCAGGTAGGAGTAGATGTCGTCGAGGGTGAGGTCGGACTTGACGTTGAGTGCGGATACAAGGGACTCATATTCCGCGCCGAGCCCAGAGACTATGTACGCGATCACCTCGTCCGCGTGCAGGGGGTGACCGATCGCAGCGAGGGTATCGGCGAGGGTCTTCTTCATCTTGAAGTAGTTCTGCCCGGACATGCCGGGCTGCTTGGGCGTCGCCAGCTGCGCCCGAATCTGGTTCAGACGAGCGCGGGAGCGCGAGGCGAACATGCGCTCCAGTTGCCCCCATGCTTCTGCCGCAGAAGCCGCAGCCATGACGTGGGGGAGGATGTCCTCCGAGACGGTGGCGAGGATGCCACCGAGGATCCCCTGGTCCTTGGTGTACCAGGTGGTATACTCCGCGTTGGCCACCTGAGTAGTGACCCGATCTGCCCCTGTGCCGGTGGTGGTGGAGATGGTTTTGGCTGGGGCAGCTTCCTGGCCATTGACGATGCCGAGGAGTTGATGGGTGCGGAGGTAGGCGAGGATTTGGGCTTTCCACATGAGGTGGTTTTCGTTGGTGAGCCGCACGGTGACGACAGAGGAGATGGGAGGCATGGCGACTAGGATCGAGGAAGAAGTCGACATTTGTCAGAGTAGCTCTGATACCATGTGAAACAAACGAGAGAGAGAGAAATAGGGTTTAGGCCTCGATGATCAAAGCATCGGGCGCTCGAGCTTATATAGCCTCTGCCATACGGCAGGCACAACAGAAAGATTACAACCGGATTACAACCGTAAGTTTGTTACAACAACTCATATCTGAACAACTCATATCTATCTACAGCTTGCCGTGTGAGTCAAGATAATCTAAGTAGGACTTATCTTAACACCCTAAAATGGATAGACATGTTAGAATTGATTGGCTCTACAAAATGTTCGCTTCGATAGGTGTATATAGGTGTAAAAAATAACCTTATGGGTTCAAGCTTTAAAATTGCACAGAAAATTCCAACAACAACAAAAAATAGACTCATCAGCAAGTGTAAATTTTAATTACAATAACCATGGTAATAACAAGGTCCAAAGGAAGAAGAAATCCATGGCAACAACCCCCGCCACGGTCATGATAACCTTGATACGTATATATGATGGCATCGATACTTATCAACTCGAGCACAATAGTTTCAACATATGAGACAATTGTTCAAAAAATCACCACTTATTCTTTTTCGCAGATCAAACTTGATATACTTCATTGCGGAAAATGCTCACTCTACCGTTACCGCGGCGACCGGTAAAACCAATATTTGCTTCAACAATATAAGCACTAGAGGAAAGGTTGTATGCTTCTTCCTTTTGCAACTCGTTTTTTGGCAGCGATCACCAATCTTTCAAATCTGAGAATTTGCAGTTATCTCGGTATGTGCAACAAAGGTATCAAGTTGGCAACTAAGTTCATCAATCTTGCTTTCAATAGCAAAGTCATCAGGATATAAGCGATCCATTTCTACTATTTTGGCCTTGTGAAATATAGAAA
Organism: Dactylis glomerata; assembly: GCA_007115705.1. Lineage (NCBI taxonomy): Eukaryota > Viridiplantae > Streptophyta > Magnoliopsida > Poales > Poaceae > Dactylis > Dactylis glomerata. The sequence continues at coordinate 1,184,442 of QXEO01000186.1, forward strand.
AGGAAACATAAGGATCCAAGGAACCATTCCAAGAAGCATGATGGTGCAGCTTTCACTAAAAGGGTCATTAAGCTCTACATGCAATAATTCAATGGTTGCATATAAGAAACTTTGGTACTCCCTCCGTCCCGGTGTATTGGGCTCACTAGAAATTTCATCGCGACCTAGGCAGCACAGGATTGGGCATTAAAATTTCTACACACAAGATTCATCCTCCAATAACATCACTAATCTCCACGTTTATTAATCTACCTATTAATTAGGGCATGGTAACCGATGGGTCTGGTCCACTGCATGACAACATGCAGGCATGCAACCCAAACGATTTCCCACCCGGAGCTACTAAAAAAGAGGAGGAGGGAGCATTGGAGAGTATTTAGGGGAGGGTGTTAAGCTAAATTTAATGCAAAGCGGGCCTTAGATGTGAGGTAAATTGGGACAAATACTTTTTCCTAGTAGGACTAATACACCGGTATCGAGGGAGTAGTAATCCTCATTTGGTATGCCATCAACCTTGTGCATGTATCAGACTGGTTGGTAGGGGCTAATTGTACTTTTTCTCTATGTAAACCCATAATGTAAGAGCTCTGAAGCTTAGACTCTGGTGGGGGGGGGGGGGGGGGGGGCACCGGCCCCCCTCCCCCTCCTCCTACTTGGACACAGCTCCGTCAGTGCTGCTACTATAGATATCTAGAGTGTTATATATGTTTGAGAATTACAAGGAGCAGACATCCGGATTTTAGAACTTGTAGCGAACGTGTTGTCGGGACTCGTGACTGCTGGTAGATGACAAGTTTCAAAATCCTCCCCTTCAATGGAACTACACCTTAGGATTGATCGGCTCTACAGAATGTTCGCTTCGATAGGTGTATATAACGCGTTTGTGTGTATACATCAACCTCCAAACGCAATATTTTCTCTTTTTTCTCTTCTTGTTTTCGGAAGATAGAACTCGATCGACAAGATCAGCCGAAACGCTGACCAATCAAAATAGATTATTATGTACGCCATGAATCATTTCGCATCTCACTACCGGTGTGTCGCCCAGCCATGGAACCAATTTGCTGGCCGGTACGCTGCTACGCAACCGCTACGACCCCAGAACAAGAGACACACTGCATGCAGCTCGCTGACCACGCTCGCATCATGTGCCCTGAGCCAATATACGCAGGGGCAACACTAATGTAAGCAAAAAGAAGAAGAAGAAAAGGATCACAGGTGCATGAAACCGGGGAAGAATAATCTGGTACTTGACGTACATACTCCCTCCATTTATAAATATAAGATGTTTTAGATTTGTGAAGCAAATGTATTTAGACAAGTTTTAGTGTGTATATTCGAGTGAACCTACACACAAAAAGATATCTAGATACATTTACTTCATAAAACTAAAACATCTTATATTTATAAATGGAGGGAGTACAATTCAAACAAGTACAAATACTCTATGTAGTTAATCACAGCAAGTACATGAATAATATTCAAATATAACTCCCCGCAAAAAAAAATATATTCAAATATAACTATATTAAAACCGATCGATAATGCTATGCTGTTGAGATTGGTGAATGTGTTTTTCGCCACCGATCGATCGTGCGGTTAGCTCTATGCTCATGCATGGATCATGCGGCGGCGGCGTGATGTGGGCATGTGAAATGCAGCTGGCCAGCTTCGTATATTGGATCGCACAAGTCTAAAGAGAAGAAAGTGTTTGGACAAGAAGCTTCCGAGAAGCTTCTTTCATTTGCACCTCTTATATATGGGTGCTTATCCATATGGAACAAAATTAATTAAGCTGCTTCTGTGGTACCTGGTAATGCTTCACGATCCTTTTTGTTTAGTTCTGCTAAGACAAGTGCTGTGTCATGGACGGTGCAGTTAACTCGGTTTTGCACTTTACAACCTGAATAAACTAGCTAGCTTCCTTTCGGGAGAGAGACAGATAGTAACGTGACCAAACCTGTCGTCCGGGCCAACCAAGAAAAATGATGGAGATATGTGGTTTCTTTTAGTTGTCTGGGCGAGGAGATAGAGGTAGTTTGTTATTCTCGATAAAAAAAAGGAGATGGTTTTTTATGTCCGTATTTCTTTGTGTACGTATATGTGTGTTAAAATTAGAGAGGCATGAGATCTATTGTACTTCCTGCGTTTCATAATTCTTGACTCAACTTTATCAAAATTCACACGTATATAGAACTAAAATATGTCTAGATATATATAAATTTAGATAATAAATTATAAAAGGAAGGTACATATACTATATATCTGCGCTGGAACATTGAATGCAGTCGAGCTGTTCATGTGTACGTGCGTTCGTGCGCCCATGTATCTGCAGCTCTGTAATGTGGCTGTATCACTGTGCATACGGTTCTGACAGGATTAATTATTTGACCATTCTGATGCTCTCTGGTTGCCAGCTGAACAAGCTCATAGCTAGCCGCAGAGGATCCGGCCTCCGGGGAGCGTTGGCCTTGCTGGTGATAGCGCAGGCGTCTCCAACGGCATCGCCGAGATTTTCAGTGGCACACAGGAGCCCATATCCTCCACGTCGCACGCGCTGCACTTTATTTTCTGTGCCAGACCGGGGCGGGGCGGCAGTGAGAGACAGACGACTGACATATCAACAAGTGTCGGAAGCTTAGCTGTAATGTGTCATCTACTCATCTCGATCCGTTTCTTGAGTAGTACATTGCAGCCCCTAAAATAGTTTCATACTGTATTTCAAAATACGCGGCATGAACATTGTAAGATTGGTCTGTCGAATGTCGATCAAGATCAAACATCGTCATTCCAGGTGGTGTACGTGTGTGGACGCAAGGTCATGAACTTGACGCGTGCGTGCCCAGTGCGCTGGTCAAAATTCGATCGAGAGGCAAAATGTGCAGACGGGCTAGCTTATGGTGAGCTTGGGGCACATGCTTGCACGAACGACAGCGCAGGTCCGATGGAGATGGTGCTGGAGATCCAATCCAGAGGACGTGTGAAGTCAAGGGCCTTGATCGTCCCCAAGCTAGCAATGGACGCCGTACCCACCGTACTACTTGCATGTACCACCCACCGTACGACGTACGTACGTGTGGCGGCGTGGTGCCCGATCCAGGTGGCTGCTTGCGCAGCTGGACAGCACGTTAAATTGTCGTAAAAGAATTCTTTTTTTGTGTGTGTGAACAGTTGTAAAAGAATTCAGAGCCTGGGATTTCCCGAATCTGAAATCCTGGTAAAAAAAAAGGGACGAGGACATTGTGTCCCGAATCTTCGGAAAAGTGAGACGTACAAGGGTGCAAAAAAATACCGTGGGGTTGAGCGAATATTTGGGTCGGTGATATGGGAAATAATAATGAATAGAACATGGACTCAAAACCCTTCTCCAAAAACGCACAAGCTACACATGTACTCTATCCTTACTAATCGTGTTTTCCACCAAAATTTACATGAACAAACCTCCGATCAACAATAATGACCTATTCGGGAGCAAGCTTCGGGAGCGGAAGAAGCGGCGCCGAATGCTTCACCTCCACGACAATCGGAAAAGCGGAGCGGAGCGAGCTGCAATTCATTTCCGTGGAGCTGCTAAATTCGAACTCCACGGGCTTCACGCAGAGTTAGGAAGTGGCTTGAGCGACGGGAATCTAAACAGGGTCTTAAGTGCCGCAATTTTAGTTCAAATTTGAACAAAAACCATGACAATTGGATCGGAGGAGGTATCTTCTTAGTACTTTCATACATACCATGATAGAGCCATTATTTGGATTAACGCCTCAGCCTCTGCATCAATTAATGTACATAAGTTGTAGTATACTATTTAATAGTTATTTTAAAAAAGAGTATCTCTGCCCCTTTATTGCAGAGCTATGTTTGGAACTTGGGGTTTTCAAGAGATACATTTTGAAACATGATCATATGGGATACACCCTCCAGTTCAGTTTACCAGATACATACGTAATTTAAGAAAAACTTTAACCATTAATTTTGTTAATAAAATATTTTTTTTAAAACAAGGCAAAAGATTTGCCATTTTCATTAATTAAGAAGAGTTTTTTAGCGTTATTGCAAATCACAACTTGGGCAAAGCCAAGCCAAAACAACACAAAAGCAACATACTCTCGCGGCATTACAATTAATACTTAACGCCTTAGCACCGGCTAAGCTCCACAACACGATCTCCTCTTTAATTTTGATGACTAAGTAACTAGAGGTGGTGAAAGCATTCCAGAAGACACGGGCATTCCTCTCCTTCCAAATTTCTCAAGAGATCAACATTTCAAGCCATGCCATAGCCCTCTTTGAAGGTCTGCGCTTGTGAACTTCTTCCATCCACCATTCTTTTACATTCCTTCTCGCATGCCAACTATGCGTGTCAACATATTGAAGACCAAGCCATTGTTTCACTTTATCCCAAACCCGGATAGTGAATCTACACTTGAAAATCATGTGGGAGGCGGACTCTTGCACTTGGTTGCAAAGTTTGCATGTGCCACAATTTTGCCACCATCTTCTCTCCAATCTATCCGCCATCCAAACTCTATTTTGGATGATCAACCAAGCAAAGATCTTGTACTTGGGAGGTGCCCAAGGTTTCCAAACCAAGGAAGGCATATTCAAAGGAAGTTTTCAATGTTACAATGTTTGTAACATGTAATTTATATTTTAACCAAAGTAATGTCAAAGTTTTCTATGTGCGTGCAGACTACTGGTGGAGTATTCCATATGTAATTACATAATGTTTATTACCTCGTTCCTGTTAAATTATTGCCTTCTATTTGTAGTGGTATCTAAACAACACATCGAAATTTTGAAGAGGTTTATGTCTCTCAAAATTGTTGTACACATGAAACTTCAGTTCCCACCGGTTTATTTTCTTGCAGCCTTTGAACTCCTCCTATAACTGTACACTAGAAACTCTCATACATTGACTCGAGAAGCATAAGATGAATGCACTATCATCACATTGCAACCTTGTTTTTTAGATTGTGGCCTTTTTGGAAGCATTGACATGCTCACTTTGGCGCAGGTTATTTTTCTCATCTGAGATTTCCAAAATTCCACTGGAAAATGGTTATACCGGTTACCACCGGTAAACTTCAATGCCGAAGGATTTTTTTTTTGGTCACGGAGTTTTCTTAGTTTGAAGAATTTTTACAAAGTTTGGATAAATTTATAAATTTGTTTGACATATTACAAAATAAACATTATATAATTCAACAAAAGCGCGAGATGCCTAGTTATGTACTAGTCAGAAATGTGATAGTTTTGGCATTTGTCTGTTTAGGGGCCCCTTTGTTTTATATTCGATTTCATCACTGAGATCCGCTGCAGAACTAGACAAATCTTCACTTTCTCACAAGCTAAGCTAGTCTATGAAGCTCCCTAATCCCTACGAGCCACTGGTTTTATTCAATGCACGCAATAATTTGCAAAGATCCAGATCAATCAATCCGCAGTTACCACCTCTGCACAGGACAGCTTGGAAGGCAGCTCCAGCCCTCCAATCCACTGTTCAAGATCTTGATGCTCATCAGCAAGAACTAATATATTTATGTGATATTAGGTTAAAAATTCACCTCTAACCGTCTGACCTAATAATACACGAAAAAATACAAAGAAATCCCACATGAGTACGCAGGCGAGAGGGAGAGATGTGGATTGGATTGAGCCATTGGCCGCACCGGCGGACCTTCTTGGAGGCTAAAAGGGGCCATGCCCCCCCCCCCCCCCAACTCAAATAAAATTTACTCCCTCCGTCCGAGTGTATTAGTCCCCTTAGCAAAAACTATTTGTCCCACTTTACCTTCCATCTAAGACCTGTATACATTTAATTCACTTCCTCTAATTACTCTCTATTTTACATGCATAGGCTGCATGCAGCGTGGGAAAATATAGAGTTGCATGTAAACTATAGATTCCCGTGCTTGACACTTAATTCCCTAGATCTAATTAATTATTATGAAATCTGATTGGAGGATAAATCTAAGAGCACGTCAATCCTACCTCCAATAGATTTTCGCCTTGGTTGCGATGCATATCATAAGGGGTCTAATACATCGAGATGGAGGGAGTACACAATACCACTTAGTATTTATAAGTTTTGATCATGTAAAATATAAAATATTTCAAATTAGCCCCCTCAACTTCTATATAATGAGTTTTAGCCCCTCCTACAATGATGAGCAAGGTCCGCCACTGATTGGCCGGCCCTCTACACGAATTGTTCTAAGAGCAAGTACAATAAGTCCTAGTCAGCTGGCTATAAGGATTAAAGTAATATTTTCTTGCTTAGTTGGAGGAGAGAGAAGAGGAGAGAGAAGAGAAGTGGGCTCTCATGCAAGAGCCAGCTCTAGCACGTGCTCCTAGGCACTTTGAGAGAGTGAAAGGTGGGCCATGCATTGATAAAGTAGTACTTTTATATAGCCCATTATTGTACATGCTAGCTATAAGATGGCTATAGATGACATGGCAATTGGCTTATAGCCAGCAGCAGGCTCTACTATTGGAATTGCTCTAACGAAGTTAAAGAAAACGGTGCGTGGTAACAAGTGAAGTTATTCAATTGCATGTAGTAGTATGATTGAGCAATTAAGAATGTGTGCGTCCGTAGGGATCAAGTGTCTCCAGCTTGGCCAACAACAGTTCCAGCTGTTGGCTGCATTAACGCGCGAGCCCGGAGTAAAGATTTGGTGCACATACGTCGTTATGCTTTCTTTAGAAAATTGAAAAATGTAAGTTTGAGTTTCAATTTTTTTTGAAAAAAAATAGTCGTATGTAGGCAACTATTTATTCCATAACCTTGTAAAAAATTAAATTCAAATACTTTGTAATTGAGGACTTTTACAGTACCCTTAAGTAAATATGGCCCGTCCATTAGCACCCATCTAATGGATGTTATTCATTTGTACTCCCACAAAGGATTATGGAGTACCACAACTATAAACCGAGGAGTACCAAGCTTTAAGGGGTAAAAGCGGAATATAGACCTTCAGATTGTCACTCATGGAAAAACACATGCATCAAATCTGCCACTCACGGTAGCCGCCGGGGACACGGCTCGTTTGGATCAAGGCACGAACTGATTATCTCGCGTTCGTGATTAGCACCTGATGATTTGTCCCCATTACAATGTTTTTTTTAGTTCAAACGACTCCGCCTATCATCGATGGGCATGGACAATGCGAGATGATGAAGGAGAGATTCAGAAGTTTCATTCCGTTGAACGTGTGATTAAAAGATGGCCGTCGAGCTCGTCTACTGTTTCGTTACACTTCGTGGCACTTTTATGCATTTTTTGGAACTAACCTATTAACAAGTCGCCACAGTGCCAGTTCCCTGTTTTCTGCTGTTTTTGTGTTTCAGAAAAGCTACACAGGAAATATTCTCGGAATTAGACGAAACAAGTTCCTGAAGTCTTATTTTTCCCGGAAGCTTCCAGAGATCCAAAGAGGAGTCGGAGGGGGGCCATGAGGGCCCCACACACCAGGGCGGCGCGGCCCAGCCCCTGGCCGCGCCCCCTATGTGTGAGGTCGCCTCGGTCCACCTCTGACGATGCCCCTTCGCCTATAAAGACCCCCCGACGGAAAAAACATAAAAAACCCGATCAATTTTCCAGAACACATCGCGATCCGCCGCCGCCGTCGACCCGAAGATCGGGAGGGTCCAGAAGCTCTTCCTGGCACCCTGCCGGAGAGGGGAATCGCCACCGGAGGTCTTCTTCATCGCCATGCTTGCCTCTAGAGCGATGAGTGAGTAGTCTACCTTGTACTATGGGTCCATAGCAGTAGCTAGATGGTTGTCTCCTCCACCATGTGCTTCATATTTAGATCTCATGAGCTGCCCTACATGATTGAGATTACCGTTATGTAATTCTACATGTTTGGTTTGTTGGGATCCGATGAATATTGGTGTTATGATTGAGTTGCTATACTGAAATATATCTTATGTTATCTCTATGTTGTTTATGATCTTGCATGCTTTCCGTTGTTAGTAGCTATCTTGGCCGAGTAGTTGCTAGTGACTCCAAGAGGGGGTATTTATGCTCGATAGTGGGTTCATGCCACTATTTAACCTGGGGGAGTGACAGAAACCTCTAAGGTTGTAGATGTGTTGTTGCTACTAGGGAGAAAACAACATTCATATGCTCAAGAGCATATGCTTTGTTTACATTACACACTTTGCTTAATGCAATTATCTGTTGTTCGCAACTTAATACTCATGGGGTGTTGCTAACGCCAAGTTGACGTGGGAATATGCAGTTGATGGTCCTTGTGCGTGGCGAACAACCAGCCCGTTGGAAACCCCAAGAGGAAGGTGTGATGAGTATAGCAGCTAGTTTTCCCTCAGTTAAGAAACCAAGGTATGTCGATCTTGGAGAGAAGGGACAATAACGACTGAAGGTGATGTAGACTGACTTAGTAACACTCCAACAAGGGCGCCGTTTAACGATACTTGTTGACTCGTCTTCGGTCAGTAGCAACGCGGAACCTGCACACAACACAACCAAGTACTTTGTTTCCAACTTGCGATGAGGTTGTCAATCTCCCCGGTTTGCTTGAAACAAAGGTTATGAGCGTATCGAGTAGAAAATAGTAGAAGTATGCGAGTAAAGTAAACTGTGCGAGTAAAGTAAACATGTGATAGCAATATGATAGAAATAGGACCGGGGTCCATAGTTCACTAGTAGTGTCTCTCCATAAGATAAATAACACATGCTGGGTAAACAAATTACAGTTGGGCAATTGATAGAATAAAGATAAATGTGATATGCCAAGAAGATCACTATGAGATTTACTCTGGGCATTACAACAAAATACATAGACCGCCATCCAACTGCATCTATGACTAATAATCCACTTGTGGCGAATCAATCCGAGAACTCCACAAGTATTAAGTTGCGAACAACAGATAATTGCATTAAGCAAAGTGTGTAATGTAAACAAAGCATATGCCCTTGAGCATATGAATGTTGTTTTCTCCCTAGTAGCAACAGCGCATCTACAACCTTATATGTTTCTGTCACTCCCCCAGGTTAAATAGAGGCATGAACCCACTATCGAGCATAAATACCCCCTCTTGGAGTCACTAGCAACTACTCGGCCAAGATAGCTACTAACAACGGAGAGCATGCAAGATCATAAACAACATAGAGATAACAAAAGATAATATTCAGTACAGCAACTCAATCATAACACCAATATTCATCGGATCCCAACAAACCAAACATGTAGAATTACATAACGGTGATCTCAATCATGTAGGGCAGCTCATGAGATCTAAACATGAAGCACATGGTGGAGAAGACAACCATCTAGCTACTGCTATGGACCCATGGTCCAAGGTAGACTACTCACTCATCGCTCCGGAGGCAAGCATGGCGATGAAGAAGACCTCCGGTGGCGATTCCCCTCTCCGGCAGGGTGCCGGGAAGAGCTTCCGGACCCTCCCGATCTTCGGGTCGATGGCGGCGGCGGATCACGATGTGTTCTGGAAAAGTGATCGGGTACATAGGTTTTTCCCGTCAGGGGGTCTTTATAGGCGAAGGAGCGATGTCCGAGGTGGGGCGAGGTGCCCTCACACCTTGGCGGCGCAGCCTAGGCCCTCGCCACGCCAGCCTGGTGTGTGGGGCCCCTGTGCCCCCCCTCCTTCTCTCCTTCAGATCTCTGGAAGCTTTCGGGTAAAATAAGACTTCAGGAACTTGTTTCGTCCAATTCCGAGAATATTTCCTGTGTATCACTTCTGAAACACAAAAACAGCAGAAAACAGGGAACTGGCACTGTGGCAACTTGTTAATAGGTTAGTTCCGGAAAATGCATAAAAGTGTAACGAAACAATAGGCAAATGGTGTAAAAACAAGCATGGAGCATCAAAAATTATAGATACGTTGGAGACGTATCAAGCATCCCCAAGCTTAACTCCTGCTCGTCCTCGAGTAGGTAAGTGATAACAAAAGAATAATTTTTGAGGTGACATGCACCTACACAATCTTGATCATATATGTAAGCATTTGTGAGCTGAGATCATAAGAACTTAAAACATGGGCATGAAGATATAATCTTGAGAATAAGAACTTAGCAACCATGTTGTAAACATGCAAATGAACACAAACAAAAGATCATGAAAATAAAACAATGAAAGTCAAACGTGTGTTCAAATCATAAGGAAAAACATACAAATGGTTTTCAGCTTGTCCTTCAAAGAGAGCAAAACATAAATGCATAGGACACCTTCAAGTTTAAGAGGGCGACTAGATACAAATAATTTGAGAACAAGTGAAACCAACAATATGAATCAATCAATGAAAACTTTGGGACAATGCACATTATACTAAGAATGACAACTATTCTCTCTTAATGGTGCATAAAGAAAGAAGGTGGTGACTCAACATAAAAGTAAAAGAAAGGCTCTTCGCAGAGGGAAGCAGTGATTGCAAGTTTTATAACCTTCAAAAATTATGGTACTTACCGGCTTTGAGCTCTCATTGCCCCCATCATAAGCATCTTGAATGGTTAAAGTTAATGCGAGAACAATTATGATGCATATGCTTGACAAATCATAAGTTGAAAACCTCGTGTCCCGTGAATACGAGTACCCAAACCTCATGCTACTTTACTTAGAGTCCCAAGCAAGGCTCTTGTCATTGTAAATATATGCATATCATTGAGAACCGCCAATGGGGTACCTCCGTTCCCGATGATATGGAACAAGCCCACATCAAAATGACAGGACAAGCAGACAATGAACACCTCGACATCTCTTTTATTTGCCATTTGTTTAGCTTTTTATTGTGAGATGCGTCGTCGAATGTTCACCATGGGTATGCTGCAAATTTCCACCATGAATTATGCATGGCTTAGATTAGCGGCCCGGTGTTTCCCTAACACATATACAAACTCCATGATCCCCACAAGATTCCCAATTCATTTCACACCGCGGGCATCCATAAACAAAAGATCACGATATCAACTCAAATAAGAAGTGCAATGTTGAAAGCTTGCCCATGACTGCATGGCTGGGCTAGTCTCTGATGTCTACGCACTTCTATTCTTGTAGACACTTGTTGGGCCTCCAAGTGCAGAGGTTTGTAGAACAGCAGCAAGTTTCCCTTAAGTGGATCACCCAAGGTTTATCAAACTCAGGGAGGTTAGAGGTCAAAGCTATCCCTCTCAAGCAACCCTGCAATTACGATACAGAAAGTCTCTTGTGTCCCCAACACACCCAATACACTTGTCAGATGTATAGGTGCACTAGTTCGGCGAAGAGATAGTGAAATACAAGTAGTAGTGATGATTATAAGTAGCAAACGTGGTGTGAAATAAATATCGTTGCGAGCAAACAAGTAACAAAATAGCAAGTAAACGGTGTGCAAAGCTTGTAAACAAGGCCTAGGGATCATACTTTCACTAGTGGACACACTCCCAACAATATAACATGACTGCACAAATAACTTCTCTTTGCTAAGGTACTCTGAATTACTCTCCTATTGAATAACACTAATCACTGTGTAGTGGCTACAGAAGCACCCCTTAAAGTTCATCAAGTACTTGACAAACACCACTCATAGAGATATCCAAATCAGATCACAACTCAAGATAGATATCATTGCAACATAACCCAAGTACTAACACGGTGCACACACTGTCAACATTACACCATGAAAGGAGGAATAGATCACTCAAACTATCATAGCAATAATTATTCTCATAATCCACAAGAGATCACAATCATAGCCTAAACCAAGTACCACCATGATGCACGCACTGTCACCGTTACACCATAGCAGGAGGAATAGATTACTTTAATAACATTGCTAGAGTACACAAAATATCTGAATAATAACATGTACTTGTTCAACATGATACAAAGCTCACGATCACATAAAGATCACATCATGGGAAAGAGAGGTGAACCACATAGCTACCGGTAGAGCCCTTAGCCCCGGGGATGAACTACTCCCTCCTCATCATAGGAGACAGCAAGGTTGATGGAGATGGCGGTGAGGTCGATGGAGACGGCAGAGACGGCGATGGAGACCGATGGAGATGGCTCCGGGGGCACTTCCCCGTCCCTGCAGGGTGCCAGAACAGAGACTTCTGTCCCCCGAAATTCGTCGACGGTGGCGGCGGAGCTGCGGAACTGCTTCTAGAAAATTGCCGAATCCCCTAGGGTTTTCTGTCCCGAGGCTTTATATAGGCGAAGGGGCACCGTCGGAGGAGGGGCCAGGTGCCCACACGTGGGCCCCACGCGGCCAGGCCCCTGGCCGCGCCGGGCATGTGTCTGGGGCCCTGGTGGCCCCCCTCTGACACCTCTTCGGATGTCTGGAAGCTTCCGGGAAAAATAAGACTTCTGGCTTTTGTTTCGTCCAATTCCGAGAATATTTCCTGTGTATCACTTCTGAAACACAAAACAGCAGAAAACAGGAAACTGGCACTGTGGCACTTCGTTAATAGGTTAGTTCCGGAAAATGTATAAAAGTGCCACTAAGTGTAACGAAACAATAGGCAAATGGTGTAAAAACAAGCATGGAGCATCAAAAATTATAGATACGTTTGAGACGTATCAAGCATCCCCAAGCTTAACTCCTGCTCGTCCTCGAGTAGGTAAGTGATAACAAAAGAATAATTTTTGAGGTGACATGCACCTACACAATCTTGATCATATATGTAAGCATTGGTGAGCTGGGATCAATAGAACTTAAAACATGGGCATGAAAGATATAATCATGACAATAAGAAACTTAGCAACCATGTTGTAAACATGCAAATGAACACAAACAAAAGATCATGAAAATGAAACAATGAAAGTCAAACGTGTGTTCAAATCATAAGTAAAAACATACAAATGGTTTTCAGCTTGTCCTTCAAAGAGAGCAAAACATAAATGCATAGGACACCTTCAAGTTTAAGAGGGCGACTAGATACAAATAATTTAAGAACAAGTGAAACCAATCATCATGAGTCAATCAATGAACTTTGGGACAATGCATATCACACTAAGAATGACAACTATGCTCTCTTAATGGTGCATAAAGAAAGAAGGTGGTGACTCAACATAAAAGTAAAAGAAAGGCCCTTCGCAGAGGGAAGCAGTGATTGCAAGTTTTATAACCTTCAAAAATTATGGTACTTACCGGCTTTGAGCTCTCATTGCCCCCATCATAAGCATCTTGAATGGTTAAAGTTAATGCGAGAACAATTATGATGCATATGCTTGACAAATCATAAGTTGAAAACGTCGTGTCCCGTGAATACGAGTACCCAAACCATGCTAATTTACTTAGAGTCCCAAGCAAGGCTCTTGACATTGTAAGTGTATGCGTATCATTGAGAACCGCCAATGGGCTACCTCCGTGCCCGATGACATGGAACAAGCCCACACCAAAATGACAGGACAAGCAGACAATGAACACCTCGACATCTCTTTTATTTGCTATATTGTTTAGCTTTTTATTGTGAGATGCGTCGTCGAATGTTCACCATGGGTATGCTGCAAATTTCCACCATGAATTATGCATGGCTTAGATTGGCGGCCCGGCGTTTCCCTAACACATATACAAACTCCATGATCCCTACAAGATTCCCAATTCATTTTACACAGCGGGCATCCATAAACAAAAAATCACGATATCAACTCAAAAAGAAGTGCAATGTTGAAAGCTTGCCCCATGACAGCATGGCTGGGCTAGAATCCAACTTACAACTTGCAAGCATAACAACTCAACATAAAAGACCACAATGTCAAAAATTTAAGAACAGGAAAAAAAATAAAGTGTGCCTTCCGGTTCGTGAGAGCTTTACTGACCGAACTTCACATAACACTGGTAATAGTTTAATTTGAAGAGAATATAAAAGCAAGTCAAATTTACTTGGAATAGCAAATTGCTAATAGGTATGTATGGTGGACACTTTGGAAAACTTTGGCTTTTAGGAGTTGGATGCACGAGTAGAGCTCATACTCAGTACAAGGTGAGGGCTAGCAAAAGACTGGGAGCGACCAACTAAGAGAGCAGTAATGGCCATAATCATGCAAAGCGACAAAGCGACATTAAAAGAAGCATACGATGGCATCAAAAGTCAAAAACTAAATGATCATGAAGGCTACTGGCGACTTTGGAAGAGTCTAACATGTGTGAGCATGCGCCAAGTCAACCCAAATAAAGCATCAAGGAGAAAACCAAAATAATGCTTCTATACAATAAAAACAACGCATGATTTTTTTCAAAGGCTCATTAAGTAATCTCAGTTATTTGAGACAAGTCATGCTACAGCAAAACCACTAAGCATACTATCAAAAAGACATCAAGCATGACATGAAAAAGCCTAAGCCGCAGTCTACACAAGCTCCTTCTTGTACCACTATTTTGCACAAAGCTTTTTCTCTTTTCCAACACCATTTGAAATTTTTATAAACACCTCTTTTGAGGAAAACCAACATGGTCCAGAGGCAAAAATACACCTTGATAAATAGATATAAGAAGATCTGAACACAAATCAAGGCGAAAAACGAAAACCAAACGCAGTAGCAGAAAAAGAGAACACTCGTTGAACGATAAGAGTGAAAACTAGAGTGTTCTTGGCAAATGAAAAGCGAGTTCATCTCCTCCAAAAGAAACATGATGTGATCTAACCATTTATTACAGCAAACTAAACTAAACTAACTAAGAAAACTAAAACAACTGACGCTCCAAGAAAAACACATAGTGCATGAAGCAATAAAAATATAGTGTCTTGAAAGGTGACCTGATTTTTGCCGATGAAGAAGAGGTGCCTCGGGGGCATCCCCGAGCTTTGACGCTTGTACTTCTTGGATATTTCTTGGGGTGATGCATGGGCATCCCCAAGCTTGAGCTTTTGTCCATTCTTCAACTCATCTCATCATTCTCCAATCCCTACACTTGAAAACTTCCTTCATACAAAACTAAACACAATTCTATTAGCAACATTAGTGTAAGCATAAAATATATTCTACCCTTTTAGCTTCAGGTTTCAACCCAAAACCACCACATATAAAGTATATACTACTGTAGCAACTTCCACAAGAGTTCCATGATAAAAAAGAACTCAAAAGAAAGCGATAAAGTGGCAAAAACAAATATTGGCAGAAATCTGTCAAAACTGGACAGCTGACAAAGGACGAATTTTTGAGGGATTTTCTGTTGCTCAAATCAAAAAGTGTTCAACTAAGAAAAGGTTGGATATAACCTGGGGCATATGCACAAGAAATCGCAGGTCCAAAAGATATACAGAGAATTTTCACGAATTTTTACGGTGCAGCACCGAAAACAGTTTCAGGACAGCAACATCCCCAAATCTTTACCTCACTCAAATTAGAGGCTTCTCTTGGCACAAAAACGAAATAAACAAGATAAGGAGCGGTCATTACAGTAGTAATGACTTCCAAGACTCAAATAAAATAAAAAGTACTGAAAGTAAAAACATTGGGTTATCTCCCAAGAGTGCTTTTCTTTAACGTCTTTGTGCTAGGCGCAGTAATTTGCAAAGATGCTCATGTGGGCGCCATATAAAAGCTTGGGGCAAAGGCGCCATATAGGAACTTAAAGCAATAGAGAGCATCAAAAAGCAAGTGTGAAAGACATTTATATCTGAACCACTTCCTATGCATAGGAATCTTGTAAGAAAATAAATCAACGAGGCACATAGTAGCAAGCATGGATAGATAAAACAAGTGCCACTTCAAGATTTGTAACATAAAGAGGGGAAACTTTATATTGTTGAGATCCATCAAACCATGTTTCCCTCTCTCATAATAACTTTCAGTAGCATCATGAATAGAATTAACAATATAACTATCACATAAAGCATCCATATCATGAGCCACATGCAAAAAAGAATTAATACTCACCACAGGAACAATAGTAGTAGGAGCAAATTCAATAGAATAATTATTCTCATCACCATAATCATCATAAATAGGAGGCATATTGTAATCATAACTAATTTTCCCCTCAAATGTAGGTGAACTCAAAATATTATACTCATCATCATAGCCATCATAAACTAGAGGTTTAGTATCATGACAAGCTAGAGAACTACTATGTCGCAAAGCATATTCATCAAACATATCATCATAGCAAACTTTCTCCACTAAAGCTGGGGAACTAAAAATATCATGCTTAACAAAACCAGCTTCCCCAAGCTTAGACTTTTCTATATCATTAGCATTAACGGTATTCAAAGCATTCGTACTAATAACATTGCTATGCGAAATAAGCTCCAAAGGATTTTCAATTTTCTCTTCAAACACTTCATATCTAAACTCAGGAAAAAGACTAGAGAACTCATTGTTTTCCATTAAGCCTAACTAGTGAAAATAAAAACAAGAAACAAAAAGATGTAACTGCAGAATCTAAAGGAAATAACTCCGAGCACTCACACAGGAGGATGCGAGTACCTTTTACCTTACCTCCCCGGCAACGGCGCCAGAAAAGAGCTTGATGTCTACGCACTTCTATTCTTGTAGACACTTGTTGGGCCTCCAAGTGCAGAGGTTTGTAGAACAGCAGCAAGTTTCCCTTAAGTGGATCACCCAAGGTTTATCGAACTCAGGGAGGTTAGAGGTCAAAGCTATCCCTCTCAAGCAACCCTGCAATTATGATACAGAAAGTCTCTTGTGTCCCCAACACACCCAATACACTTGTCAGATGTATAGGTGCACTAGTTCGGCGAAGAGATAGTGAAATACAAGTAGTAGTGATGATTATAAGTAGCAAACGTGGTGTGAAATAAATATCGCTGCGAGCAAACAAGTAACAAAATAGCAAGTAAACGGTGTGCAAAGCTTGTAAACAAGGCCTAGGGATCATACTTTCACTAGTGGACACACTCCCAACAATATAACATGACTGAACAAATAACTTCTCTTTGCTAAGGTACTCTGAATTACTCTCCTATTGAATAACACTAATCACTGTGTAGTGGCTACAGAAGCACCCCTTAAAGTTCATCAAGTACTTGACAAACACCACTCATAGAGATATCCAAATCAGATCACAACTCAAGATAGATATCATTGCAACATAAACCAAGTACTAACACGGTGCACACACTGTCAACATTACACCATGAAAGGAGGAATAGATCACTCAAACTATCATAGCAATAATTATTCTCATAATCCACAAGAGATCACAATCATAGCCTAAACCAAGTACCACCATGATGCATGCACTGTCACCGTTACACCATAGCAGGAGGAATAGATTACTTTAATAACATTGCTAGAGTACACAAAATATCTGAATAATAACATGTACTTGTTCAACATGATACAAAGCTCACGATCACATAAAGATCACATCATGGGAGAGAGAGGTGAACCACATAGCTACCGGTAGAGCCCTTAGCCCCGGGGATGAACTACTCCCTCCTCATCATAGGAGACAACAAGTTTGATGGAGATGGCGGTGAGGTCGATGGAGACGGCAGAGACGGCGATGGAGACCGATGGAGATGGCTCCGGGGGCACTTCCCCGTCCCGGCAGGGTGCCGGAACAGAGACTTCTGTCCCCCGAAATTCGTCGACGGTGGCGGCGGAGCTGCGGAACTGCTTCTGGAAAATTGCCGAATCCCCTAGGGTTTTCTGTCCCGAGGCTTTATATAGGTGAAGGGGCACCGTCGGAGGAGAGGCCAGGTGCCCACACGCGGGCCTCGCGCGGCCAGGCCCCTGGCCACGCCGGGCATGTGTCTGGGGCCCTGGTGGCCCCCCTCTGACACCTCTTCGGATGTCTGGAAGCTTCCGGGAAAAATAAGACTTCTGGCTTTTGTTTCGTCCAATTTCGAGAATATTTCCTGTGTATCACTTCTGAAACACAAAACAGCAGAAAATAGGAAACTGGCACTGTGGCACTTCGTTAATAGGTTAGTTCCGGAAAATGTATAAAAGTGCCACTAAGTGTAACGAAACAATAGGCAAATAGTGTAAAAACAAGCATGGAGCATCAAAAATTATAGATACGTTTGAGACGTATCAGTCTCCAACTTACAACTTGCAAGTATAACAACTCAACATAAGAGACCACAATGTTAAATTTTTAAGAACAGGAAAAAGTAAAATGTGCCTTCCGGTTCGTGAGAGCTTTACTGACCGAATTTCGCATAACACTGGCAAGAGTTTAATTTGAAGAGAAAATAAAAGCAAGTCAAATTTACTTGGAATAGCAAATTGCTAGTAGGTATGTATGGTGGACACTTTGGAAAACTTTGGCTTTTAGGAGTTGGATGCACGAGTAGAGCTCATACTCAGTACAAGGCGAGGGCTAGCAAAAGACTTGGAGCGACCAACTAAGAGAGCAGTAATGGCCATAATCATGCAAAGCGACAAAGCGACATTAAAAGAAGCATAAGATGGCATCAAAAGTCAAAAACTAAATGATAATAGAGGCTATTGGCGACTTTGTAAGAGTCTAACATGTGTGAGCATGCGCCAAGTCAACCCAAATAAAGCATCAAGGAGAAAACCAAAATAATGCTTCCATATAATAAAAAACAACGCATGATTTTTTCAAAGGCTCATTAAGCAATCTCAGTTATTTGAGACAAGTCATGCTACAGCAAAACCACTAAGCATACTATCAAAAAGACATCAAACATGACATGAAAAAGCCTAAGCCGCAGTCTACACAAGCTCCTTCTTGTACCACTTTTTTGCACAAAGCTTTTTCTCTTTTCCAACACCATTTGAAATTTTTAAAGACACCTCTTTTGATGAAAATCAATAAAGATCAGAGGCAAAAATACACCTTGATGAAAAGATATGACAAGGTCTAAATGCAAATCAAGGCAAAAACGAAAACCAAAAGTAGTAGCAGAAAAAGAAGAACACCCGGTGAAATTGTAAGAATGAAAACAGAGTGTTCTTGGCAAATAAAAACAAGGCAACTTCTCCAAAGGAAATTTTTTGGGGTCCAACCATTTATTGCAGCAAATAAAACTAAACTAACTAAGAAAACTAAAACAACTGACGCTCCAAGAAAAACACATAGTGCATGAAGCAATAAAAATATAGTGTCTTGAAAGGTGACCTGATTTTTGCCGATGAAGAAGGGGTGCCTCGGGGGCATCCCCAAGCTTTGATGCTTGTACTTCTTGGATATTTCTTGGGGTGATGCATGGGCATCCCCAAGCTTGAGCTTTTGTGCATTCTTCAACTCATCTCATCATTCTCCAATCCCTACACTTGAAAACTTCCTGCATACAAAACTAAACACAAATCTATTAGCAACATTAGCATAGCATAACATATAATCAACCTCTTCTTGCTTCAGGTTTCACCTCAAAACCACCACATATATAGCAAATACTACTGTAGCAACTTCCCAAAAAGTTCCGTGATCAAAAGAACTCAAAAGAAAGCGATAAAGTGGCAAACACAAATATTGGCAGAAATCTGTCAAAACAGAACAGCTGACAAAGGCCGAATTTTTGAGGGGTTTTCTGTTGCTCAAATCAAAACGTGTTCAACTAACGAAAGTTTGGATATAACCCGGGGCATATGCACAAGAAATCGCAGGTCCAAAAGATATACGGAGAATTTATACGAATTTTTACGGTGCAGCACCAAAAACAGTTTTAGGACAGCAACATCCCCAAATCTTTACCTCACTCGAATTAGAGGCTTCTCTTGGCACAAAAATGAAATAAACAAGATAAGGAGCGGTCATTACAGTAGTAATGACTTCCAAGACTCAAATAAAAGAAAATGTACTAAAAAGAAACATTGGGTTATCTCCCAAGAGTGCTTTTCTTTAACGCCTTTGAGCTAGGCGCAGAAAATTGCGAATCAAGTAACATCAAGTGATGAAGCATTAAGATCAACTGCAGAGATCTTTTCAACAATGAAGGAAAATGTGTTCAACTGAGTTTTTGAAAATCCTTTATGATCACGCTTTGGCACACTACTTTCATCGAAAGGATTTTCAGGGCAAATCCAGCTGGAATTCTTTTCCCAAGCATCATGAATTCCTATAAGTTCATAAGGTATTGGCAATCTAGAATCTTCGTTGGGTGTACCAACAATTTCAACAGGTGAGCCAAGCTTATTAAACTTCTTAAAAACTTTCCTAGCCTCAATTGCAACATCTCTAAATTCTATGCGCAAAGTTTCCAAAATAAAAGCTTTCTTTTCAGGATCTTCAATTTCATGAAGCTTAAGGAACATGTATTGCATAAAAGGATTGAGACTAGCAAACCTAGTTTCCAACATGTGAATCAAATAAGCAGAAGCAACTTCAATACTAGGAGCTAGCTCAACCAAAGATTTCTCCTCAACTTCCTCATGCATACTAATGTGATTAAAGAACTCCTCAATGTTACTTTTTCCAATAATTGAACCACTACCTATTGAGAGGTCCTCCAGAACGTACTTAGGGATCAACATAATGAACTAAAAGTAAAGAAATAACAACTACCAAGGATTCTAATTTTTTGGGGTTTTTGATATAAAACGATGCAGGTAAAATAAATAAAGTAAAGCAAAACAATAACAAAGTAAAGATTGTGCGTGCGAAAACTCCCCTCGCAGAAGTCTTTCAATCTCCCCGGCAACGGCGCCAGAAAAGAGGCTGCTAACGCCAAGTTGACGTGGGAATATGCAGTTGATGGTCCTTGTGCGTGGCGAACAACCAGCCCGTTGGGAACCCCAAGAGGAAGGTGTGATGAGTATAGCAGCTAGTTTTCCCTCAGTTAAGAAACTAAGGTATGTCGATCTTGGAGAGAAGGGACAATAACGACTGAAGGTGATGCAGACTGACTTAGTAATACTCCAACAAGGGCGCCGTTTAACGATACTTGTTGACTCATCTTCGGTCAGTAGCAACGCGGAACCTGCACACAACACAACCAAGTACTTTGTTCTCAACTTGCGATGAGGTTGTCAATCTCACCGGTTTGCTTGAAACAAAGGTTATGAGCATATCGAGTGGAAAACAGTAGAAGTATGCGAGTAAAGTAAACAGTGCGAGTAAAGTAAACAAGTGATAGCAATATGATGGAAATAGGACCGGGGTCCACAGTTCACTAGTGGTGTCTCTCCATAAGATAAATAACACATGCTGTATAAACAAATTACAGTTGGGCAATTGATAGAATAAAGATAAACGTGATATGTCAAGAAGATCACTATGAGATTTACTCTGGGCATTACAACAAAATACATAGACCGCCATCCAACTGCATCTATGACTAATAATCCACTTGTGGCGAATCAATCCGAGAACTCCACAAGTATTAAGTTGCGAACAACAGATAATTGCATTAAGCAAAGTGTGTAATGTAAACAAAGCATATGCCCTTGAGCATATGAATGTTATTTTCTCCCTAGTAGCAACAGCACATCTACAACCTTAGAGGTTTCTGTCACACCCCTAGGTTAAATAGAGGCATGAACCCACTATCGAGCATAAATACCCCTCTTGGAGTCACTAGCAACTACTCGGCCAAGATAGCTACTAACAACGGAGAGCATGCAAGATCATAAACAACATAGAGATAACAAAGGATAATATTCAGTATAGCAACTCAATCATAACACCAATATTCATCGGATCCCAACAAACCAAACATGTAGAATTACATAACGGTGATCTCAATCATGTAGGGCAGCTCATGAGATCTAAACATGAAGCACATGGTGGAGAAGACAACCATCTAGCTACTGCTATGGACCCATGGTCCAAGGTAGACTACTCACTCATCGCTCTGGAGGCAAGCATGGCGATGAAGAAGACCTCTGGTGGTGATTCCCCTCTCCGACAGGGTGCCGGGAAGAGCTTCTGGACCCTCCCGATCTTCGGGTCGACGGCGGCGGCGGATCACGATGTGTTCTGGAAAAGTGATCGGGTACTTAGGTTTTTCCCGTCGGGGGGTCTTTATAGGTGAAGGGGCGATGTCAGAGGTGGGGCCAGGTGCCCTCACACCATGGCGGCGTGGCCCAGGCCCTGGCCACGGTAGCCTAATGTGTGGGGCCCCTGTGGCCCCCCTCCTACTCTCCTTCAGATCTCTGGAAGCTTCCGGGTAAAATAAGACTTCAGGAACTTGTTTCGTCCAATTCCGAGAATATTTCCTTTGTATCACTTCTGAAACACAAAAATAGCCGAAAACAGGGAACTGGCACTGTGGCGACTTGTTAATAGATTAGTTCCGGAAAATGCATAAAAGTGCCACGAAGTGTAACAAAACAGTAGGCAAATGGTATAAAAACAAGCATGGAGCATCAAAAATTATAGATACGCTGGAGACGTATCATGTGTTCGGATGATATCCCCGAGAGTGGATTATTAGTCATAGATGCAGTTGGATGGCGGTCTATGTATTTTGTTGTAATGCCCAGAATAAATCGCATAGTGATCTTCTCGACATATCACGTTTATCTTTATTCTATCAATTGCCCAACTGTAATTTGTTTACCCAGTATGTGTTATTTATCTTATGGAGAGACACCACTAGTGAACTGTGGACCCCAGTCCTATTTCCATCATATTGCTATCACCTGTTTACTTTACTCGCACTGTTTACTTTACTCGCATACTATTATCACTTTCCACTCGATACGCTCATACCCTTTGTTTCAAGCAAACCGATGAGATTGACAACCTCATCGCAAGTTGGGAACAAAGTACTTGGTTGTGTGTGTGCAGGTTCCACGTTGCTGCTCGCAAAGCAAAGCTTGGATGAGGCACCCTATAAATTGTCTGGAGCTGTCGCGAAGCTTGCAAGCATCACCTTCAGTCGTATTGTCTGCTCTTCTCCTGATCGACATACCTTGGTTTCTTAACTGAGGGAAAACTTGCTGCTATATTCATCAAAACCTTCTCTTGGGGTTTTCCAACTGGCCGGTCATTTACTGCACATCTTTGATACAATCATCACCGCGCCACCAACAAGTTTTCTGGCGCCGTTGCCGGGGAAGAAGTGGAAGACCTCTGCAAGGGGAGTTTTTCGCACGTACATCCTTTACTTTGTTTTATTGTTTTGCTTTACTTTATTTATTTTTACCTGCATCGTTTTATCAAAAACACAAAAAAATTAGTTCCTACTATAGTTGTTATTTTTGTTGGTCTGTTGTTGTCTTGCTTTATCATGCTTTCTATCAATGGTTGGTTTCTTTGAAACTAAATCTTTTTGGCAAGGTGGGTTCACGGAAGAGCAGCAAAATTATTATGAGGAACACCGCTTGTCACAAAAAGGGAAATACTTATGGGAACAAATCAATAGATTGTATATCATTGCTAGAGACATGTGCTCTACTTATAATGTTACCTATTGCTTTGATAGATCTTGTTGCTGTAGGAGGTATAAACACCTCCCTTTTCAATGTGAGTATAATGATGTTGTTACCATATCTTCTTATATTAATGAAAATTATGACTTTTATGATGTGGAACAAATTGAAGAATTTATTGCTTGGAAGGGTGCATTCGAACTTGCTTATTTGCTTGAAAATACTGATGATGCACCTTATAAATATGAGGTTTATGATATACTCACATTTTGCTTTGATAATTACAAGAAAGAAATTGCTTTTTGACTCTATTCTTAGAGCAAATTATGAGCTTGATGCTTCATCTCTTGATGTTAATTGATTCGCAATTTTCTGTGCCTAGCTCAAAGGCGTTAAAGAAAAGCACTCTTGGGAGATAACCCAATGTTTTATTTTAAGTACTTTTTCTTTTATTTGAGTCTTGGAAGTCATTAATACTGTAATGACCTATCCTTATCCTTTTTATTTTATTATTGTGCCAAGAGAAGCCTTTAATTTGAGTGAGGTAAAGATTTGGGGATGTTGTTGTCCTAAAACTGTTTTTGGTGCTACACTGTAAAAATTCATGAAAATTCTCTGTATATCTTTTGGACCTGAGATTTCTTGTGCATGTGCCCCAGGTTATATCCAAACTTTCGTTAGTTAAAAACTTTTTGATTTGAGCAACAGAAACCCCCTAAAAAATTCGACCTTTGTCAGCTGTTCTGTTTTGACAGATTTCTGCCAATATTTGTGTTTGCCGCTTTATCGCTTTCTTTTTGAGTTTTTTTGATCACGGAACTTTTGGGGAAGTTGCTACATTAGTATATACTTTATATATGGTGGTTTTGGGTTGAAACCTGAAGCAAAAGAGGTTGATTATATAATATGCCTGCACTAATGTTGCTAATAGATTTGTGTTTAGTTTTGTATGAAGTAAGTTTTCAAGTGTAGGGATTGGAGAATGATGAGATGAGTTGAGAATGGACAAAAGCTCAAGCTTGGGGATGCCCATGCATCACCCCAAGAAATATCCAAGAATTACAAGCGTCAAAGCTTGGGGATGCCCCCGAGGCACCCCTTCTTCATCGGCAAAAATCAGGTCACCTTACAAAACACTATATTTTTATTGCTTCATGCACTATTTGTTTTTCTTGGAGCATAAGTTGTTTTAGTTTTCTTTATTAGTTTAGTTTTGGTTGCTGCAATAAATGGTTGGACCCCAACAAATTTCTTTTGGAGAAGTTGCCTTGCTTTTTATTTGCCAAGAACGCTCTAGTTTTCACTCTTATCAAAAACCGAGTGTTCTTCTTTTTCTGCTACTGCTATTGGTTTTCATTTTCGCCTTGATTTGCATTCAAACCTTGTCATATCTTTTCATCAAGGTGTATTTTTGTCTCTGATCTTTATTGGTTTTCATCAAAAGAGGTGTCTTAAAAAATTTCAAATGGTGTTGGAAAAGAGAAAAAGCTTTATGCAAAAAGTGGTACAAGAAGGAGCTTGTGTAGACTGTGGCTTAGGCTTTTTCATCTCATGCTTGATATCTTTTTGATAGTATGATTAGTGGTTTGCTATAGCATGACTTATCTCAAATAACTGAGATTGCTTAATGAGCCTTTGAAAAAAAATCATGCGTTATTTTTATTTTTTGGAAGCATTATTTTGGTTTTCTCCTTGATGTTTTATTTGGGTTGACTTGGCGCATGCTCACACATGTTAGACTCATACAAAGTCGCCAATAGCCTCTATGATCATTTAGTTTTTGAATTTTGATGCCATCTTATGCTTCTTTTAATGTCATTTTGTCGCTTTGCATGATTATGGCCATTATTGCTCTCTTAGTTGGTCGCTCCCAGTCTTTTGCTAGCCCTCGCCTTGTACTGAGTATGAGCTCTACTCGTGCATCCAACTTCTAAAAACCAAAGTTTGCCAAAGTGTCCACCATATATACCTACTAGCAATTTGCTATTCCAAGTAAATTTGACTTGCTTTTATCTACTCTTCAAATTAAACTCTTACCAGTGTTATGCGAAAATTGGTCAGTAAAGCTCTCACGAACTGGAAGGCACACTTTACTTTTTCTTGTTCTTAAAAATTTGACATTGTGGTCTCTTATGTTGAGTTGTTATGCTTGCAAGTTGTAAGTTGGATACTAGCCCAACCATGCCGTCATGGGGCAAGCTTTCAACATTGCACTTTTTATTTGAGTTGATATCGTGATCTTTTGTTTATGGATGTCCGCGGTGTGAAATGAATTGGGAATCTTGCGGGGATCATGGAGTTTGTATATGTGTTAGGGAAACACCTGGGCCGCCAATCTAAGCCATGCATAATTCATGGTGGAAATTTACAGCATACCCATGGTGGACATTCGACGACGCATCTCAAAATAAAAAGCTAAATAAATAGCAAATAAAAAAGATGTCGAGGTGTTCATTGTCTGCTTGTCCTGTCATTTTGATGTGGGCTTGTTCCATGTCATCGGGCACGGAGGTACCCCGTTGGTGGTTCTCGATGATACATATATACTTACAATGACAAGAGCCTTGCTTGGGACTCTAAGTAGAGTAGCATGAGGTTTGGGTACTCGTATTCACGGGGCACGAGGTTTTCGACTTATGATTTGTCAAGCATATGCATCATAATTGTTCTCGCATTAACTTTAACCATTCAAGATGCTTATGATGGGGGCAATGAGAGCTCAAAGCCGGTAAGTAACATAATTTTTGAAGGTTATAAAACTTGCAATCACTGCTTCCCTCTGCGAAGGGCCTTTCTTTTACTTTTATGTTGAGTCACCACCTTCTATCTTTATGCACCATTAAGAGAGCATAGTTGTCATTCTTACTATAATATGCATTGTCCCAAAGTTTTCATTGATTGATCCATATTGTTGGTTTCACTTGTTCTCAAATTATTTGTATCTAGTCGCCCTCTTAAACTTGAAGGTGTCCTATGCATTTATGTTTTGCTCTCTATGAAGGACAAGCTGAAAACCATTTGTATGTTTTCCCTTATGATTTGAACACACGTTTGACTTTCATTGTTTCATTTTCATGATCTTTTGTTTGTGTTCATTTTCATGTTTATAACAAGGTTGCTAAGTTTCTATTGTCAAGATTATATCTTTCATGGCCATGTTTAAAGTTCTTATGATCCCAGCTCACAAATGCTTACATATATGATCAAGATTGTGTAGGTGCATGTCACCTCAAATATTATTCTTTTGTTATCACTTACCTACTCGAGGACGAGTAGGAGTTAAGCTTGGGGATGCTTGATACGTCTCCAACGTATCTATAATTTTTGATGCTCCATGCTTGTTTTTACACCATTTGCCTACTGTTTCGTTACACTTCGTGGCACTTTTATGCATTTTTCAGAACTAATCTATTAACAAGTCGCCACAGTGCCAGTTCCCTGTTTTCTGCTATTTTTGTGTTTCAGAAAAGCTACACAGGAAATATTCTCGGAATTAGACGAAATAAGTTCCTGAAGTCTTATTTTTTCTGGAAGCTTCCAGAGATCCAAAGAGGAGTCGGAGGGGGTCCACGAGGGCCCCACACACCAGGGCGGCGCGGTCCAGCCCCTGGCCGTGCCCCCTATGTGTGAGGTCGCCTCGGTCCACCTCTGACGATGCCCCTTCGCCTATAAAGACCCCCCCAACGGAAAAAACCTAAAAAACCCGATCAATTTTCCAGAACACATCGCGATCCGCCGCCGCCGTCGACCCGAAGATCGGGAGGGTCCAGAAGCTCTTCCCGGCACCCTGCCGGAGAGAGGAATCGCCACCGGAGATCTTCTTTATCGCCATGCTTGCCTCCGGAGCGATGAGTGAGTAGTCTACCTTGGATTATGGGTCCATAGCAGTAGCTAGATGGTTGTCTCCTCCACCATGTGCTTTATGTTTAGATCTCATGAGCTGCCCTACATGATTGAGATCACCGTTATGTAATTCTACATGTTTGGTTTGTTGGGATCCGATGAATATTGGTGTTATGATTGAGTTGCTATACTGAAATATATCTTATGCTATCTCTATGTTGTTTATGATCTTGCATGCTTTCCGTTGTTAGTAGCTATCTTGGCTGAGTAGTTGCTAGTGACTCCAAGAGGGGGTATTTATGCTCGATAGTGGGTTTATGCCTCTATTTAACCTGGGGGAGTGACAGAAACCTCTAAGGTTGTAGATGTTCTGTTGCTACTAGGGAGAAAACAACATTCATATGCAAAAGGGCATATGCTTTGTTTACATTACACGCTTTGCTTAATGCAATTATCTGTTATTCGCAACTTAATACTCATGGGGTGTTCGGATGATATCCCCGAGAGTGGATTATTAGTCATAGATGCAGTTGGATGATGGTCTATGTATTTTGTTGTAATGCCCAGAGTAAATCGCATAGTGATCTTCTCGACATATCACGTTTATCTTTATTCTATCAATTGCCCAACTGTAATTTTTTTACACTGCATGTAATTTTTTTACCCTGCATGTGTTATTTATCTTATGGAGAGACACCACTAGTGAACTGTGGACCCCAGTCCTATTTCCATCATATTGCTATCACCTGTTTACTTTACTCGCACTGTTTACTTTACTCGCATACTATTATCACTTTCCACTCGATACGCTCATACCCTTTGTTTCAAGCAAACCGGTGAGATTGACAACCTCATCGCAAGTTGGTAACAAAGTACTTGGTTGTGTGTGTGCAGGTTCCATGTTGCTGCTCGCAAAGCAAAGCTTGGACGAGGCGCCCTATAAATTGTCCGGAGCTGTCGCGAAGCTTGCAAGCATCACCTTCAGTCGTATTGTCTGCTCTTCTCCTGATCGACATACTTTGGTTTCTTAACTGAGGGAAAACTTGCTGCTATATTCATCAAAACCTTCTCTTGAGGTTTTCCAACTGGCCGGTCATTTACTACACATCTTTCATACAATCATCACCGCGCCACCAGCGTGCTACAACGAGATCATGAGGATGCTGCAATTACCGGGCCGCTGATGATGGCGACCACATCTGGAGGGAACGCGACCTGACTAGTTGGGAACTGCAGCCATGGTGCTGGCCTGCCTGAGCCAGAAGTGCTGATGCATCAGCTGCGACGAATCTGATCTGATCAAACCTAATCAATTAATGTGTATTGTTCTTCGCGTTATTTTCACGAATTGTTTTTCTTGTAACTGCTCCGAGATCCATACGATATTACCTATCAGATACCCAAAATACCCCTTAAAAATCAAGGGTCAGATTTTCCCGGTACTCCATTGTCACCTCCGGGAATACTGGGTACCATAAAATTCGCCTTTTGGCTACACAAAAATAACAACTGTCTAGATCTGAGTATATATATTTGATATCTACAAGTTTTATCAATTTTTTTATTTTTGTGTAGCTCACAATACATAGTATTTAGTAATAATTTTTTTGCATAATTGTAGATTACATTATTAACTATATTCATATTTATTTTCATAATTCTTTAAAACTTAAAACTATACTTTTAATTTTTTTAAAGCGGAGGGAGTACTGAAACCTGAGAGCCAAAAGATTTTTTTGGCGAGCCCCTTTAATTTAGTCGTAACTCGTACGTGTAGACTAATCGCTCACCGTGTAGGACAGTAGGAGTTGGGGTCGTGATCTTCCGCTGGCTACTGACATGTGCAGGTTCATATGCATATATGCTTCCTATATTTTCCTTAGGAGACCCGCGCGTATATATAGTACTCCCTTCGTTTAATATAAGATATTTTAGCTTTGTGAAGCAAATGTATCTAGACATCTTTTAGTGTGTAGATTCACTCGAATACACACACTAAAAAATATCTAGATACATTTGCTTCACAAACCTAAAACATCTTATATTTTGAAACGGAGGGAGTATATTTCATGTGAGATATGTATATGATCATTCTTGATTCGGTAGCAGTTGTTTGTAGGGAGATACCGCATACAAAATCATTCGCTATATATCCTTGTCTACAGATATCGTACAATATATAGTAGAGTACCAGCTAGTACGTATTATACTACTACAGTACTACTTGACTTGACGCCACGGTGCACGCTATGGGGAGTATGTATGTGGTTTACAGCAAGTACGTAAGGACTCTGGAATTATCGCAGTCAACAATTCTAATAGAGCGTTTGATTCGCGAAAAATGCTTTTAGCTCCTGGGCTATCTAGAGCCCTATATTTGAAACTTTAAAAAATTCAAATTTCAAAGGTTCAAAAAAATAAAAATAAAATACCTGGGTGTAGCTAAATGTATATACTACAATCTTTTAAATTTTTAATACGAAATACCTTATAGTGTAGGCTCGGGAAAAAAAGACAAATTGGGGAAATTTTGGGAAAAAAACAACACTGTTTATGCTTCTAGATCTGGATTTTTGTTATTTTTTCCGAGGACAAAACACAAGGTATTTCGTATTGCAATTTTGCAGGATGGTAGTATATATAATTGGCTCCATCAATGTTTTTTATGAATTTTTAAAAGATTTAAAATTTGACTTTTTTGAGGTTTAAATAAAGGGCTCCATGGAGCTCATGTTCCAAAATGACGCACTCATTTGATTCGTGCCTAATAAAGGCTGATAATATTGTTTATCCTCTTCATGTGAGCTTTTTTTTTTCAAAAAGAGAGCATAGTCCCAGCCTCTGCATCGAGCGATGCACACAGCTTTTTAGGTGGTCTAAACAGGTGCAATCCACCCATTAGGATTATGAACCGAGATTTATTAATACATTTTTTTAGATTAATTGGTATTTTTAGGAACAATTCATTCACCTCGATCTGACGATAATAAAACAGATGAAACAAAACTGACGGAACTCAACGCTGCCAAAAGCGTGAAAGGGAACAAAAATTACGTGGGACTGAAACTAAAATTATTAATTTATTCTATTTAATTTAGCGATACTTAGTGGACGATCTTCATTAATTTTTGAGAATATATCTAATCTTTACGGTCGTGCCTCTCACTCTCTGGCAAACAAACAGAAACACCACCCTATCTCCCATTTTATCCCTTCACCAACGTCGACGGGGCGTTGGGGAATTGGGGAGCGTGCGGTGGTGGCGGCTGAAGCCGAGGCAACGCAGGCGGCCTGCAAGGTTTCTCACTCGCCTCCCCCCCCCCCCCCCCACTTTCTTGAACACGCAAGCATGGGTGCATGACCTCTCTTATTCGTTTAGAGGCAGCTCGATGCTTGAAGATCCAGAAAAAGCAGAGCATGGATAAACGTTTTCACTCTAATTTCTACAATTTATGCAAAGGCCGTCAGGCCGTGAATAGAGGCCTAAAGTGAGTCGGCTCGAGTCATACGTGCAGGATTCTTGAGAAAAAGAACAAAGCTACCTTATAATCGGTTGACATTTCCGTGCGGCCCATGCAGCCACGACACCACTCACACCCCCCGAAGGATCTATCTTTGTTTTCCATCTTCTTCATCATCGTCTTGTACTCTCTAAACCCAGTTTGTAAGAGCTCTTAAGCTAAAAAAAAGTAGGCGGGGGGGGGGGGGGGGGGGGGGGCGGCTCCAAACACAATATTTTGTCTTTTTGTCTTACTTCCGGAAGATGAAACTCGATTGACAAGATCAGCTGAAACGCTGACCAAGCAAAATAGACTTGTGTGCCATGCACTTCATTTCCTATATCACTACCGGTGTGTCGCCCAACCGTGGAACAAAGTATGCTGGCCGGTACGTCGTTAGCTGACCACGCTCGCATCATGTGCCCTGAGGCCTGAGCCAATATACGCAACAATAATGCAAGCAAGAAAGAAGAAGAAAAGGAACCCACACAGATGCATGAAACCAGGGAAAGAATAATCCGGTACGTACAATTCAAGCAAGTACAAATCATTCATCTCAGCAAGTACATGAAAGCATCATCTGAATTATAGGGGGCCTAAAATAAAGACACCACGTTAATCCACATCATCTGAATTATTTTGATAGTTAGATCTAAAATATACGGCTATGATTTAACTAGAGAATAATAGTTACGTAACAGTCAAATCTGATTTAGCACGGTCAGTTTGACACAGTTTGACACGTATTACGGGTGGTCCAAGTCCGTTTAGAAAAAATGTGGTGGGGTGTGCAAGTAACGTGATGCAATTTTCTTTAATTGGAGCCGTATTGGAGCCAACAACTTCTTACTTTGAACAATATTGTTTGAGTTTGTTCAAACTACGTCTCAATGCCGGCAATGTCGTACAATATGTATGTAAGGAAAAGAAAAACGCCACAGCAAGAACGTGCCATGGGATTGGTATATATGTATATGAATTGGTATATGGGTATAAATGATAAAATATAGTACTCCCTCCGATCTAGATACATTCGTATTTGCCAAAGGTAATATAAGTCGAAGGGAGTAAGTAGGCAAAAAAATACCAACGATACCCACAAAAAATTAGTTAACGAGAGTACAGTGTGAAAGAAAATACATACATATATTTTGATGACTATGTCTGCACATTTTTATTACTTTGAGAGAGAAAACTATAAATTGTGCATGTATAAAAATTGTGTGAAAATTTCAATGCTAATTAAAAATTCAGTTGTATGACGTATCTCCCTCCATAAAGATAGAGAGTCCACGTGAAGTAAGGAGGCATTCCGCAAAATTTGTAATGATGATTAACTTTTTGCACTCAAGTCTATATGTGTTAATCTTTCGAGAAGAAAATAGAAAATTTCATACTAATAATGCAGAATTGTTTATTTACCAATACCAAAATTAATATTTATTTTCTCATTTTAAGATGAGATATATACCTCCTTTTTTAACATATCTACAATTCAATTATATGTGTTCAATTAAAGAAATAGTAATATAAAGTACTCGCTCTGATCGGAAAGTGTTGGTGACTTAACAAACTTTGTATTAAGTTAGTACAAAATCACTGACACTTATTTCCGATTGAAGGTCGTAGTATATAATAGATTTGTTTAATCTATATCCCCTTCAAAAAGTAATGAAATAGAGGCAAGTCACATATATGAGGTGCATGAAGTAAACTAAGCGGTAGTTTGAAATTATGGGGAGATGGCACAAACTAAAATAATATGAATAATATTTGAGTGCAATACATTCTTGGAGATGAACGATAATAAGAGTATGGGCTTTATGCTCTTTTGAAACGAATAGACTACTCTCTATGTCCTCAAATAAATGGCATACAAATTTAGTAAAAAAGTCGATCTCCGTAGAATAATAACCCTCAATTTAAAATGAAGTGCTACCGAAATTATATATATTTGTGGTGGTAAGAAGACACTACCAATTGCGTAATGGATACCGTGATTGAAAAATTTTCATATGTGCAAGCCATGCACTAAAACCGAGAATCAGTTAATTATGATGTCGACATTTGCATGATACAACAATACATGTAAACAAGAATGTAGAACGAATATATGAAATGGTGGAAGATATTGGGAAATGAGAGAAATTAAGCATACAAAAATATGAATACCTTTGTTCCAATACATATCGTGTTGCAGAATATTACATAATTAAGAAAAATAGTAACATAAAATTTGAGCACAAAAATAATTAGGGATTACCATTATTTGGAATATATGTAAAAAAAATAAAGTTAAATCTTGGGGATGGTGTCTCTACCTAAGACGTGACATATTTTAGACTGGACGGGGGATGTTAATATTTCATAATAAAGAGTAATGAGAAAATGAATTGATCATGAGAAGATAAAATCTAAATTCTCACAAAATGGTTGCCCTAGCAGTAAACAATATATATTTTCACTAATATGTTATCGAAGTCTTCAAATGCTTATATAAGTATCCAACCAAATTATAATAGTGTTTTGTGCTAGGCTGTTGTTTTCTCCACTACAATTTAATTGCCTTACAGGTTCATAATAAATAATAATTATCCTATTAAAGCACATTTGATAAAAAACGGATTAGGAAGCAGGTCTAAAAGAATCTCAGACCAAAGTACTGGACTAAACCTATTGATCTCTTGAATCTTACTATCAAGAGAAGTGAAAAGATATGTTTTCTTTATTGTGCACACCATAATCTGAAAACTAATTTGATGTTTTTTATAAAGCATATCATGAGCAAGTCAGCTTAATAACTATATATAAATGTCATCGGGTGAGAAATTATTATTTACACATCAACATATAGGTTTTGTCTACCCTAAATCAATCAAAAAAAATCATAAGATCTAATCTCACATTAACGTAACATAAAATAAAAAATAGATCCAAGATTGCAATATAAATTTAATTCTATGTAGTGATATAAATGACCACATACGGAAGGCGCATATAATCACGGATACTCTCATTTTTGTGGTAACAATTATTCTCCCACTAATTGCATTTCATTAAAGATGTCTCCCGCACAACATTTTTTTTATTATCCATAATATTTGAGGTCTACAAAAAATCATGTTAATTCTAACCTTATAATGTAAAGTTCTACAGAACTCTAAAATCTCTTTCGACATATTAAAATGGTGTCCTCCCATTTACGAGGGCCACCATGCTAGTTTCTTTAATTATTATTGCCCCCATTTTAAGAAGCAAATTTTTAAAAAGCTAAATTAGCTTTCAAAAACGCTTACATTTCAACCGATCGATATTGACATGCTGGTGATTGGTGAATGCCACTGATCGATCATAAAGATCAGCTCTATAGTCATACATGGATCATGCGGCGGGTCTCTACGCAAAGAGAAGTTTCGTCAAGAAGCTTCCGAGAAGCTTCTTTCATTTGCACATCTTACCGGTCTTTTTCGATAAAGAGCGCTTTATTACTTAAAGGTTTTAAGTTTACACCCGACCTCTGCATAACAAAGATGCACACAGCCCAAGGAACGAACAGGTCTCAAAAAAGAAGACAAGACAAGATTACATATCATACTGAGTAATTGTAAAATTGCCTAAGTAGAAGCACTAATCCGTAAGCTATGCGGCCATCCATGTTGGGAAAAAGTATCCCGCACCGTTGCTTCCAGTCGTGCACAAATCTCCGTATAGAGGTCTCGATCCTGTGGACGCTGCAGAGCAGACCACAAACGGAGTGTACCAGTAGCTCTGTAGATAACCTGCAAAATGGAAGAATTTTTATCATTACAAACTTTATCATTTCTACATAGCCATAGCGACCAAATAAAGGCAATCGCTCCCACCCTAATATGCTTTTTGAACCTATTGTCTATACCATTTAGTCAATTCCCAAATATCTCTACTATATTAATTGTCTAGAAGTGGTGATTGTTGGTACGTGTATCCACCGCTTTGAAAAAAAAATCGTGAAAAGAACCGCTACCGCACGCCCTACGTCGCTACATATCGCGCCCACCTCTCCGATATCATCGCTGAGACGGTTCCCGTCTCAAGCTCGCTCTCCCTTCCCTGAGCCACGACCTCCCGGCGCCTCCCTCACGATCTCCCCGGCAGCCTTGGCTCCTCTTAGGAGGGCGTGCTCCACCTCCACTCCTCGACTCCGGGGTAGCAAAAAACCCAATCGCTCCCCCCCCCCCCCACCCCACGCGACGCGGACGTGGCGACGTGGCCAGCCGGCGGCGATGGCAGAAGGAAGCCCGGCTCAGGTCAGAGGCACTAGGAGGCGGCAGAAGAAGGGAAGGTCACGGCAGCCTTCACCGGGAGGAGGCGAAGCGGTGGGCGATAGAGCTGGGGAGGAGGTTTGTCGGGTCGAAGGGCTCTCGCGTCGATGCTAGCAAGGTGCGGTCGGCTGCCGACAGCCTGCGCGCGAGGCAGAGAGCGGCGGGATGAGGGGAAACCGAGGGGAGGGAGCGGCGGCGCGTGAGGAGCTAGGGGCGCAAGCGAGCAAGGCTGAGCGAGGATGTTTCTTCAGTGCGAGGCCTGGTCTTCTGATCCAGATCTTCCCCTGCTACCAATGTCTTTCTTGATGATGTGGTGCTAAACTATCCTCTCTCTGCCCTCTCACCTATTTCTCCTCTCTACAGCACGCGCAGACAAGGGAGACGCCTGGCGATTAAACGATGGTCCTTCCACTTCTAATCCCCTTCTCTTGATCGAGTACGGCCTGCTAGCTACCAGGTGATCATCTAATTTGAATTTTGCGTTCCGTCTCTTCTGTGCATAAATACTAGCACGATGCAAAGCAGCGGTGGAGGAAAGTAAGTGCAGGGCTGGATTGGAATCCAATCCAATGGATCCAGCGTTGAATTATCTAGATTTTACATGATAGATTAGACTGACACTTCACGTACGATGGTTTTTGGGAACTTTAGAAAGTCTGAAAACCCCTGTTCTGTTGGATAGTTGAGTTATCCATGTTCAGAAACAGCGGCGGAGCTACATAAAATTTTATGGGCGGGCCAGCCTAAAGGAAATGGCATTGGTTTGCTAAAACAGGAAGCTAAAGTACCTATTTATAGGCAGTTGAGCAAAATCATGGGCGGGCCATGCCATGGTTTTGCCCCCATGTAGCTCCGCCACTGTTCAGAAATATGACCAAATTTCTGCATGGCAATGGCGTCTGGGTGAGCCTAGCGTGCGGGGCTAGGGGCCGGGATAGGCGTCCATGCTGACCAACTTTGCAAGGTACGCGGCGCATGGCTGCTACCGCTGTGTGAGCTCATGGACATGTACCGCTGTACCGGTGTGTACTCCACGAGTCCCTATACCTTGGAAGACTCCAGACATGAAATTACTCTGAGAAAGTCTATAAACTGTTTTATGCTCGTTAGACTGCCGTGTCTAAATTGCAGCACATAGTAGTGAGATATGTCTGTTGATTTGGTGTCTAATTTTTTTTATGGTGGATGTTCCAGCATGATGGGCTGGTGCTGGTGATCATGGGGCTTTACCTTGTTGTGTAGGCAGGACAGAGAAAAGTGTTGACAGCGGAGAGGCTACTGTGAACCAGCACCGGTGCAGTTCGGAGAACGTAGCAGAACAGGAGAGTGTGAACATCTGGATTGACATGATTTAATCTGATTGGTATCAAGGTCGCCCACCTCGGCCACCTTGGTCAAGTCAGCCGTCCAGGTGGGTTCACTACATTCTATCGGTTGAGTGCATAGTTGTTTCTCGATTAATAAATGTAAGTCTTTCTCTTACGATATTTGGTTAGAGGTTTTAATCTGAAACAAGCATGTGTTGATTGCATGGCATGGCTATGTAAGTGGCTACATGTTGTGGTTGTTGGCAATTGGCATGGAGTAAAACTCAAATCTTCTTGATCACTTCGTTAGTTCATTAGCTGTATTGGGACATGCTACATCGCACTGTTGTAATACTGGCCAAATATTGAAACAATACATGTTATTTTTTTCACATTTGTTATCTTTTTTTCTTAATTGTATATGAAAATTCTTCAAATAAAAATTTCACATTTTCTGTTTACACGTGAGAAATGCATGGTGATGGAAAAATAAATAAAAAAACCGTAGCAACGCACGGGTATTGTGCTAGTATTGGTAATACTGCATGGTGGTAACAAGGTTGAAGCTACATGGATGACTGACCATATAGATCTAGCGAAACGGCAATGGAAGAACAAGTGTTTAATTGTTTCATCCTGGTGACAAAAAACACACTTTTTACTTCCATGCCAATTCCGTTTAGCAAGATTATCTTTCGTTAAAACAACTTCTTTACGTAGGTACCATCCAAATACCTTTATCTGTAATGGGATTTTTAACTTCCAGAGCTTATTGTTGCTAATTTTATCGATTGGCACATCGGGTAAAATAAGAGCATTGTACATAGATGCTACAGAAAATTTTCCATTCTCATGTAGATTCCAACGGAATTCGTCATGTCCATCTTGTAGTTGGATGTTTGCCAAACGTAAGAGTAGAGCATTCCAATCTGTAAGTCTTTATCCGGACAAATCCCTTCTAAAAGTCACAGAAGGTGGAGAACTTTTCATAACTTTAGCGAGAGTATCCCCTTTATGACGTACATCTTACCGGTCTTATCCACATGAAACTAAATTAAGCAGGCTTTGTGCGTACGTGTCGTGTGGCAAAGCTTCACCGCCTCCTTTTTGGAGCACAGATGTGCTGTGTCATGGACGGTGCAATTAACTCGGTATTTGCACTTTACAACCTGATCGAAGTAGCTTCCTTGGGGCAGAGACGGATAGTAACATGACAAAACCTGTCCGGGCCAACCAAGAAAAATGATGGAGATATGTGGTTTCTTTTAGTTGTCTGGGTGACTGGGTGAGGAGAGGTGGTTTCGTATTCTCGAAAAAAAGGAAGATGGTTTTGTACATCCGTATTTCTTTGTGTACATCGAGAAGTCTAGATATATGCGTACAGAGTATAAATTTAGATAATATTAAGTCAAAAATTTAGATAATACTAGTGCTGGAATAGTGATTGCAGTCGATCGAGCTGTGCATGTGTACGTGCGTTCGTGCGCCCATGTATCTGTAGGTCTGTAATGTGCCTGCCCTGTATCACTGTGCATACGGTTCTGACAGGATTAATTATTGGTCAAGTCTGATGCTCCTTGATTACCAGCTGAACAAGCTCGTAGCTCGCCGCAGAGGATCCGGGGAGCGTCATCGATGCGGTTCATGCGCCGACGAGCGCAGGCGCCCACGCGGCATCGCGGAGATCTTCGCTGCCACAGGAGCCCGTATCTTTCACGAAAAAGTCAATTCTAAATCTTGAATTTGGAGAGGTTTGTTGAAATAAACCCCGAACTTTGAATCCCTATCGTTTATACCCTGAATTGTTGAATTCCGGTCTAAATTAAATCCTGAAACGGTTTGACCAAGTTGACTGATGCCAAGAAGACAAAAATTTACAAAAACTCCCCTACATAACTATCTATTCTAGTGTGTGGTCCCTAAATCTCAATCTCTGGATTCAATTCAGCCCATGAAAAAGCGTCGCCGTCAAACAACGTGGCCACCTCAAGGAGCAGAGCCAAGATGGCTGGGCGGGCGGGCCAAGGTTGACTGGGGCGGGCGGGCCAAGGCCGAGCTGGGACAAGCCAAGATAGTCGGGCGGGGCGGGTGGGTCACGGACGAGCCAAGATGGCCCGGCGGAAGCCGCGACGGACTGCAAGCTCCAATCAAGATTGGCGAGTGAAATCGAGCGGGGCGGGCGAATCACGTCCGAGCGAAAGCAGCGACTGCCTGCGAGCTCCCGCCGTTGGTGACGGGGTCAATGCCGCAACTCCTTCGCCTCTCCTCGCCCATCCCCCTCCCCTTCCCATCCCGTCCACCTCCAACAAGAGTAGGCTGGCGATCGCCGCCTCTGCCCATGTCGGTTGTCTCCATTGAGCATTGCTTTTTTTATTGGGGCGAATTAGGATGGAAGATGAATCAGACATGCGGGTCCCACTAGTCAATGATACAATTGGTATTCCCGCCCGGGATTGTTCCTTTTCCTGGTGCGCCAAATAGCTCTAGGGTTCAACTTAGACCGGGATTCAATAGTTTAGGGTACAAATGACAGGGATTCAAAGTTTGGGATTTATTTTGGCAAACCTTTACAAATTCAGGGTTTAAAATAGACTTTTTCCTATCCTCCACGTCGCACGCGCAACCCTTTATTTTCTGGGCCAGATTTGGACGCCAATGAAGATGACTGATGACATGTGTCGAAGCTTAGCTGTAATGTGTCATATCGATTTGTTTTTCAGTAATCTCTCCTTTCCAAATTAGGGTGCCGATAGTTTTTTGACAAAGTTAAATTTCTTAAAGTTTTGACCAACTATATTTAAAAATAGATACTTATAATTGATACGTTTCAAACGTATCTATAATTTTTTATGCTCCATGCTTGTTTTTACACCATTTGCCTTGTGTTTCGTTACACTTCGTAGCGTTTTTATGTGATTTCTGGAACTAACATACTAACAAGATGTCATAGTGACAGTTCCCTGTTTTCTGCTATTTTTGTGTTTCAAAAAAGCTACACAGAAAATATTCTCGGAATTGGACGAGACAAGTTCCCAAACTCCTATTTTTCCCGGACAATGGACGAGGACCGAAAGAGAGCCGGAGGGGGGGCAAGGGGTTAGCCTCACCATGAGGGGGCGCGGCCCAGCCCCTGGTCGCGCCCCCTGTGGTGAGACCCCCCTGGTCGCCTCCTGACGACACCCCTTCGCCTATAAAAAGCCTCCCGACGGAAAACCCTAAAACAATCGGCGAAATTTCCAGAAAGAGTCCCGCAGCTCTGCCGCCGCCGCCGACGAATTTCGGGGAACAGAAGTCTCTGTTCTGGCACTCTGCCGGGATGGGGAAGTGCCCCCGGAGCTATCTCCATCGGTCTCTATCGCCGTCTCCGTCGTCTTCATCGACCTCACCGCCATCTCCACCAACCTTGCTGTCTCCTATAATGAGGAGGGAGTAGTTCTCCCCCGGGGCTAAGGGCTCTGCCGGTAGCTATTTGGTTCACCTCTCTCTCCCATGATGTGATCTTTATGTGATCGTGAGCTTTGTATCTAGTTGAATTGGTAGATGCTATTATTCAGATATTATGCTACTCCCGTGCTTTATATTTGTAAACTCCGGAGATACCTTGTATCATGGTGTGAAGGTGACTAATATGCGCATCATGTGTATCTTTTTGGTTAATATCTCTATAAATTGTTGGTGTTTGTTGGTGTAAGGGTAATTGCCCCTAAGTGTGTTTTTGGTAATTAATGACAATCCCTATAGACTAATGTTTTCATTGAGCTTTTTGTGAACGAATTGTTCATAGGAATTGCTTAAAGTCCATGTGTTGGATTCAAGGCTTGGATGCCATGAAGATAAAGATTTATCTTAAGTATTGGCATCAAGATCATTGAATAGAAGAGGTGAATTCATTATGATCAAGAAGAAGAAATAAAGCTGTAGTTCTTGTGTAGAACTCATGTAATCCATGCTCTAGCTTATGTGTTAAGCCAAGGAGTCTCAAGATCTTGAGAGTTTGGTTACATGAGAAGAATTCAAGATATGGCTCTATGTCGAGGTC
Source organism: Dactylis glomerata (assembly GCA_007115705.1). Lineage (NCBI taxonomy): Eukaryota > Viridiplantae > Streptophyta > Magnoliopsida > Poales > Poaceae > Dactylis > Dactylis glomerata. Next base: position 1,224,652 of record QXEO01000186.1, read on the forward strand.
ATGATGGTCTCATGAGTTGAGATATGATTGACTAATACCTAGAGCATGCAATCAAATGAAGAATTCTTTATGTGGCTCAAGATATTGTGATAGAGCATGAGAAGATTCAAGGTTGACCAAGGCAAAGATCAAAGATTGGATTCTAGTTTGGTCAACACATGAAGCATAAGTAATGTGCCACATGGGACCAATCGGTCTTGTGGTATGGTATGGTTTGTCAATTATGCTTTGTGAACTAACCCATTACTTATATGTGTTTGTGTTGTCTATGTGGGTTAGTTATTGTGTCATGGATATGCATCACTAGTGAGATTTCATATAGACCATGAAAGGATGACATCAAGAGGTGGTTGTCATCAAGGTTGCGAAGTGCAAGTTTCAAGATAAGCATCTCGAGAAGATCATATGCTTGAATCTTGTTATCCATTTGGTGATAATGGAATTGTGAAGACATGCCTTAGTGAAGGTATCCCATAGTGGTGTACGGGGGAGCATATTGGAAGTCTTCACGAAGCAACAATGATCAAGTGAAGCATTCCAGCTTGACAGAAGCATGAAGTATCATCATCATCAAGATCAAGCGGGGTGCGTGATGACCCACAAGTATAGGGGGTGTATCGTAGTACTTTTGATAAATAAGAGTGTCGAACCCAACGAGGAGCAGAAGGTGTTGACAAGTGGTTTTGATCAAGGTTTCACTGTAAATACTAGCAAACGGGTTTTCAGGGATATTTGGTAATGCAAATAAATAAAGTGCGACTAAATAAAAGACAGTAGTAATAATTGTAGCAAGTGGCCCAATCCTTTCTTTAGCAAAGGACAAGCCGGTTGTGTAACTTATGATGACCAAACGTTCTCGAGGACACACGGGAGTTTCTGTCAAGTGCTTTCGCTTCATTCCGCTAAATAATCTTTACTGGTTTGATAAGTGTTATGGGGTTGAACCTGTGCTAGCGCACTACCCTTACTAGGATAAATACACACTTGTGATTATACCCCTTGCAAGCATCCGCAAATACAAGAAAGTAATTAAGATAAATCTAACCACAGCCTTAAACTCTAAGATCCTACGCTCCCTGGTGCAATGGTTTCCCAATGGAGGTTTAGGTTTCTGTCACTCCAGCAACCCCACAATTGGTAGCCAAATACACAATGCATCTCACTAGGCCCATAAATGGTGAAGTATCATGTAGTCGACATTCACATGACACCACTAGCGAAATAGCACCACAACAAATAAATATCAAACCATTAAATATTACTCAACATAATTCCACTACTAGCGACTTGACTTCTCCCATGTCCTCAAGAACTAAACGAACTACTCACAAGACATCATATGGATCATGATCAGAGGTGAAATAATGGTAAATAACAATCTGAACATAAACCTTAATTCAACGGTTCCACTTAATAGCATCAACCACAAGAGTAATCAACACCGGGAAAGTTTCCCCTAAGAATTTGACAAGATTCAACTCAAGATGTTACAGCGGGATGGCGTGGTGATGGTGGAGATGAAGGTGCTGGTGATGGAGATGATGATGATGATCTCGATGAAGTCTGGTGCGATGGTGATGACGATGGCGATGATCTCCCCTCTCCAGGAAGGAATTTCCCTGGCAGATTTCTACCTACCGAAGAGCTTTTCTCTCTCTGGTGTTTTCTGCCCCGCCGAGGCGGCGGTGTCTATCTCTAAGCCCCCTCCTCACTTAGGTTTTTCAGGGACGATGAAGTACGCGAAGGGGTGAGACCTGAGGTGGGCCAGGGTGGCCTCACACTAGGCCGGCGCGGCCAGGGGCCAGGCCGCGCCCCCTATGTGTGAGCCTACCCCCTGGCTCCTCTCGACTCCTCCTTCTGGCTTCCTGAGTCTTTTGCTAAAATATAATTTTCTGGTATTTTTCTGGAATTTTCCTGATCTTCCGAAATATGGTGTCTTGACGGTCCTTTTCCAGCAGAATCCTGACTCCGTCAACAAATCCTCCAACAATCATCAAACATGTAAAAACAGAGGAAACAACATAAGTATCATCTCTAAATATGAAATATATCAATGAATAACAGTAAATTATGATACAAAATAGTGATGCAAAATGGACGTATCAACCCCCCTAAGCTTAGACCTCGCTTGTCCCCAATTGAAAACTAAACTCGGTAAACATGACCACAGGTTTATGGAGTGAAGTGTCGATAATCAAAATACGGACAAGAAGCATCACATTCACCAAGGCACAAGTTATAATAGACAGCAACTTCCCTTTATAAGATGTAGACTTGCAATAAGTAATAGGGAATCACAAATAAAGATGCACAAAGTAAACTATAATTGGTGGTGGCAAACCTTAGTTCTTGGTCAGAGAACAATGAACAAACTATACTAGCTTTTAAATGGAGCCTTTTTAAAACAGAGCTAATATAGCAAAAACCATATGCTCAACGAGACAAACTTTTTGCATTCATAGAAAGCTTTCAGAGACATATTCTTTCAGATAAAAGCGTTATGCAAAGCAAGGAAGATAGTAAACATGATTAAACAGATCAACATATGGATGAGTGAAACATAACAACTCAAATGCTTGCTTGAGATAGAAGGGAATAGGTTGACTTAACATAAAAGTAAAAGACAGGCCCTTCGCAGAGGGAAGCAGGGATTAAACATGTGCTAGAGCTTTTCATTTGTAAAACAGAGGTAAAAATTGTTTTGAGAAGTGATTGCTTTTGTCAACGACTAGCAACGGAGTTCTTGATATCTTCCATACTAAACAAGTGAGAGCGGTTCCGAGATGTTTGATTAATTGGCATATTGGTGCTCTTTTATAGCTTGGCACTCCTCCCCACCTTTTCCTTTCTCAAACCATGGCTAACCGATTCCATCAGGTGCCGACCAACTTTCACATACCAAGGAGGAGTGCTCTTTTCTTTCTTTTCTTTTTGAGATTATAATGGTCTGACCAGCTCCCTTACAAAATTAGTGACGAGCAGATGAAGCTGCCTAGTCGAGGGGTACTTAATTTAGTATGGAAGATAACAAACCCATCCACTACGTCCTCATGAGCTAAAAATAGTGGCACAAAATGAGAAGTATTTGAAGGTTTTTGAAAGGTAGCACATGAAAATTTACTTGGAATGGCTTGAAATACCATGCATAGGAATTTATATTGGACACTTTTGGAAGTAACTTGGTTTTTAGGAATTGGATGCACGAGAAGTATTTCCTCTCAGTACAGGTCTTTGGCTAGCAAGGCTGGGTAGCAAGCATAAGAGTTGCATGAAACAAACAAACATACATATAATAAGAACAATCATGCAAACTTACTTGAAGGTACAATGATTTTAACTTTGAGAATAATAATGCTAATAAGCCAATCATAGGGAAAACTGAAGTGATGTAACTACAAGCACTTCTTTCTTCTTTTCTACTCAAACCTCAAGGTAATGTTGCTACTGACCAAGCTAAGTTTGCCAAAACCAACTAAATTTACTCATGCTCCCAAAGTGATACCAATACTAATCAACAAGACTAATCGTATAAGAAACATTGCAAACTAAAATAAAGTGTGCGGAAAGTAAACGATAAAACTTCTCATTAATATTTCATTACAGCAACTCACACCAAGGGATACATAGATAACCAACTAAGGAGGATACTTCCACACTGCAAACTATTCTATAAGATAACTTCTCTATTCATGATATGACTCTACTTGAAAAGTAAATGAGTAAAAGGTGATGATGTGATACCGCGGCACTCCCCCAAGCTTGGAACAAGCCAAGGGGATGCCAATACCGATGATGAATTACTCCTTTGGCGGTGGTGGTGAGTCTTTATCATCATCGTACTTCCAAGGCAGAGGTCCCCGTCAAGGAAGGATGTCTTGGTCTCCAATATCCTGAAACTTGCAGCCGCACTCATTTGTTGAAATCTAGCTTCATACTCACAGTTTTGGTTCTGCAAGTCATAGAGTTGTGCTTGTAATTGGTTAGTGGTCTCATGGAGCGAAAAGATGTCCTTCCAGAGTTCTGTAGTCTCCTTCTTGTACTTGGTGACAAGCTCTTGATTGATCCTATGGATGATGTCCACCTCGCGTTCCGCCATCTTCTTGTATTTAAAAACTTCTTATTCCAGTGCTTCCATCCTGGCTTCATGACTTCCTTCCCCCTTGAAGACTTGGACATCTTTGATCTACAACTCCCCATCTTTGAGCAACAACTCCTTCGGATGCATCTTTAGTTCCCTCATATACGGATTAATGATATCCGCAAGAGGGTTCTCCTCGGATGGACTGGACAAAGGCATCGCAACTCCAAAGCCGAGAACAATCCCCTGACAGAAATAGCTCGAAACAAAACACGACAAGAAAATGATATACAGACCTCAGGGACTACGGGGGGTTATATAGGCGAAAATTATATATTGAAGCAAAATCACAGGAGGAAACCGGGACGGAAATGAGTTCCGAGGTGTTCTCACACTAGGACGGCGCGGCCAGGGGTGGACCCGCGCCCCCTGTGTGTGAGGAGCAGCCGGACTCCTTTTCCTGCCCGTTTTCATCTCATGATTTTTCATATTTAGTAAAAACAGCAAAAATAATAAAGGAAGAGTTCAACGCAAAACTCTTCTGACTAGAACTATTACCTATTCGAAAACGAACTCTGCAGGTTTCTGCAAATTGTCTTGGATGAATTCTTCTGGAGAAACTGTTTCAATAACATCAACATCTTCATTATAAGAATCTCCAGCAATATAATGTTTGAGTCTTTGCCCATTCACCACTTGTGTAGTGTCATCTTTCAACGAAGCAATCTTTATCGCACCTGAGCGGTACACTTCAACAATAACATATGGTCCTTCCCATTTAGAGAGTAACTTTCCTGCAAAAAATCTGAGACAAGACCTATACAATAGAACTTTCTCACCAACATGAAACTCTCTTTTAAGAATCCTCTTATCATACCATTGCTTGACTTTCTCTTTGAAAAGTCTGACATTCTCATATGCTTCATTTCTCCACTCATCTAGAGAACTCAAATCAAGTAACCTTTTCTTACCGACTAGTTTAAAATCCCTATTAAGCTCTCTCACTGCCCAAAGAGCTTTGTGTTCTAATTCTAAAGGCAAGTGACACGCTTTTCCGTAAACCATTTTATAAGGAGACATGCCCATGGGGTTCTTATAAGCAGTTCTATAAGCCCATAAAGCATTGTTTAACTTGCTAGCCCAGTTTTTCCTAGATCTATTGACAGTCTTCTGCAAGATAGACTTGATCTCTCTATTTGAAAGCTCTACCTGCCCACTAGTTTGGGGATGATAAGCAGAAGCAATTCTATGATTAACATCATATTTAGCAAGAGTTTTTCTAAAACCGCCATGAATAAAATGAGAACCTCTGTCAGTCATAAGATATCTAGGCACACCAAACCTAGGAAAAATAACATCCTTAAGCATTTTTAACGAAGTCTCTCCATCGGCACTCTTTGTAGGTATGGCTTCTACCCATTTAGTAACATAATCAACAACAACAAGTATGTGGGTATAGCCTTTTGAAGGAGGAAAAGGACCCATAAAGTCAAATCCCCAACAATCGAACAGTTCAATAACAAGAGTGTAACTCATAGGCATTTCATTGCGTCTAGAAATATTACCAACTCTTTGACATTCATCGCAAGATAAAACATACCTTCTAGCATCTTTAAAGAGGGTTGGCCAATAAAAACCTGATTGTAGAACCTTTTGTGCGGTTCTATCTCCAGCATGATGTCCTCCATAAGCGCTTCCATGACACTTTCTCAATATTTCTGGTTGCTCATATTCTGGTACGCATCTTCGCATAATACCATCAACTCCTTTATATAAGTGTGGGTCATCCCAAAAATAATGCCTCAAATCATAAAAGAATTTCCTTCTTTGCTGAGTTGTAAAGGTTGGAGGCAAATACTTGGAAACAATAAAGTTAGCATAATCAGCATACCAAGGAAGGTCTCGCGAAGTTACATTTATTGCGGCCAACTGTTCATTTGGAAAACTATCATTAACAGGAATAGGATCAAAAGAAATGTTTTCCAATCTAGACAAATTGTCAGCCACAGGATTTTCAGCACCTTTCCTATCTACGATATGCAAATCAAATTCTTGTAAAAGCAACACCCATCTAATAAGCCTAGGCTTAGCATCCTTCTTAGTCATAAGATATCTAATAGCAGCGTGATCAGTATGAATAGTAACTTTAGAATCAACAATGTAAGATCTAAACTTATCGCATGCAAAAACAACAGCAAGAAACTCTTTCTCAGTAGTAGCATAATTCTTTTGAGCAGCATCAAGAGTCTTACTAGCATAATGAATAACATTCAACTTATTATCTATGCGCTGTCCAAGAACAGCACCAACAGCAAAATCACTAGCATCACACATAATTTCAAAGGGTAAATTCCAATCAGGTGGTTGAATAATAGGAGCAGTAGTTAAAGCCTTCTTAAGAGATTCAAAAGCTTCCTTACAATCATCATCAAAGACAAATGATACATCTTTTTGAAGAAGATTAGTAAGAGGCTTTGAAATCTTGGAGAAATCTTTAATAAACCTCCTATAGAAACCAGCATGACCAAGAATACTACGAATACCTTTAACATCTCTGGGACAGGGCATTTTCTCAATTGCCTCAACTTTTGCTCTGTCAACTTCAATACCTCTTTCAGAAATTTTATGTCCAAGGACAATTCCTTCATTCACCATAAAGTGGGATTTCTCCCAATTAAGAACAAGATTAGTTTCTTCACACCTCTGCAAAACTTTATCAAGATTGTGCAAACAATTATCAAAAGAAGTTCCATAGACGGAGAAGTCGTCCATGAAAACCTCCACAATTTCTTCACAAAAGCCATGAAAAATAGCAGACATGCATCTTTGAAAAGTAGCAGGAGCATTGCATAAACCAAAAGGCATGCGTCTATAAGCATAAGTTCCATAAGGACAAGTAAAAGTGGTTTTCTCTTGATCTTCCTTCCTAACAGCAATCTGAGAGAAACCGGAATAACCATCAAGAAAACAAAAGTGCGACTTCTTAGACAACCTTTCTAACATCTGATCTATAAACGGTAAAGGATAATGATCTTTCTTAGTAACCTTGTTAACTTTTCTATTGTCAATGCACATCCTATAACCAACTACTACCCTTTGAGGAATAAGCTCGTTATTCTCATTAGGCACAATAGTCATACCTCCCTTCTTAGGAACGCAATGAACAAGACTAACCCATTGACTATCAGCAATAGGATAAATAATACCAGCATCAAGGAGCTTTAATACCTCATTTCTTACCACATCCTTCATCTTGGGAATTAGGCGGCGTCGATGCTCTACAACCGGCTTTGCGTCTTTCTCCATGTTAATAGCATGCTGACATAAAGTGGGACAAATCCCTTTTAAATCATCAAGAGTATATCCCATAGCTCCTCGGTGTTTCCTCAATATCTCCAATAATCTTTCTTCTTCCTTTCCTGAAAGCTTAGAACTAATAATAACAGGATATATTTTCTTATCATCTATATAAGCATATTTAAGATCATCAGGTAAAGGTTTCAATTCAAAAACAGGATCTTCCTTAGGTGGCAAAGTGGTACCAAGATCCTCCACAGGTAAATTGTGCTTGATTAATGGTTGTTGACGAAGGAAAATATCATCAATTTCTTCTCTTTCCTTACTAAAAACATCACTCTCATGATCTTCCATGAATTGCTGCAAAGCATTATTAGGATCAAGAGCAATAGAAGCAAGCTGTTCAACTCAAAAAATTTCATTAGGCATATTATTTTCATAAGAAGTCTTAGCAAACTTAGAAAAATTAAACTCATAAGACTCTCTATTAAACTTAGTGAAAATTTTCTCCTTCTTACAGTCTATCACGGCGCCACAAGTATTCAAAAAGGGTCTACCAAAAATCATAGGACAAGTTTTACTAGCCTCCTTACCAAGTATTAGAAAATCAGTGGGGTATTTAGTCTTACCGCATAGGACTTCCACATCTCAAGCAATACCCAGAGGCCAAACAGTCTCTCTGTTAGCAAGCTGAACAACCACATCAATATCTTCAAGTTCACAAGCGCCAATCTCATGCATAATTTCTTTGTAAAGCTCTAAAGGAATGGCACTTGCACTAGCACCAATGTCACATAAACCATAATAGCAATGATCTCCAATCCTGACAGAAATAACAGGAACACTTGTTTTCCTATGCCTTTTAGGATGTGAGAGAATGTTAGAAGCATCTTCACAAAAAAGAATATATTCATCGCCTACATCTTTAGTAACAAGGTCCTTCAATATAGCTACAGGAGACTTAATAGTAATTTGCTCATCAGGCTCTACAGCTTTCTTAGTACTTTTATTAGACACACTTACCAAAGTAGAATACTTTTTTACCTTAGCAGGGAAAGGTGTCTTCTCAAAAATAAGGTTCGGGCACAATGCTATCAACAGTACAAACTTTAGTAGCTGCAGCAGGAATATGACTAATGGAATCTTTATAAGGTGCATGATATTTGTTCCAATCTTTCTTTGGAACATCAAGATAAGAGGCAAAAGCCTTAAGACAATTAGCAAGTATTTGAGAATCAAGACCATAAGCAATGCTAACACTATGAAAGTCATCGGTTCCCATAAAAGTTTTAATACATTCGTAATCATAATTTATACCTGACTTCCTACCTTTGTCGTTTTCCCATCCTTCAGTATTTTCTTGGATACGGTCAAGAAGTTTCCACTTAGCATCTTCTTTCATATGAGTAAATGATCCAAAATAGGAAGCATTCAAATAATCCTTATCAGGAAGAGTAAGCCACACATAAAAATTATTAATAACAATATTATTGGGGAGCTCATGAATGGGACATTTGAGCATTAGTAACTTCAATCTCCCCCACGCTTGGGAAATACTCTCTCAATCATGAGGCCAAAAGTTATATATCCGATTATGATCTTTATGAATTTCACTTGGAGGATAAAACTTGGAATAAAAGAGAGGCACAATTTCCTCCCATGCAATAGATGGACCATCTTTGAGCAGCCGATACCACTCCTCGACTCTTCCTTTCAATGATAAAGAGAATAACTTCCTCTTGACCTGGCTCGGTGAAATACCTGCACACTTGAACAACTCGCATAATTCATGTATAAATAGTAAGTGATCACCCGGATGGACAGTTCCATCCCCTGAATAGCAGTTATCCATAACACGCTCAACAATTTTCATAGGTATTTTAAAAGGATCAACTTGAGCAGGTGGTGGTGGCGGTGGTTCATCCACATGTGCAGCAGTGGTAGAAGTGTTCCCAAATAGGAAACCAAATGGAGAATTCTCCATAGCAAAATAAAATAAAAGTAAAAGACAAAAATAAAAACAATACTCACAGCGACGGTTACCTTTACCAATTCCACTCTTCAATAGTGCTTCACTCCCTGGCAACGGCGCCAGAAAATAGTCTTGATGACCCACAAGTATAGGGGGTGTATCGTAGTACTTTCGATAAATAAGAGTGTCAAACCCAATAAGGAGCAGAAGGTGTTGACAAGTGGTTTTGATCAAGGTTTCACTGTAAATACTAGCAAACGGGTTTTCTGGGATATTTGGTAATGCAAATAAATAAAGTGCGAGTAAATAAAAGACAGTAGTAATAATTGCAGCAAGTGGCCCAATCCTTTCTTTAGCAAAGGATAAGCTGGTTATGTAACTTATGATGACCAAACATTCTTGAGGACACACGGGAGTTTCTGTCAAGTGCTTTCGCTTCATTCCGCTAAATAATCTTTACTGGTTTGATAAGTGTTATGGGGGTGAACCTGTGCTAGCGCACTACCCTTACTAGGATAAATACACACTTGTGATTATACCCCTTGCAAGCTGATGACCCACAAGTATAGGGGGTGTATCGTTGTACTTTCGATAAATAAGAGTGTCGAACCCAACGAGGAGCAGAAGGTGTTGACAAGTGGTTTTGATCAAGGATTCACTGCAAATACTAGCAAACGGGTTTTCAGGGGTATTTGGCAATACAAGTAAATAAAGTGCGAGTAAATAAAAGACAGTAGTAATAATTGCAGTAAGTGGCCCAATCCTTTCTTCAGCAAAGGACAAGCCGGTTGTGTAACTTATAATAACCAAACGTTCTCGAGGACACACGGGAGTTTCTATCAAGAGCTTTCGCTTCATACTGCTAATAGTCTTTATTGGTTTGATAGGTGTTATGGGAGTGAACCTGTGCTAACGCACTACCCTTACTAGGATAAATACACACTTGTGATTATACCCCTTGCAAGCATCCGCAAATACAAGAAAGTAATTAAGATAAATCTAACCACAACCTTAAACTCTAAGATCCTACGCTCCTTGGTGCAATGGTTTCCCAACGGAGGTTTAGGTTTCTGTCACTCCAGCAACCCCACAATTGGTAGCCAAATACACAATGCATCTCACTAGGCCCATAAATGGTGAAGTATCATGTAGTCGACGTTCACACGACACCACTAGTGAAATAGCACCACAACAATATCAAACCATTAAATATTTCTCAACAATAATTCACTACTAACATCTTGACTTCTCCCATGTCCTCAAGAACTAAATGAACTACCCACAAGACATCATATGGATCATGATCAGAGGTGAAATAATGGTAAATAACAATCTGAACATAAACCTTAATTCAACGGTTCCACTCAATAGCATCAACTACAAGAGTAATCAACACCGGGAAAGTTTCCCCTATGAATATAACAAGATCCAACTCAAGATGTTACAGCGGGATGGCGTGGTGATGGTGGAGATGAAGGTGCTGGTGATGGAGATGATGATGATGATCCCGATGAAGTCCGGTGCAATGATGATGACGATGGCGATGATCTCCCCTCTCTGGGAAGGAATTTTCCCGGCAGATTTCTCCCTGCCGAAGAGCTTTTCTCTCTCTGGTGTTTTCCGCCCCACAGAGGCGGCTGTGTCTCTCTCTGAGCCCCCCCCTTGACTTAGGTTTTCGGGGACCATGAAGTACGCGAAGGGGCGAGACCAGAAGTGGGCCAGGGTGGCCTCACACAGGGCCAGCGCGGCCAGGGGTCAGGCCGCGCCCCCTGTGCGTGAGGCCGCCCCCTGGCTCCTCTCTCCTTCTCCATCTGGCTTCTGGAGTCTTTTGGTAAAATAGAATTTTCTGGTATTTTTCTTGAATTTTCCTGATCTTCCGAAATATGGTGTCTTGACGGTCCTTTTCCAGTAGAATCCTGACTCCGGCAGCAAATCCTCCAATGATCATCAAACATGTAAAAATAGAGGAAATAACATAAGTATCATATCTAAATATGAAATATATCAATGAATAATAGTAAATTATGATACAAAATAGTGATGCAATATGGATGTATCAACCCCCCCAAGCTTAGACCTCGCTTGTTCCCAAGCGAAAACTAAACTTGGTAAACATGACCACAGGTTTATGGAGTGAAGTGTCGATAATCAAAATACGGACAAGAAGCATCACATTCACCAAAGGCACAAGTTATAATAGACAGCAACTCCCCTCTATAATATAGGCTTGCAATAAGTAAAGGGAATCACATATAAAGATACACAAAGTAAACTATAATTGGTGATGGCAAACCTTAGTTCTTGGTCAGAGAACAATGAACAACTATACTAGCCTTTTGAATGGAGCCTTTTTAAAACAGAGCTAATATAGCAAAAACCATATGCTCAATGAAACAACATTTTTGCATCCAAAGAAAGCTTTCAAAGATATATTCCTTCAGACAAAAGCATTGTACAAAACAAGGAAGATAGTAAACATGATTAAACGGATCAACATATGGATGAGTGAAACATAACAACTCAAATGCTTGCTTGAGATAGAGGGGAAATAGGTTGACTCAACATAAAAGTAAAAGATAGGCCCTTTGCAGAGGGAAGCAGGGATTAAACATGTGCTAGAGCTTTTCATTTGTAAAACAGAGGTAAAAATTGTTTTGAGAGGTGGTTGCTTTTGTCAACGACTAGCAACGGAGTTCTTGATATCTTCCATACTAAACAAGTGAGAGCGGTTCCGAAATGTTTGATTAATTAGCACTTTGGTGCTCTTTTATAGCTTTGCACTCCTCCCCACCTTTTTCCTTTCTCAAACCATGGCTAACCAATTCCATCGGGTGCCAACCAACTTTCACATACCATGGAGGAGTGCTTCTTTTTCTTTTCTTTTTGAGATTATAATGGTCTGACCAGCTCTCTTGCAAAATTAGTGACGAGTAGATGAAGCTACCTAGTCGAGGGGTACTTAATTTAGTATGGAAGATAACAAACCCATCCACTACGTCCTCATGAGCTAAAAATAGTGGCACAAAATGAGAAGTATTTGAAGGTTTTTGAAAGGTAGCACATGAAAAATTTACTTGGAATGGCTTAAAATACCATGCATAGGAATTTATAGTGGACTCTTTGGAAATGACTTGGCTTTTGGAATTTGGATGCATGAGAAGTATTTCCTCTCAGTACAGGTCTTTGGCTAGCAAGGCTGGGTAGCAAGCATAAGAGTTGCATGAAACAAACAAACATACATATAATAAGAGCAATCATGCAAACTCCCTTGAAGGTACAATGATTTTAACTTTGAGAATAACAACGCTTATAAGCCAAACATAAGGAAAACTAAAGTGATGTAGCTACAAACACTTCTTTATTCTTTTCTACTCAAACCTCAAGGTTATGCTGCTACTGACCAAGCTAAGTTTGCCAAAACCAGCTAAATTTACTCATGCTCCCAAAGTGATACCAATACTAATCAACAAGACTAATCATATAAGAGACTTTGCAAGCTAAGATAAAGTGTGCGGAAAGTAAACGATAGAACTTCTCATTAATATTTCATTACCGCAACTCATACCAAGAGATACATAGATACCCAACTAAGGAGGATACTTCCACACTGCAAACTATTCTATAGGATAATTTCTCTATTCATGATATGACTCTACTTAAAAAGTAAATGAGTAAAAAGATAATGATGTGATACCGCGGCACTCTCCCAAGCTTGGAACAAGCCAAGGGGATGCCTATACCGATAACGAGTTACTCTTGTGGCGGTAGTGGAAGCAGCCTTGGATTAACAAAGTATTCCAGCATCCGGCGAAGCCTGAGATTCTCTTCTTGAAGCATCTCTACCTCCCTCTTCAAAACTCAATATTGAGCGCAAAACTCATCAGTGACCAGCATACCCTCTTTTATAACAGGCATGGAGTTTAGATCCAGAACGTGTAGTGTTGGCCCCTGCATATCATGAGAAAAGATATGTCTAGCTTTCGTTGGTCCTTCAAAAGCAGGGTTTCTTGGCCTTGATCTTCCAGCATCCTGCTCCTCCTTCCACTTTTGGCCTTGGTGATCATCTTTCCAGGGCCTTTTGCCCTTGTTGTTGCTTTCAGAGGCCCTGGCTCCCCCAAGCTTAAGATCAACTCCTGACAGAAACAGCTCGAAACAAAACACAATGAGAAAACGATATACAGACCTCGGGAACTCCGGGGGGTTAAATAGGTGAAAATTATACATCGAAACGAAATCATAGGAGGAAACCAGGATAGAAATGAGTTCCGGTGTGCTCTCACACCAGGGCGGCGTGGCCTGAGGTGGGCCCACGCCCCCTGTGTGTGAGGAGCACACAGACTCCTTTTCCTGCCCGTTTTCGTCTCGTGATTTTTCATATTTAGTAAAAATAGCAAAAATAATAAAGGAAGAGTTTTTCGCGAAACTTTTCTGACTAGAACTATTACCTATTCAAAAACGAACTCTGCAGGTACCTGCAATTTGTCTTGGATGAATTCTTCTGGAGAAACTGTTTCAATTACATCAACATCTTCATTATAAGAATCTCCAGTAATATAATGTTTGAGTCTTTTCCCATTCACCACTTGTGTAGAGTTATGTTTCAATGAAGCAATCTTAATGGCACCTGAGCGGTACACTTCCACAATAACATATGGTCCTTCCCATTTAGAGAGTCATTTCCCTGCAAAAAATCTGAGGCGAGACCTATACAATAGAACTTTCTCACCAACATGAAACTCTCCCTTAAGAATTCTCTTATTATGCCATTGCTTGACTTTCTCTTTAAAAAGTCTGGCATTCTCATATGCTTCGTTTCTCCACTCGTCTAGAGAACTCAAATCCAACAACCTTTTCTTACCGGCTAGTTTAAAATCTCTAGTAAGCTCTCTCACTGCCCAAAAAGCTTTGTGTTCTAATTCTAAGGGCAAGTGACACGCTTTTCCGTAAACCATCTTATAAGGAGACATACCCATGGGGTTCTTATAAGCAGTTCTATAAGCCCATAAAGCATCATTTAACTTACTAGCCCAATTTTTCCTAGATCTATTGACAGTCTTCTGCAAGATAGACTTGATCTCCCTATTTGAAAGCTCTACCTGCCCACTAGTTTGGGGATGATAAGCAGAAGCAATTCTATGATTCACATCATATTTAGCAAGAGTTTTTCTAAAACCACCATGAATAAAATGAGAACCTCCGTCAGTCATAAGATATCTAGGCACACCAAACCTAGGAAAAATAACATCCTTAAGCATTTTTAACGAGGTCTCACCATTGGCACTATTTGTAGGTATGGCTTCTACCCATTTAGTAACATAATCAACAGCAACAAGTATGTGGGTATAGCCGTTTGAAGGAGGAAAAGGACCCATAAAGTCAAATCCCCAACAATCAAATGGTTCAATAACAAGAGTGTAACTCATAGGCATTTCATTGCGTCTAGAAATATTACCAACTCTTTGACATTCATCACAAGATAAAACATACCTTCTAGCATCTTTAAAAAGGGTTGGCCAATAAAAACCTGTAACAACTCAGAATTTGTAATCCACTCCTTATTAAATAAAGTGCCAAATTTTGGACCAAGATAAAACTTTTTATCTATTAATTTATGCATACATGTATTTTCTATTCTATGTATTCTATGATTTCATGTGTGTTATTTTTGATTGAGCATTGGTTAGATAATTCTAAGTGAACCAACAGAATCAATTGAGAAGAATATTAGGAACCAAAGAAACTAGAAATCAAAATGTTAAAGAAAAGGAGAAGAAAAAGATGATCTAGGAAATCTGTTTGACTACCCTACTTTGAGCCCTTGGATTAAGAAATCTACAACTCACCTTCATGTTTGGTCTGTCAGTTGAGCTTAACCAAGTTACATACTAACTCAAGCAACAAAAATCTACTCAAAATTTAAACTAGAGCATCACCCAAACTTGAACCAAAGTTTGAATCTGAAACAGTGACTATACCAAAATTTGAAATAAGATTTCTGCAAAACTTCTTCTTTCTTTATAACAAAAATATGACAGGACACCTTGGCCAATATGTTGATCACTCAAACTGGAAAATTTCAAAAATTCAAATTTCAAGTTCTTGCGGGCATTTCGTCGAACACTGGCAGAGGGAAATCAAACCAAATCGATTCTACTGTGGCTGCACTGTTCTGGTTCGCTCCACGCCTGTAGCCACGCTCCTTGGCATCTCCACGGTCGACTCCAGTGCCCGCAGCCCTGACCCAAGCCAGGAGAAGCGTAGGGAAGACGAGGTTTGCGCCCAGGGCCCCCTCCCAGACATCTTCTTCCCTGCACGATGCCGACCACCCTGGAGGCGCCAGAGCAGACACACATCACTCCGCGGCCGAGCCAGCACCCTCCCAGCACGCCCCCGAGGCCCCCGTGCACGCTATGACCTTCGAACGCTGCCAGGGCCCCCGAGCCAGCGAGCTTCTGGCCGCGCTTACCCCCGTCGCTCCGGCCTATAAAAAGCCCCGCCGATCAAACGAGGAGAAGCACCCCACTCCCCGCTACCTCCCAGACAACCCCGTTTCACCCCTCTCGCTCTGGTTCGTCGACACCTGCAACACCGGCAAGGTACTGGACGAGCAGAGCGCCACCGCGTTCGGCCACCTGGGAGCCAGCCGCCGCTGGGAATCGGTGGAGGAGACGCACCGTAGCCGATTCCGCACGTCGCCGACGAGCTCTGCATCCTCTACGTCACTCCCTCGCCGTCGAACATTCTTCACTGCAACGCAGGTGAGCCCCGCCCGTGCTGAGGTAGACGATGAGCCCGAGCCGTTCGATCTTGATCCGACGCTAGCGTACCGATTCGGGATTCTAATTAGATCTGACCAGTAGGCCCCACCTGTCAGGCCCCGTTTTATTTTTCCCCCGCCGTGCGAAACGTTTTTCTGGGCCGGCCCGTTCGGGTTCTGTTCAGACTCGGCCCAGCTAGTTAGAAATCGGTCCGTTTAGTTTTTAATTATTTTCCCGTCCGTTTGAATTAATTCAAATATGATTCAGATGTGATTTTCAAATTTAAATTCCAAGAGTTTTACAAATCCATTTGTAGCAAATAAATATGCGTTGGAAAGCTTGTAAAATACTCTACACAGTAGAACTGGTTAGAATTCAATTTGAATTAGGAATAAAATGAGATATGAATAGTGTGACCATAGCTTTATTAACCATAGAATATTTCTAGAAAATTGTTTAAGCCTCCATAAATCATGAAATTTAACTTGTGAACTCACCAATGATCTATCTTGCTGTGAATCAACCCTAATCAACCCCAAACCCTATTAGTGTTAGCAATTAGACCTTAACCCCAACCCTATCTTGTAGCATAAAATGATAGATCACTACTGCACACTTAGAGTTAAGTTGCCCTCTTTACCGAATCACTTACTGGATCCATCCCACTTGAAATAGTACTAGTACCCCTAAACCAATACCAATGCTTAGAAGGTGAACAACATATGACACTTAGTAGAGAATCTCACTTGCACACTTGAAGAAAACTTAGAAGAAAAACTTACCATCCAACACCCGAAAATGCAACATGAATGCTATTGTTAGCAAACAAAGATGTGTGCTTGGTGTGTTGTTAGCATTGTGTAGTGATTGTGTGCTTATGTTTATTCGTTATTAGACGCTAGTGTTGCCGAGGAGGATATTGGAGGGGATTATTATCAAGAAGAAGAAGAATACCCCGGACACTTTGCCAACCAAGGCAAGCCATCTTTTGATTCATACTCCCAATGCCTAGTTTTAATATTGCATTCTACTTGTTTTAAGTAAATTGCATGATTGAATTGCTAGAGTAGAATGATAGAAGAATAGTGATATCTTGCTTAACAAGAGCATCAAGTTGAGTTTATCCAACTCTATTTAGGGGTTATCACTCAATGTAGTTGCTTAGTCGCTAATAATATTGAGGCCATCTATAAGGGGAACTCTAGTTGAAATTGGTGACTTAAACTTGAAACTTGAATTGGAGATTGCTCCTACATAATGGCTTTATGAAAGAAATTAATCTTGACTAAGAACTATGAAATGTATTTCTCAATGACAACGAGTGATGTACTATGGGAGCCAACCATACCGTACGACCACATTACCCCTGAATGGGAAGGGGCTTATTCCTAGCTTGTTTATTTTAGTATGGGAGGTCTTGTTTCATCCTTTATAGAAGCATTCCATGCATGGTTGCTTCCGAACCAAGTGGTTATTGGAAATTTTCCTTCCTGAAGATTTCCATCCGTCCGGCATCCCGGAGTGGGCAAAACTAGAGGCGCCGGAACGGGGAAATCCGTGTCTTGGGCTCTAGGGAAGGATCCCATACTAGAGTAGATAAGTGAAAGAGTTTGTTTGATTATCTGAACCTCGCATACTTTGTGTATGACGATCCGTGGATTTCTCCCGGCAGATGTATCGAATCTTGTGGGTAAAGTGTACCCCTCTGCAGAGGTTTTCAAACTATTCGAATAGCCGAGTCCGCGGTTATGGACAGTTGGCAAGCTGTACTTGACTTTTGTCAGGATTAAAAGTGACAATGGTGAACTTGGTGAATGACTTGACTTGACAATGATGTTGACACACTTGAAGTCCTCTTTAGATTGAACCTAGAGAACTAAACTTCTTTTCTACAAATGAACATTCTTAGGAAATAAAACTAGCTTTTGCAAATAAACTTAGTGCTTAGTCCACCATATCAACCTTGCATATCTACTTCATCTTTTCATTTATAAGATGGTTTGCGAGTGCATCCAATGTACTCATGGCTGTGTCCCTGGCTATCAACTTGGCCAGACTATGGGGAAGAATACCAGGAGGAAGAGTATGAGGAAGAGTACCAGAACTAAGCTCGTCTCCATGAGTCGCCATTGCCTGTAGGGTGAAGGCATGGACCCGGAGACGTTATTTCCGCTGCTATATTGTGTTGTAATATGACTTGGTCTATATGGCCATTGTATTTGAATCATCGTATTGTAATGTCTATTGAACTGGTTACCAACTACGTTATGTATATCGCAACAACGGTTCTGGGATTGCAGTGGAATACATAACGGGCACTTCGAATTTGTATCAAATTTGAGGTCGTCACAAAACCTGATTGTAGAACCTTTTGTGCGGTTCTATCTCCAGCATGATGCCCTCCATAAGCACTACCATGGCATTTTCTTAATATCTCTTGTTGCTCATATTCCGGTACGCATCTTCGCATGATACCATCAACTCCTTCTTTATATAAGTGTGGGTCATCCCAAAAGTAATGCCTCAAATCATAGAAGAATTTTCTTCTTTGCTGAGCTATAAAGGTTGGAGGCAAATACTTGGAAACAATAAAGTTAGAATAATCAGCATACCAAGTAAGGTCTCGCAAAGTTACATTTATTGCAGCCAACTGTTCATTTGGAAAACTATCGTTAACAGGAATAGGATCAAAGGAAATGTTTTCCAATCTAGACAAGTTGTCAGCCACAGGATTTTTAGCACCTTTCCTATCTACGATATGCAAATCAAATTCTTGTAAAAGCAACACCCATCTAATAAGCCTAGGCTTAGCATCCTTCTTAATCATAAGATATCTAATAGCAGCATGATCAGTATGAATAGTAACTTTAGAATCAACAATGTAAGATCTAAACTTATCACATGCAAAAACAATAGCAAGAAACTCTTTCTCAGTAGTAGCATAATTCTTTTGAGCATCATCAAGAGTCTTACTAGCATAATGAATAACATAACCACGCGCTGTCCAAGAATAGCACCAACAACAAAATCACTAGCATCACACATAATTTCAAAAGGTAAATTCCAATCAGGTGGTTGAACAATAGGAGCAGTAGTTAAAGCCTTCTTAAGAGTTTCAAAAGCTTCCTTACAATCATCATCAAAGACAAATGGTACATCTTTTTGAAGAAGATTAGTAAGAGGCTTTGAAATCTTGGAGAAATCTTTAATAAACCTCCTATAGAAACCAGCATGGCCAAGAATACTACGAATACTTTTAACATCTCTGGGACAGGGCATTTTCTCAATTGCCTCCACTTTTGCTCTGTCAACTTCAATACCTCTTTCAGAAATTTTATGTCCAAGGACAATTCCTTCATTTACCATAAAGTGGCATTTCTCCCAATTAAGAACAAGGTTAGTTTCTTCGCATCTCTGCAAAACTTTATCAAGGTTGTGCAAACAATTATCAAAAGAAGTTCCATAGATGGAGAAATCGTCCATGAAGACCTCCATAATTTCTTCACAAAAGCCATGAAAAATAGCATACATGCATCTTTGAAAAGTAGCGGGAGCATTGCATAAACCAAACGGCATACGTCTATAAGCATAAGTTCCACAAGGACAAGTAAAAGTGGTTTTCTCTTGATCTTCCTTTTTAACAGCAATTTGAGAAAAACCAGAATAACCATCAAGGAAACAAAAATGATTTTTCTTAGATAACCTTTCTAGCATCTGATCTATAAACGGTAAAGGATAATGATCTTTCTTAGTAACTTTGTTTACCTTCCTATAATCAATGCACATCCTATAACCAACTACTACCCTTTGAGGAATAAGCTCGTTATTCTCATTAGGCACAACAGTCATACCTCCTTTCTTAGGAACACAATGAATAGGACTAACCCATCTACTATCAGCAATAGGATAAATAATAACAGCATCAAGGAGCTTTAATACCTCATTTCTTACCACATCCTTCATCTTGGGAATTAGGCGGCGTTGATGCTCCACGACTGGCTTCGCGTCTTTCTCCATATTAATGGCATGCTGAAATAAAGTGGGAGAAATCCCTTTTAAATCATCAAGAGTATATCCCATAGCTCCTCGGTGTTTCCTCAATATCTCCAATAATCTTTCTTCTTCCTTTCCTAAAGTTTAGAGCTAATAATAACAGGATATATTTTCTTATCATCTATATAAGCATATTTAAGATTATCAGGCAAAGGCTTTAATTCAAAAATAGGATCTTCCTTAGGTGGCAAAGTGGTACCAAGATCCTCCACAGGTAAATTGTGCTTGATTAACAGTTGTTGATGAAGGAAAATATCGTCAATCTCTTCTCTTTCCTTGCTGAAAACTTCACTTTCGTGATCTTCCATGAATTACTGCAAGGCATTATTATGAGCAAGAGCAATAGAAGCAAGCTATTCAACTCGAAAATTTTCATTAGGCGTGTCATTCTCGTAAGAAGTCTTAGCAAAGTTGGAAAAATTAAACTCATAAGACTCTCCATTAAACTTAGTAAAAAATTTCTCCTTCTTACAATCTATCACGGCGCCACAGGTGTTCAAAAATGGTCTACCAAAAATAATAGGACAAGTTTTACTAGCCTCCTTACCAAGTACTAGAAAATCAGTAGGGTATTTAGTCTTACCGCAAAGAACTTCCATATCTCGAACAATACCAAGAGGCCAAACAGTCTCTCTGTTAGCAAGCTGAACAACCACATCAATATCTTCAAGTTCACAAGCGCCAATCTCATGCATAATTTCTTTGTAAAGCTCTAAAGGAATTGCACTTGCACTAGCACCAATATCACATAAACCATAATAGCAATGATCTCCAATCCTGACAGAAATAACAGGAACACTTGTTTTCCTATGCTTTTTAGGATGTGAGAGAATGTTAGAAGCATCTTCACAAAAAATAATATATTCATCCCTGATGTCTACGCACTTCTATTCTTGTAGACACTTGTTGGGCCTCCAAGTGCAGAGGTTTGTAGAACAGCAGCAAGTTTCCCTTAAGTGGATCACCCAAGGTTTATCGAACTCAGGGAGGTTAGAGGTCAAAGCTATCCCTCTCAAACAACCTTGCAATTACGATACAGAAAGTCTCTTGTGTCCCCAACACACCCAATACACTTGTCAGATGTATAGGTGCACTAGTTCGGCGAAGAGATAGTGAAATACAAGTGGTATAGATGATTATAAGTAGCAAACGTGATGTGAAATAAATATCGCTGCAAGCAAACAAGTAACAAAATAGCAAGTAAATGGTGTGCAAAGCTTGGAAACAAGGCCTAGGGATCATACTTTCACTAGTGGACACACTCCCAACAATATAACATGACTGAACAAGTAACTTCTCTTTGCTAAGGCACTCTGAATTACTCTCCTATTGAATAACACTAATCATTGTGTAGTGGCTACAGAAGCACCCCTTAAAGTCCATCAAGTACTTGACAAACACCACTCATAGCGACACCCAGATCAAAGAACAACTCAAGATAGAAATCATTGCAACTTAAACCAAGTACTAACACGGTGCACACACTGTCAACATTACACCATGAAAGGAGGAATAGATCACTCAAACTATCATAGCAATAATTATTCTCATAATCCACAAGAGATCACAATCATAGCCTAAACCAAGTACCACCATGATGCACGCACTGTCACCGTTACACCATAGCAGGAGGAATAGATTAC
Organism: Dactylis glomerata; assembly: GCA_007115705.1. Lineage (NCBI taxonomy): Eukaryota > Viridiplantae > Streptophyta > Magnoliopsida > Poales > Poaceae > Dactylis > Dactylis glomerata. Next base: position 1,246,453 of record QXEO01000186.1, read on the forward strand.
TTTAATAACATTGCTAGAGTACACAAAATATCTGAATAATAACATGTACTTGTTCAACATGATACAAAGCTCACGATCACATAAAGATCACATCATGGGAGAGAGAGGTGAACCACATAGCTACCGGTAGAGCCCTCAGCCCCGGGGATGAACTACTCCCTCCTCATCATAGGAGACAGCAAGGTTGATGGAGATGGCGGTGAGGTCGATGGAGACGGCGGAGACGGCGATGGAGACCGATGGAGATGGCTCCGGGGGCACTTCCCCGTCCCGGCAGGGTGCCGGAACAGAGACTTCTGTCCCCCAAAATTCGTCGACGGCGGCGGCGGAACTACGGAACTCTTTCTGGAAAATTGCCGACTCCTCCAGGGTTTTCCGTCCCGAGGCTTCTTATAGGCGAAGGGGCGATGTCAGAGGGATGCCACGGCCTCCTCACATGGGGGTGGCGCGGCCAGGGCCTGGGCCGCGCCAGCCCTGTGTGAGGGAGGCCTATGGCCCCTCTCCTTCCTCTCTTCGGATGTCTGGATGCTCCCGGGAAAAATAAGACTTCTGGCTTTTGTTTCATCCAATTCCGAGAATATTTCCTGTGTATCACTTCTGAAACACAAAAACAGCAGAAAACAGGAAACTGGCACTGTGGCACTTGTTAATAGGTTAGTTCCGGAAAATGCATAAAAGTGCCACTAAGTGTAACGAAACAATAGGCAAATGGCGTAAAAACAAGCATGGAGCATCAAAAATTATAGATACGTTTGAGACGTATCAAGCATCCCCAAGCTTAACTCCTGCTCGTCCTCGAGTAGGTAAGTGATAACAAAAGAATAATTTTTGAGGTGACATGCACCTACACAATCTTGATCATATATGTAAGCATTGGTGAGCTGGGATCATAGAACTTAAAACATGGGCATGAAGATATAATCATGACAATAAGAACTTAGCAACCATGTTGTAAACATGCAAATGAACACAAACAAAAGATCATGAAAATGAAACAATGAAAGTCAAACGTGTGTTCAAATCATAAGGAAAAACATACAAAAGGTTTTCAGCTTGTCCTTCAAAGAGAGCAAAACATAAATGCATAGGACACCTTCAAGTTTAAGAGGGCGACTAGATACAAATAATTTAAGAACAAGTGAAACCAACAATATGAATCAATCAATGAACTTTGGGACAATGCATATCACACTAAGAATGACAACTATGCTCTCTTAATGGTGCATAAACAAAGAAGGTGGTGACTCAACATAAAAGTAAAAGAAAGGCCCTTCGCAGAGGGAAGCAGTGATTGCAAGTTTTATAACCTTCAAAAATTATGGTACTTACCGGCTTTGAGCTCTCATTGCCCCCATCATAAGAATCTTGAATGGTTAAAGTTAATGCGAGAACAATTATGATGCATATGCTTGACAAATCATAAGTTGAAAACCTCGTGCCCCGTGAATACGAGCACCCAAACCTCATGCTACTTTACTTAGAGTCCCAAGCAAGGCTCTTGTCATTGTAAGTATATGCATATCATTGAAAACCGCCAATGGGGTACCTCCGTGCCCGATGACATGGAACAAGCCCACACCAAAATGACAGGACAAGCAGACAATGACATCTCTTTTATTTGCTATATTGTTTAGCTTTTTATTGTGAGATGCGTCGTCGAATGTTCACCATGGGTATGCTGCAAATTTCCACCATGAATTATGCATGGCTTAGATTGGCGGCCCGGCGTTTCCCTAACACATATACAAACTCCATGATCCCTACAAGATTCCCAATTCATTTCACACCGCGGGCATCCATAAACAAAAGATCACGATATCAACTCCAAAAGAAGTGCAATGTTGAAAGCTTGCCCCATGACAGCATGGCTGGGCTAGAATCCAACTTACAACTTGCAAGCATAACAACTCAACATAAGAGACCACAATGTCAAATTTTTAAGAACAGGAAAAAGTAAAGTGTGCCTTCCGGTTCGTGAGAGCTTTACTAACCGGATTTCGCATAACACTGGTAAGAGTTTAATTTGAAGAGAAAATAAAAGCAATTCAAATTTACTTGGAATAGCAAATTGCTAGTGGGTATGTATGGTGGACACAATGGAAACTTTGGCTTTTAGGAGTTGGATGCACGAGTAGAGCTCATACTCAGTACAAGGCGAGGGCTAGCAAAAGACTGGGAGCGACCAACTAAGAGAGCAATAATGGCCATAATCATGCAAAGCGACAAAGCGACATTAAAAGAAGCATAAGATGGCATCAAAAGTCAAAAGATAAATGATCATGAAGGCTATTGGCGACTTTGTAAGAGTCTAACATGTGTGAGCATGCGCCAAGTCAACCCAAATAAAGCATCAAGGAGAAAACCAAAATAATGCTTCCATACAATAAAAACAACGCATGATTTTTTCAAAGGCTCATTAAGTAATCTCAGTTATTTGAGACAAGTCATGCTACAGCAAAAACCACTATCAAAAAGACATCAAGCATGACATGAAAAAGCCTAAGCCGCAGTCTACACAAGCTCCTTCTTGTACCACTATTTTGCACAAAGCTTTTTCTCTTTTCCAACACCATTTGAAATTTTTATAAATACCTCTTTTGATGAAAACCAATAAATATCAGAGGCAAAAATACACCTTGATGAAAATATATGACAAGATCTGAACGCAAATCAAGGCAAAAACAAAAACCAAAAGCAGTAGCAGAAAAAGAAGAACACTCGGTGAACGATAAGAGTGAAAAACTGAGTGTTCTTAGCAAATGAAAACGAGTTCATCTCCTCCAAAAGAAACATGATGTGATCTAACCATTTATTGCAGCAAACAAACAAACCTAACCAACTAAGAAAACTAAAACAACTGACGCTCGAAGAAAAACACATAGTGCATGAAGCAATAAAAATATAGTGTTTTGAAAGGTGACCTGATTTTTGCCGATGAAGAAGGGGTGCCTCGGGGGCATCCCCAAGCTTTGACGCTTGTACTTCTTGGATATTTCTTGGGGTGACGCATGGGCATCCCCAAGCTTGAGCTTTTGTCCATTCTTCAACTCATCTCATCATTCTCCAATCCCTACACTTGAAAACTTCCTTCATACAAAACTAAACACAATTCTATTAGCAACATTAGTGTAAGCATAAAATATATTCAACCTCTTTTAGCTTCAGGTTTCAACTCAAAACCACCACATATATAGGAAATACTACTGTAGCAACTCCCCAAAAAGTTCCATGATCAAAAGAACTCAAAAGAAAGCGATAAAGTGGCAAATACAAATATTGGCAGAAATCTGTCAAAACTGAACAGCTGACAAAGGTCGAAGTTCTGAGGGATTTTCTGTTGCTCAAATCAAAAAGTGTTCAACTAAGAAAAGTTTGGATATAACCTGGGGCATATGCACAAGAAATCGCAGGTCCAAAAGATAAACAGAGAATTTTCACGAATTTTTACGGTGTAGCACCGAAAACAGTTTCAGGATAGCAACATCCCCAAATCTTTACCTCAGTCAAATTAGAGGCTTCTCTTGGCACAAAACGAAATAAACAAGATAAGGAGCGGTCATTACGGTAGTAATGACTTCTAAGACTCAAATAAAAGAAAAAGTACTGAAAAGAAAACATTGGGTTATCTCCCAAGAGTGCTTTTCTTTAACGCCTTTGAGCTAGGCGCAGTAATTTGCAAAGATGCTCATGAGGGCGCCATATACGAGCTTGAGGCAAAGGCGCCATATAAGAACTTGAAGCAATAGAGAGCATCAAAAAGCATGTATGAAACACATTTAAATCTAAACCACTTCCTATGAAAAATAGTCTTGTAAAGAGACAAGTCATAAAAGCGCAAAGCAAAAAGCATAGGAAGGCAAAACAAGTACAACTTCAAGAATTGCAACATAAAGAGGGGAAACTCAATATTGTTGAGATTCATCAAACCATGTTTCCTTTCTCATAATAACTTTCAGTAGCATCATGAATAGAATTAACAATATAACTATCACATAAAGGATCTCTATCATGAGCCACATGCATAAAAGAATTAATACTCCCCACATGAACAATAGTAGTAGGAGCAGATTCAACAGAATAATTATTCTCATCACCATAATCATCAAAGACAGGAGGCATATTGTAATCATAACTATTTTTCTCCTCAAAAGTAGGTGAATTGAAAACATTATACTCATCATCATAAACTAGAGAACTACTATGTCGCAAAGCATACTCATCAAACATATCATCATAAGAAGGAACATGGATAGCACTAATGGTACAACAATTATTAACCTTAGAATTGGTACCAAAAAGATTTTCAATATCAAAAGTAGAGTGCTTTTCCCAATCATGATCACTAACATAAGTAATAGGCATAGGAACATCATCCCAATCAGAATTATCATAATCTATAGCAGGATCATAACGCTTAGGGGAAGATACCGTGTCCTCTCGCCTCTTACTCCTCTTCTTCTTCTTCTTCTTCTTCTTACTCTCTCCTTTAGGAGGGAGAGACTTGAAGGGCATCTTCTCCACATATTCTCTAGGAGGGAAAGGCATCTTCTCCACATAATCTGGTTTGCTGACAGGAACAACAGAAGAAACTTTGGAGGATTCTTCCTCTCTATTAATGAGATAAAAACATCTATCAGTCCTATCATAGCTTGGCAAAATATCAAGTTTTATAAGATTTTGTATGTAAGTATTTGCAAGGCAATTTTTAGCACAATAGAGACGACAACCACGAAGGGTGCTATTAATATCAACATCATTCATATCTATCAAAGCAATCTTTCTTGATATCTCGTCACACGCCAAGAACAAAGCGAGCTCATCATGCTGATTGGGAGTGATCTTGTCATCACAATACATACTTAAGGTACTAGAAGAGTAACTATTAGGGCTTGAGCATTGGAAATTAAAATGACCTATGTCATCGCAATGTTTACAAAGAAAAGGATAAAGCTCACAAACCTTTTTACCGATCTCCCCTATATCCTCGTACCACAAACTGGTTTCTTCATTTGCGTGGGTGATGCAATAATCTTCCTTGTTGTAACTCTGTTCACAAGGTCTATGTATTCCACAAAAATTAACATGCTTATAAGAAATAGTACTTTTAGAAGTTTGAGCATGTTTATTGCAATCATCAATAACAATATCACTTTCTATGCAAGTGTCCTTGAAAGGTTCATGATACACGTCCCCATTTCCTTTAGGAACATTCATATGGGAAGCAAAGGCTTTAAAGCAATCAACCATAATTTGTGGATCAAGACCATATTTAGCACTAAGCTCTTGAAAATTAGCAGTTTCAGCGAAAGACTTAATGCAATCAAACTCGTAATTCATACCTGATCCCTTACCTTTGTCGCTATCCCAACCTTCAATATTGTTTTGAATTGTTTCAAGCAGATCCCACTTGGTGTCAACATCCTTGCTTGTGAAAGACCCATCAAAGCATGCATCCAGATAGTCCTTGTAATATCCTGAAAGCCTTGCATAAAAATTATTTATAACAATATTACGGGGAAGATCATGAATAGGACATTTATGCATTAGTAACTTCAATCTTCCCCACGCTTGGGCAATGCTTTCTCCCTCATGAGGCCAAAAATTATATATCTGATTACGATCTTTATGAATCTCACTTGGAGGATAGAATTTAGAATAAAAGAGAGGTACAATTTCCTCCCAGCCAACAGATGGACCATCTTTAAGCAGCCGATACCATTCCTCGGCTCTGCCTTTCAGTGATAAAGAAAATAGCTTCTTCTTAACTTGGTTCATCGAAATACCTGCACACTGGAACAACTCGCATAATTCATGTATAAAGAGCAGATGATCACCAGGATGGACAGTTCCATCTCCTAAATAGCAGTTATCCCTAATACGTTCAACAATCTTCGTAGGTATTTTCCACAAGCATCATTAGAAACATCACATATGGGAGATAAAATATCATCAGAGCAAACTTTCTCCACTAAAGCTAGGGGACTAAAAATATCATACTCAACAAAACCAGCTTCCCCAAGCTTAGACTTTTCTATAGAATTAGCAACAACGGTGTTCAAAGCATTCGTACTAATAACATTGCTATGCGAAATAAGCTCCAAAGGATTTACAATTTTCTCTTCAAATCTAAAATCAGGAAAAAGACTAAAGAACTCTTTGTTTTCCATTAAGCCTAACTAGTGAAAATAAAAACAAGAAACAAAAAGATGTAATTGCAGAATCTAAAGGAAATAACTCCGAGCACTCACACAGGAGGATGCGAGTACCTTTTACCTTACCTCCCCGGCAACGGCGCCAGAAAAGAGCTTGATGTCTACGCACTTCTATTCTTGTAGACACTTGTTGGGCCTCCAAGTGCAGAGGTTTGTAGAACAGCAGCAAGTTTCCCTTAAGTGGATCACCCAAGGTTTATCGAACTCAGGGAGGTTAGAGGTCAAAGCTATCCCTCTCAAACAACCCTGCAATTACGATACAGAAAGTCTCTTGTGTCCCCAACACACCCAATACACTTGTCAGATGTATAGGTGCACTAGTTCGGCGAAGAGATAGTGAAATACAAGTGGTATAGATGATTATAAGTAGCAAACGTGATGTGAAATAAATATCGCTGCAAGCAAACAAGTAACAAAATAGCAAGTAAATGGTGTGCAAAGCTTGGAAAGAAGACCTAGGGATCATACTTTCACTAGTGGACACACTCCCAACAATATAACATGACTGAACAAGTAACTTCTCTTTGCTAAGGCACTCTGAATTACTCTCCTATTGAATAACACTAATCATTGTGTAGTGGCTACAGAAGCACCCCTTAAAGTCCATCAAGTACTTGACAAACACCACTCATAGCGACACCCAGATCAAAGAACAACTCAAGATAGAAATCATTGCAACTTAAACCAAGTACTAACACAGTGCACACACTGTCAACATTACACCATGAAAGGAGGAATAGATCACTCAAACTATCATAGCAATAATTATTCTCATAATCCACAAGAGATCACAATCATAGCCTAAACCAAGTACCACCATGATGCACACACTGTCACCGTTACACCATAGCAGGAGGAATAGATTACTTTAATAACATTGCTAGAGTACACAAAATATCTGAATAATAACATGTACTTGTTCAACATGATACAAAGCTCACGATCACATAAAGATCACATCATGGGAGAGAGAGGTGAACCACATAGCTACCGGTAGAGCCCTCAGCCCCGGGGATGAACTACTCCCTCCTCATCATAGGAGACAGCAAGGTTGATGGAGATGGCGGTGAGGTCGATGGAGACGGCGGAGACGGCGATGGAGACCGATGGAGATGGCTCCGGGGGCACTTCCCCGTCCCGGCAGGGTGCCGGAACAGAGACTTCTGTCCCCCAAAATTCGTCGACGGCGGCGGCGGAACTACGGAACTCTTTCTGGAAAATTGCCGACTCTTCCAGGGTTTTCCGTCCCGAGGCTTCTTATAGGCGAAGGGGCGATGCCAGAGGGCTGCCACGGCCTCCTCACATGGGGGTGGCGCGGCCAGGGCCTGGGCCGCGCCAGCCCTGTGTGAGGGAGGCCTATGGCCCCTCTCCTTCCTCTCTTCGGATGTCTGGATGCTCCCGGGAAAAATAAGACTTCTGGCTTTTGGTTCGTCCAATTCCGAGAATATTTCCTGTGTATCACTTCTGAAACACAAAAACAGTAGAAAATAGGAAACTGGCACTGTGGCACTTGTTAATAGGTTAGTTCCGGAAAATGCATAAAAGTGCCACTAAGTGTAACGAAACAATAGGCAAATGGCGTAAAAACAAGCATGGAGCATCAAAAATTATAGATACGTTTGAGACGTATCAATCCCCTACATCTTTAGTAACAAGATCCTTCAATATAGCTACAGGAGACTTAATAGTAATTTGCTCATCAAGTTCTGCAGCTTTCTTAGTACTTTTATTAGACACACTTACCAAAGTAGAATACTTCTTTACCTTAGCAGGGAAAGGTGTCTTCTCAAAATAAGGTTTAGGCACAATGCTATCAACAGTACAAACTTCAGTAGCTGCAGCAGGTATATGACTAATAGAATCTTTATAAGGCGCATGATATTTGTTCCAATCTTTCTTTGGAACATCAAGATAAGAGGCAAAGGCCTTAAGACAATTAGCAAGTATTTGTGAATCAAGACCATAAGCAGTGCTAACGCTATGAAAGTCATCGGTTCCCATAAAAGATTTAATGCATTCATAATCATAGTTTATACCTGACTTCCTACCTTTGTCGTTTTCCCACCCTTCAGCATTCTCTTGTATATGGTCAAGAAGTTTCCACTTAGCATCTTCTTTCATATGAGTAAATGATCCAAAGCAAGAAGCATCCAAGAAATCCTTATCAGGAAGAGTAAGCCGTGCATAAAAATTATCAATAACAATATTATTGGAGAGCTCATGAATGGGGCATTTGAGCATTAGTAACTTCAATCTCCCCCACGCTTGGGCAATACTCTCTCCATCATGAGGCCAAAAATTATATATCCGATTACGATCTTTATGGATTTCACTTGGAGGATAAAAATTGGAATAAAAGAGAGGTAAAATGTCCTCCCATGCCATAGATGGACCATCTTGGAGCAGTCGATACCACTCCTCAGCTCTGCCTTTCAATGATAAAGAGAATAGCTTCTTCTTGACCTGGCTTGGTGAAATACCTGCACACCTGAACAACTCGCATAATTCATGTATAAATAATAAGTGATCACCCGGATGGACAGTTCCATCTCCTGAATAGCCGTTATCCATAATACGCCCAACAATTTTCATAGGTATTTTAAAAGGATCAATTTTAGCAGGTGGTGGCGGTGGTGGTTCATCCACATGTACAGCAGTAGTAGATATGTTTCCAAATAGGAAACCAAATGGAGAGTTCTCCATAGCAGAGTAAAATAATAATAAAAGACAAGAATAAAAGAATACTCACAGTGACGGTTACCTTTACCAATTCCACTCTTCAATAGCGCTACACTCCCTGGCAACGGCGCCAGAAAATAGTCTTGATGACCCACAAGTATAGGGAGTGTATCGTAGTACTTTCGATAAATAAGAGTGTCGAACCCAACGAGGAGCAGAAGGTGTTGACAAGTGGTTTTGATCAAGGATTCACTGCAAATACTAGCAAACGGGTTTCAGGGGTATTTGGCAATACAAGTAAATAAAGTGCGAGTAAATAAAAGACAGTAGTAATAATTGCAGCAAGTGGCCCAATCCTTTCTTCAGCAAAGGACAAGCCGGTTGTGTAACTTATAATAACCAAACGTTCTCGAGGACACACGGGAGTTTCTGTCAAGAGCTTTCGCTTCATACTGCTAATAGTCTTTATTGGTTTGATAGGTGTTATGGGGGTGAACCTATGCTAGCGCACTACCCTTACTAGGATAAATACATACTTGTGATTATACCCCTTGCAAGCATCCGCAAATACAAGAAAGTAATTAAGATAAATCTAACCATAGCCTTAAACTCTAAGATCCTACGCTCCCTGGTGCAATGCTTTCCCAACGGAGGTTTAGGTTTCTGTCACTCCAGCAACCCCACAATTGGTAGCCAAATACACAATGCATCTCACTAGGCCCATAAATGGTGAAGTATCATGTAGTCGACGTTCACATGACACCACTAGTGAAATAGCACCACAACAATATTAAACCATTAAATATTTCTCAACAGTAATTCACTACTAACATCTTGACTTCTCCCATGTCCTCAAGAACTAAACGAACTACTCACAAGACATCATATGGATCATGATCAGATGTGAAATAATGGTAAATAACAATCTGAACATAAACCTTAATTCAACGGTTCCACTCAATAGCATCAACTACAAGAGTAATCAACACTGGGAAAGTTTCCCCTATGAATATAACAAGATCCAACTCAAGATGTTACAGCGGGATGGCGTGGTGATGGTGGAGATGAAGGTGCTGGTGATGGAGATGATGATGATGATCCCGATGAAGTCTAGTGCGATGATGATGACGATGATCTCCCCTCTCCGGGAAGGAATTTCCCCGGCTGATTTCTCCCTGCCGGAGAGCTTTTCTCTCTCTGGTGTTTTCCGCCCCACAGAGGCGGGTGTGTCTCTCTCTGAGCCCCCCCCTTGACTTAGGTTTTCGGGGACCATGAAGTATGCGAAGGGGCAAGACCAGAAGTGGGCCAAGGTGGCCTCACATAGGGCCGGCGCGGCCAGGGGTCAGGCCGCGCCCACTGTGCGTGAGGCCACCCCCTGGCTCCTCTCTCCTTCTCCTTCTGGCTTCTGGAGTCTTTTGGTAAAATAGAATTTTCTGGTATTTTTCTAGAATTTTCCTGATCTTCCAAAATATGGTGTCTTGACGGTCCTTTTCCAGCAGAATCCTGACTCCGGCAGCAAATCCTCCAATGATCATCAAACATGTAAAAACAGAGGAAATAACATAAGTATCATATCTAAATATGAAATATATCAATGAATAACAGTAAATTATGATACAAAATAGTGATGCAATATGGACGTATCACAAGCATCCGCAAATACAAGAAAGTAATTAAGATAAATCTAACCACAGCCTTAAACTCTAAGATCCTATGCTCCCTGGTGCAATGGTTTCCCAATGGAGGTTTAGGTTTCTGTCACTCCAGCAACCCCACAATTGGTAGCCAAATACACAATGCATCTCACTAGGCCCATAAATGGTGAAGTATCATGTAGTCAACGTTCACATGACACCACTAGCGAAATAGCACCACAACAAATAAATATCAAACCATTAAATATTACTCAACATAATTCCACTACTAGCGACTTGACTTCTCCCACGTCCTCAAGAACTAAATGAACTACTCACAAGACATCATATGGATCATGATCAGAGGTGAAATAATGGTAAATAACAATCTGAACAAAAACCTTAATTCAACGGTTCCACTTAATAGCATCAACCACAAGAGTAATCAACACCAGGAAAATTTCCCCTAAGAATTTGACAAGATTCAACTCAAGATGTTACAGCGGGATGGCGTGGTGATGGTGGAGATGAAGGTGCTGGTGATGGAGATGATGATGATGATCCCGATGAAGTCCGGTGTGATGGTGATGACGATGGCGACGATCTCCCCTCTCCGGGAAGGAATTTTCCTGGCAAATTTCTGCCTGCCGGAGAGCTTTTCTCTCTCTGGTGTTTTTCACCCCGCAGAGGTGGCAGTGTCTATCTCTGAGCCCCCCTCCTCATTTAGGTTTTTGGGGACGATGAAGTACATGAAGGGCGAGACCTGAGGTGGGCCAGGGTGGCCTCACACTAGGCCGGCGCGGCCAGGGGCCAGGCCGCGCCCCCTATGTGTGAGCCTACCCCCTGGCTCCTCTCGACTCCTCCTTCTGGCTTCCTGAGTCTTTTGATAAAATATAATTTTCTGGGATTTTTCTAGAATTTTCTAGATCTTCCGGAATATGGTGTCTTGATGGTCCTTTTCTAGCAGAATCCTGACTCCGGCAACAAATCCTCCAACAATCATCAAACATGTAAAAACAGAGGAAACAACATAAGTATCATCTCTAAATATGAAATATATCAATGAATAACAGTAAATTATGATACAAAATAGTGATGCAAAATGGACGTATCAGTGCGCAAGGCAAAGGTTTGTCCTTGCTAGGTTTTCCTTTTACTAGTCTCAAGGTGTTTGTTGGGAGACCGGGTTATAGGATAGATAGCCGCACTATCAAGAGGGGCCTTCGGTTGGGTAACTTGATCACATCATCTTAGGGAGCTCAATCCTTTGCATACTTTGCATCTTCCTACTTTGTTGCTTCTTGGTGTTTCTCCATGTGAGGTTCTTGTGCTTGTTGCTAGCTTGCCAACAAGTCCAAGTTCATCAAAAATGGAATCCGTATGCATCTTTTATCGCGTTTTCGAGTTTGGAGGTTTTACCAGTTCTTTCTTAAAAGAGGTTTTCACCTCTTCTTATTTGGTATTTTATCTCTTAATACATCTTGGGTTTTATGGTCTCCATTGGATAGATATTTTTCTTAGCTTTTCAAAAAGCCCAAGTTTGCTAAAATCTGAGTCCGAATGTGAAAGTTATCGCATTTTTCGTGAGGTTATTTTATGTCGGTTTCAAGCTCGGTTTAAACCGGAAATTCAACTGAGAATTCAACCGAGAATTTCCGGTTCAACCGAGAATTCAACCGGAAATTCAACCGGAAATCAACTGAAAACCTTTTGGACTGATTTCTTCTAGGCTCGGTTTAAACCGGAAATTCAACCGAGAATTCAACCGAGAATTTCCGGTCAAACCAAGAATTCAACCGGGAATTCCAGTTTCGCCCCAAACGGCTAGTTTTCCTTGAGGACTATAAAAGGGGTCTTCTTCCCCAAATGTTTTAGGGTTGTTGAGCACAAAATGCATCTCCATTGTTGACCCTCTTAAGCTTGCTCCCTCTCTCTTCCCTCCAATGATTCTTGCATATTTTTGAGTGATTTGGAAGAGGAGATCTAGATCTACAACTCCACCAATCAATTCCTCCTCTAAGTGAGGGGAACCCATTGGATCTAGATCTTGAGGTCATTGGTTGACCTCCACCCTTGTTCTTCCTCTCTAACTCCTCCATAGCATTTGTTGCCTTGGTGGGATTTGGGAGAGAAGGATTTGAGCACTTCCTCTTATGTTCTTGCTTTGCATCCTTGCATAGTGTTGAGCTCTCCATTACGATTTGTTCGAGTGAGAGACCATGAGATTGTTACTCTTGGAGGGTGACCTCCTAGTTGGCTTGGTGGTTGGTGCCTCGGTGACCTCTTCGTGGAAGATTGTGAAGAAGCCCGGGCTTCCCCTTCGTGGGAGTTGTGAAGTGGTTGTGGAGCTTGCCATCTCCGGAGTGGAGGAAAAGCTAACCATAAGAAGGGGTCCCTAGCTTCGTGGGGGACTCAGAGAAGAAGGTGAGCCTTCATGGCGTTCAGGGGCCTTCGTGGTTACCCGCATCTCTCCAACGGTGATTAGCTTACTTTATGTAAGTGAACATCGGGATACATCTTCGTCTCCGCGTGCCTTGGTTATCTCTATACCCAAGTTTATTTCCTTGTGATAGCCATTGTGCTTGAAGTACTTATATCTTGTTTATCACTTGTGAATTATATCTTGTGTTATCTTGCTTAGCTCTAGTTGTTGTTGGTTCACTTAGTTGAGCCTAGCTTATTTAGGTTTTGTGCTTGTAAAATAAATGTTAGTTTAATTCCGCATTCTTACAAGCCAAATCCGTAATAGTTTTTAAAATGCCTATTCACGCCCCCTCTAGGCGACATCTCATCCTTTCAATTGGTATCAGAGCAAGGTCTCTCCTTGTTTAGGCTTCATCGCCTTGAGAGTAAAGATGTCGGCTAGTTATTTAGTGCACAATGACACAATTATTTTTGATGGCACAAATTATAACTTATGGAGAAATCGCATGCTTTGGAATCTTCGGACTTTGTGTCCAAATATATAGCAATTTCTAGATGTACGTTTTTCTCCTCCGATGGATCTTCAAAATCTATCTATTGAGGATGAGAAAAATTTACATCTTGAAGCTCAAGTATCTAATGAAATTTTATTGTCTGTGAGCTCCATAGTTTATGTTTGCTTGATGGGTTCAAAGTGCAAGACGTCTCATGAGATATGGACCAAGCTAGAAGAGTCATTTGGTGGGTCCATCTCACTTGAGGTTGAAAGTGAACCCAAGGAGCTCTCTTCACCTTCACATCATGAAGAGCTCCAAGTTGCTTCCACATCCGGTCGTGATGATTAGTCAATTTCTTCTACCTCACCAACATGTGACTTGTCACAAGGTAATGATATGGTGAGTGAAGAAATCATATATGATGATGGTAGTCTTGTTCTTTGTACCAATGATTATATTTCTATAAATCCTATTGGTGTAGAGATTTTGGATCTAAACACTTCTTGCAAGAAATTCTTTACTCATTCTTGTGTTAAAGGTCCATGCATATCTCCTAAAATTTGCTTGATTAAATTTTGTGATGATATGCTTGTCTCTAGTTGTGACCATGATCAAAATGACTCTATTTCCTCTAGTTGTTGTATGACTAACCATGTAGAGGAAATTAAAGAAAAATTGGGTCACATAATTAAAGAAGAAATCAATAGAAGAACCAAGAAGGTTTCTATCAAGAGAAGGCAATGCTATGAATGCCACGAGTATGGACATCTCGAAAGAGCTTGCCCTACACTCGAAAATGAAGAATGTGCTTCTATTGATGTTCCATCATCTACGCAAGTTCACATGTGCCTTATGGCAAGCGGTTCAAAGGTAACTCCTACTTTGAATCCCGACACATCTCCTTATGATGAGAGTGATGATGATGATGATGATGATAATGAAGCTTTCTTGCATGAGATAGGAATTGTGTATGCCTCTATTCATGGTAATAATGATGCTCGTGCTAAAGTCGAACATTTAATGAAAACCTTGTTTGAACACAAGGAGACCATTAAGGAATTGAACTCCCTTGTTAATGAAGGGAAACAGAGATTCAATCTCCTCAAGCAAGAGCTATCCGAAGAGAAGCATACTAATTCTTCCCTATCTCAATCTATTAAATCTTGTGAGCTTGCTAATGCTAAATCTATTAATGATGCTTGTGCTACTAACTCTACTTCTTGTGAAGCATCTATATTAAAGGAAAATGTTGAGCTAAGGGCTCAACTTGAGTTGCTAACAAGCAATTATAAGAAATTGGAGGAAAACCATGAAAAGCTCTCAGGCTCTCATGGGGATCTTCTAATCTCTTATAATGGCTAAAGTTAGCTCATGAGGCAAGCATCACTAAGGAAACACCTTGTGAGCCTCATTTGGACATTAGCACTACTTTGAACCAAAATGCTATATTACCATGTGGTAGTCCTTGTAATTTGTCTAGGCATAATATTGCTACATCTTGTGATGAATTACTTGCTATGCCTTGTTGCTCTAACAATGAAGCTTCTATTTCCTCTAGTACTTGTATTACTACTAACCTTGTAGAGGAAATCAAAGAGCTCAAGGCCCAAGTCACTAGTTTGGAGAAAGACTTGGAGAAGCATCATGAAGGGAAATCCACACTCGATAATATTTTGAGTGTGCAAAAATCCTCTAATGACAAGAGTGGACTTGGATTCAACTCCAATAACAAGAACAAGTCCAAGAGCAACAAGAAGAAGAAGAAGGGCCAAGACCAAGTCAAGAATTTGGCCAAGATTGTTTGCTTTAAGTGCAAGATTGAAGGGCATCATGTGAGATCTTGCCCATTGAAGAAGAAGCACTTGAGTGAGAAGCAACAAGGGAAGCGGCCACAAGGTCAAGCTCAAGCTCGACCTCAAGTTGAAGATAGGCCACTTCCCAAGAAGAAACAAGATGAAGCTTCCCAAATCAAGAAATCAACGAAGAAGAGAAAGGGAAGCACTTGTTGCTATATTTGCCGTTAGAAGGGGCACTTTGCTTCTTCATGCTTAAGCGGTACCTTATCTAATCCTATCATTGTTGATGATGATTATTCTCTTAGGAAAGATAAGGATGGCAATGTGTTTGCCAATTTTGTTGGAACTCAAAGTGGTGTCAAGAAAAGAACCATTTGGGTTTCCAAGCCTATTGTGACTAACCTCTTTGGACCCAACTTGGTTGGGGACTAACAAGCTAAAACTTGATCAATAGGTGTTTGTGGAGGGCATTGGAGACTTGGCTACCTCATGAAGAATTAAGGGATCTTCATTAATTTTATTTCATCAACCCAAGTCATTAACACTATCATTTTATATCCAATGTGCCTCTTTGCGGTAACTTGTACTTAACCTCTTTACATTGTAAGTTACTTGCCCCTTTGCATGTTTTGGTTTTGTACCAAGTATGTGTTTGTATATGTTGTTCCTTATACCTACTTAACTTGTGTATTCAAGTAGGTGTTGGTTGTTTAGCACATCATATACTTGTGTGTTTGCTTTGAGCCTCTAATGCATCTTGTTGGTATCTTATTTGGCTCTTATTGAGTGATTAATGGAACATCCCATTTTGGGGGAGTGATTTGCCATTGGCACCTCACAATCCTATAAATGTGTGCACATGAGTAATACCACTTAGTATTAATATTGCAAGATTACCTAGTCTCTATGTGGTATGCCATGCTCATGAGAAATTGAAATTCTATATCTCCATTAATTATCTCTAGTTGGATTTTATTTGCCTGTTGTAGTAAAGAATTGAATATCACATTATGGGGGAGTAATATGCCTTGTGCATATCACAAGCCTAGGAAATGTGAACTTTTGAGGTATTGCCACTTAGTGTTGATATTGTTAATTATCTTGTTCCTAGGTGGCATGTTTTCTCAAACAAGCTCCGCTCTCTCTCTTAAAAGATTTTATAGCTCATTTCTTTGGTCTTGGTTTGAGTAAGAATTCTTGGTGCGGTTTCACTCAAATATATTTATATATATCATAAGTAGGAAGCCTTTTGCTTCTAGTTACTCTAATCATTGCTTTGCATGATTGTTTGACTATTTTTGGAGCTACCAAGAATCCTTTTTTGTGCATGGTGCTTAATTTGAATATTTAACCATATGCCTTTTATTGTGAAGTTGATCTTGAATATCTTTGCAATACACCACCGGAAAATAATTCTAATATGAACTTCTTGTCTTCGACAATTGGTATTCATATACATGCGTGGTAATTCTTCTAGATCATCTTCACCTTGGAATTTGCCTCTTACTGCCCATATTTCTTGCCAAGAAATTATTTTGACTCCCGTTGTCTTATTACCTTCTTGAGGATCTTTTTGCTTGACTTTATCTCATCTCTTGATCCCCATCAAGTGTGTGTTGATGTAAGACAAACCATTTTTCTTTTTGTACTTGTGCCATTGTGAAAATTGTAGAGGGTTTGGTTTATTTGTTAGAACCTTGCTCTTTTGGGAGTTAGTTATCTCATTCTTTCTTCTATGATTTATTTGCTTGAATGAGATAAATCTTTGAGCATGTGTTTTTTTATTTCTTTCTTGCTCAATGAGTTGTTAGGTTCATTCGTTGAATTTTGTTGAATAAATCATTTGTTGATTTGTTCCATTGATACTATTTGGACAACTAATGTGTTTTACCACACCTTTTATACCTCCTTGTACTCTTGGTGTTTTTGTCTAAATTATATCTTCTTTGGATCTTGAAAGCTAGGTGCATGCATATTCTCTTTATGCTTAATTTTGTGTCTTAGTTGCTTTCTTTGATCCAATATATATGTTATACTCCATCAAATCCTAAATGGCTAAGATGTGCATGAAATTCAAATTTCATCTCTAACTATGCACATATTTATATGGAGTCTATCATATGTATTGTGGTTAGTCTAACCACTTTGGACCCAATAAGTTTGGGGACCAAGATGTACTTGAATGATGTCTTAGGTACATTGAAGATGCAATGGATTCTTGTCTCTTTTATAAGGAAGGTGTTGTCACCATATGATTATTGGAGCCAAGCTAGGATGACCGGCAAACTCTTATCTACTACATCACACCATTGCTATCTCGGTAACAAGTATAACATTCATGCATACTTTTCTAGCATCCCAACTCTTGTAGGTTGGTTCTTGGCATGATAATATTTAGTTGCAAATGTTGTGGTTCTTGCAAAGGTCTTATAAAGAAATCTCTTTATTGTATATGTGAGCATGTTGAGATGATTGCATATGATGGGGAGTATATAAAATCATGTTTATGATTCACCAATCCCAATATGCCCTTTAGCAATTTATTGCATATTAATTCCTCAATGCTCTCTCATGTGCAATATAGATAATGTTGCAAGTTGTTCCCTTCTCTATTATGCTTGTTGCCATTCAAAGCATCCCGACTATCTTTTGATCCCTTATTGCTAGTTGTGATGGCTTTGATGATTTTGCGTGGGGAGTTTATTAATATACCATAGTGGAAAATGGAGCCTTGAGCTATATATGCTTTCTAGCAAAGCTATTTGGTATATTCTATGACTCTCTCTTGGATATCATGTCTTCCTTAATTTCAACTAACTTCTTGTGTATACATGTTTCTTTGTGGATTGTTCATCATGATTTTTTGACCACTTAGAAATGTATATGCATAAGAGTGTTAATTTCTTCCCTTGATATCCTCGTTCTTTGCCGACCATCTTTCTTATCCATTTTGTTCTTCATGGTATTGGTAAGAACTTGATTTATGAGTGCTTGTTTATTCTTTATTGCTTCTTTTCGCACTCATATCTCGTGAATCTTTTTGGACTAAAGTTCACTTTGATAAGCATATTGATCCTTTTGTATTCTTTCGTGCTCATGTTTTGTTTTAAATGATATAGAGGGAGTGAGGATTCCATGTTTGTGCATATTGTATTCAAATGCAACAAAAATTCAAATTTATGCATGAACCTTGGGGAGCTTCCTTATTTCATTTAAAGCACCTAGTAGCTCTTATCATCACTTCTTCTTGTGTCCAATTGGTTCTTTGGGTCTCTTGATTGCTTGCTTGCTTCATTCGTTGAAGCTTCCTTCACTATGTCATCTTTTTGCAATCTTTTTTTTGCGAGGATCTTTTTTTTACAAGGATCTTTTTGCAATCTTTGATCCTCAATATGGTTTGACTTCCTCCAAATATTGTTAATTTGATAAGTGCATATGATTTCACTCATTTTTATGAGAAATGAACATCTTGGGGAGGAACTCATACTATATTGGCCTTCTAAATTCCTTCATCCATTTTGGCAATCGTTGCCAATGGGGGAGAAGTTTAGAGGGTTTAAGGGAAATGGTTTTTATACTTAAGTTTGGTTGTGCTTAAGTGTTTGCCTTTCATGCATCTCTTCTTTGTTAGATGTTTTGCATGGTTGAATATATAGTGTAAACTTCATCAAAGGTTTATCTTGACAATGTATGCAATAAAATTCAAGTTCATCACACGTGCATATATTGTGGGGGAGTTTGCTCTATATATTTTGGTTGAACTCACATCAACCATATTTGTTATAGTTTATGTGAGTACAATTGATTTTGATATGCGGTAGTAGCTTCATGTTACTTGACCATATCAAATACAACCTCTTGTATGCAATTTATTCTCGGATAAGTTGCATATTAGTTTCTATTATTCATTATATATGTCGTCGTGGTGAAACAACATATGCCATGGGATGGCTTAAATGGGGGCCGACTGTACACTGGCGGATCCGGGAGAGGGGAAGCTCGGTAGAGACCGGGCACAGAACTCACTGCTAACACATCGAGCTACCCAGGTTCGGGGCCCTCGTGAGGAGGTAACACCCCTACTCCTGCATGTCTGATCTATATGAGCTTCACATGAGAGCTACAATGGTGCTCCTTGAGCTGTATACCTTGCCTATCTAAGGCTGCACTGGACAGGAGCTGGAGAGCTAGTGCTAGAGAGCTCCCATGGAGCGAGAGAGAATGAGCCTCCTCCGGAGGCTTGGGGTGATCGATCCCCCTGGTGCCCTTTATATAGGGAGCCCAGGGGACAAGGGATGCCCCACAATACACTATACACACTGTAGCTGAGATGACTACTGGGGTCTTGTCACACTGTTGCCTACATCAGCACGGTACCGTCCTCGGTACTGTGCAGTGCGTCATGGTCATGGGCCAGTCCCATCGATGTCTGTACTTGGAGTCATTGCCTTCGTCTTCTAGCGTCTGTCTTCAGGATCACCATGTCATCAGTCTTATCCTCCTCCTGAGGATAAGACTGACTAGGAGAGGATGGATACGCTGGTCTGAGCCAAGGGGCGTCCCAAGACCAGCATATGACGATGGAGGATGTGCCAGTCCGAGCCTAGAGGCGTCCCAGGACTGGCACAAGAAGCTGGAGTCGATGCTGGGGGAGCAAGTATGCCGGAGGAGATGAATTTCGGCCTAGGAGGGTAATAATCCGGCCTGGGAGAGATATATTCCGGCCTGCCAAGAGGATAACCCGGCCTGCAATAGCACAGGTGGCTGGAGAGCCCAGCCGGGATGCGAGCTCCGGCCCAGCCGGAGCGAGCCAGCTGCCGGCCCAGCCGGGGCGAGCGGCCAGAGGCCCAGCCGGGGCGAGGCTGCCCAGCAGGGGTAAGCCGGCCAGCAGGCCCAGCCGGGGCGCGGGTGAGGACGGCCTGGGCGGGAGACGGAGGAGCCGGCCCAGGCGGGGGCGCGCTACCGGCCGGCCCAGCCGGGGGCGAGGGCGGACGGCCCAGCCGGGGCAAGGCAGGGATGAGCGGGATGCCGGCCTGCCAGGGGCGAGGCGGCCCAGCCGGGGCAGAGGCCTGCCGGCCCAGCCGGCACGGCGGGAGGCCGGGGCGCTGCCGACCTGGCCCAGCCGGGGTAGGATCTGCCGGCCCAGCCGGTTTGAGCTGCTATGCCGGCCCAGCTTTGACACTTCCGGCCTGGCTGAGTTATATTCCGGCCAAGGCTCCTTTAACCCGGCCCAGGGGAGTTATAATCCGGCCTGGGCTTGGTTAATCCGGCCCAGGCTGCTGCTTGCTTACTTTTTTAATATCCTGCATATATAACTTGATACATAACACATATATTAGTTATAAAAAGAGGTACTTTGGTATACCCGGGGTTATATCCCCGACATTAGCCCCCGAGGCTGTGGAGGACTCGCAGAGTCGTGCACAGGCTTCAACAAGAAATATACCAAAGTCCCAACTCATATATTCATACAACTGATATGCTGGCCTACACAAGCCAATTCTATCTCATGCCATTATAGGCAATGTCCTGATTGACAAGAACTCATATATATATGATATGCTAGCCTTCATGGGCTATCTCAAAATACTATTGTGCCCTCTTTGGCTATATCGACACTTTGCCTCCTGGGCTATGTCTCATCAACATCGTCTGCTTCGACAATGCCGGAATGCTGCTTTGCCCTCTTTGGCCATATCGATACTTTACCTCTTGAGCTATTTGCCTCTTGGGCTGCTTTGCCTCTTGGGCTACTTTGCCTCTTGGGCTATATATCGACACTTAGCCTCTCAGGCTATGTCTCATCGACATTGTCTGCTTTGACAATGCCGGTATACTGATATGCCTCTTAGGCTGCTTTTGCCTTTTGAGCTATTTGCCTCTTTGGGCTTTATATCGACACTTTGCCTCCCAGGCTATGTCTCATCGACATTGTCTGCTTTGACAATGCCGGTATACTGATATGCCTCTTGGGCTGCTTTGCCTCTTGGGCTACTTTGCCTCTTGGGCTACTTTGCCTCTTGGGCTTTATATCGACACTTAGCCTCTCAGGCTATGTCTCATCGACATTGTCTGCTTTGACAATGCCGGTATACTGATATGCCTCTTGGGCTGCTTTGCCTCTTGGGCTACTTTGCCTCTTGGGCTACTTTGCCTCTTGGGCTTTATATCGACACTTAGCCTCTCAGGCTATGTCTCATCGACATTGTCTACTTTGACAATGCCGGTATACTGATATGCCTCTTGGGTTGTGCCATCACTGGGCACTTGTTAGTATGCAAAAAATGATAAGACATGTTAATATGCTAAACCGGGATACTCTGTGAAACCGGATATGATAAGAGATATGATGCTTATTAGCTTTGAGATCGATGTCTCGATATGTTACTGAGCCAGAATTGGCGATAACTGAAAGGATTATAGAATGCCGTGATATGCTGGCATGCCGAAATAAACGGCGATCTGAGTTATTGATAGATGCCTTGATATGCTGGCGAACCGAAATAAACGGTGATTGGGGGATTTTGGTTTGATGCCATGATATGCCGGCATACTGAAACTTTGCTCATGCCACGATATGCGGGTATACTGAAATTTTGCTCTTTGCCATGATATGCTGGCATACTGACATTTTGCCATGATATGCTGGCATACTGACATTTTGCCATGATATGCTGGCATACTGACATTTTGCCATGATATGCTGGCATACTGACATTTTGCTCTTTGCCATGATATGCCGGCATACTAAAACTTTGCTCTTGCCACGATATGCCGGCATACTAAAACTCTTCTCATGCCATGATATGTTGGCATATTGAATCTTTGCTCATGCCATGATATGCCAGCATACTGAAAATCTTACTCTTGCCATGATATGCCGGCATACTGAAATCTTGCTCTTGCCCTGATATGCCGGCATACTAAAACTTTGCTCTTGCCACGATATGCCGGCATACTAAAACTCTTCTCATGCCATGATATGTTGGCATATTGAATCTTTGCTCATGCCATGATATGCCAGCATACTGAAAATCTTACTCTTGCCATGATATGCCGGCATACTGAAATCTTGCTCTTGCCCTGATATGCCGGCATACTGAAACACATATGACTCAAGATATCACTTAATAACCTGATGTACTAACAAACTGAAATACCTGAGACCTGAGACTTTGAGATATGCTGGCCAGGATATAAAGATATGCTGGCTGGGACATAAAATATGCCGGCCAGGATACAAAATATAACATATGCCGGCATACTGAAACTTTGCTCTTTGCCATGATATGCCGGCATACTGAAATACCTGAGACTTTGAGATATAAACTGAAGCCCTGGTGGTATAATAGTAATTTCTTCTCTATAACGGCAATATGGAGAGTCATAGCCGGGTAATAGACATATATATAATGAGATATCCAACCTGCTCTGTAGTCATACTAAGAGACATAGCAATGGTCATAGCATTTGGCATATTGCAATCTAGCATATAGAGTTTGGCATATAGCCCATAGTACTCGGTACATAGTATATGACATAAAGCATTTGGCATATAGCCTGAGATATAGCAATTCGACATATATGCTAACTTGGCAACTCACAAGGAAGAACTAGGCACTCATGGGCCGGCATATAAATGCAGACATACTGCAACTGGCATATAAGCAAATTTGGCATCTCACAACAGATATTTGGCACTCATGTGCCAGCATATAATATAGCATGCAGAAACTGGTACTAAGATAGGCATATAAGCTGATTTGACTGTAAACTTGCAACAACTAGCACATGGCATTCAACATATAAAAACTGACATATGAGCCTTGGCATATGACAGCCGGCATATAACACATAGCATATGGGATAAAGCATTTGGCATACAAGCAGATACTGAACTTGATATGTTAACTGGCATACTGAATCTAGCACTGTAGCAGATATACTGGTTGACACATGCAAAGACATATAACTTGACATAACATCTTGCTGTTGGCATATAAAACCGGCATATAACATGCCCAGATGAAACTTTGCATAAGACTGTATACATGCAAACTGATACTAAGGATACTATCTGTAGCAGGCATATGTAGCAATTTGACATATAAACAGACATACAGGAGACTTACTGAGAAGCATGCGTGCTAGCATATATACTGAAATAGAGATATAACGGTAGCTGGCTAGGCTCATGCCTAAACCGACTGAAAAGAAGGGAGATCCTGCTCGCTATAAATACTTACCTGCAGATGCTCGAGGCGGAACGATCCCTGGCACGACGAACATAAAATATGTCGGCCGGGACATAAGATATGCTGGCCAGGATATAAAACATGCCAGCCATGATATAAGATATGCTGGCCAGGACATAAGATATGCCGGCCAGGACATAAGATATGCCGGCCAGGACACAGAATATGCTGGCGAGGACACAGAATATGCTGGCCGGGACACAGGATATGCTGGCCAGGACACAGAATATGCTGGCCAGGACACAGGATATGCTGGCCAGGACACAGAATATGCTGGCCGGGACACAGGATATGCTGGCCAGGACACAGAATATGCTGGCCAGGATATATATGCCAGCCAGAGGAAGCCGAGTGCCGGCCCGGAGATGCCGATGTAGATCCGGGACAGCCATATGCCGGCCCGGGCGAGTTGAGGTCAGCCCGGGAGGTTGAAGAAGACCTGCAGTGCTCGGAGGCAATGCTGATGTCGAGCCCCCGAGCAGATGAAGAAGATCCCGTCCGGATGTACTCCTACCAGCGCCTTGATCTGCCCCACGGTGGGCGCCAAATGTCGTCGTGGTGAAACAACATATGCCATGGGATGGCTTAAATGGGGGCCGACTGTACACTGGCGGATCCGGGAGAGGGGAAGCTCGGTAGAGACCGGGCACAGAACTCACTGCTAACACATCGAGCTACCCAGGTTCGAGGCCCTCGTGAGGAGGTAACACCCCTACTCCTGCATGTCTGATCTATATGAGCTTCACATGAGAGCTACAATGGTGCTCCTTGAGCTGTATACCTTGCCTATCTAAGGCTGCACTGGACAGGAGCTGGAGAGCTAGTGCTAGAGAGCTCCCATGGAGCGAGAGAGAATGAGCCTCCTCCGGAGGCTTGGGGTGATCGATCCCCCTGGTGCCCTTTATATAGGGAGCCCAGGGGACAAGGGATGCCCCACAATACACTATACACACTGTAGCTGAGATGACTACTGGGGTCTTGTCACACTGTTGCCTACATCAGCACGGTACCGTCCTCGGTACTGTGCAGTGCGTCATGGTCATGGGCTAGTCCCATCGATGTCTGTACTTGGAGTCATTGCCTTCGTCTTCTAGCGTCTGTCTTCAGGATCACCATGTCATCAGTCTTATCCTCCTCCTGAGGATAAGACTGACTAGGAGAGGATGGATACGCTGGTCTGAGCCAAGGGGCGTCCCAAGACCAGCATATGACGATGGAGGATGTGCCAGTCCGAGCCTAGAGGCGTCCCAGGACTGGCACAAGGAGCTGGAGTCGATGCTGGGGGAGCAAGTATGCCGGAGGAGATGAATTTCGGCCTAGGAGGGTAATAATCCGGCCTGGGAGAGATATATTCCGGCCTGCCAAGAGGATAACCCGGCCTGCAATAGCACAGGTGGCTGGAGAGCCCAGCCGGGATGCGAGCTCCGGCCCAGCCGGAGCGAGCCAGCTGCCGGCCCAGCCGGGGCGAGCGGCCAGAGGCCCAGCCGGGGCGAGGCTGCCCAGCAGGGGTAAGCCGGCCAGCAGGCCCAGCCGGGGCGCGGGTGAGGCCGGCCTGGGCGGGAGACGGAGGAGCCGGCCCAGGCGGGGGCGCGCTACCGGCCGGCCCAGCCGGGGGCGAGGGCGGACGGCCCAGCCGGGGCAAGGCAGGGATGAGTGGGATGCCGGCCTGCCAGGGGCGAGGCGGCCCAGCCGGGGCAGAGGCCTGCCGGCCCAGCCGGCACGGCGGGAGGCCGGGGCGCTGCCGACCTGGCCCAGCCGGGGTAGGATCTGCCGGCCCAGCCGGTTTGAGCTGCTATGCCGGCCCAGCTTTGACACTTCCGGCCTGGCTGAGTTATATTCCGGCCAAGGGTCCTTTAACCCGGCCCAGGGGAGTTATAATCCGGCCTGGGCTTGGTTAATCCGGCCCAGGCTGCTGCTTGCTTACTTTTTTAATATCCTGCATATATAACTTGATACATAACACATATATTAGTTATAAAAAGAGGTACTTTGGTATACCCGGGGTTATATCCCCGACAATATAAACCCTCTTGTTGAGATTGTCATCAATTACCAAAATGGGGGAGATTGTAAGGGTAATTGCCCCTAAGGGTGTTTTTGGTAATTAATGACAATCCCTATGGACTTATGTTTTCATTGAGCTTTTTGTGAAGGAATTGTTCATTGGTAATTAATGACAATCCCTATGCCCCCAACTATATTTAAAAATAGATACTTATAATTGATACGTCTCAAACGTATCTATAATTTTTGATGCTCCATGCTTGTTTTTACACCATTTGCCTTGTGTTTCGTTACACTTCATGGCGTTTTTATGCGATTTTTGGAACTAACCTACTAACAAGATGCCATAGTGCCAGTTCCCTATTTTCTGCTATTTTTTTGTTTCAGAAAAGCTACACAGGAAATATTCTCGGAATTGGACGAGACAAGTTCCCAAACTCCTATTTTTCCCGGACAAAGGACGAGGACCGAAAGAGAGCCGGAGGGGGGCCAGGGGCTAGCCTCACCATGAGGGGGCACGGCCCAGCCCCTGGCCACGCCCCCTGTGGTGAGACCCCCTGGTCGCCTCCTGACGATGCCCCTTCGCCTATAAAAAGCCTCCCGATGGAAAACCCTAAAACAATCAGCGAAATTTCCAGAAAGAGTCCCGCAGCTCTGCCGCCGCCGCCGATGAATTTCGGGGAACAGAAGTCTCTGTTTTGGCACTCTGTCGGGATGGGGAAGTGCCCCTGGAGCCATCTCCATCGGTCTCCATCGCCGTCTCCACTTTCTCCAGCGACCTCACCGCCATCTCCACCAACCTTGCTGTCTCCTATAATGAGGAGGGAGTAGTTCTCCCCCGGGGCTGAGGGCTCTGCCGGTAGCTATGTGGTTCACCTCTCTCTCCCATGATGTGATCTTTATGTGATCGTGAGCTTTGTATCTAGTTGAATTGATAGATGCTATTATTCAGATATTATGCTACTCCCGTGCTTTATATTTGTAAACTCCGGAGATACCATGTATCATGGTGTGAAGGTGACTAGTGTGCGCATCATGTGTATCTTTTTGGTTAATGTCTCTATGAATTGTTGGTGTTTGTTGGTGTAAGGGTAATTGCCCCTAAGTGTGTTTTGGTAATTAATGACAATCCCTATGGACTAATGTTTTCATTGAGCTTTTTGTGAAGAAATTGTTCATAGGAATTGCTTAAAGTCCATGTATTGGATTCAAGGCTTGGATGCCATGAAGATAAAGATTTATCTTAAGTATTGGCATCAAGATCATTGAATAGAAGAGGTGAATTTATTATGATCAAGAAGAAGAAATAAAGATGTAGTTCTTGTGTAGAACTGGTGGCGCGGTGATGATAGTATGAAAGATGTGTAGTAAATGACCGGCTAGTTGGAAAACCCCAAGAGAAGGTTTTGATGAATATAGCAGCAAGTTTTCCGTCAGTTAAGAAACCAAGGTATGTCGATCAGGAGAAGAGCAGATAATACGACTAAAGGTGAAGCTTGCAAGCTTTGCGACAGCTCCGGACAATTTATAGGGCGCCTCGTCCAAGCTTTGCTTTGCGAGCAGCAATGTGGAACCTGCACACACACAACCAAGTACTTTGTTCCCAACTTGCGATGAGGTTGTCAATCTCACCGGTTTGCTTGAAACAAAGGGTATGAGCGTATCGAGTGGAAAGTGATAGTAGTATGCGAGTAAAGTAAACAGTGAGAGTAAAGTAAACAGGTGATAGCAATATGATGGAAATAGGACCGGGATCCACAGTTCACTAGTGGTGTCTCTCCATAAGATAAATAACACATGTGATACGTCTCAAACGTATCTATAATTTTTGATGCTCCATGCTTGTTTTTACACCATTTACCCGATGTTTCGTTACACTTCGTGGCACTTTTATGCATTTTCCGGAACTAACCTATTAACAAGTCGCCACAGTGCCAGTTCCCTGTTTTCTGCTGTTTTTGTGTTTCAGAAAAGCTACACAGGAAATATTCTTGGAATTGGACGAAACAAGTTCCAGAAGTCTTATTTTTCCCGGAAGCTTCCCGAAGACCGAAAGAGAGCCGGAGAGGGGCCAGAGGCCGCCCTCACACATAGGTGGCGTGGCCCAGGCCCTGGCCGTGCCACCCTGGTGTGAGGAGCCCCTGGCTGCCTCCTGACGACGCCCCTTCGCCTATAAGAAGCCTCGGGACGGAAAACCCTAAGGGAATCGACGTTTTTCCCAGAACAGTTCCGCAGCTCCGCCGCCGTCGAAGACAAATTTCGGGGGACAGAAGTCTCTGTTCCAGCACCCTGCCGGGACGGGGAAGTGCCCCCGGAGCCATCTTCAATGATCTCCATCGCCGTCTCCGCCGTCTCCATCGACCTCACCGCCATCTCTATCAACCTTGCTGTCTCCTATGATGAGGAGGGAGTAGTTCATCCCCGGGGCTGAGGGCTCTACCGGTAGCTATGTGGTTCACCTCTCTCTCCCATGATGTGATCTTTATGTGATCGTGAGCTTTGTATCATGTTGAACAAGTAGATGTTATTATTCAGATATTATGTATACTCTAGTGGTATTATTAAAGTAATCTATTCCTCCTGCCATGGTGTAACGGTGATAGTGCGTGCATCATGGTGGTACTTGGTCTAGGCTACGATTGTGATCTTTTATGGATTATGAGAATAATTATTGCTATGATAGTATTGAAGTGATCTATTCCTCCTTTCATGGTGTAATGTTGACAGTGTGTGCACCGTGTTAGTACTTGGTCTAAGTTGCAATAATATCTATCTTGAGTTGTGATCTGATTTGAATATCTCTATGAGTGGTGTTTGTCAAGTACTTGATGAACTTTAAGGAGTGCTTCGTAACCCTACGCAATGATTAGTGTTATTCAATAGGAGAGTAATTCAGAGTACCATAGTGAAGAGAAGTTATTTATTTGTTCAATTATGTTATATTGTTGGGAGTGTGTCCACTAGTGAAAGTATGATCCCTAGGCCTTGTTTCCAAGCATTGCACACCGTTTACTTCCTATTTTGTTAAATGTTTACTCACAGCGATATTTACTTCAAATTACATTTGCTACTTATAATCATCTATACCACTTGTATTTTACTATATCTTCGTCGAACTAGTGCACCTATACATCTGACAAGTGTATTGGGTGTGTTGGGGACACAAGAGACTTTCTGTATCATAATTGCAGGGTTGCTTGAGAGGGATAACTTTGACCTCTTCCTCCTTGAGTTTGATAAACCTTGGGTGATCCACTTAAGGGAAACTTGCTGCTGCTCTACAAACCTCTGCACTTGGAGGCCCAACACTGTCTACAAGAACAGAAGCGTGTGTAGACATCAAGCGCTTTTCTGGCGCCGTTGCCGGGGAGGTAAGGTAAAAGGTACTCACATTCTTTGGCTACTAAGTCTTTTAGTTGCTAGTGAGTGCTCAGAGTTATTTCCTTTAGATTCTGCAATTACATCTTTTTGTTTCTTGTTTTTATTTTCATTAGTTAGGCTTAATGGAAAATAAAGAGTTCTTTAGTCTTTTTCCTGAGTTTAGATTTGATGAGAAAATTGAAAATCCTTTGGAGCTTATTTCGCATATCAATGTTATTAGTACGAATGCTTTGAATACCGTTAATGCTAATGCTATAGAAAATTCTAAGCTTGGGGAAGCTGGTTTTGTTAAGTATGATATTTTTAGTTCCCCAGCTTTAGTGGAGAAAGTTTGCTCTGATATTTTATCTCCCATATGTGATGTTTCTAATGATGCTTGTGCTCATCATCCTTTTGAAATACCTATGAAAATTGTTAGGCGTGTTATGGATAACTGCTATTCAGGAGATGGAACTATCCATCCGGGAGATCACTTACTATTTATACATGAATTATGCGAGTTGTTCAGGTGTGCAGGTATTTCACCAAGCCAGGTCAAGAAGAAGCTATTCTCTTTATCATTGAAAGGCAGAGCTGAGGAGTGGTATCGACTGCTCCAAGATGGTCCATCTATTGAGTGGGAGGAAATTGTACCTCTCTTTTATTCAAAATTCTATCCTCCAAGTGAGATTCATAAAGATCGTAATCAGATATATAATTTTTGGCCTCATGAGGGAGAAAGCATTGCCCAAGCGTGGGGAAGATTGAAGTTACTAATGCATAAATGTCCTATTCATGATCTTCCCCGTAATTATGTTATTAATAATTTTGATGCAAGGCTTTCAGGATATAAATAAGGACTATCTAGATGCATGCTTTGATGGATCTTTCACAAGCAAGGATGTTGACACCAAGTGGGATCTGCTTGAAACAATTCAAAACAATATTGAAGGTTGGGATAGCGACAAAGGTAAAGGATCAGGTATGAATTACGAGTTTGATTGCATTAAGTCTTTCGCTGAAACTGCTAATTTTTAAGAGCTTAGTGCTAAATATGGTCTTGATCCTCAAATTATGGTTGATTGCTTTAAAGCCTTTGCTTCCCATATGAATGTTCCTAAAGGAAATGGGGTCGTGTATCATGAACCTTTTAAGGACACTTGCATAGAAAGTGATATTGTTATTGATGATTGCAATAAACATGCTCAAACTTCTAAAAGTAGTATTTCTTATAAGCATGTTAATTTTTGTGGAATACATAGACCTTGTGAACAGAGTTACAACAAGGAAGATTATTGCATCACCCACGCAAATGAAGAAACCAGTATGTGGCTCAAGGATCTAGATGTGCTTGGTGAAAGGGTTTGTGAGCTTTATCCTTTTCTTTGTGAATTTTGCGGTGAAAAGGGTCACTTTAATTTTCAATGCCCAATTAATCGAATGAGTACCGCAGATTTGTATTGTGATGATAAGATTACTCTCAATCAGCATGATGAGCTTACTTTGTTTTTGAATTGTGAAGAGATATCTAGAAAGATTTCTTTGGTTGATATGAGAGATGTTGATATTAATAGCACCCTTCGTGGTTGTCGTCTCTATTGTGCTAAAGATTGCCTCGCAAATACTTACTTACAAGATCTTATAAAATATGATGTTTTGCCAAACTATGACAGGACTAATAGATGTTTTGATCTTATTAATAGAGAGGAGGAATCCCCCAAAGTTTCTTCTGTTGTTCCTATCAGTAAACCAGATTATGTGGAGAAGATGCCTTTCCATCCTAGAGAATATGTGGAGAAGATGCCCTTCAAGTCTCTCCCGCCTAAAGGAGAGAGTAAGAAGAGTATGAAGAAGAAGAAGAGGAGTAAAATGCGAGAGGACACGGTATCTTCCCCTAAGCGTTATGATCCTGCTATAGATTATGATAATTCTGATTGGGATGATGTTCCTATGCCTATTACTTATGTTAGTGATCATGATTGGGGAAAGCACTCTACTTTTGATATTGAAAATCTTTTTGGTACCAATTCTAAGGTTAATAATTGTTGTACCATTAGTGCTATTCATGTTCCTTCTTATGATGATATGTTTGATGAATATGCTTTGCGACATAGTAGTTCTCTATCTTGTGATGATACTAAGCCTCTAGTTTATGATGATGAGTATAATGTTTTCAATTCACCTACTTTTGAGGAGAAAATTAGTTATGATTACAATATGCCTCCTGTTTTTGATGATTATGGTGATGAGAATAATTATTCTATTGATTCTGCTCCTACTACTATTGTTCATGTGGGGAGTATTAATTCTTTGATGCATGTGGCTCATGATAGGGATGTTTTATGTGATAATTATATTGTTAATTCTATTCATGATGCTACTGAAAGTTATTATGAGAGAGGGAAACATGGTTTGATGGATCTCAACAATATTGAGTTTCCCCTCTTTATGTTGCAATTTTTGAAGTTGTACTTGTTTTGCTTTCCTATGCTTTTTGCTTTGCGCTTTCATGACTTGTCTCTCTACAAGACTATTTTTCATAGGAAGTGGTTTAGATTTAAATGTGTTTCATACTTGCTTTTTGATGCTCTCTATTGCTTTAAGTTCCTATATGGCGCCTTTGCCTCAAGCTCTTATATGGCGCCCGCATGAGCATCTTTGCAAATTACTGCGCCTAGCTCAAAGGCGTTAAAGAAAAGCACTCTTGGGAGATAACCCAATGTTTTATTTTCAGTTTTTTTTTCTTTTATTTGAGTCTTGGAAGTAATTACTACTGTAATGACCTCTCCTTATCATTTTTATTTCATTGTTGTGCCAAGAGAAGCCTCTAATTCGAGT
The DNA here is from genome assembly GCA_007115705.1 of Dactylis glomerata. NCBI lineage: Eukaryota > Viridiplantae > Streptophyta > Magnoliopsida > Poales > Poaceae > Dactylis > Dactylis glomerata. Next base: position 1,278,152 of record QXEO01000186.1, read on the forward strand.
GAGGTAAAGATTTGGGGATGTTGCTGTCCTGAAACTGTTTTCGGTGCTGCACCGTAAAAATTCGTATAAATTCTCTGTATATCTTTTGGACCTGCAATTTCTTGTGCATATTCCCCAGGTTATATCCAAACTTTCGTTAGTTGAACACTTTTTTATTTGAGCAACAGAAAACCCCTCAAAAATTCGACCTTTATCAGCTGTTCTGTTTTGACAGATTTCTGCCAATATTTGTGTTTGCCGCTTTATCGCTTTCTTTTTGAGTTCTTTTGATCACGGAACTTTTGGGGAAGTTGCTACAGTAGTATATGCTTTATATGTGGTGGTTTTAGGTTGAAACCTGAAGCAAAAAGGGTTGATTCAATGTTATGCTTACACTAATGTTGCTAATAGAATTGTGTTTAGTTTTGTATGAAGGAAGTTTTTAAGTGTAGGGATTGGAGAATGATGAGATGAGTTGAAGAATGGACAAAAGCTCAAGCTTGGGGATGCCCATGCATCACCCTAAGAAATATCCAAGAAGTACAAGCGTCAAAGCTTGGGGATGCCCCCGAGGCACCCCTTCTTCATCGGCAAAAATCAGGTCACCTTTCAAAACACTATATTTTTATTGCTTCATGCACTATGCGTTTTTCTTGGAGCGTCAGTTGTTTTTGTTTTCTTTATTAGTTTTGTTTTGTTTGCTGCAATAAATGGTTGGATCACATCATGTTTCTTTTGGAGGAGATGAACTCGCTTTTTATTTGCCAAGAACACTCTAGTTTTCACTCTTATCGTTCAATGAGTGTTCTCTTTTTCTGCTACTGCGTTTAGCTTGCATTTTAAACCTTGATTTTTGTTCAGATCTTGTTTTATCTTTGCATCAAGGTGTATTTGGACCTCTGATCTTTATTGGTTTTCATCAAAAGAGGTGTTTACAAAAAGGTTTGAATGGTGTTGGAAAGAGAAAAAGCTTTATGCAAAAAAGTGGTACAAAAAGGAGCTTGTGTAGACTGCGGCCTAGGCTTTTGCATGTCGTGCTTGATATCTTTTTGATAGTATGCTTAGTGGTTTTGCTGTAGCATGACTTGTCTCAAATAACTGAGATTGCTTAATGAGCCTTTGAAAAAATCATGCGTTGTTTTTATTATATGGAAGCATTTATTTGGTTTTCTCCTTTGATGCTTTATTTGGGTTGACTTGGCACATGCTTACACCATGTTGACTAAAAAATAAGTCACCTATAGCCTCTATGATCATTTAGTTTTTGACTTTTGATGCCATCTTATGCTTCTTTTAATGTTGCTCTGTCGATTTGCATGATTATGGCCATTATTGCTCTCTTAGTTGGTCGCTCCCTGTGTTTTGCTAGCCCTCATTTTGCACTGAGTATGAGCTCTACTCATGCATCCAACTCCTAAAAACCAAGTTTGCCATTGTGTCCACTATAAATTCCTATGCATGGTATTTGTAAGCCATTCCAAAGTAAATTTTCATGTGCTACCTTTCAAAACTTTCAAAATACTTCTCATTTTGTGACACTGTTTTCAGCTCATGGGGACGTAGTGGTCGGATTTGCTATCTTCCATATTGCTTATTCCAAAAATAAAAAAAAGAGAAAAAAGAAAGAAAAAAAGGCACTCCTCTATGGAATGTGAATGTTGGTGGGCACCCGATGGAATCGGTTAGCCATGGTTTGTGAAAGAAAAAAAGGTGGGGAGGAGTGCCAAGCTTTAAAAAAGAGCACAAAAGTGCCAATCTCTCTCTCAAAAACTTGCTTCATTTTTGTTTGGAAGATAGTAAGAACCCCATTGCCAGTCGTTGACAAACACAACCACCTCTCAAAACCAATTTTTATCTCTTTGTTTTACAAATGAAAAGCTCTAGCACATGTTTAATCACTGCTTCCCTCTGCGAAGGGCCTTTCTTCTACTTTTATGTTGAGTCACCACATTCTATCTTTATGCACCATTAAGAGAGCATAGTTGTCATTCTTAGTATAATGTGCATTGTCCCAAAGTTTTCATTGATTGATTCATATTGTTGGTTTCACTTGTTCTCAAATTATTTGTATCTAGTCGCCCTCTTAAACTTGAAGGTGTCCTATGCATTTATGTTTTGCTCTCTTTGAAGGACAAGCTGAAAACCATTTGTATGTTTTTCCTTATGATTTGAACACACGTTTGACTTTTAACGTTTCATTTTCATGATCTTTTGTTTGTGTTCATTTGCATGTTTACAACATGGTTGCTAAGTTCTATTGTCAAGATTATATCTTTCATGCCCATGTTTTAAGTTCTTATGATGCTAGCTCACAAATGCTTACATATATGATCAAGATTGTGTAGGTGCATGTCACCTCAAAAATTATTTCTTTTATTATCACTTACCTACTCGAGGACGAACAGGAGTTAAGCTTGGGGATGCTGATACGTCTCAAACATATCTATAATTTTTGATGCTCCATGCTTGTTTTTACACCATTTACCTGATGTTTCATTACACTTCGTGGCACTTTTATGCATCTTCCGGAACTAACCTATTAACAAGTCGCCACAGTGCCAGTTCCCTGTTTTCTGCTGTTTTTGTGTTTCAGAAAAACTACACAGGAAATATTCTCAGAATTGGGCAAAACAAGTTCCAAAAGTCTTATTTTTCCCCGAAGCTTCCCGAAGACCGAAAGAGAGCCGGAGGGGGGCCAGAGGCCGCCCTCACACATAGGTGGCGCGGCCCAGGCCCTGGCCGCACCACCCTGGTGTGAGGAGCCCCTGGCTGCCTCCTGACGATGCCCCTTCGCCTATAAGAAGCCTCGGGACGGAAAACCCTAAGGGAATCGACGTTTTTCCCAGAACAGTTCCGCAGCTCCGCCACCGTCGAAGACAAATTTTGGGGGACAGAAGTCTCTGTTTCGGCACCCTGCCGGGACGGGGAAGTGCCCCCGGAGCCATCTCCATCGATCTCCATGGCCGTCTCCGCCGTCTCCATCGACCTCACCGCCATCTCCATCAACCTTGCTGTCTCCTATGATGAGGAGGGAGTAGTTCATCCCTGGGGCTGAGGGCTCTACCGGTAGCTATGTGGTTCACCTCCCTCTCCCATGATGTGATCTTTATGTGATCGTGAGCTTTGTATCATGTTGAACAAGTAGATGTTATTATTCAGATATTATGTGTACTCTAGTGGTATTATTAAAGTAATCTATTCCTCCTGCCATGGTGTAACGGTGATAGTGCGTGCATCATGGTGGTACTTGGTCTAGGCTACGATTGTGATCTTTTATGGATTATGAGAATAATTATCGCTATGATAGTATTGAAGTGATCTATTCCTCCTTTCATGGTGTAATGTTGACAGTGTGTGCACCGTGTTAGTACTTGGTCTAAGTTGCAATAATATCTATCTTGAGTTGTGATCTGATTTGAATATCTCTATGAGTGGTGTTTGTCAAGTACTTGATGAACTTTAAGGAGTACTTCGTAGCCCTACGCAATGATTAGTGTTATTCAATAGGAGAGTAATTCAGAGTACCATAGTGAAGAGAAGTTATTTATTTGTTCAATTATGTTATATTGTTGGCAGTGTGTCCACTAGTGAAAGTATGATCCCTAGGCCTTGTTTCCAAGCATTGCACACCGTTTACTTCCTATTTTGTTACATGTTTGCTCGCAGCGATATTTACTTCAAATCACATTTGCTACTTATAATCATTTATACCACTTGTATTTTACTATCTCTTCGCCGAACTAGTGCACCTATACATCTGACAAGTGTATTGGGTGTGTTGGGGACACAAGAGACTTTCTGTATCGTAATTGCAGGGTTGCTTGAGAGGGATAGCTTTGACCTCTTCCTCCCTGAGTTCGATAAACCTTGGGTGATCCACTTAAGGGAAACTTGCTGCTGCTCTACAAACCTCTGCACTTGGAGGCCCAACACTGCCTACAAGAACAGAAGCGTGTGTAGACATCATCATGCTGGGTAAACAAATTAAAGATGGGCAATTGATAGAATAAAGATAAATGTGATATGTCAAGAAGATCACTATGCGATTTACTCTGGGCATTACAATAAAATACATAGACCGCCATCCAACTGTATCTATGACTAATAATCCACTCCCGGGGATATCATCCGAACACCCCATGAGTATTAAGTTGCGAACAACAGATAATTGCATTAAGCAAAGTGTGTAATGTAAACAAAGCATATGCCCTCGAGCATATGAATGTTGTTTTCTCCCTAGTAGCAATAGCACATCTACAACCTTAGAGGTTTCTGTCACTCCCCTAGATGAAATAGAGGCATGAACCCACTATCGAGCATAAATATGCCCTCTTGGAGTCACTAGCAACTACTCGGCCAAGATAGCTACTAACAACGGAGAGCATGCAAGATCATAAACAACATAGAGATAACATAAGATATATTTTAGTATAGCAACTCAATCATAACACCAATATTTATCAGATCCCAACAAACCAAACATGTAGAATTACATAACGGTGATCTCAATCATGTAGGGCAGCTCATGAGATCTAAACATGAAGCACATGGTGGAGGAGACAACCATCTAGCTACTGCTATGGACCCATAGTCCAAGGTAGACTACTCACTCATCGCTTCGGAGGCAAGCATGGCGATGAAAAAGACCTCCGGTGGCGATTCCCCTCTCCGGCAGGGTGCCAGGAAGAGCTTCTGGACCCTCCCGATCTTCGGGTCGACGGCGGCAGCAGATCGCGATGTGTTTTGGAAAATTGATTGGGTCCTTAGGTTTTTTCTGTCGGGGGGTGTTTATAGGCGAAGGGGCATAGTCAGAGGTGTGTGGGGCCCTTGTGGCCCCCCTCCGACTCCTCTTCAGATCTCTGGAAGCTTCCGGGAAAAATAAGACTTCAGGAACTTGTTTCGTCCAATTCCGAGAATATTTCCTGTGTAGCTTTTCTGAAACACAAAAACAGCAGAAAACAGGGAACTGGCACTATGGCGACTTGTTAATAGGTTAGTTCCGGAAAATGCATAAAAGTGCCACGAAGTGTAACGAAACATTAGGCAAATGGTGTAAAAACAAGCATGGAGCATCAAAAATTATGGATACGTTGGAGACGTATCAGCATCCCCAAGCTTAACTCCTGCTCGTCCTCGAGTAGGTAAGTGATAACAAAAGAATAATTTTTGAGGTGACATGCACCTACACAATCTTGATCATATATATAAGCATTTGTGAGCTGGGATCATAAGAACTTAAAACATGGGCATAAAAGATATAATCTTGACAATAGAAACTTAGCAACCATGTTATAACATGAAAATGAATATAAACAAAAGATCATGAAAATGAAACAATGAAAGTCAAACGTGTGTTCAAATCATAAGGAAAAACATACAAATGGTTTTCAGCTTGCCCTTCATGGAGAGCAAAACATAAATGCATAGGACACCTTCAAGTTTAAGAGGGCGACTAGATACAAATAATTTGAGAACAAGTGAAACCAACAATATGAATCAATCAATGAAAACTTTGGGACAATGCACATTATACTAAGAATGATGACTATGCTCTCTTAATGGTGCATAAAGATAGAAGGTGGTGACTCAACATGGAAGTAAAAGAAAGGCCCTTCGCAGAGGGAAGCAGTGATTGCAAGTTTTATAACCTTCAAAAATTACGTTACTTATCGGCTTTGAGCTCTCATTGCCCCCATCATAAACATCTTGAATAGTTAAAGTTAATGCGAGAACAATTATGATGCATATGCTTGATAAATCATAAGTCGAAAACCTCGTGTCCCATGAATACGAGTACCCAAACCTCATGCTACTCCACTTAGAGTCCCAAGCAAGGCTCTTGTCATTGTAAGTATATATGTATCATCGAGAACCGCCAACGGCGTACCTCCGTGCCCGATGACATGGAACAAGCCCACATCAAAATGACAGGACAAGCAGACAATGAACACCTCGACATTTCTCTTATTTACCATTTGTTTAGCTTTTTATTTTGGGATGCGTCGTCGAATGTCCACTATGGGTATGCTACAAATTTCCACCATGAATTATGCATGGCTTAGATTGGCGGCCCAGGCATTTCCCTAACACATATACAAACTCCATGATCCCCGCAAGATTCCCAATTCATTTCACACCGCGGGCATCCATAAACAAAAGATCACGATATCAACTCAAATAAGAAGTGCAATGTTGAAAGCTTGCCCCATGACAGCATGGTTGGGCTAGTCTCCAACTTACAACTTGCAACCATAACAACTCAATATAAGAGACCACAATGTCAAATTTTTAAGAACAAGAAAAAGTAAAGTGTGCCTTCCGGTTCGTGAGAGCTTTACTGACCAATTTTCGCATAACACGGGTAAGAGTTTAATTTGAAGAGAAAATAAAAGCAAGTCAAATTTACTTGGAATAGCAAATTGCTAGTAGGTATGTATGGTGGACACAATGGCAAACTTGGTTTTTAGGAGTTGGATGCACGAGTAGAGCTCATACTCAGTACAAGGCGAGGGCTAGCAAAAGACTGGGAGCGACCAACTAAGAGAGCAATAATGGCCATAATCATGCAAAGCGACAACGCGACATTTGAAAGAAGCATAAGATGGTATCAAAAGTCAAAAACTAAATGATCATTGAGGCTATTGGCGACTTTGCAAGAGTCTAACATGTGTGAGCATGCGCCAAGTCAACCCAAATAAAGCATCAAGGAGAAAACCAAAATAATGCTTCCAAACAATAAAAACAATGCATGATTTTTTCAAAGGCTCATTAAGCAATCTCAGTTATTTGAGACAAGTCATGCTACAGTAAAACCACTAAGCATACTATCAAAAATACATCAAGCATGACATAAAAAAGCCTAAGCCGCAGTCTACACAAGCTCCTTCTTGTACCACTTTTTTTGCATAAATCTTTTTCTCTTTTCCAACACCATTTGAAGATTTTTAAGACACCTCTTTTGATGAAAACCAATAAATATCAGAGGCAAAAATACACCTTAATGAAGAGATATTACAAGGTCTGAACGCAAATCAAGGCAAAAAAGAAAACCAAAAGCAGTAGCAGAAAAAGAAGAACACTCGGTTTTTGATAAGAATGAAAACTAGAGCGTTCTTGGCAAATGAAAAGCAAGGCAACTTCTCCAAAAGAAATTTGTTGGGGTCCAACCATTTATTACAGCAAACAAAACTAAACTAATAAAAAAACTAAAACAACTGATGCTCCAAGAAAAACACATAGTGCATGAAGCAATAAAAATATAGTGTCTTGAAAGGTGACCTGATTTTTGCCGATGAAGAAGGGGTGCCTCGGGGGCATCCCCAAGCTTTGACGCTTGTACTTCTTGGATATTTCTTGGGGTGATGCATGGGCATCCCCAAGCTTGAGATTTTGTCCATTCTTCAACTCATCTCATCATTCTCCAATCCCTACACTTGAAAACTTCCTTCATACAAAACTAAACACAAATCTATTAGCAACATTAGTGTAAGCATATCATATAATCAACCTCTTTTTGCTTCAGGTTTCAACCCAAAACCACCACATATAAAGTATATACTACTGTAGCAACTTCCCCAAAAGTTCCATGATCAAAAGAACTCAAAAGAAAGCGATAAAGCGGCAAACACAAATATTGGCAGAAATCTGTCAAAACAGAACAACTGACAAAGGTCGAATTTTTGAGGAGTTTTCTGTTACTCAAATCAAAAAGTGTTCAACTAATTAAAGTTTTGATATAACCTGGGTCATATGCACAAGAAATCTCAGATCCAAAAGATATACAGAGAATTTTCATGAATTTTTACGGTGCAGCACCGAAAACTGTTTCACGACAGCAACATTCCCAAATCTTTACCTCACTCAAATTAGAGGCTTCTCTTGGCACAACAATGAAATAAAAAGGATAAGGAGAGGTCATTACAGTATTAATGACTTCCAAGACTCAAATAAAAGATAAAGTACTGCAAAGAAAACATTGGGTTATCTTCCAAGAGTGCTTTTCTTTAACGCCTTTGAGCTAGGCGCAGAAAATTGTGAATCAAGTAACATTGAGTGATGAAGCATCAAGCTCATAATTTTCTCTAAGAATAGAGTCAAAAAGCAATTTCTTTCTTTTCCTAGGGAAGTGTTCCATACCTTTCTTTAGTGGGAATTGATATTAGATGGTGCCTTCCCTCATATCAATAATGGCACCTACAGTTCGAAGAAAGGGTCTTCCCAAAATAATAGGACATGAAGCATGGCATTCAATGTCCATAACGAGAAAATCAATGGGAACAAGGTTATTGTTAACCATAATAAGAACATCATTAATCCTTCCCAAAGGTTTCTTCTTAGCAACATCAGCAATAGGAACATCATAATAACATTTTTCAAGAGGTGGTAAATCAAGCATGTCATAAATCTTTCTAGGCATGATAGAAATACTAGCACCTAGATCACATAAAGCATGGCAATCAAAACCATTAACATGCATATCAATTATGGGATCCCAACCATCTTCTAACTTCTTGGGAACAGAAGCTTTTTGCTTCAACTTTTCATCCCTAATTTTCATGAGAGCATTGGTAATATGCTTTGTAAAAGCAATATTTAAAGAACTAGCATTGGGAGTCAAAGCAAGATTTTGCAAGAACAAAATTACTTCAAATATGTTTCAGCCATCAACATCAAAATCATTAAAGGAAATAGAGCTATCATCTCCTACACTCCGAAAAATTTCAGCACTCTTTTGAGAAAAAGTTTTGGCAGTTTTAAGCTTTTTAACACAAGGAGTGGGAGTTTTCTCTACACCAATCAAAGTAAGAGGATTGATAGCTTTAGGAACAACATCATTAGAGGTAGTAATAGTACAAACTTTCATATTCCTAGCAATCTCATCCTCTCTTTCCCATCTAGCATGCAATTCTGCTAACAATCTAATATTTTCATCAATTCCAACTTGAATAGCATTAGCAGTAGCAAAAGGATCAGGTTTAGCGGACATTCTGTTAACCAAAGAGGATTGCACATTAGACAAAGATGAAATATCAGTTTTGGCTTTGGAAACCTTAGCTTGCAATTCAGGAATAGCCTTGTTCAAATTTTCAAGTTGATGACTAATAGTCCTCAACAGAGCTGATTGCTCCTCCATATTCTTAGTAAACAACTTATTTTGCTCATATTGCATTTGCATAAAATTCTTGGTAGCCTTTTCAAGTTCTAAAAACCTCTCTTCACTGGGCATTTTAGGTCTACCAAGATAGCCATTTTCACCATTAGAGGGAAACGGCCTATAGTTGTTACTAGCAAAATTGTTCCTATAAGCATTGTTGTTAAAATTATTGTTTCTAATGAAGTTCACATCAACATGCTCTTCTTGAGCAACCAAATAGGCTAAAGGAACATTGTTAGGATCAACATGAGTTCTATCATTAGCAAGCATAGCCATAATGGTATCAATCTTATCACTCAAGGAAGAGGTTTCCTCAACAGAATTTACCTTCTTACCTTGTGGAGCTCTCTCGGTGTGCCATTCGGAATAATTTACCATCATGTTGTCAAGTAGCTTTGTTGCGGCGCCCAAGGTAAGGGACATAAAAGTGCCTCCAGCAGCTGAATCAAGTAGGTTCCTCGAAGAAAAATTCAGTCCTTGCAGAGGTCTTCCACTTCTTCCCCGGCAACGACGGCAGAAAACTTCTTGGTGGCACGATGATGATAGTATGAAAGATGTGTTGTAAATGACCGGCCTGTTGGAAAACCCCAAGAGAAGGTTTTGATGAATATAGCAGCAAGTTTTCCCTCAGTTAAGAAACCAAGGTATGTCGATCAGGAGAAGAGCAGATAATACGACTGAAGGTGATGCTTGCAAGCTTTGCGACAGCTCCGGACAATTTATAGGGCACCTCGTCCAAGCTTTGCTTTGCGAGCAGTAACATGGAACCTGCACACACACAACCAAGTACTTTGTTCCCAACTTGCGATGAGGTTGTCAATCTCACCGGTTTGCTTGAAACAAAGGGTATGAGCGTATCGAGTGGAAAGTGATAGTAGTATGCGAGTAAAGTAAACAGTGAGAGTAAAGTAAACAGGTGATAGTAATATGATGGAAATAGGACCGGGATCCATAGTTCACTAGTGGTGTCTCTCCATAAGATAAATAACACATGCTGGGTAAACAAATTACAGTTGGGCAATTAATAGAATAATGATAAACGTGATATATCAAGAAGATCACTATGCGATTTACTCTGGGCATTACAACAAAATACATAGACCGCCATCCAACTGCATCTATGACTAATAATCCACTCCCACGGATATCATCCGAACACCCCATGAGTATTAAGTTGCGAACAACAGATAATTGCATTAAGCAAAGTGTGTAATGTAAACAAAGCATATGCCCTCGAGCATATGAATGTTGTTTTCTCCCTAGTAGCAACATCACATCTACAACCTTAGAGGTTTTTGTCACTCCCCCAGATTAAATAGAGGCATGAACCCACTATCGAGCATAAATACCCCCTCTTGGAGTCACTAGTAACTACTCGGCCAAGATAGCTACTAACAACAGATAGCATGCAAGATCATAAACAACATAGAGATAACAGAAGATATATTTCAGTATAGCAACTTAATTATAACACTGTAACACCCCAAATTTTTGGAAAATAGAAATAAATGGATTTATTCAAAATACCAAATTTTGGAGACAACAAAAACCCTTATTTTAAATACAAGATTAATTTCTTGTCTTTTAAAACTTATGAATTTGAGCATTTGCTCCCATGCTTCAAATAAAAAGAGTATGAGAAGGGTTTTAAAACAAATCCTTTGAGCTCAAATTTTTAAATAAAGATTTTTGTTAAAAGGAAATAAGTTTTCTAACTAATAAATTTTGTGCATGGTTACATACTCAACCCATTTGGGTCAATTGCCAAACCTATATTAAGCAATATTTGAATCATACCATCATGCATCTCTCCACCACAACTAAGAACAAGTTACAAAGAATCAAATACCCTAACGTTTGAAACAAAAATCAACTTGGAACTCTATTCAAATTTCTACCAAAGTTTGAATTCAAATAAGAGGTCATTCCCAACTCCATCTCATCTCCAAGAAAACCAACACCTTTGGACCAAGATTAAAACTTTTGCTTGTATGCATAGAATTTCAATATAAGTCTTCTATGATTTCATGTGGGTTTTAAATTGTGGAGCAATGTTTAGTTAATTCAAACCTGACCAATAGAAGCATTAGAGAAGAACCACAAAGATCAAAGGAACCAGAAGAAAGAGAAATAAAGAAAAAGAGAAGAAAAGATGATCTAGAAAAAGTTAACCACTACCCTACTTTGGACACTTATATTAAGAAATCTGTAACTCAAGTAAGGGTGTGGTCAGTTAGTTGAGCTTGACCAGGCTGCATACTAACTTGACCAAGAAGTTTCAAACCAAAATTCAAATCAGAACCTAACTCAAACATCAGCCAAACTTTGAATCTGAAACAGTGACAATACCCAAGTTTGAAATATAAATTTTTGCAAAACTTGTTATTTCTTCGAAACAAAAATATCCCTGGAACCCTTGTCCAATATCTTGACAACCCACGGTGGCCGTTTTCAAAAATTTGAATTTAAATTTCTTGCGGGCATTTGATCGAACACGTGGTGGGCAAAAATCTAGAAAATCGGTTCTACTGTGAGCATCGCTGTTCACGTTCGCCCAGGCCCTGTAGCCATGCCGTGGACACTCCCTCTGTCGAGCCCAGCCTCCCCAGCCCCGACCCAGGCCGTGAGACAAGGAAGAAAGAAGGAGAGAAACGACCCGGACCCCTCCCCACAGCCACCACTTGCCCCCTCTGCACCAGACCACCCCGCAGCCCGTAGGTGCGCCAGCAGCACCCCACAGCACACCACAGCACCCCGCCGAAAGCCCCGACCGCCCCTCTCCTCCGTTAGCCGACACCGGCCGCGCTCTCTCCGCAGATCCACTCGCCTCGTGCTCCCTCTCCCGACTATATAAAGCCGCCATTCTTCCCTGAAAAGGTTCGCGCCACCTTCCTCTACCTCCCAGACAAGGTCCCAAGCTCCCTCTCCCTCTCGTTCGAGCCCCCCGTCGACGTCGTCCTCGCAGGTCACCGCCCGTTCCCGGTGCACCGAAGCTCCCCCCGACGCGCCCCCTGCTGGAGGTGGCCGAGACGACCACCCTCCGCCGCCAGGACCCCTCGCCGCCAGTCGCCGCCGCTCCGGTGAGCCTCCCCGTCGCCGCCCTCCTCCCAGTGCTCCCTCTCGCTCCGTCCTAGTCGCGGGGAAGAAGAACCCCCAGGATACCGATTCGGTTCATTAAAACTGACAGCCGGGCCCCCAGGGTCAGGCCGGTATTCCTTTTTTTCTTGCTCACCCGCCCAGCTGCAGCCTAGTGGGCCGGCCCAGCTCAGTCTGTGTGTCCGGCCCGGATTAGAAAAAAAAAGGGGATATTCGATTTCCGATTTCTGAAAAACGCATTCAGATGCTTTAGTATATTTAATTTTCCCAGAGATCTACCGATCCAAATCTAGCAAATGAAAATGTTCTGAAAACCTTAGAACATAAGCTATCCAATAAAAGTGGTTTCAACACAATTGGATTTACATAGTGGTTGCAGTAAAAATAACAAAACAGGAGCTTTTTCCACTTAGAAAATCCATATCAATTCAAATAAAATTTCTAAAAATATAAATCCAACTTTAGAAATTCACAATTAGTGATACCCATCTGACTATACCATTAGATCTCATTTTTGAACCTTTTAAATCAAATGCTATTTACCCATTTGGTTAAATAAGCATTTGCCATATAGGATTTTATTAAACTCAATTCTATAATCGAAATTTTTATGGAACCTCTATGGTTAAACCACATTTCCAAATAACTATCTATAGGTATTGATCTTAGTCCATGTGTACTTGTAGGAAGTATTTGGAAATTTAATCCTACATGATAGTAATTAGAAACTCAAACTTGCACACATATTTCAAAATAAATGGAAATGATATGAAACCAATTCGAATCAACCACATTTCTAAATATTGATCTATAACCTTTGATACAAGTCAACTAGGATCTATAGACCCTACTTGTAGATTTAAATTTGATTACTAAATAGTTGCAAACTAGCAATGGCTTCAATAAAAGAAAAATACTCAAAATCCTATGAAGCCTCTTTAGATGAACCATAATCTTGAACATATACTAGTAGTATATGACCTTGGTCAATAAGAACTTGCAGGAGATATTTTCATAATCCAAAATGAATAAACCCTACTTAGATACAACAACTCAATCATCTCATCCATCGGAACTCAATTATCGTCGAAACCACTCTCCATAGACTTCCTAGATCACTTCCCTTACCCAAGCATGTGTATTTGAGTAAATAGGTATTGTTTGTGAATTGTGTGGTGATTGTATGCTTATTTGATTTTCGACGATTAGACGATAACGAGAGTAAGGAGAATGGATCCCGAAGTCAACCAAGCCATGGTGATGGAGACTACCCAACCCGAGATGAAGATGAAGAAGCCTATGACATTGCCAAGCCAGGCAAGCCATCTTTTGATCATACCATTACCCAGTTTTATAATGCATGTTTACTTGCTTTTAAATAAAAATACATGCTAAAATGATTGTTACCAAGTTGCAAATAAGTAGTGATGTCTTTCTTGACAAGTGCATCCAACTCTTTTTGTGGATGACATCAAGGGCATCAAACCTAGCCTACCTTTGAGAAACCCTTTCCTTAGTGGATGCTAAGTAGAGCATCAAGCTAAGCCTATCTAATATACCTACCTAGATCCTTGTGCCCTCATGAGGATCATGCTTGAGCTGAAGGCATTCATGGAAAATGACTAGGTGGGAACCCCAATGGAGATCATGAAGATGTTGAAATGAAAACCTTGGAAAGGGGCAACCCTGCCCAAGGATGATTTTGAAATACAAACCTTGGAGATGGGCAACCTTCCCAAGGGTGACTTTGAAAACTATTTACAAAATGGTGACATGGTGAAGGTGACATGAAGGTTTGACAAAAATGATAAATGAGTGAAGTACCACTGGACCAATCATACAGTGCGACCACATTATCCTGGTATGGGACAGGGCTTAGTGGAGTACTTGTTTCTCCTTAGTGTAGACCCTATAAAATGTAAATGGAAGTCCGACCAGGGACTCCTTTTCCAGGGCACCCTGTGGCTACGGCCTAGGCTCGCCTTGTCCTCCTCTTCATAGGTGGTTGGGGTACAAGCCGAAGAGCCCTCATTGAAAATGGACTACCGGGTGTAGGACCCTACCTCGGTTAGTGGCATTCCGGTGGGACAAGCGGCTGGGAACTTTGCACACTCCGGACAGCTTCTTGGACTCCGGTGTTGAGGGGTACAACTCTAGGCGGTAGTGTTTATGCTAAGGCGGGCAAGTGAAACATTAATGGTCGGCTGCTTGTCGTGGCATATGTCGTTATGCGGGGAAGTTGCCCACACGATGAGTAGTCGGATGGTGTGGGTAAAGTGTACAACCTCTGCAGAGTGTAAAACTATTCGAATAGCCGCGTCCGTGGTCATGGATGGTTGGATTGGCGCTGCTTGGCCGTTATCAAGTTTTACTTTGAAAATGATTTGAGAAAGGTGACTTGACAATGAATTTTGATGACCATGAAGGTGACTTGGTGAACAAAAGAATTGACATTTGGGGGACTCCATCTAGAGATTTATAAAGAGCTAAATGTTTTTCTTACCATTTTAGATAAAGATCTTTGAAAGGAAATTCTGCTTTATGCAAATGAACCTAGAGCTTAGACCACTATATGAACTATGCATTCTCTATTCATTTATTTATAAGATGGTTTGCGAGTGCATGCAATGTACTCACGGCTCTGTCCCTGGCTATTAACTTGGCCAGAATTGAAGGAGAAAAATCAAGAAGGAAGGAATCATTGACGACTTTGCGAATTAGGCTCGTTTCCTACTGTCGGCTCTGCCTGTGCGGTTGAAGCTTGACAATATGGACCCAAAGTGTTATTCCGCTGCATATTGATGTATTGTAAGGTTTGGTCTGTGCGACCACCTATGTAATCCCCTTTATTTACTATTAATAGCTATGACTGTGATATCAACTACGTTATGTAAATCACAACAATGATTCTGGGATTGTGATGGATTACATAACGGGCACTTCGAATTTGTTATCAAATTTGAGGTCGTCACAAGTTGGTATCAGAGCCTAGGCTGACTCTAGGAAACCCTAGTTAGCATGGTCGTTAGAAAATGATATCTCTGATATCACAAGTTTGGTATCAGGACTATCATGACCTTAGGAGACCTTAGTTAGTATGGTCGTTAGCTAGAAAGTGATATTTTGTCAAACACTTATTTCTACAAAAGAAACTTATTTGCTTTGGTATCCAAAGCCAATCTTATACTCCCATCTTATTCCCTTCAAATATCTTACACTCTCAACTTATACTCTCAAGAGATTTTGACAAAGAATTTATTTACCTCTTTAATTACAAAGTCTTTTCAAAGATTTGTTTTACTCTATTCCTCATCTACTTCAAATATATACTATGAACGATATACCAACCTAAGACCGAAGGACTTTTGGAGCAAAAGATTAGGACTCAATACTTTTCAAGACTTCAACCTTGGATGTCAACTACGACCGCTACCATCGAAAGAGAGTCTCTTCACCTGATCCAGAAATCTTCCAACAAGAGTCAACCCTATGAGACAAAGACTTCAAGAGCAAAGAAAGAGTGATCAAAAATGATGAAGACCCAGCAAACCTTTTGACCCACAGGATTTATAGGAAATGCTCAGTTGATTTCATTGAGCTGCCCTTACCTCACGATTATTAAGTGTGCTTAGTGCCTTGTGTGTTTGAAGGATTGATTTGTTTTGGAATGTGTTGCTCATATGCCCTCCGGCAACATGTAGCAACCACCCCAACAACTTGTTTTCTCAAAAGTGTTCTAGTAGTCTTGTTTATCTCCTTCTAAAATGAATGAGACATGTAATCTGCAAGACCCCTTATTAATGAAATTCTATGGTTTAAACCTAAAACATTTTGTTTTTGAAAGTGTGATTGTTTGTTGAAATTGCTATGTGATTGGTGAAGATGTGTTTTGGCCCATCTGGCCACATCACATTTTGAGTGTACCCAATCTTTCTACCTCGATAGGAATCAATATACACTACATCTCTTATCTGTTAATCTCATCTCTCAATCTTAACTTGTGAATCTCGGGACGAGATTCTTTTTAAGGGGGGAAGATTGTAACACCCCAAATTTTTGGAAAATAGAAATAAATGGATTTATTCAAAATACCAAATTTTGGAGACAACAAAAACCCTTATTTTAAATACAAGATTAATTTCTTGTCTTTTAAAACTTGTGAATTTGAGCATTTGCTCCCATGCTTCAAATAAAAAGAGTATGAGAAGGGTTTTAAAACAAATCCTTTGAGCTCAAATTTTTAAATAAAGATTTTTGTTAAAAGGAAATAAGTTTTCTAACTAATAAATTTTGTGCATGGTTACATACTCAACCCATTTGGGTCAATTGCCAAACCTATATTAAGCAATATTTGAATCATACCATCATGCATCTCTCCACCACAACTAAGAACAAGTTACAAAGAATCAAATACCCTAACGTTTGAAACAAAAATCAACTTGGAACTCTTTTCAAATTTCTACCAAAGTTTGAATTCAAATAAGAGGTCATTCCCAACTCCATCTCATCTCCAAGAAAACCAACACCTTTGGACCAAGATTAAAACTTTTGCTTGTATGCATAGAATTTCAATATAAGTCTTCTATGATTTCATGTGGGTTTTAAATTGTGGAGCAATGTTTAGTTAATTCAAACCTGACCAATAGAAGCATTAGAGAAGAACCACAAAGATCAAAGGAACCAGAAGCAAGAGAAATAAAGAAAAAGAGAAGAAAAGATGATCTAGAAAAAGTTAACCACTACCCTACTTTGGACACTTATATTAAGAAATCTGTAACTCAAGTAAGGGTGTGGTCAGTTAGTTGAGCTTGACCAGGCTGCATACTAACTTGACCAAGAAGTTTCAAACCAAAATTCAAATCAGAACCTAACTCAAACATCAGCCAAACTTTGAATCTGAAACAGTGACAATACCCAAGTTTGAAATATAAATTTTTGCAAAACTTGTTATTTCTTCGAAACAAAAATATCCCTGGAACCCTTGTCCAATATCTTGACAACCCACGGTGGCCGTTTTCAAAAATTTGAATTTAAATTTCTTGCGGGCATTTGATCGAACACGTGGTGGGCAAAAATCTAGAAAATCGGTTCTACTGTGAGCATCGCTGTTCACGTTCGCCCAGGCCCTGTAGCCATGCCGTGGACACTCCCTCTGTCGAGCCCAGCCTCCCCAGCCCCGACCCAGGCCGTGAGACAAGGAAGAAAGAAGGAGAGAAACGACCCGGACCCTCCCCACAGCCACCACTTGCCCCCTCTGCACCAGACCACCCCGCAGCCCGTAGGTACGCCAGAAGCACCCCACAGCACGCCACAGCACCCCGCCGAAAGCCCCGACCGCCCCTCTCCTCCGTTAGCCGACACCGGCCGCGCTCTCTCCGCAGATCCACTCGCCTCGTGCTCCCTCTCCCGACTATATAAAGCCGCCATTCTTCCCTGAAAAGGTTCGCGCCACCTTCCTCTACCTCCCAGACAAGGTCCCAAGCTCCCTCTCCCTCTCGTTCGAGCCCCCCGTCGACGTCGTCCTCGCAGGTCACCGCCCGTTCCCGGTGCACCGAAGCTCCCCCCGACGCGCCGCCTGCTGGAGGTGGCCGAGATGACCACCCTCCGCCGCCAGGACCCCTCGCCGCCAGTCGCCGCTGCTCCGGTGAGCCTCCCCGTCACCGCCCTCCTCCCAGTGCTCCCTCTCGCTCCGTCCTAGTCGCGGGGAAGAAGAACCCCCAGGATACCGATTCGGTTCATTAAAACTGACAGCCGGGCCCCCAGGGTCAGGCCGGTATTCCTTTTTTTTCTTGCTCACCCGCCCAGCTGCAGCCTAGTGGGCCGGCCCAGCTCAGTCTGTGTGTCCGGCCCGGATTAGAAAAAAAAAGGGGATATTCAATTTCCGATTTCTGAAAAACGCATTCAGATGCTTTAGTATATTTAATTTTCCCAGAGATCTACCAATCCAAATCTAGCAAATGAAAATGTTCTGAAAACCTTAGAACATAAGCTATCCAATAAAAGTGGTTTCAACACAATTGGATTTACATAGTGGTTGCAGTAAAAATAACAAAATAGGAGCTTTTTCCACTTAGAAAATCCATATCAATTCAAATAAAATTTCTAAAAATATAAATCCAACTTTAGAAATTCACAATTAGTGATACCCATCTGACTATACCATTAGATCTCATTTTTGAACCTTTTAAATCAAATGCTATTTACCCATTTGGTTAAATAAGCATTTGCCATATAGGATTTTATTAAACTCAATTCTATAATCGAAATTTTTATGGAACCTCTATGGTTAAACCACATTTCCAAATAACTATCTATATGTATTGATCTTAGTCCATATGTACTTGTAGGAAGTATTTGGAAATTTAATCCTACATGATAGTAATTAGAAACTCAAACTTGCACACATACACTACAAGGATTCCGGTCTATTGCAACAATAATATTCGTTGCAATAAGTGGCAAATTGTCGCAATAGGTGTCTATTGCCACGACATTGTGTTCGTTGCCAAGCGTTGCAATAGCAAGCATGGTAATAGGTTATTGCCGTGAAAACCAAAATGTGGCAAGAAAATCTTCAATTGCAACAAAGATATCGCAAGTTGCCACATTTTTTTTCGTGGCAGTACGCACTTGATGCCACGATCTCTTTTGTGGGGATAGCTTCCCGCAACAGGCAGCAAAACTGTTGCGAAATCCCATTTGTGGCGATATGTATTCGTGGTGATAGCCTATTGCAACACCACTTGTTTCGTGGCGTGTGCCCTTCCGTGGCAATAGCCGATTGTTGCAATACCTCATGGCAACAGTTTTTGACTTCGTGGGCATAGTTGTTTTACCACGAATCCTATGTTTGTGGCATTACCATATTGCAACATATTTATTATGGTGGTGACAGATACTTATCACACCAGATAAATATTTGTGGCCAAAGGCTAATGCGACAATACAAACATCATGTGGCAAAAGGACTATTTCAACAAAAGTGAAATTGGTGGCGCCAAGCCGTTGTCACAACGGCAAAATATTTGTGGCGAGAGGATACTGCAACAATGCAAATATTTTATGGCAAAAAGACTATTTCAACAAAGCCGATATTCGTGGCGGCAAGGAGTTGTCACAATGGACAATTTTTTGTGGCGAGAGGCTACTGCGACAATAAATACTTTTGAGGCGAGAGAACTATTTCAACAAAAGTGAAATTGGTGGCACCAAATAGTTATCTCAACAAGTTAATAGTTTGTTGCGACAAGTTATGGCGACAATATATTATTTCGTCGCAACAACCTAGCGCAACAAAGTAGGCAGGCGTGGTTGCTTCACTTTAATGCCACACTAAATTTATTGTGGTGCAAACACATTGCAACCTTTACTAGGTTGTGGTAATAGCATATTGCAACCAAAAAAAAACATGCATTCAAAGGTATAATTCAACCAATCCGTATATGAATATTATAGTTTGCATAGCCAATATCCATACAGAGAAATATAAAAGATCCTGATGGACCAAATCAACAACTGTCTTCTAGTCCAGAATTGGACCAGGTCATAGTAATAGCCTGGGAACGACGAATATTTGCCAGTAAATGGCTTACAGAATTTATTCCACGCGAAATATAAATTAGCACTCAAATCAACAATTTGAATGTGCCATCCAAACTAATAGCAAATACTAAACTTGGACGTATCCTGAATGTTCCATATAAAACCACGTGTTGATGATCCCACTTAATTATTTTGACCCTGAAATTAAGAAATAAAAAATAGATGAAGTTACATGATAGATGCACAGATTAGAAACGAACATGTCAAGGACAAGAGGAAATAACTAAAATTGAGAATGTACAAGTAATCTTGGAAATGTTGTTCTCATTTTGCAAGAAAAATTGTATAAGGAACATAATGTATGCAGTAGAGGCAAGAGCTTTGTGATTCTTAAAGCGATCATCAAGTGGAGGATAAAGTCACCTATGTTCCCAAAAAACCAGGTCTGAGATACGAAGTTACTAGCTGCACGTTATGTTTTCGTTGTTTTTTTCGAGGACCAGGAGGCTAAACTCTGCTATGTCATTCTATTTTTGCTCAGTTTTGCTTTGTGCTAACAGATGAGGTTAATAATTCAGCTTTTCTCATTCATTGGCTCACATTATTTTAAGGAAAATCACCACATGGGTTGTAGTATCTCTGTATTTGGCTACTGAAGGCATCGATCCAATCTATGAAGTTCGGCCGAGACTAATATATACAGTTTTTTTCCAAATTCATATCGGATATTAGATGTTGTAGCAGATTCAATTCTGGCTTTTGACAGTCCCAACTAAATATTACAGGGGCTTCCTCATTCACAATTCATAAGCAGACAACATCCTCCATGTTTGAGTTACATATATGCATAGGCGGATCCTCTTGGGGACCATCCTGGGCCATGGCCCGGTCTTTCAAAATTGCAAAATACTACTACCCAGTAATATAGCCCATAAGATTCACAGATTCAGCTTTTAAAGTCTGGTTGTTCGGTCAATTCCAATCTATGATGGTGCTGCTAGGGATTACTATGCTATGATTTGGGCTGTATTGCTGGAGCTGGTGCTGGGCAGTAGTTGGTACGAGACCCAATCCAAGAGCTAGCTAGTTTCCCTCGTGGCTCTTCTAATCAGCAAGGCTATCCAATCTGACCGTGAGCTACAACGCCAAGCTAGCAAGCTAGAAGCCCTTAATAAGTTAATATCATAAACAGTTCTTGTCGGTTGAGCATACTTTTTAAGGAAATGGAGAATAGCTGGAACATTTAAACAAGTTATCGGATCATAAAAACCTACTTTTCAAAGATGCCAAAAAAGAAAAAAAAAGCTAGCTAGAAGCCTAAAACAGGAGCATATGTTTCCTAGTACAAGCTATTTTTGAACAAGTAATGATATGTTTGTTAATATATGTTTTTCTACAGTACCAACTAGTGTGTCTGACAACTAGTGCCAACAGCAAAATGAAAATACAAGCCAAGTTCAAATTTTGGTTCAGCTTACGGTGCATTTTATTATGCTTCCAGCCAACAGAGATTCTATGCACATTATGAGGGCTCAAAAAAAAGGTCAACATGAAGAGAAACCAAGGTTGTTGACTTACCATTGCTTTAAACATTCTGCTGTTCTTTGTTGATGCATGTATCAGCGTATTTGAAGAAATTACATTGTGCCTTGCACCTTGAGCCCCAGCAGCGGTCTTTTGAAGAGTATTTTGCAGGTTTGGGTTACTATTTTCTTTGCCAAAAGTTGTTTTCTTAGGCGTCTGCAAATAGAAGTGCACTTTTAGCAATAGAAGTAAGCAAAATAAAACTTACAAGTTTGCAAGCATCTGACTACAATCACCTGATGTTGCTGCGCCTCTTTGGTTACCACCTGTTGGCTGAACTGTGCAAACTTTGCCATCATCATGTTCTCAAATTCCAGTCTCGATTTTCGCTCCTTTTCCAACAATCTATCCCTTTCAGCACGCTCCTCTTCCAATAATTTTTCCCTTTCAGCACGCTCTTCTTTTAACCTCTCCTCAAGGTTTTCTCTCTCAGCACGCTCCAAGTTAATCCTCTCTTGTGTGCTTTCACGTTCAGCTTGTAACTGATCTTGTAATTCAGTGACATGATCTCTAAGCTCAGAGTTTACCTTTTGGGTCTCTGCTTGGGCACGGGCTTGATCTTCAAGCTGGGATTTAATCCTTTCAGCGCCACTTGGTGGTTTGGCCATGTATCCATACCCACGTGGCTGGGATGACTTGCATTTCAGAGTGTCCTTATATGCAGTCTGAAAAATATTGCTTCTGTCTTCACTTGAAACTGGTGCTTGAGTTTCATTTTCTTTGTTTTGAACAAGTTGACATGCTTTGTCCTATATAAAACAAGTACAATCCCATCAGATGAAGAATCATCCAAGATGCACAACATTAAAGAACTAGAGAGTAAGCGGAATTTATTTTACTCACGTAAACATCCTGCGACTCTTTGTTGGGCCATGCTCCATTCTTCTTGTGGGTCAGTTCCCAAAGAGCGACACAATCTGGCTCTTCTCCAGTTTCCACGTTTTTCTGCAAGTAGTATAACATGAGATGCTTGAAACATGAAAGCATAGTTAGCAGCGAGCCATACATATGTAGTTAAGACTCATACCTCTTGATAACTTAGTTGTGAGTACGACTTTGATCCAACTCTGTGTTTTGTCTTCTGTTTCTTACGGTTATCAGAGTTCTTTTGGCTGATTTCCTATCCAAACATTAAAACAAGATATAACCGGTCAAACAAGCCCTTTCATCTAAGTTGCAGTTACCAAACAGTGAGATTAGAGATAACCTTAAATTTAGCATCTGTTCCAAAGTACTGAATCATCCATTCCCACTCTTCCCGTTGTAAATCTTCCGGCACATTAGCCAACCTAGCAGCATCTGTTTTGTATGCCTTGTAAGTGGAGCTTAGAGTTGATCGCCAGCCTCTATATCGCTCTTTCGCTATTTTGAGAACTTTCTCTTCATTTTCTGGTGTATCTTCCAATGCCCATCTATCCTGTAATGCGTAAAGCAAAGACATATACTAAATTAGTGCATTATCGATGGTAAATTAAATAACACATCTAAAAAAGGTTGAACGCACTATCATATCCATGAAAATTTGTCGATGGATGGTCGGGTGAATGTCCGACCACTTTCTCACTCCAATGAGTGGTAACTTTCTTTTCATTAGGACTACTACATCATCCAGGAATGAGCGGTAGTTCATTCCTACTGCACCACCCAAACTTTCAGAGAATGCAATATTAAGCTTTTGTGATCCATTGGCATAACGCTTCTTAGATGCTTTAAAACCCTTGAGAACACCTCGACCCTTCTTATTCTGTCCATCATTTTCTACAACCCAAATCAAAAGATTAATATTGCGTTACTCGGTATTTGATTGCAAGAAAGTAGGACACACATATGAACCAAATTTCGTACCATTCTGTAGTAGTTCACGGTTGCGGCGAGCATGGGATGGCCATTCAGCCAGTGCACACATGTCATTAGCAGACACTGGAGTGTTACATTCTTCTGGAGTTGCTGTAAAAAAGTTTAATAGTTGTTAAGATTAAGCAATTCAGGATTTTCTGAATTATAGCAAATGGTAGAGACAGCTTCAAATTCATAAAGTTTTTACCGGATCCATGTTCATTTATGTATGCTGTTATACTTTCCATCCTTGTTAGGAGAACAGATCCTTTCTCTACTGAACACAAGAACAATAAAAGAACTTAGGTCTATCAAAGTGCACCATTCAGTATAGTGATTAAGAACTAAGGAAGTTGTGTACCATGCTGAAAGGAGTATTGTGAATCATCTCTTTCCTCTGAAGCTTGTACTCGGCGTCGTTGCATTGCCATCGGTCTCCCACCAGCACGGTGTTGCGTTGAATTCATTATTGCGCCCTAGTGTATGTAATATCAGAAATAGAGTTAATATCAGAAAAAGTAAGGACAGCAGCATCTGTAGTATTTGATACATAAATTATATCAGGTATAAAATGATTTGAGCACAGAACATGTAACTGAATGGGATAGTGCAGCCTCATAATTCGTAGATTTACAGTACATAATCAGGAATTGATGACCAAGATAGCTGTTCGTAAAAAGATAGCTTTACAGTACATAATCATGACTGCTAGTATGAACTGCTAAAAAACACTATGTAAGAAGTTATCAATGGCATGCCATTCAGCTTAATGAGGAATACATTTCCTACACGATTGATTCTCATTGATAATGGAGCCCAACACTCAGATATTAACTGTAGCATACTACATCATGACACAACTCGTCACAATGCCACAAAGCTCCTTCAGAAGCAGCTCAAATCAGTAAACAAGTAATATTTTTATTGTCTGACGATATTTCTGCAATAGAATCACAGTTTACATTTTCTGAATTTTGTTTGAAGTGATGTGCATCATATATCTGACATGTTTTTGAGAAGGATTACTAGAGTATATATAATTTTTTGTGGAGCAAATTGATTAATCTATAATGAACAAACCTGATCATATGTTGAATTGTTATAATGTCCTAAAAATCTTCATAGTACACCAAATTTTGACAAATTCCTAACACTTATTCCTGATCATGCACTGGTACTCCTAATCTTATGTGTAGAACAAAATTACCACCAAGTAACAATCTAAATAATTATGAACATGCACTGGTACTCCTAATCTTATGGCGTGCTTGGTTCCTAAGAGAGGTTGCAGGTCATGAACGATAATGAACGAAATCTGAACATGTCATGGATGTGGTCGCGTGGTCGCAGACTAGTGGTACTATGAACGAGAACGAACCAAAATTCCTCCACGGCCTCCTCCGGAGATTGCTCCCCGGGCTTAGAGTTGGACGCCTCCTCCTCCCTCCGGCGGTGGAGCCTCCGCCGCCGCCCGCCTCGGGGGCCGGTGGGGCCGAGAGCGCAGACGGCGGCGACCTGCGCCCGCCTGCTGGGCACGCCCAGTACCAGCCTGGCCTTCAGCCGCGAGATCCGCATCGACGTGGGGAAGAAAAGCATCGCAGGAACAGGCGGAGGCGAGAACGACGGAGGGACGGTTCGATGCGGGGGAAATAAGTGAGCAGGAGAAGGACCAACCTGTGTCATCCGTTCGGTGGACTCGGAGGTGTGCCTCATCGTCGACGCCGCCGTCATGACGCCGTGAGAACTCTGAGATCCAATCTCACGATTTCGTTTAGACAGAAAATAATGAAGAGTATTTATACCTGGAAATGTTAGCGGGAGTTAAGCGGGAAAGGCAAAAAAATTGATGAAAGGTTAAAAAAATTAGGTGTTAGCGGGTGAATTTAGCGGGAAAGATACTAAATACCTTTAGTACACGTTTAATTTTAGGATGAGAATTAATTTGGATCAAATATGAAACATATGTGATGTTAAAATAAAAATAGTGCTATTTTTGTTGGTAAAACATTATTTTGTTGTATCCATCATACGTCGTGGTCTATACCACACCCGATAATTGTCGATGAGCGATTCAGCACCCTCCCCCTCTAACATTCGTCGGTACTGGTTGTAGGTACTCTTTATCCTCCATCGACCATTGTACTGAGTTGTTTATGATAGCAATGAGACTGAAGCCGACACACAAACATGAGTTGAGTCGGCCAATGAAGCGCGCACTACACAAGATCAATGTCCATGTCGGTGCCAGTCGAACAAGCCTATAGTCGGCACACGAATAAGAGCCGACCCCACTGGGGTAATGGAGGTGGTTTGGGCTTTGCTCATTGACAAAGAACTCATCGCAACCCCATCCTCATTTTAAGGCTACTAGGTTGTACCAAGTCAAGTCAACAAAAGGAGTGAAAAAATGCCATGTCGATAGTCGCGGAGGTGCAATACTGCTCCCTCCCCTGTAATGTTGTCTTTGCCGGTTGTAGCTACTCCTCATCCTTGCTCGATCATTGTCTCTGGCTACTTGATGGACGAAGTCACTGACAGCGAGGGCGCACTAGCCGAGATCGATGTTCGCGCCATTGCTAATCATATGAGCATGTAGTCGATACATGAACAAGAGCTTACCCCACTGGGATAATGGAGGTGGTGCGGGCTACGCTCAGTGATATAAACCTCATGGGACCCCCACCCTTATTTAAACTACTACTGGGATAATGGAGGTGGTGCGGGCTACGCTCAGTGATATAAAGAGTTGTACCCGGGTTGCGAGGATGTCACGAAGCTATCTTTCATTGTGAAGCTTTACCAAATCAAGTGCGTGTGTGGGATGACCAATAGAGCATGTGACTTAATTCTGCAGTTGTTCATGCAAGTGCTGCCAAAGGGTCACTGTATTCCTACTAACCTTGTGAAAGTAAGGAAGGTGATCCGTGATCTTGGGCTTGATTACATGAAGATACATGCTTGCATTAATGATTGTGTGCTATTTCGTAATGAGAATGCTGATGCCGAAGAATGCCCTGTCTGTCATGAGTCTCGATGGAAATCTTCTCCTACAAGTGATGAAGAAAATGCATCAAGCCGTAAATCAAAAAAGCCAGTGCCACAGAAAGTTCTATGGTATTTCCCACTCATTCCAAGGCTGCAAAGGCTATACATGACAGAAGCTATGTCATCAAATATGAAATGGCATAAGGAGTGTCGTGTGGATGATGGCATAATGAGGCATCCTGCAGATTCGAAGGCTTGGAAGCATGTTGATAAGAAATATGCTGACAAGTTTTCTAAAGATGCTCGCAGTGTTCGGCTTGGCCTTGCTTCGGATGGATTCAATCCCTTTGGGCTGATGAGTATATCGCACACTACATGGCCTGTCATTCTTATCCCATATAACTTGCCACCATGGATGTGTATGAAACAACAAAACTGGATTATGTCGATGATTATTCCTGGACCAAAGTCAGCAGGAAATAACATAGATGTGTACTTGCAGCCTTTGGTTGATGAACTCAATATTCTGTGGGAGCATGGTGTGTGCACGTATGATGCCGCAACTAAACAGAATTTCCAGATGTATGCATGCTTGTTGTGGACCATCAATGACTTCCCGGCTTACGCAATGCTTTGTGGTTGGAGCACAAAAGGCAAGCTAGCATGTCCTTATTGCCACTCCAAGACAGATTTTTTATGGCTCAAATATGGTCGCAAACATTGCTACATGGGACATCGACGTTTCCTGCCAATGAGCCACAGATGGCGGCGAAACAAGGTTTTGTTCAACAACAAGACAGAACTTAGAGAAGCTCCGGAGCCACTTACAGGTGAACAAGTTGTACAACAACATGAAAGCATTGAGCATGCACCATTTGGGCGAACAAATAAGAGAAAACGACCGGAAACTAATAGTTGGCATAACTGGCGGAAGAAAAGTGTATTTTTCCAACTACCATATTGGAAGCACTTGCGCGTTAGGCACAATCTGGATGTTATGCATATCGAGAAGAACATTTGTGACAGCATTCTGGGAACTTTGCTTGAGATGGACAGGAAATCAAAGGATGGTCTGAAGGCTCGTCTTGATTTGGAGGACTTGAAAATTAGGAAGGATCAGCATCCAAAGCCCGGTAAGCATAAGTATGAGATAAAGAAAGGTTGCTACACTTTAAAAAAGGAAGAGAAGATAATGCTCCTCAAGTTTCTGCAGAGCATTAAGATGCCTGATGGCTATGCTTCACACATTAAGCGATGTGTGAACCTCGAGCAGTGCAAGATTAGTGGACTCAAAACTCATGACTGCCATGTTATATTTCAGAAACTTCTTCCTATTGCATTGCGCAAGCTTCTGCCAGAGAATGTTGTCAACCCATTGCTTCAGCTCAGTCAAATCTTTTCTGATTTATGCTCTAAGGAGTTAAGAGATGAAGATTTGGTGAAGTTGACCAAATCAATTCCAGAAACTCTATGTCAGCTCGAGATGATCTTTCCACCAGCATTCTTTGATATTATGATGCATCTCCCAGTTCATCTTGCTGAAGAAGCCCGGTTGGGAGGGCCCGTCTTGTACAGATGGATGTACCCAATTGAGCGATACTTGCATACGCTGAAAGGATATGTGCGTAACAAAGCTCACCCAGAAGGTTCTATTGGAGAGGGATACATCCTTGAAGAGTGCATGAGTTTTTGCAGTCGATTCCTTGATGGCATGCCTACAAAGCAAAGTCAGTCCGAACGTCATGAAGATAAAGGAACAGATCAACCAGCAACATGGATTAGCATAATGAGTACAGTTGATTACTCCAAGAAAGGTTTTGTCTGTGAACCGCTCTCTTTGGCTGAGATTAATCAAATAAGGCATTTTATAATAACAAACTGTGAGGAAACCGAGCCATGGATCGAGTGAGTAAACCGATGTATTTATTACACATGATGATGTGCATTAATTATTTCAGTTCAACTAATAATCATTTATATCTTTGCAGTGAACATCTTGAGGAGCTGAGAAGGAACAATTCTAGAAATCCTGATAAGCAACACAACGAAGAGTTTGTTGGCTGGTTTGAGAGACGGGTAAGTTCCTTTCACATTTTCACCAATGTTCCTCATAGTATGTTCATGATTCATACATATTCTGTTCCATGAAACAGATCACAGAGCTCCACAATGATGGGAAGGTCAGCAACCTTATTTATGCACTAGCTAAAGGACCTGATCACCGAGCTCGTGTTTATAACCGTACAGTTCTGAATGGATATTTCTATCGGAATTCCTATATTGAGAAGGACTTGAGTACCCAAAATAGTGGCGTCATAGTAAAGGGCGATGACAGCACAGGCAACATTGATTATTATGGAGTGATCAAGAAAATAATATTTCTTGACTATCCTCCAGATAAGGAGGTCGTTTTATTCCAATGTCACTGGTTTGACGTGCCTCCGGCCCATAGATATCAGAGTAGGGGATATAAGAAGGACAAATACGGAATTATTGACATTGACACTACTCTATCCCGATTCACTGGAGACCCTTACATTCTAGGCCTCCAAGCTCAACAGGTTTTCTATGTCAGAGATGTGAAGAACCCTGATTGGGCAACTGTGATTAAAATGAATCCACGCAATTTGTTTGCTCCTTCCGCTATAAATGGCGTAGGCCTTGATGAACCTGCTGAAGCCGACGAAGGTGAGGCAGACGTGTTGGATGTCGTCGACACAGACATTACAGTGCCAGACATACCTGAAGGTATCACTAGTTGGTGCAGAAATGATGTCGAAGGATCCAGCGTTGATGTTTCGGTCATCAAAAATATAAGACCCGCTGAGTTTGAAGAAGTTCAAATCGAATCCGATGATGATACAGATGACGATGAAGCTTACGTAAATGATGGCCATGTTGCTCCTTTGGGACAAGAAGGATTGGATGACGACGAGGGGTTCTTTGTTTAGGTTTCGATCTTTTGGTAAGTCGCTTTCCACATGTTACTGCATGAATAGAAATTACTAAACTTTCTTCATGCGTACCTACAAGTAGGCTTCCCTCTGAGGTGCAACTAGTAACTTCGAATGATTTTTTGCACTTAAGTGAGTACTAACTGTGAATTCTGATCCTAGTATAGTACCTGCTGTCATTTTCCATATACCACCTATAGGTGAGATATTGAAAAACCAGTATGGAGGTGATTGATTCTGAAATTCATGCATATGTGTCTCCTTACTTAATCTTTAGTCGCCGTTGGATCTGTGATCTGTCATTTTTTGCACTACCTAGCATCAGGCTTATAGCTGTCAATAAATCAATATGCTCAAGATTTATTTACTACACCTATGATCTAGTCTTGTGCATGTACATGGGAAGATCTAGTCTGAACGTTTGGTATTGGGGGCAAACAATCTAGCTAGTATGTGCGTATACATACATGCTCATAACCATGTCCTTTGTGGGAGCATATATAATGCATCGATACTAGTACTAGTTCACTGGATGCATGACCATGTACATGGAGGCTAAACTGAATAGGAGAAGTTTAGAATAGATTTGGTTCAGGTTTTTGTTTGACCGAGTAGCTTCTAACAAGTGAACTATGAAACAGTGAATCCTTGAAATAGGCAGCAAAGTTTTGGTACTGCTAGAACCTGATCTCCATATGTGCTTTGACTGAATAATTACTTCTTCTACTAGGTTCACAGGTTCATAACAGAGGCTGCTTCGCAACTTAACAAGGCAAGCTGTGCATATCAGTTAAAACTTGATAAATCAAACACTAATTACTCTTGCATGATTTCTGCTATGTGATGTACCTTCTATATCTGATCTTGAGAGTGATTGATTGATCTTTGGATGATGAAACATGATTCTGCTATGTGGTGTCTTGCTGTCTGACACTAACTTTATCTACTGATATGCGCAGATTATATACTGATAATTTTATCTACTTATATGCGCAGATTATATTGAGGATCAAGAAGGGCTTGGGGAGTGACGTCTTGGCGTAGGAGTTTTCAATAAGAAACGAGACAGGGGGAGCAGATATTCCTCAAATAATTTTGCATTCAGATATGTGAATTTTCTTAAATATACAGTGTACCTTGGTTTCAGTATCCTGAGTACAGCAACTATTTATCTTTGTTCTTTTCCTCAATATTCTTGATATTCTATCAGACACATGGTGCTTTCATGTTTTTCTGAATTGTGCTTTCATGTTTGTTATGGTGAAGTGGTAATTACTGATCGTGATTATCACAACACATGCAGATCTTCTCACTAATACAGCAGCAGAAATATAGCAGAAATCTGGCTAATATGTGATCCAAAAGTTACATATTCTTTTTTGGACTAATCTATCTTCTAAAATCAAATCAGTTTATCAAAATTACCATCAAGTATCTAAAGGACTAGTGCTAACTGAACTTAAATTCAAAACACAATATCGCTAATTGAACCTAAATTCAGAAAAAAATACTGCTCACACTGAGGGAGGGATCAATGATCCATGGAAAAGTACTGAAGGCGTGGCCGTCATGTAGCTGACAATAGACACGTGAATGGAAAGTTGGATGCAGGTTTGGATTACTTACTAAGTTTGCGCAAGTTTGGACATCTAAACCATTCTGGGAGCAGGTTTTGATTAGTTTCTGATATTTTTCAAGATTTATGGTGGTAATCATTCGCCAAATACCACCTTTTCTTGTCAAAATCATATCTGTGAGAATATATGTGCAAAGTTTTCTTTTTTTGCAGAAATCATTTTGTGTAGAAAGCTTACAATTAAGATTTTTTTCTATCCATCTTTCAATTGTTGGGACCCACGACCCAAGTGGCCCACGTGAAGGCCCGCCATTGACTATGGAATATCGTTGCAACATCTTGTTATTTATTGCAACAATACTGGGTTGTAGTAATATGCTCTACATATTGCCACGGATGCACAACCTGTTGCAGTAAACAGTTGTTTTTGCAACGCGATGGAATTGAGGCGAAAGATATGCACTATTACCACCAATATGTGTTTGGTTGCATTAGGCGTCAATTTTTTTTGCAACAATGCCAGTACCTATCACAACGTGACACATTTGTTGCAATATCTATTTCAATATTACCACGAATGGGTTCTTTGTTGCGAGACCTTGTTTCTATTGCAACAAAATGACTACCTCGCGCAACGGAAATTGGTTGTTGCAATATCATGACCATATTGCAACGCCCGTGCATATTGTTGCAATATACAACCTATATTGCAACAAAACATGTGCTTGTCACATCAAAAATAAACCGTGGCAATATGCGCAACTTATTACCACAAACCTGGAAATGGTGGCAATATTGCGTTTTATTGCAATGAAATGTGGTTGTAGCAATAAAAATTGTTGCAATAGACCGGAATCCTTGTAGTGATATTTCAAAATAAATGGAAATGATATGAAACCAATTCGAATCAACCACATTTCTAAATATTGATCTATAACCTTTGATACAAGTCAACTAGGATCTATAGACCCTACTTGTAGATTTAAATTTGATTACTAAATAGTTGCAAACTAGCAATGGCTTCAATAAAAGAAAAATACTCAAAATCCTATGAAGCCTCTTTAGATGAACCATAATCTTGAACATATACTAGTAGTATATGACCTTGGTCAATAAGAACTTGCAGGAGATATTTTCATAATCCAAAATGAATAAACCCTACTTAGATACAACAACTCAATCATCTCATCCATCGGAACTCAATTATCGTCGAAACCACTCTCCATAGACTTCCTAGATCACTTCCCTTACCCAAGCATGTGTATTTGAGTAAATAGGTATTGTTTGTGAATTGTGTGGTGATTGTATGCTTATTTGATTTTCGACGATTAGACGATAACGAGAGTAAGGAGAATGGATCCCGAAGTCAACCAAGCCATGGTGATGGAGACTACCCAACCCGAGATGAAGATGAAGAAGCCTATGACATTGCCAAGCCAGGCAAGCCATCTTTTGATCATACCATTACCCAGTTTTATAATGCATGTTTACTTGCTTTTAAATAAAAATACATGCTAAAATGATTGTTACCAAGTTGCAAATAAGTAGTGATGTCTTTCTTGACAAGTGCATCCAACTCTTTTTGTGGATGACATCAAGGGCATCAAACCTAGCCTACCTTTGAGAAACCCTTTCCTTAGTGGATGCTAAGTAGAGCATCAAGCTAAGCCTATCCAATATACCTACCTAGATCCTTGTGCCCTCATGAGGATCATGCTTGAGCTGAAGGCATTCATGGAAAATGACTAGGTGGGAACCCCAATGGAGATCATGAAGATGTTGAAATGAAAACCTTGGAAAGGGGCAACCTTGCCCAAGGATGATTTTGAAATACAAACCTTGGAGATGGGCAACCTTCCCAAGGGTGACTTTGAAAACTATTTACAAAATGGTGACATGGTGAAGGTGACATGAAGGTTTGACAAAAATGATAAATGAGTGAAGTACCACTGGACCAATCATACAGTGCGACCACATTATCCTGGTATGGGACAGGGCTTAGTGGAGTACTTGTTTCTCCTTAGTGTAGACCCTATAAAATGTAAATGGAAGTCCGACCAGGGACTCCTTTTCCAGGGCACCCTGTGGCTACGGCCTAGGCTCGCCTTGTCCTCCTCTTCATAGGTGGTTGGGGTACAAGCCGAAGAGCCCTCATTGAAAATGGACTACCGGGTGTAGGACCCTACCTCGGTTAGTGGCATTCCGGTGGGACAAGCGGCTGGGAACTTTGCACACTCCGGACAGCTTCTTGGACTCCGGTGTTGAGGGGTACAACTCTAGGCGGTAGTGTTTATGCTAAGGCGGGCAAGTGAAACATTAATGGTCGGCTGCTTGTCGTGGCATATGTCGTTATGCGGGGAAGTTGCCCACACGATGAGTAGTCGGATGGTGTGGGTAAAGTGTACAACCTCTGCAGAGTGTAAAACTATTCGAATAGCCGCGTCCGCGGTCATGGACGGGTGGATTGGCGCTGCTTGGCCGTTATCAAGTTTTACTTTGAAAATGATTTGAGAAAGGTGACTTGACAATGAATTTTGATGACCATGAAGGTGACTTGGTGAACAAAAGAATTGACATTTGGGGGACTCCATCTAGAGATTTATAAAGAGCTAAATGTTTTTCTTACCATTTTAGATAAAGATCTTTGAAAGGAAATTCTGCTTTATGCAAATGAACCTAGAGCTTAGACCACTATATGAACTATGCATTCTCTATTCATTTATTTATAAGATGGTTTGCGAGTGCATGCAATGTACTCACGGCTCTGTCCCTGGCTATTAACTTGGCCAGAATTGAAGGAGAAAAATCAAGAAGGAAGGAATCATTGACGACTTTGCGAATTAGGCTCGTTTCCTACTGTCGGCTCTGCCTGTGCGGTTGAAGCTTGACAATATAGACCCAAAGTGTTATTCCGCTGCATATTGATGTATTGTAAGGTTTGGTCTGTGCGACCACCTATGTAATCCCCTTTATTTACTATTAATAGCTATGACTGTGATATCAACTACGTTATGTAAATCACAACAATGATTCTGGGATTGTGATGGATTACATAACGGGCACTTCGAATTTGTTATCAAATTTGAGGTCGTCACAAACACCAATATTCATCGGATCCCAACAAACCAAACATGTAGAATTACATAACGGTGATCTCAATCATGTAGGGCAGCTCATGAGATCTAAACATGAAGCACATGGTGGAGGAGACAACCATCTAGCTACTGCTATGGACCCATAGTCCAAGGTAGACTACTCACTCATCGCTCCGGAGGCAAGCATGGTGATGAAGAAGACCTCCGGTGGCGATTCCCCTCTCCGGCAGGGTGCCGGGAAGAGCTTCTGGACCCTCCCGATCTTCGGGTCGACGGCGGCAGCGGATCACGATGTGTTCTGGAAAATTGATCGGGTCCTTAGGTTTTTTCCGTCGGGGGGGTCCTTATAGGCGAAGGGGCATCGTCAGAGGTGGACCGAGGTGCCCTCACATATAGGGGGCGTGGCCAGGGGCTGGGCCGCGCCGCCCTGGTGTGTGGGGCCCTCGTGGCCCCCCTCCAACTCCTCTTTGGATCTCTGGAAGCTTCCGGGAAAAATAAGACTTCAGGAACTTGTTTCGTCCAATTCCGAGAATATTTCCTGTGTAGCTTTTCTGAAACCCAAAAACATCAGAAAACAGGGAACTCACACTGTGGCGACTTGTTAATAGGTTAGTTCTAGAAAATGCATAAAAGTGCCACGAAGTGTAACGAAACATTAGGCAAATGGTGTAAGAACAAGCATGGAGCATCAAAAATTATGGATACGTTGGAGACGTATCAAGAACTCATGTAATCCATGCTCTAGCTTATGTGTTAAGCCAAGGAGTCTCAAGATCTTGAGAGTTTGGTTACATGAGAAGAATTCAAGATATGGCTCTATGTCGAGGTCATGATGGTCTCATGAGTTGAGATATGATTAACTAATACCTAGAGCATGCAATCAAATGAAGAATTCTTTATGTGGCTCAAGATATTGTGATAGAGCATGAGAAGATTCAAGGTTGACCAAGGCAAAGA
The DNA here is from genome assembly GCA_007115705.1 of Dactylis glomerata. Classification (NCBI taxonomy): domain Eukaryota; kingdom Viridiplantae; phylum Streptophyta; class Magnoliopsida; order Poales; family Poaceae; genus Dactylis; species Dactylis glomerata. The sequence goes on from QXEO01000186.1 coordinate 1,312,910, forward strand.
TCAAAGATTGGATTCTAGTTTGGTCAACACATGAAGCATAAGTAATGTGCCACATGGGACCAATCGGTCTTGTGGTATGGTATGGTTTGTCAATTATGCTTTATGAACTAACCCATTACATATGTGTGTTTGTGTTGTCTATGTGGGTTAGGTATTGTGTCATGGATATGCATCACTAGTGATATTTCATATAGACCATGAAAGGATGACATCAAGTGGTGGTTGTCATCAAGGTTGCGAAGTGCAAGTTTCAAGATAAGCATCTCGAGAAAATCATATGCTTGAAGCTTGTCATCCATTTGGTGATAATGGAATTGTGAAGACATGCCTTAGTGAAGGTATCCCATAGTGGTGTATGGGGGAGCATATTGTAAGTCTTCACGAAGCAACAATGATCAAGTGAAGTATTCCGGCTTGACGGAAGCATGAAGCATTATCATCAAGATCAAGCGGGGTGCGCAAGGCAAAGGTTTGTCCTTGCTAGGTTTTCCTTTTACCGGTCTCAAGGTGTTTGTTGGGAGACCGGGTTATAGGATAGATAGCCGCACTATCAAGAGGGGCCTTCGGTTGGGTAACTTGATCACATCGTCTTAGGGAGCTCAATCCTTTGCATACTTTGCATCTTCCTACTTTGTTGCTTCTTGGTGTTTCTCCATGTGAGGTTCTTGTGCTTGTTGCTAGCTTTCCAACAAGTCCAAGTTCATCGAAAACGGAATCCGTATGCATCTTTTATCGCGTTTTCGAGTTTAGAGGTTTTACCGGTTCTTTCTTAAAAGAGGTTTTCACCTCTTATTATTTGGTAGTTTATCTCTTACTACATCTTGGGTTTTATGGTCTCCATTGGATAGATATTTTTCTTAGCTTTTCAAAAAGCCCAAGTTTGTTAAAATCCGAGACCGGATGTGAAAGTTATCGCATTTTTTGTGAGGTTATTTTCTGTCGGTTTCAAGCTCGGTTTAAACCGGAAATTCAACCGAGAATTTCCGGTTCAACCGGAAATTCAACTGGAAATCAACCAAAAACCTTCTGGACTGATTTCTTCTAGGCTCGGTTTAAACCGGAAATTCAACCGAGAATTTCCGGTCAAACCGAGAATTCAACCAGGAATTCCAGTTTCGCCCCAAACGGCTAGTTTTCCTTGAGGACTATAAAAGGGATCTTCTTCCCCAAATGTTTTAGGGTTCTTGAGCATGAAATACACCTCCATTGTTGACCCTCTTGAGCTTGCTCCCTCTCTCTTCCCTCCAATGATTCTTGCATATTTTTGAGGGATTTGGAAGTGGAGATCTAGATCTACAACTCCACCAATCAATTCCTCCTCTAATTGAGGGGAGCCCATTAGATCTAGATCTTGAGGTCATTGGTTGACCTCCACCCTTGTTCTTCCTCTCTAACTCCTCCATAGCATTTGTTGCCTTGGTGGGATTTGGGAGAGAAGGATTTGAGCACTTCCTCTTGTGTTCTTGCTTTGCATCCTTGCATAGTGTTGAGCTCTCCATTACGATTTGTTCGAGTGAGAGACCGTGAGCTTGTTACTCTTGGAGGGTGACCTCCTAGTTGGCTTGGTGGTTGGTGCCTCGGTGACCTCTTCGTGGAAGATTGTGAAGAGGCCCGGGCTTCCCCTTCGTGGGAGTTGTGAAGTGGTTGTGGAGCTTGCCATCTCCGGAGTGGAGGAAAAGCTAACCATAAGAAGGGGTCCCTAGCTTCGTGGGGGACTCGGAGAAGAAGGTGAGCCTTCGTGGTGTTCGGGGGCCTTCGTGGTTACCCGCATCTCTCCAACGGTGATTAGCTTACTTTATGTAAGTGAACATCGGGATACATCTTCGTCTCTGCGTGCCTCGGTTATCTCTATACCCGAGTTTATTTCCTTGTGACAGCCATCGTGCTTGAAGTACTTATATCTTGTTTATCACTTGTGAATTATATCTTGTGTTATCTTGCTTAGCTCTAGTTGTTGTTGGTGCACTTAGTTGAGCCTAGCTTATTTAGGTTTTGTGCTTGTAAAATAAAAGTTAGTTTAATTCCGCATTCTTACAAGCCAAATCCGTAATAGTTTTTAAAATGCCTATTTACCCCCCCCCCCCCTCTAGGCGACATCTCATCCTTTCAGTTGGAACCATCTAGTGCATTCATGGTGATAGTGTGGAACAATCTAGTTTGGGGAAATATGGACTTTGAGGAGTGCTTCGTAGCCCTACGCATGATTAGTGTTCATTCTCCATTGGAGAATTGTTTTGAGTTGCATATTGATGATATTATCTATTGGTTCAATTATGTTATATTTGTTGGGAGTGTGTCCACTAGTGAAAGTATGGTCCCTAGGCCTTGTTTCCAAGCATTGCACACCGTTTACATTCAGTTTTGTCACATGTTTGCTCGCAGCGATATTTATTTCAGATTATATTTACTACTTATAATCATCACTACTACTTGTATTTCACTATCTCTTTGCCGAACTAGTGCACCTATACATCTGACAAGTGTATTGGGTGTATTGGGGACATAAGAGACTTTCTGTATCGTAATTGCAGGGTTGTTTGAGAGGGATAGCTTTGACCTCTTCCTCCCTGAGTTCGATAAACCTTGGGTGATCCACTTAAGGGAAACTTGATGTTGTTCTATAAACCTCTGCACTTGGAGGCCCAATACTGTCTAAAAGAACAGACGCGTGCGTAGACATCAATAATACGAAAAATATATTTTTTGGAACATTGTAAAATATATTTTTATATTACGTGTATTTGATATTGTAGGTGTTGATATATTTTTAGGCTCCGTTTGGATGTCGAAATTGGGCCCTTTGGAATTGAATTGAAATACCAAATCAACAAAGAAACTAAAAATAGACTGCATTTCTGGATATTTTGTTTGGATGTACATGTATTGGTAGTTGGAATTTGAGGAGAACACCGATTCGTAACTTCTGTTTGGATGGCCATGATACTGAATTGGAAAACCTCCTACCATCTCATCCCATCATCTTCCTCGCATGCTTATGCATCCCAGCCTGCCGTCATCCCATTTGAGCTTGTGAGCGCAGTCCACATGGCTGGCAGGATGGTGTGTGTGCGAATTGCTCCGCGGCAACATCCAATCCTGGATTTTGGGTCGAGGAGTTGTGCCTGGCCGAGAGAGAGAGAGATATTTTTAGGCTCCATTTGGATGTCAAAATTGGGCCCTTTGGAATTGAATTAAAATACCAAATCAAAAAAGAAACTGAAATTAGACTGCAATTCTGGATATTTTGTTTGGATGTACATGTATTGGTAGTTCGAATTTGAGGAGAACACCGATTCGTAACTTCTGTTTGGATGGCCATGATACTGAATTGGAAAACCTCCTCCCGTCTCATCCCATAATCTTCCTCGCATGCTTATGCATCCTAGCCTGCTGTCATCCCATTTGAGCTTGTGAGCGCAGTGCACATGGCTGGCAGGATGGTGTGGGCGCGAATTGCTCCGCGGCAACATCCAATCCTGGATTGCGGGTCGAGGAGTTCCACCTGGCCTAGATGGAGCTAGCCGAAGAGGGAGGAAGGGAGAGAGAGAGAGGACTTAAGGAGGATTGCCAGAGATGGAGGGGACATGGAGGAGGATGGCCGGAGGACTCACATGCACCACCACCATGAAGTTTTTGCGCCACCTTAGTTTATTCCACCAGATGATTTGGAGGTCTTGCCATTGGAATTCTGGAAGGGTTTGCCCTAGTGTACAAAAATCCACTGGGAATTTAGATTGATTTCTGAAAGTGAATTTCGTGACCAACCAAACAAGCGAATTGGACCTGACAAAATCCCAATACTGAATTCTGATGGCGCGGTGATGAATGGTGCCAGAAAACTTGTTGGCGTGTAGTTGATGAAGTAAATAACCTGCCAGTTGGAAACCCCAAGAGAAGGTTTGATGAATATAGCAGCAAGTTTTCCCTCAGTTACGAAACCAACGTATGTCAATCCAGTAGGAAAAAGCCAAACTCCAAAAGGTGATGCTAGCTAGCCTAGTGACACTCCAACAAGGGCGCCGTTAACAATATCTTGTTAGCGCGTCTTCAACTAGTAACAACGTGGAACCTGCACACAATAAAACCAAATACTTTGTTTCCAACTTACGATGAGGTTGTCAATCTCACCGGTTTGCTGTAAACAAAGGAATGAGCGTATCGAGTGGAAAGCAATAATAGTATGCGAGCAAAGTAAACAGTGCGAGTAAAGTAAACATGTGATAGCAATATAAAGGAAATAGGACCAGAGTCCACAGTTCACTAGTGGTGTCTCTCCATAAGATAAAATAACACATGCTGGGTAAACAAATTACAGTTGGGCAATTGATAGAATAAATACAACGTGCATATATCGAGAGGATCACTATGAGATTTACTCTAGGCATTACAACAAGATACATAGACCGCCATCCAACTGCATCTATGACTAATAATCCACTTGTGGCAAATCAATCCGAGAACTCCACAAGTATTAAGTTGCAAATAACAGATAACTACATTAAGCAAAGTATGTAATATAAACAAAGCATATGCCCTTGAGCATATGAATGTTGTTTTCTCTGTAGTGGCAATAGCACATCTACAACCTTAGAGGTTTCTGTCACTCCCCCAGATTAAATAGAGGCATGAACCCAACTATCGAGCATAAATACCCCCTCTTGGAGTCACTAGTATCTACTCGGCCAAGATAGCTACTAACAACGGAGAGCATGCAAGATCATAAACAACATAGAGATAACATAAGATAATATTCAGCACATCAACTCAATCATAACACCAATATTCATCGGATCCCAACAAACACAACATGTAGAATTACATAACGGTAATATCGATCATGTAAGGCAGCTCACGAGATCTAAACATGAAATACATGGTAAAGAAGACAACCATCTAGCTAGTGCTACGGACCCATAGTCAAAGGTAGACTACTCACTCATCACGCCGGAGGCAAGCATGGCGATGAAGAAGACCTCTGGTGGCGATTCCCCTCTCTGGCAGGGTGTTGGGAAGAGCTTCTGGACCCTCCCGATCCCGGGTCGACGACGGCGGCGAATCACGATGTGTTTCGGGAAAATTGATCGGGTCTAGGTTTTTCCCGTCGGGGGGTCTTTATAGGCAAAGGGGCAGCGTTAGAAGTGGACCAGGGGTCCCTCACCATAGGGCGGCGCGGCCAGGGCCTGGGCCGCGCCCCCTGGTGGTGAGGCCGCCTCCTGGCTCCTTTCCGTCTCCTCTTCGGTTCTCTGGAAGCTTCGGTAAATTTCTGAATGTTTGGCTTTTGTTTTGTCCAATTCTGAGAATATTTCCTGTGTAACTTTTCTGAAACACAAAAATAGCAGAAAACAGGGAACTGGCACTGTGGCATCTCGTTAATAGGTTAGTTTCGGAAAATGCATAAAAACGCCACGAAGTGTAACGAAACACTAAGCAAATGGTGTAAAAACAAGCATGGAGCATCAAAAATTATAGATACGTTTAAGACATATCAGCATCCCCAAGCTTAACTCCTAGTCGTCCTCGAGTAGGTAAGTGATAACAAAAGAAATAATTTTTGAGGTGACATGCACCTACATAATCTTGATCATCTATGTAAGCGTTGTGCGCTGGGATCAAAAGAACTTAAAACATGGGCATGAAAGATATAATCTTGATAGAAGAAACTTAGCAACCATGTTATAACATGAAAAAGAACACAAATGAAAGATCATGAAAATGAAACAATGAAAGTCAAATGTGTGTTCAAATTATATGGAAAAACATACAAATGGTTTTCAGCTTGTCCTTCATGAGAGAGCAAAACATAAATGCATAGGACACCTTCAAGTTTAAGAGGGCGACTAGATACAAATAATTTAAGAACAAGTGAAACCAACATCATGAATCAATTAATGAAAACTTTGGGACAATGCACATTATACTCAGAATGACAACTATGCTCTCTTAGACGGTGCATAAAGGTAGAAGGTGGAGACTCAACATAAAAGTAAAAGAAAGGCCCTTCACGGAGGGAAGCAGTGATTAAACATGTGCTAGAGCTTTTCAGTTGTAAAACAGAGATAAAAATTGGGTTTTGAGAGGTGGTTGTTTCATGTCAACGACTGGCAATGAGGTCTTACTATCTTTCATAATAAACAAGTGAGAGCGGTTCTGAGTTCTTTGAAAATTTAGCACATTGGTGCTCTTTTATAAAGCTTTGGCACTCCTCCCCACCTTTTTTCCTTTCTCAAACCATGGCTAACCGATTCCATCGGGTGCCCACCAACATTCACATACCATGGAGGAGTGCCTTTTTTTCTTTTTTAGAATTAGATTGCAATGGTCTGACCAGCTCTGTTGCAAAATTAATGACGAGCAGATGAAGCTGCCTAGTCGAGGGGTACTTAATTTAATATGGAAGATAGTGATACGTCCAAAACGTATCTACTTTCTCGAACACTTTTGCTATTGTTTCTCCTCTAATTTGTGTGTTTTGAATACAACTAACACGGACTGACGCTGTTTTCAGCAGAATTACTCTGCTGTCTCGTTTTTGTGCAGAAATTCAACTTCCAGTAAAAATTCGGGAAAAATCATGAAAAATCCTATTTCACCAGAAGACCCACGGAGCCAGAAGACCGGAGGGAGAAGTGGCTCGAGGGACCGTCACACGGTGGTGGCGCGGCCCAGCCCTGGCCGCGCCACCACAATGTGAGGAGGCCCCAGGCCCCCTCTCGACCTCCCGTCTCGCGTACATATACCCCCTGACGACTTAATATCGGGGAGACGGCGTTTTTTCCAGATAGACTTCCGTTGCGCCGCCGCCATCAGAGACCGCGATTCGGAACCAGAAACTCTGTTCTGGCACCCTGCCGGGACGGGGATTCGGAGGAGATCTTCATCACCATCACCACCGACGCTCCTCCATCGACCATCCATGACTCCCCCATCCATGTGTGAGTAATTCCCCCGCTGTAGGTGAGGGGATGGTAGGGATTGGATGAGATTGTTCATGTAATTTGATATGAGATTGATAGGGCATAGTGCCTAGTATCTTTATTTAGTGCCTATGACATTGTTGCAACATGTTGTGCTTAATGCTTGTCACTTTGGGCCCGAGTGTCATGATTTCAGATCTGAACATGTTATTATTTCTATGATGATACTTGTTGTTTATGGTCTTACCTACAAGTTGTATACACATATTGTTGTCCGGAACCCGAGGCCCCAAAGTGACAGAAATTGGGATAACCGGAGGGGATGGCTATGATGTGAGGATCACATGTGTTCACCGAGTGCTAATGCTTTGCTCCAGTACTTTATTAAAAGGAGTACCTTAATTACCAGTAGTTTCCCTTGAGGCCCTGCTGCAACAGGCTGGTAGGACAAAAGATGTCGTGCAAGTTTCTCCTTGTGAGCACGTACGACTATATACGGAACACATGCCTATGATTGTTTGTACTAGGATGCTTTATCATTATTTATCTGCAATGCCCATATCTCATTGATTTCATGAATTATCTTATCCATGCAACGCCCGTTATCCATCCCTATGCCTACAGTATTTGTTCCTACTGTTTACAACCGTTACCCTTACTGCTGCTATTTTACTACTGCTGCTACTGTTTCATTACTTTCACTGCAATAAAACTGTTGCTACTGATAAACCGCTGCGAGCAAGACTGTTTCCAGGTGCAGCTGAATTGACAACTCATCTGTTAAGGCTTGCATATATTCTTTGGCTCCCCTTGTGTCGAATCAATAAATTTGGGTAATACTTCCCTCGAAGACTGTTGCGATCCCCTATACTTGTGGGTCATCAAGACTATTTTCTGGCGCCGTTGCCGGGGAGCATAGCTTTATCTGTAAATTCACTTGGTATTCATATTGTTCGCTGCAATCCTTTCATCATGGGTAAACCTCGTGATGGAAAAGTTCCTATATTGCCATCCACTACAAGAAGAGGTACGACTCTCAACACCTCTGTTGCTCTTGATTCGCCATCTGTTATGAGTAAGTTGCTTACACCACCACACCCACACGCTACTGCTACTACTTCTGCTGAGATTGAAAGTGCCACAGATAATTTAGATGATGCTTCTACTGTGCTTGATGAGAGAGGTTCACTAGGTTCCTTTTTAGAGGCTACTATTGCTAGAGCTAAGTTGGGAAACACTACTGTTACACCTGTTAGTTCACCTGAGTCTAGGGAATGTCCTAGTGATGATTATGATGATGATGCTTATATTGAGCTTAATGATGATTTTATTGCAGAAGCACGTGCTGCTCGTGATGCAGGTAATGTTAAAGAACTTCTTGCTAGACGTTCTGTTAGATATAATTTGTCTCCTGATCCTAAGTTTGCTGCTTCTCCTATCAATATTAGAGACAAGGATTATGATTTCTCTTTGGATTTATCTTACATATCTATTGTTGAGAAAACTCCTTTTTGTGGTACTAAAGATGAGAGTGCTATGGAGCACATGAATGAGCTTTCTACTTTGAGTAATTTGTTTTCTGATGATATTAAGCTCCGCACTTATTTTGTTGCTAAGATTTTTCCTTTCTCGTTGAAAGATGCTGCTAAAATTTGGTTTAATAGCTTGTCTCCTGGATCTCTTACTAGTCCTATTGTTTTGGTTAATGCTTTCTTTCAGAAATATTTTCCCGCTAGTGCTCAACATGCTGCTGTGCAGAAAATCTTTGATTTTGAACAGGGAAAAGGAGAGAAATTGCCTGAATCTTGGACAAGGTTTTGTTCTTTAATAAGAGCTTTGCCTAAAGAACCATTGCCTAAAAATGAACTCCTTGATATATTTTATAATGGACTAACGGATGAATCTAAGTCATATTTGGATAGTTGTGCTGGTTGTGTTTTCAGGGAAAGAACTCCGGCTGAAGCTGAAGAATTAATGGCTAAAATAAGCCGGAATCATGATGATTGGACTTTAGTTGAGCCAACACCAGCACCAACTCCTGCGCCATCTACAGAGCCAACGCCGAAGAAGAGAGGGATGATTGAATTAAATGATGAAGTCATGAAGGAAGCTAAGAAATCTCTTAAGGAGAAAGGTATTAAGGCCGAAGATGTGAAGAATTTACCTCCTATAGAAGAATTATGTAAGCCAATCCCTCGCTCATCTACTATTGAGGTACACTCTCTCCAGCGCTTTGATGAAAGAGATATTCCTTACACTAAACCTCCTGATCAATGCTTAGATGAATTTGATAATTTTATTATTAAGCAAGAAAATTTTAATAGAATGGTGCATAATCATCTGTTGGAGAATTCTAGAGTTATTAACAAGATGCAGGATATTGTGGAGAGAACCGCCAATGATGTGAAGATACTTGCTAAACATTTTCAAATGGTTCAAACACAAATTGATCAGCTTACCAAAGTACAGCAAGACCTGCTAGTTAATGCTGCAAGAGAGAAGCAAGCGTGTGAAATACGCACAAGAAGTGGTGCTGCTACTCAAGATCCATTATATCCTGAAGGACATCCTAAGAGGGTTGAGCAAGATTCTCAACGCACTTCAAGTGATGATATTCCTCCCAAGAAGAAGAAGAAGCATAAAACAACTGCAGAATCCTCTGATGCAGGTAAAGATCCTAACAGTGTTTCTATTTCTGATGCTGAAACTGAACCAGGAAATGCTTCCGATAAAGAAGAAGATAAAGAAGAAGTTGAAGAAGAACCGGGAAAGAGTGATAAAAATGCAAAGTACACCAAAGAAGACTTCATTGCCAACAAGCATGGTAAGGAGAGGGAACCTTGGGTACAGAAGCCAATGCCTTTTCCTAGTAAGAAACACAAGTCCAAGGAAGAGGAACACTACAACAGGTTTTGTGAATGGATGAGACCTTTATTTTTGCAAATTCCTTTGACTGATGCTATTAGAATGCCTCCTTATGCAAAGTACATGAAAGATATTTTCAAGGAAAATTCCTAGTGAGGAAATTTCCACTTTGCTTGCTAACTATTCTTTTGATGGTAAAGTTCCAGAGAAGCTTGGAGATCCAGGTATACCAACTATTCCTTGCTCCATTAAAAATAACTATGTTAGAACTGCCTTATGTGATTTGGGAGCTAGAGTTAGTGTCATGCCTTTTTCTCTTTATAAGAGACTTGATCTAGAAAAATTGGTTTCAACTGATATATCCTTGCAGATGGCTGATAAGTCTACTACTATTCCTATTGGTATATGTGAAAATGTTCCTGTCCAAGTTGCTAACAGCTGTTTAATATTAACTGATTTTGTTGTGTTGGAAATGCCTGAAGATGATAATATGTCTATTATTCTTGGGAGACCTTTTCTAAACACTGCAGGTGCTGTTATTAATTGCAATCAAGGAAAAGTCACTTTTAATGTTAATGACAAAGAATATACGGTTTATTTTCCCAAGAAGATTGATAGGAGGAATGCTCTAAATTCAATCAAGCATGTTGAGACCATCAAAGTTGGTCAAATTATTTGTTCAGAGCAAAAGCACAAGGAAGAATATCAAATTTTTATGGTTGGGGCTATACCTATCAAAGTTGAGGTAACATAAGCATTAAGTGAAGTGCAAAGTTTTGCCTCATATAAAGTTAGTTTGGTAACAAGACTTGATCAACCTTGTTAGCAAAGTGAATTTATATGAACAAAACTTCATTTTCACCGCATCCACCCCATCTCGCTTTTATTTACTTTCGTCAAATTTTATTCCTTCAGTTTAGTTGTATGATTAAGAGTATCTCAGAGCTGCTCATGCTTAGTTTTGATTTGCTTGAAATCTTTTCATCCTCATTTTTCCTGAAGTTTTATCAATATGCCAATTTTTGAAAAATCCTCGAAAATAAAGTTTCTCGAAAAATTCCAGAAAATTCTTTATAAATTTTTATGTCAAAAATGGGGCAGACAGACACCTGGGAGGCACTGGGTGGGGCAGCCACGCCACCTCACACACAGGTGGCGCGGCCCAGCCCTGGCCGCGCCACCCATGTGTGAGGGGGCCCCACCAGGCCACTCACTCATCTCTTCTTCCCCTGCTCTTTCTCTCTCCCGAAAAACACCGACCCATTTGCTCAAGCTCGAGTTCTTGCTGTCCTTCACCTGGAATTTTCGATCTCCTTGTTCAGCCCAACATTTTTGCTGAAACTTGGATCATTTGTTCTCCGGTATGTGACTCCTCCACTTATCCAAGTAGATTTTCTTTTGGTAAAGTATTTCTTGAGTATTTTAGCATTGTAGGTGACAGTATAAATGAGTATGCATGCTTGTTCTATTGTTTAGAAAGATTATTTTGATGCATGATAGCTCTCCAGTGACCCTCTATAGTAGTTCCTACATTTGCTTGTCCTTCAATCACTTTTTATGAGTTTGTTGAAAAATTTCAGAAATGGAGGAGAATGTGTATCAACTCTCTCAACATGAACTAGAAGCGCATGATGTTATGAAAGTTCACCGTGAAGAGAAGGTTTTTCCTTCACTCTATCCATGCTCAGCATTCTTGAGTGCTGCTGGAATCCTACAAGATTTTCAAACCTTGCTTTCTAATGCGGGATTAGAATATTTTGTTGAGGGTGAACCTCCCCAATATGTTAAACTAACAATGTCTGTGGTGCAGGATTTCAGATTTAGTTGGTCCACTTCTAATCCCATGGTTCATTATAAAATTTATAACAAATCTGTGGACTTGCCTCTTGATGTTTTCTGTACAGCTATTAGAGTACCACAGTGGGGATCGCTTGAGAAGATAAAGGGACAACCAAGGCAATTGTTAGAACTATATGAGGAGATTTGTCAAGGAAGAAGCTTCACAGGAGAGGGTGGTGAAATTCAAAACATTCATTTCCCATCCATTCGATATTTTGCCTTCTTCATTACCAAATGTGTTCTTGCTAGGAAATCTGCAAGTAAATTGTCTCTCCATGATCTAGCTTTTATTGCTGCTGCTTTAAGGCATGATAGAACTTACAATTTGGGTGCCTTAATAGCTTTCCGTCTTGATATTAACCGTGAGAAAGGGGGAATTTGTGGGGGGGCTTATAGCTTCACGCCTGCTAGCTTTTCATGGTGTTTTGCCTCATTCTCGAGATCTGCAGTTCCCCAAAGAGAAACTTGGTCTTGATGCTATGGTTCAACATAAGTTTATTTCTCCTCCTGCCAGTTTGATTAATTTAACATTTGAGCTAACCCTTTTCAAGAAGACTACCTGGAGGGTAGTAAAGACTGAACGATCAATCTGTTTGCCTGCACCTCTTTTGTTTAACCTTGATCGCAGGAATGGATGGTCGCTTACTGAAGATGAGCTTGACGCGTACATAGGGGAGCACCCGCCGCCTGTGCACGATGAAGAAGGCGCCGAGGAGTCGGGACAAGCCTCCAACACTATGAATTTCCCATACGAGCAGCCTTATTATGATTATGCGCCATCAGCTTCATCTTCACGAGAACCAGGGTACGATTACGCCTTTGATGACCCACCGGTTTGGAGCAGCTACCAGAGCCGGCATTGATCTCCACTTAGGCCAAAAGCCTAAGCTTGGGGGGAGGTACGCCGATGGTTCACTCATCTACATATCATATTTTGTCGGACCTTTGTATATTCATGTTTCGCTTTCTTTATTGTTCTAGTTCTTACTTCTGCTTTCCAAAACACAAAAAGACCAAAAATATTTCCGTTGTTTCTCTCAATTTGGTTCTTTGGTTTTCTACCTTTGGTTTGCTTTATTTGCTATCTTCAGTTTGCTACTTGAAAAACCCAAAAATATTTTGCTTTCTTTGCTATTTCCTTCCGCTTTTGCTTCAAAAATCGAAAACCCCAAAAATATTTGTTGTTCTTCTTCGGTTTTGTAAAGTTTGTTGCAGAGTTCAGTTCCCCGTTACTCTATTGGAGCTTGGTATTCATTGTACACTATTCAAGCCACACAAGTGAAGAGCAATAATGACGACATATGACAATCCGAGATGTGGTAAGAGGCTGGTATGAACTCTATTTGTTTTCATTCTTGTACATATACTCATCCATGTAGACATGCTTAGTCGGTTCATGTAAGGTATATGTCATCTAATGGATGCTTTGTAGTTCTTGCTCTCATATGATTAGTTTCAATCTACTATTAGCCTGTAGCATGTCATGTAGATGCTTGCATGCATTGTTTTATTCATAGTATGGTATGATATTGTGGTATCACCCTCTGAAAGCTTCATTTGAATCGACTTGGCACATGCTCAAGCATGCATATGACTGAATTAAAAAATTTAATTAAGCCTCGATGATCTAAATTGCCTCAGAGTTCTTATATCATTTTTATGCCTATATTAATTTTGTTCTGTCGCAAGCATGATTATGATAGTTTTTGCTCTCTCGATTGTCGCTTCCCAGTCTTTTGCTAACCTTCACTTGTACTGAGTATGAGCTCTACTCGTGCATCCATTTACCAAAACCAAGTCTCCCAAAGAGTCCACTATAAATTCCTATGCATGGTATTTGTAAGCCATTCCAAGTAAATTTTCATGTGCTACCTTTCAAAACTTTCAACTACTTCTCATTTTGTGCCACTGTTTTTAGCTCATGGGGACGTAGTGGTTGGAATTGCTATCTTCCATATTAAATTAAGTACCCCTCGACTAGGCAGCTTCATCTGCTCGTCATTAATTTTGCAAGAGAGCTGGTCAGACCATTATAATCTTAATTCTAAAAGAAAGAAAAAAAGGCACTCCTCCAAAGGAATGTGAAAGTTGGTGGGCACCCGATGGAATCGGTTAGCCATGGTTTGAGAAAGGAAAAAGGTGGGGAGGAGTGCCAAAGCTTTATAAAAGAGCACCAATGTGCCAATTTTCAAAGAACTCGGAACCGCTCTCACTTGTTTATTATGGAAGATAGTAAGTCCCCATTGCTAGTCGTTGACATAGAACAACCACCTCTCAAAATAAATTTTTATCTCTGTTTTACAAATGAAAAGCTCTAGCACATGTTAAATCACTGCTTCCCTCTGCGAAGGGCCATTCGTTTACTTTTATGTTGAGTCACCATCTTCTAACTTTAAGCACTTCTTGAGAGCATAGCTGTTATTCTTAGTGTAATGTGCTTGTCCCAGAACACGGTTAATTGTGGTATAACTTTGATGCTTGTATCTTTGATATTTCTACTTCTAGTCTTCCCTTGGACTTCATAGGTGCCTCGGCATTTATGTTTTGCTCTACAAATAAAGGCAAGTGGGATACCATTCTCTCATATCATTTATGCATATTACAATCTTGTAGCTTCTCATGCACATGTTACTTGTTATTAGTGCATTGGCACTCTTTCATAGCTTGCTTGACTATGAGGTGACATTAGTTGCATATTTCTTATTATGAATTGCCTGAGTATTTGATCACATAGTTAGTATATATACATCATATGAGCAAATGTGTTCGTGAAAGTTTCTTTTATCGCTCTCAGTTGTTAACTGAATTGCTTGAGGACAAGCAAATAGCTAAGCTTGGGGGGAGTTGATACGTCCAAAACGTATCTACTTTCTCGAACACTTTTGCTATTGTTTCTCCTCTAATTTGTGTGTTTTGAATACAACTAACACGGACTGACGTTGTTTTCAGCAGAATTACTCTGGTGTCTCATTTTTGTGCAGAAATTCAACTTCCAGTAAAAATTCGGGAAAAATCATGAAAAATCCTATTTCACCAGAAGACCCACGGAGCCAGAAGACCGGAGGGAGAAGTGGCTCGAGGGACCGTCACACGGTGGTGGCGCGGCCCAGCCCTGGCCGCGCCACCACAATGTGAGGAGGCCCCAGGCCCCCTCTCGACCTCTCGTCTCGCGTACATATACCCCCTGACGACTTAATATCGGGGAGACGGCGTTTTTCCCAGATAGACTTCCGTTGCGCCGCCGCCATCAGAGACCGCGATTCGAAACCAGAAACTCCGTTCTGGCACCCTGCCGGGACGGGGATTCGGAGAAGATCTTCATCACCATCACCACCGACGCTCCTCCATCGACCATCCATGACTCCCCCATCCATGTGTGAGTAATTCCCCCACTGTAGTTGAGGGGATGGTAGGGATTGGATGAGATTGTTCATGTAATTTGATATGAGATTGATAGGGCATAGTGCCTAGTATCTTTATTTAGTGCATATGACATTGTTGCAACTTGTTGTGCTTAATGCTTGTCACTTTGGGCCCGAGTGCCATGATTTCAGATCTGAACATGTTATTATTTCTATGATGATACTTGTTGTTTATGGTCTTACCTACAAGTTGTATACACATATTGTTGTCCAGAACCCGAGGCCCCAAAGTGACAGAAATTGGGATAACCGGAGGGGATGGCTATGATGTGAGGATCACATGTGTTCACCGAGTGCTAATGCTTTGCTCCGGTACTTTATTAAAAGGAGTACCTTAATTACCAGTAGTTTCCCTTGAGGCCCTGCTGCAACAGGCTGGTAGGACAAAAGATGTCGTGCAAGTTTCTCCTTGTGAGCACGTACGACTATATACGGAACACATGCCTATGATTGTTTGTACTAGGATGCTTTATCATTATTTATCTGCAATGCCCGTATCTCATTGATTTCATGAATTATCTTATCCATGCAACGCCCGTTATCCATCCCTATGCCTACAGTATTTGTTCCTACTGTTTACAACCGTTACCCTTACTACTACTATTTTACTACTGCTGCTACTGTTTCATTACTGTCACTGCTATAAAACTGTTGCTACTGATAAACCGCTGCGAGCAAGACTGTTTCCAGGTGCAGCTGAATTGACAACTCATCTGTTAAGGCTTGCATATATTCTTTGGCTCCCCTTGTGTCGAATCAATAAATTTGGGTAATACTTCCCTCGAAGACTGTTGCGATCCCCTATACTTGTGGGTCATCAGATAGCAATTCCGACCACTACGTCCCCATGAGCTAAAAACAGTGGCACAAAATGAGAAGTAGTTGAAAGTTTTGAAAGGTAACACATGAAAATTTACTTGAAATGGTTTACAAATACCATGCATAGGAATTTATAGTGGACACAATGGCAAACTTGGTTTTTAGGAATTGGATGCACGAGTAGAGCTCATATTCAGCACAAAATGAGGGCTAGCAAAAGACTGGGAGTGACCAACTAAGAGAGCAATAACGACCATAATCATGCAAAGCGACAAAGTGACATTAAAAGAAGCATAAGATGGCATCAAAAGTCAAAAACTAAATGATCATAGAGGCTTATGGCGACTTCGTATGAGTCTAACATGTGTGAGCATGCACCAAGTCAACCCAAATAAAGCATCGAGGAGAAAACCAAAATAATGCTTCCAAATAATTAAAACAACGCATGATTTTTTCAAAGGCTCATTAAGCAATCTCAGTCATTTGAGACAAGTTATGATACATCAAAACCACTAAGCATACTATCAAAAAGACATCAAGCACGACATGCAAAAGCTTAGGCCGTAGTCTACACAAGCTCTTTTTTGTACCACTTTTTTTGCAAAGCTTTTTCTCTTTTCCAACACCATTCGAACCTTTTTTGAAACAACTCTTTTGATGAAAACCAACATGGACCAGAGGTCAAAATACACCTTGATGTAAATATATAACAAGATTTGAACACAAATCAAGGCAAAAAACGAAAGCTAAATGCAGTACTAGAAAAAGAGAACACTCGTTGAAACGATAAGAGTGAAAAACGGAGTGTTCTTGGCAAATGAAAAGCAAGGCATCTTCTCCAAAAGGAATTTGTTGGGGTCCAACCATTTATTGCAGCAAACAAAACTAAACAAAACTGAAAACTAAAGACAACTGACGCTCTAAGAAAAATGCATAATGCATGAAGCAATAAAAATATAGTTTGTTGAAAGGTGACCTGATTTTTGCCGATGAAGAAGGTGTGCCTCGGGGGCATCCCCAAGCTTTGACGTTTGTACCTCTTGGATATTTCTTGAGGTGACATGGGCATCCCAAGCTTGAGTTTTTGTCCATTCTTCAACTCATCTCATCATTCTCCAATCCCTACACTTGAAAACTTCCTTCATACAAAACTAAACACAATTCTATTAGCAACATTAGTGTAAGCATAACATTGAATTAACCCTTTTTGCTTCAGATTTCAACTCAAAACCACCACATATAAAGCATATACTACTGTAGCAACTTCCCCAAAAGTTCCGTGATCAAAAGAACTAAAAAAGAAAGCGATATAGCGGCAAACACAAATATTGGCAGAAATCTGTTAAAACAGAACAACTGACAAAGGTCGAATTTTTAAAGGGTTTTCTGTTGCTCAAATAAAAAAGTGTATAACTAATGAAAGTTTGGATATAACCTGGGGCATATTCACAAGAAATCACAGGTCCAAAAGATATACTGAGAATTTTCAAGAATTTTTACGGTGCAGCACCGAAATCTGTTTCAGGACAGCAGCATCCCCAAATCTTACCTCACTCAAATTAGAGGCTTCTCTTGGCACAAAAACGAAATAAAAAGGATAAGAAGCGGTTATTAAAGTAGTAATAACTTCCAAGACTCAAATAAAATAAAAAGAACTGAAAGTAAAAACATTGGGTTATCTCCCAAGAGTGCTTTTCTTTAACGCCTTTGAGCTAGGCGCAGAAAGTGCGAATCAAGTATTTTCGAAAGAAGCATTAAGATCAATCATAGGAGTCTTTTCAACAATGAATTGAATTGTGTCCAAATGTGTTTTTGAGTATCCCTTGTAATCACGCTTTGGTACACTACTTTCATCAAAAATATTTTCAGGACAAATCCAACTAAAATTCTTTTCCAAAGCATCATGAATTCCTACAAGTTTACAAGGTATTGGTACTCTAAATTCTTCATTGGTTGTACCAACAACCTCTACAGGCGAGCCAAGCTTATTAAATCTCTTAAAAACTTTCCTAGCTTCAATGGCCACATCTCTAAATTCTATGCGCAAAGTTTCCAAGATAAAAGCTTTCTTTTCGGGGTCTTCAATATCATGAAGCTTAAGAAATATGTGTTGCATAAAAGGATTAAGGCTAGCAAACCTAGCTTCTAACATGTGAACTAAAAAAGCAGAAGCAACTTCATAACTACGAGCAAGCCCACCCAAAGATTTTTCCTCAACATCTTTATGCATACTAATATGATTAAAGAACTCCTCGATGTTACTTTTCCCAATAATAGAACCGCTACCTACTGAGAGGTCCTCCAAAACGTACTTAGGAAACAACATAATGAACTAAAAATAAAGAAATAAAAACTCTAAAGGATACTAATTCTTTTGTGTTTTTGATAAAACGATGCAAGTAAAAATAAAGTAAAGCAAAACTTAAAACAAAGCAAAGGATGTGCGTGCGAAACTCCCCTTGCAGAAGTCTTCTTTTTCCCCGGCAACGGCGCCAAAAAACTTGTTGATGGCGCGGTGGTGAATGGTGCCAGAAAACTTGTTGGCGTGTAGTTGATGAAGTAAATGACCGGCCAGTTGGAAACCCCAAGAGAAGGTTTGATGAATATAGCAGCAAGTTTTCCCTCAGTTACGAAACCAAGGTATGTCAGTCCAGTAGGAAAAGGCCAAACTCCAAAAGGTGATGCTTGCTAGCCTAGTGACACTCCAACAAGGGCGCCGTTAACGATATCTTGTTAGCGCATCTTCAACTAGTAGCAACGTGGAACCTGCACACAACACAACCAAATACTTTGTTCCCAACTTACGATGAGGTTGTCAATCTCACTGGTTTGCTGTAAACAAAGGAATGAGCGTATCGAGTGGAAAGCAATAGTACTATGCGAGTAAAGTAAACAATGCGAGTAAAGTAAACAGGTGATAGCAATATAAAGGAAATAGGACCAGGGTCCACAATTCACTAGTGGTGTCTCTCCATAAGATAAAATAACACATGTTGGGTAAACAAATTACAGTTGGACAATTGATAGAATAAAGACAACGTGCATATGTCGAGAGGATCACTATGAGATTTACTCTGGGCATTACAACAAGATACATAGACCGCCATCCAACTGCATCTATGACTAATAATCCACTTGTGGCGAATCAATCCGAGAACTCCACAAGTATTAAGTTGCGAACAACAGATAACTGCATTAAGCAAAGTGTGTAATATAAACAAAGCATATGCCCTTGAGCATATGAATATTATTTTCTCCCTAGTGGCAACAGCATATCTACAACCTTAGAGGTTTCTGTCACTCCCCCAGATTAAATAGAGGCATGAACCCAACTATCGAGCATAAATACCCCCTCTTGGAGTCACTAGTATCTACTCGGCCAAGATAGCTACTAACAACAGAGAGCATGCAAGATCATAAACAACATAGAGATAACATAAGATAATATTCAGCACATCAACTCAATCATAACACCAATATTCATCGGATCCCAACAAACACAACATGTAGAATTACATAACGGTGATCTTGATCATGTAAGGCAGCTCACGAGATCTAAACATGAAGCACATGGTGGAGAAGACAACCATCTAGCTACTGCTATGGACCCATAGTCCAAGGTAGACTACTCACTCATCGCGCCGGAGGCATGCATGGCGATGAAGAAGACCTCCGGTGGCGATTCCCCTCTCCGGCAGGATGCCGGGAAGAGCTTCTGGACCCTCCCGAACTCGGGTCGACGACGGCGGCGGATCGCGATGTGTTTCTGGAAAATTGATCGGGTCTAGGTTTTTCCCGTCGGGGGGTCTTTATAGGCGAAGGGGCAGCGTCAGAAGTGGACTAGGGTGCCCTCACCATAGGGCGGCGCGGCCAGGGCCTGGGCCGTGCCCCCTGGTGGTGAGGCCGCCTCTTGGCTCCTTTCCGTCTCCTCTTCGGTTCTCTGGAAGCTTCGGTAAATTTCTGGATGTTCGGCTTTTGTTTCATCCAATTCCGAGAATATTTCCCGTGTAACTTTTTTGAAACACAAAACAGCAGAAAATAGGGAACTGATACTGTGGCATCTCGTTAATAGGTTAGTTTCAGAAAATGTATAAAAACGCCACAAAGTATAACGAAACACTAAGCAAATGGTGTAAAAACAAGCATGGAGCATCAAAAATTATAGATACATTTGAGACGTATTAAATTCCACACTCCAATTTCGACATCCAAATAGAGCCTTAAAAATAATTTGTTAATCTTTAAAGGTTTGACTTTGACCAAAAATTATATGCATCCCATATTTTAGGAAGGAGGGAGTATATTGCAGGCCCTAAATAGTTTCATATGAAAATATGTCAGCATGAACAGTACTACTTCCTCCAACCACCAATACCTATCTCTAGCTAATATGATGTATCTAGAGACTAAAACTTGTTGTCTAGTATACATCGTACTAGAGACATGTATTAGTAGTGGTCAGAGATAGTACAAGATTGGTCTGAGGAATGTCGATCAAACATCGGCATTCCAGGCGTTACGTGTGTGGACGCAAGGTCCCGAAACTTGACGCGTGCGCTGGTCAAAACTCGAAAGGCAAATGGTGAGACGGCCGGGCTAGCGACCTTTGCAGCAAAATTTAAGCAGAGCTGATCGTGAGCGGAGTTTGGCACATGCAATGCAAGAACGACAGCGCAGGCCCGAGCTGAGCTGATCGTGAAGTCAAGGCCTCGATCGTCCCCAAGCAATGGACGCCGTACCAACACCGTACTATCTGCATGTACCACCCGTCCACCGTACCGACAAGATACGTGGCGGCGTGGTGCCGATCGAGATGCCGAAGATGCTCCGGCTGCTCGCGCAGCTGGACAGCACGTTGCACCGTCGTAAAAAAATTCCGGTGGGATTTCCCGAATCTCAGCTAGCTCCTGGTAATAAAGCGACGACGATGACATTGTTTCCCGAAATCTTGGGAAAAAGTGAGACGTTGTTTAGTGCCGGCAGGGTTGTAAGAGAGTACCGTGCGGGTAGAGCGAATATTTGGGTCGGTGATACAAGAAAATAAATGACCCGCACATGGACCTCCAGTTTTTCAAAACTTAGTCAAAACTCGAAAAACAAAGAAGCTCTACACATACGCATGGGCTCTTTTCCTTTGTGAAAGAACATTGATCTATAGTAAAAGCCCTATAACATTATAAACAAACCTAGAACAAAAATCCAGAGCTCTTGGCGTTCTTCCTCTATCATGAGTCGGTGGCATGTTCAGTTGCGGAGCCAGAGCTTTCTGCAACGGGGCGCATACAAGTGTCTCACCATGTAAAAATCATATTTCCTAGGGTGCACATATGGTGAAAATTTGCTATTTTGCAAAAGAAAAAATTTATACATTGTATTATGTGCATCCTTATTAGGGGTGCATGCTCCAAGAAAAAGCACATGTCGCCCGAACCCTCGATCTATGTTTTGGAATTCAGGATATTCAAGAGATATGTTTTTAGAACATGATTATATGGGACATGCCATACATAATTACATGAAAACCTTGTATGCATGAAGCCTCGCCTCCCCAACCATTTCTTTTATTGCAGCCTTTGAACTCATGGTCTCATCCTATAACTTTATACCAAACCTTCTTATACACTGACTCGAGAAGCTTAATATTAATGTTGTATCATCACATTGCAACCTATTTTTTTTTAGGTTGTGGCCTTTTTTGAAGCATTGTAGTGCTTGTGGTTAGGCGACATTTCGCACCGTGGCGCATTATCCTTTTTGCCCACTAGTTTTCCCCTTATACATGTTTATTTAATTTGACCCGCTTTTGTGTATAGTTATCTACAACATATTAAAATAACATTATATACAAAAAGCGCAAACAGATGCCTAGCTAGCTCAGTACTACTCACAAATGCGATAGTTTTTGTCATTTTTTGTTTGTTTAGGGTGCCATGTGTTTTATCTACGATTTCATCAGTGAGATCAGATAGATGCAGAGCTGGACAAAACTCCACTTTCTCTCAAAGCTAAGCTAGTCTATGAAAAATGAAGCTCCCTAATCCCTACGAGCCACTGGTTTTTATTCAATGCGCACAATTATTTGCGGAGATCCAGATCAAGCAATCCCCGGCTACCACCTCCACACAAGACAGCTTGGAAGGCAGCTCAAGCCCCCCAATCCACTGTTCAAGATCTTGATGCTCATCAGCAAAACTAATATATTTATGTGATGTTAGGTTAAAAGTTCACCTCTAACGCTTTGACCTAATAATACGCTAAGAAAATACAAAGAAATCCCAGATGAGTAGGCAGGCGAGAGGGAGAGATGTGGATTGGATTGAGCCATATATTGGCCTGCCCTCTCCACGAACTGTTCTAATTGGAGCATACTGAAGTTAAGAAACGGTGCGTGATAACAACTGAGGTTAATCAATTGCATGATTGAGGAATTAAGAAATGTGTGCGTGCGTAGGGATCAAGAGGCTCCAGCTTGGCCAACAGCAGGTCCAGCTGTTTGCATTAAGTCGTAGACTAATCGCGCAGCGTGTAGGACGTATTGGGGGAGTTGGGGTCGTGATCTTCCGCTGGCTACTGACATGTGCAGGTTCATATGCTTCCTACATTTTTCTTGGGAGACCCGCGTATAATATATTTCATGTGAGATATGTAGTATATATCGTTATGATCATCCTTGATTTGGTAGCAGTTGTTTGTAGCGAGATACTGCATACAAAATCGCTCGCGCTATATATTCTTGTCTACGGATCTCGTACAATAGTACCAGCCAGTATTATACTGCTGGGGTTGATGCCACGGTGCACGCCATCGGGAGCTTGCATGTGGTTTACAGAGAGTATACGTACGGACTCTGGGAAAGTGTTTTAATCAATTGTTTGATTCGTGCCCAATGAAGCCTGATCACCAATTGAAGCTAGCAAACTATAGCTATCGATCCACCTCCGGCCCGGGACTGTCAGGACCCTGTTCGTCAGGCTAGCCTTCTCTATCCTCCTATCGAAGAATCAACGGTCACGATTGTCCTATACCGCTTCATCAGCATCCGACGGTTTAAGAGTCGACAACATTAGTTTTAAGTTATCTGCTTTTGGCGCGTGCTAAATGCGAGTATCACCGTAATCTCTTACTTATATGTAATGACAATTAGCGTGGTTTCTCGGGGGACTATATATAACCCAGGAGAGTGGGTGGATGGGTGGCACGGTATGAACAAAAATCAAAACCCTAGCTATCTTTACCTGCATTTTACTTTATCCTAGAATTAGATCTGAGCATCGCCTCCCACTTCTTCCCCCTCTCCGGCGTTGATGTCTGCGACCTTCGGGCCCTGACATGGATGTATGTCGGCGAAGCCAAACAGATCAGCTATACATCTCACACCGCGACCATTATATCATGCAAGTGCGAACCGCACTCCATGATCGATATGGAACTGTAGATGATTAAATCTGTCATCATCAAGACAGGATGCTCCCAAAGCCAGACCGAGACCGGAAATTCGCATGAACTAAGCAAATGACAGCGACCCAGCTAGCGCTCGCATTATCTTGTTTTTTTGGTTTTCAAAATTAAGGAGTTTATCCTCTGCTCTGCATCAGGGATGATGGACGGATGTTAACGGCCAAACTGAAGGAATTGACCGAATCTCCCGCCCGACCGCGACATTCGTTTCACTTCGGAACTGGAACGAAGTCAACACCGCGTCCGTCAGTCCGTGAAAATGGTTTTGCTCGTGGGCGCCGTTGATTAGGTTTAACAAGGTAGTACTAGTACTGTAAGTAAAGACCAATTGACCAAAGCAGTGCCTCCTGGTGCATATGCGTAGTCCAGCAGCTCACACACGGTGGTGTGTGAAAAGAGACTTGCGACCGCGACGGTCGACTTTGCTGGGTCCGATGATCAAGTTGGGCTAGCTTAGCTACTGAGCTGTCGCGCTGCTTAATCCGCGGTATAACGAAGTCGCGAGAGCTTGCCTTGCTCCATGCTGGGGTGGATTCTTGTGGTTTGTTTGGACATCCCTTCTGCTGTCCAAACCTGTTTTCAGAGACCGTCCAAGATGCTGGTAGTTTCACACTAGCTATAGCTAGGTCGAGGCCATGGCCAGCCGTCCAGTGTCATCCGTGCACGCGGTTCCGGCCTCGTTCGTCGCCTTTCGGTGAGGGGTTTAGCGGCGCGCGAGGCCGCGGGTTTTGTTTAAGACAGGCCGGGGATCTCCTCTCCTCGTCAACAAAGTCCCATATGTCCTTTTCTTACGCAAATGAAGTCCCACCTCTTTTGCATATGTCCGGCGGTCATGGCGGTGTCGATAATAACTAAGCCGATCTCAGCCATCTAGGGCGGCGACGGTTTCAGAAGCCTATGCAATAGGTGCTCGCTTAACATATGCTAGACCGGATGTATGCTCTTGGTTCGTCATAGGGTGACAAAGGTATAGCTGATAGAGCCCATTACTTGTGTACCCCTGAGGCCCGTTAATTTAGGCTCAAGGATATTCGTAGTCAAAGTACGAGTCCATGTCGTATACAGACATTGTAATATGTATTGGACCCGACCGGTTTCTTGAGCCTGACCACCTATATATATGGGCCAGGAGAGGCCGGTCAGGGACAGATTGAGAGTAAGCAAGTTGATCACCACGTTTATTCTCGATACACGCCTTGTTTGACTGATCTTTACCTTCGAGTTCATCCGACGCCCTATTCCCCCGATCCTAAGTCCTTCATCTAGGATATTTGTCTAGTTAACCCTCGTCATAGGGTGACTGGGTGATGCCTCGGTACCTAGCTTCATGACGCGTTGTTTGTGTTTTTAAGGCATAATAAGGCTCTTACTACCTCCGTTTCAAGGAATAAGGCGCACATGTATTCTAAAGTAAATTTTTACCAAAAATAGAGCAACTAAACTTGATTATATTGTGTAAAATTAGCATCATTGGATTTGTCACTAGTAGAAAAAAGGGCTTCCATTCGCCCCCTTTAGTCCCCAGACAATTTGGTCCACGACTAATATGAGCATTAGTCTCGGTTTAAATGAAAATATGGGCCACGAAGCATTAGTCCCGGTTCAAATGGAGGCTTTAGTCCCGATTTGAGCCACCAACCGGGACTAAAGGGTAGGGACCTTTAGTCCCGGTTTGTGGCTCAAATCGGGACTAAAGGTCCGGCGCCCATTTTTCCTCTCATAACTACCCCCCCCCCTCCACCCGCAGAAAAAACGTCTAAAACAAATAAACAAAAATGACAAAAAATTCAAATTTAAAAATCCTTTGACATGCATGTACCTCACGCAACCAACTTTTATGGAAAATTTGAATTTTGATATTTTTTGCAAAAAAAGGTTGTTCCAAATTAAAATGGCTATAACTTTTGCGTACGGACTAAAAAAAATATAATATATGAAAAACTATCTACACAAAATTTACATTCGATTTCAACGGCCTATGGCCGTTTGCACAATTTCTTGTTTCTCAAAATTCCAAAGGGAAATATGAAAGCGGGAAGATTTTAGATTTTGTCAGAAAAAATGAGAAAAAAGGATTTTCTGGATTTTTTATTTCTTTTGTTGTTTCTTCTACTTTTTGGTTATTTTGAAGTTTTTTTATTAATTTCTGAATTTTGGAATTTTTTAATTTTTTTTTAATATTTTGAGTTTAAAAATTATTAATTAAATTATAGATAAAGATTATTTGGAATTCATTGATGCTTATTATCACTTAATCATTGTTGCTTATTTTGTGAATTATTTGGAATTCAAACAAGTAAAATCATATTTTACCAAAGTGTATGGGTTAATAGAATTGATAGCATAGCATTATCAAAAAGTCGTTAGCGCAGTGTTGGAAGCTAGTAGGGAAGGAATGAAGAAGTTAAGTGTGCTAAGAGTAGAGCAGTGTGAGGATGGGTGACCGACTGGAAAGTGAGGACCACAAGTATGTAATTTGACATGAGAATAGAGGTGATTAAAGATTAGATATTAGAGATTAAAGATTAAGTGGAGAATGGAGAGTGGAAACTGTTAAACAATTCAAATATTCAAAAATATGGAAATTAAAAAAATCCAAAAAAATTGGGCTTTTTTTCAATAATTCTACCAGAAATTTTATCGGACCCCTTTAATCCCAGTTAGAACCACCAACCGGGACTAAAGGGTCCTCCAGCCTTCTGCACACGACCCGAGCCACGTGGAGGACCTTTAGTCCCGGTTTGTGAGCAACCAAGACTAAAGAGGGGGGCTTTAGTCCCGCTTTGCTAGTCCCGGTTGGACAACCGAGAGTAAAGCCCCTTACCAACTAGGACTAAAGCCCTTTTTTCTACCAGTGTGTATTTTTTTCGAAATGGGGTGACCCCGGCCTCTGCATCAATTGATGCATACGGCATTTATTAAAACTCAGTCTCAAAAAAGTATTACAAATTATTACAGATCACCAGTGTGTATTGAAACATACTTTTTTATTGATACTAATTTTATACCAGTATTCTTTATATATTTAGAGTAAATCGTGGTTAAAGAAAAAACACACAAAATGAGGGCACCTTATTCCTTGGGACGGAGGTAGTATGTTACAATATTCACCCATTGTCAAGTTTGTAGGTGTTGAGTGATAGTTTTGATGTGTTTTAATGTATGCTCCTGTTAGTTAGACCTTTGTTGAATTTTATAAAGATTATTGTTTTTACGATGATTGTTTATTGTCTCGGAAATGCAATTTCGCTACCAAAAGCATATGCTCCTGTGGAAAAATAATTATAATATATATGCGATCCGCCTAACAAGTATATGTTCATGTCAGTTGGGTGCTTGCTAGACAAAACATAAATATTTGCAACCCGCCTAAAAGATAAGTTAGGTGTCAAAATTGTTGCATGTTCAGAACAAAAACTCCCTCCTATCTCTCTAGCCTCCCCATGTACATGGTGGGGTTATATTTCCTCCCAGAGGGGGACACCGCAGCTTTGGTAAAGTACTTTCCGCGCTTCTCACAAGCTCGGAACGGCCATCACAAATATCATATGGTCAAATGGGCTAACTTTGCGCCCCCAAGGAGTTTGGAGGCATAGGTAGACTGGCATCATGTCACATGAATGTGGTATGATGCTGAAATGGGTTTGGCGGAACCATAGGAATGAAGGAGGCCTTTGACTGCAACTTTTAAAAGAGTATTCGAGGTCGGCCTCTCATGGCTTGTGATCGTTGGGAGGGTCCCAATTTTGGAGATCTCCAAGATATCAAGCATGAGATTAGACAAGAAAGCATCACATGCATATGCGATTGAGGGGGTACCCTGTTCTGGCTCGATGCATGGCTTGATAGGTGGCCTCTACTACATGTGTTTCCTGTTCTCTTTGCGATCTGCGTAGACCTAATGTTATTGGTATCGGCCGAGGCCCAAGATGGGTCTTGGAACATTTCTTTCCGAAGAACCTTTGGCCCGAAAGAAACCGATGCACAAAATGAGTTATAGGCAAGTCTTCCATAGTTTTTCCTTCGGGGACATTCTCTGTTGGGACTGTCTACCGGGCCCTATTTAGAGGGTCCTCTTTGCCTTGGACGTCCCCATTGTGGAATGTCCCTCTGCCCCTTAAAATCAAAATCTTTGTGTGACAGTTGTTGAGGGACCACCTACCCATCGGGGGTCGAGGTGTCCAAGTGGAATGGGCCAAGGGATGGCCTTTGCCCCATTGTGCTGCCCCGGAATCTGGGACGCATATTCTGTTCAATTGTCATGCTGCCCACTTCCTTTGGAGATTCGTCCATGAGGAACCTGGGCCGCCTGTTGGACCTAGACCTCAATGAGTTCGTGGAAGCCCAGGCTAACCATATCGATAGGAGGAGGCACCTCTTCTAGTTAGTGTTTGTCGTGATGATCTGTATCTTATAAACTATTCCTAACAAGATGGTTATTGAGTGTGCCTATCTTCTTAGTTTTTAAATCCTTAGCTTTTATGCAACAGTGGTGCCCACTCTATAGGCAACGGGACAAAGAACGACTACATGGCATGCTCGAGGACTTCATGTTGGCAGCTCGCCACCTATCTAGGCTGTTTGTCCATTCAGCCTTACTTCCACCAGGAGTTGTATCTTGTCTTGCTTTGTGCCTTTTTGTTTTAGTTGGCCGTTATTGTGTTTTTGCCCAAGCAAACCTTCTTGGATTTTTCTCCTTCTCTGTATCTCTGTATGAGCGTTGTTGTGTTTTTGCCCAAGCAGACCTTTTTGGATTTTTCTCCTTCACCTGAACTCACTCTGTATGAACGTGGTTGCTTTATTATAAAGCGGTCCGGAATACTATCTCTTTTGTTGCAGACATACACAACATTCAGATTTTTTTTTAATTTCATTTTCTATTTTCTTTCGAATTTACCGACAGCCTTGGGTGCTTAAGACTATCGGTGTGAAGTTCATTGCTGAATACTGATGAACTAATCCAGAAGGCTGCCAAGGTAGAAAGTATCGCATAGTCTCAGAGAGGTCATAATGCACACGAAGAGCCTGCACTGTCGAGTGTCGATGATCCCAGATTGCAGCTCCAGCAACAAGAACTGACGCTTTCGTAGCGCCCATAATCAGCATTTTACACACTGAATCGCTCGTATAAAGCATAACCACACACTGACATGCACACCCTAGTTTGCAGTTTATTCATACTTTTGCTAGTACATCATGGCGACCTCTATAGATCCACAGACGATACGGTTCACAAAGTGATAGCAACTAAATTACCACGAGCTTGTTCTCTTCACTGCAGTTCTGAACGCCAACCAGAGCTACTTCAACTTCACTCGCTAACAGAAACCGACCTCTCTCTTCGCGCAGACCTGCTGTAATGTCGATCTGACGGCGTCGGGCTCCTTGATCTGCTGTCAGCTGAACGGGAGTAGGACTGCTCTCTGAATCTGCGCCTCGCATACCAAGGAGACGGAGACCTGTAGCAGGTTCAGTGTGTCATTCGGGTCTCCGGAGTGAAGTCATTCGGGTCTCCGGAGTGAAGAAACTCGATTAACAAAGATCAATGAAGATGTCAGGAGCAGGCGTACCTTGAGTAGCTCCGGCCGCGGTAAGAAGGCCGTCCCCTTGGAGATGGAGAGTACCTCCGATCGTAAGACCGACCTCTGCTACTGCAGGGATGTGCAAACAAACAGTGAATAGAGCGGCCATGCATGCATTTAGTTTAACTAATGATGATGACAGGGTGCATGTTGTACAAAGAAATAAACAGCAAACCTTTCTCTGGTTCTCATCTCAGCAGGCTTCTTTCTGTTCTCCTGGGCAAATACAACTGCTATTTCTCTGCCAAGAACAACCTGCCCATCCATATAGTATTTTGCATCAGCAGCATCAGCGGGGTCAAAGTACTGGACAAATCCAAATCCTCGCGGCTCCCTGTAACCCGTCCAAACAAGTAGAAGGGATTAAAACGTTCCTTCAAAAAGGATAATACATCTGGTCCTGAGCAATAAACGGAAATTCCTTATAGTACACAGCAACCAAAACAGTGTCAACTCCTGTAGTCAAAGACACATGTAATTCAAGTAAAACAAGTAAAAAAGTGCACTCGGCTGCTGACCTTACACTTGTAAGTCGTAATACTACTAATACAGACTTCATAATCTTCATGAGGACTTGCAAATCTCTTAAACCTGTAACTATATCTTCTGTTCTCTTCAATAGTAGTCTTAGTTGCATTTGCATTTCTCCTAATTTGCAACTCTATTTCTTCCATTCTCTTGAACAATAATCTTTAACTGCATGTTTCTTAACTTGCAACTTCTCTATTCTTCCTTCTCTTCAACAGTACTCTTAAGACTTGTCTTCAAAAAATTATTTCCACTGTTAATTTCAAGAGATTGATAAAGTATTTAATGTTTTTATTACAACTAGAGTGCAAACAACTCTGAAGATGCATTCTCATAGGACTAAATCAGCATGCGCGATAATATAAAGCTCAACTAAGAAATACTATGAAATTGCCTGTGTCTTAATCAAAAGAAATTGCTAATGTTCTATGTTGTAAAGGCAATGACAGCAGTCTAGATAGAGTGTCTTACTGAGTATGGTAATCCCTTGGAATATATACATCTTTAAGACGACCAAATTGTCCAAATGGCCTACGAAGATCGTCTGGCCTGCATTCATCATAGATACTCATGATTTCTGGAATTGAAGGAAAGAAGAAAATTTCCTTAACTTACAAAGAACGAGATAACTCCTAATAAGAGAAAAAACAGTCCAACCTATGATAACAGTGAAGATAGAAAGCGAGGACAGAGGTGCACAGAAGAAAGCCAGTAAGCAGCAGATTGCAGAGGTAAAAACTAAGACGCGTGACTAAAGCCTATACATGGAGGCATTTCAAATTGCTGCATATTGCCTAATGATAAGTGAAAGGCATGGGGCAACAAATTGAAGATATGGCTATTTTATTACCACAAAGACATATTCAAAACTAAATGCATGGACTCACAAAACTACATTAGTTAAAGATGAATACACCTTTGCTTCAATACAGAAAGATGAGTTTAAAACAATTTCTGAATATGTTCAATACCAAGATGAGTTTTAAGTATATTATATACACCACACATAAGAATACATACAATTACTGGCCTAAGAAAAAAGTTCTGCAAAAACCTTACCTGCAGTCCCGGCGAAGGTTCCTGACCAAAAGACTGGTTGGGATCTCTCTACCTCGGGCAGAATAACGATCACGAGGACTTGGGCTTCGTGCCCTTCCCCTGTAGCCTCTTGGTGGCGGGGATGGACTGTAACTGTAGCCTCTTGCCATCTTGGTCTATAATAAAACCAAAAGATAGTATTACTGAAATGATTCAATACACCACAAAATCACCTTACAAGGCCTCAGTACATAAGAAGATTTTCAGAAATAGACGATCCAAACATCAAGCACCTAACTTCTAGTGGCATTTACAATGACATTAGCCTCAAGATTCACATGTTATATACAGAGTACTAACTTGGAATAGAGAGAATATTGTGATAATTGTTGATGCCCACCCAAGGGATCACTATTTTCTCTACTACACTAGATGTCATTTAACTTCAATCAGAACATGCTCACTACATAATTCGCTACTTTCATATGTTTCTGCATAATTCACTTCCTAGGGTAACTTTTAGTACTTAGAGGGGTACTCCACTACAGATCCCAGTAATTTCGCCTGATCTTTCAATTAAAATGAATAGCGAGCACAAGCTATTGTCTAAAACCATATCAGATCCGGAGGCAAGGGTGAACATAAATTTCTCAATATGTTTGGCAACGAGAGATCAAGAACACCGCGCAGGCAAAGTTCAGGGTAACAGCACAACATCAGACTGCCGGCGGCACCACGAATTTGCTTCAGACCTACCCAGACGCCCTAGCGAACCAACAGATCTGAGGCGCGACAAGAACAGCCACCAATCATCCACACGCATCTTCAATTACGATCATATCACACGCGGAATCGTCAAAAACAAGGTTGCTCAAATTTTCTCGGGATCATACGCAATCAGAAAGGAATTCACCACAGCGATTCACAAAATAGACCTAACTAATGATCAGAACGAACCAAGCGACCAAATCGAGCGAAGCTTACCGCGAAAGATTCGGATCGAACAGAGGGAGCGCCGCTCGTCTCGGGGAGGAGATCAAGGACCGCTACTGTTTCGCCTAGAGCCCAGAAGCTTCCCGATGCGACGGGAGAGGGCTCTGCCTTTATTTGGGGTGGCGTGGCGATGTCACACGTGTCATGCGGCCATGAACAAGACCATGAAGGCCCACAAGGAAGAAGAGGCCCAATCATCATTCGACCCAGCAATCTGGCATTGCGAGGAAACACACATTTTTCACGTGAGCAGCGTCTGGGATGTGCCATTTTCATGAACAGATTTTATTTATTTAGAAAATCATAAATATAAAATGGTTTTTAACAAAAAATATTTTTTGAGAATTGATAAAATTTTCATTTTTTGTTGATTTTTAAAATGTTTATATGAGACATGGCTCGTTTGACTCCCATCATTTCGCGCTAGAATCAAAGAATTTATTTATAGTTCCAAGAATACTTGTTTGGTTGTCATGAATTAGTTATAGAATTGATTTGGAATTCCATGATTCCAAGAATTATTTGTAGGCTCACCAATTTCGTTTAGTTTTGGGTGCACTTTGTATTGATTTATGGATTTGTCAAGTACGGGCTTTAATTTACTGAATTCTTATGCAAACCATGGCTGAAAAAACTTATTTTTTACATAATTGCATAATTTCTACTCAGGAGATGTATAACTAATTTCTAAACTTCATCCGATACACGCTGATAATTTCTTTTTTTTTGTTACTTCGGAGTTTTACGTGATTTCAAATTTTAGTGTAATGCATCACTTGATGCAACCTTTGACTTCTACTCAGGAGATGTATAACTAATTTCTAAACTTCATCCGATACACGTTGATAATTTCGTTTTTTGTTACTTTGGAGTTTTACGTGATTTCAAATTTTAGTGTAACTAGTAAAAGAGCACGTGCATATGCACGTTTTTTACAATGACCAAATTATAAGACAATATAGCAATACGTGTTACAGGATAATATGAGCTGGCCCCTAATTTACAACAACCTTGGCAAAGCTGCAAAAGGATCTTTTTCAGAAGAAACTTGAATTGCATTCTTCGCCTCGTATACACCAGGAACGGAACCATGCATCACAGTAGCTATCTCCTCTTAAAAACTGAACCATGCATCGTAGTAGCATAATACACAGACAATTGAATTATAACTGAACCATCAAATTTAAATATGAAAACTATGAATGCAAATCATTGCTTGCTGATTCTTATATGTATGTTGTTAAATGAAAAAAATTACTAACTGCACTAAAAATTTCACCTAGATATTCTTGCAGCTCCTGGATAAAAGAACAACAGAATCGAGTACATTTCTAGCAGGGATGGTTCAGTAGACTGACCCTTTCAGAGGCTAACATTCAGAAATAACATAGCGCTGCTTGTTGCAGATGCATGAAAGGAAGCAGAACACAAGTGGCAATACCTCTGTTTTTGCAAATTCCAAGACATGAACGAAGCAGCAGTTTCAGTTTTAGTAAGGAGTGCCAAAGGTCAAGAGTGACTGGGTATCAATCATACCTTAAGGCTAAACAACTGGCACATTGTATACACTAACAATACTCATACTCACATATGCCTGTCGCAAGCAGTTCCATGCTTGAGAATCTCAGTATAGTTGTTGGTCCCTGGAAAGCCATATTCTTTCAGTCAATCTCTCCTACATCAGATTTAAGAAAAAAAATTAAAGCCCCTTTAGTAAACTCTGAAGGAAAATAAAGATTCAGAAATACAAAGTAACTCTTGCTTGACACTTTCAGAATACAGGGAGTACTTTTTTGTTTTCATGTATATTCCCACAGAAAAATAGTTGCAAATACTCACGCATCAATAGGAGCGTCTATAAAACACCAACTTGTCAGGTATGATTCGATGGAGATATATGAGATAAAAGATCATTCTATTTTGAAAATGCCTAGCGTCCATGAAAAACAACATAATATATAAGTTCGGTAGAAAAAACAGTATCCATCACATACAAATATAGAATAATTATATGCTATATCATTGATTAAACAATAAACACTCATACGATGCATGTTTAGAATTCAGATAAGTTGACAGCGGCATTCAAGCACAGTGATGTGCGATTTCGACCACAACATAGAACTTACTAAATTTAGTCATTAGACAACTTCAGAAATGCTTCAACGCATTGCAGAGTTCACAAGAATTAACTAATTGAGAGTTTGAGATAAGTTTCATACATCATAGTGATGATATCTCACAGATCATCTCTGAAATTTTCGGACAAATGAAAATAACTGTATGCGAATGAAAATTCTAAAATATCTAACAGAACAACACTTTCGAATAAAAAACTACATGCTTCATTTTGAATATGACAACATCAGAAGTTAAATGATCATTTTCGAATATAATAGGAGTTTTGTTCTAGAGTAACATTACTAATCAAACAATTGGGAGTATACTGTTTTGGATAATGCATCTCTGATAGCAAGTGCAGACTCCGGATCAAGTGTCCTAGTAATAATTTCTTCAGCGCTCTTTGAAAGGAGGAAATGTACTCACTCCAGTAGCGCTGCCGGAGTGTTAAGGTGAAACTGGAGTTATTATCCTTGAACACAAATGAATGAACTTAGGTTCTCTTGGCAAAATTTATATCAGCCAACTTGATACAAAGGTTATGAAAAACTTGAAAATCAAAATCAGCAATGCGCATAGTGATTACCTCAGACCAAAAGATTGTCCTCACATGGACCATTTTTATTTTCACCGTGCATGGATAAGCATATTAATCATAATTTTCAAACTCGAATGACAAAGAAACATTACCAGGTTCTCAGAATATCATGTTCTCGGTTAAAAAGATAACCGAGGATCTTAAATGAGATGATACAAGATGGATCCTTTTTTAGATGACGAGGGTATAACTTGGGATTAGATCCAAAATTTCAAATAATCGTGAACCAAGATACAATACCTAAGAATTCATACTCTTCACAACTTGCAAACTGGAGTGAGGAGCACAATCGATACACTACCAACTTGGTCTTTGTCAACATCGTTGCTAGATAGCCGGATGGGGGCAGAATAACCTCGTTACATGTCGCTGCCACCAACTTGCAAACTGGAGTGAGGAAAACCGATGAATCCTGTTTCAGAGTCCTGCTGATTATTCCAAGGATGAAGTTGGTATCACATAAGCTAGATTTGTCGGGTCCAAAGGAAATTCAAAAATTCATAATAACTTGCTGATTATGCTCCGATCCTATGACGGGGGCAGACGAACATCCTTACATCTCGTTGCCACCAATAACCATTCTTAGGTGTCGGGAGGAACACAACCAGAACAGATGAATCTTGTTTGAGAGACCTGCTGATTATGCAAAGGGTAAAGTTAGTATCATCTAAGTTAGCTTTGTCCAGTCCAAATGGCAATTCAAACTTTCATAAGGAGTTCAGTTACTATTTTTTTTTTGCTATAGGCTACATCATCACTTCACGGTTGAACAAGAACTGTATTAGAGTCTGTCTAGAGAAGCTAACAATGATGATATTTCTGCTATAAATTGCACTTGCCCACATGTTGCAGAACACAACAGCTTTGCAGTTTCTGCACGGGAAAGATACGATTAAGGTTAACCTGTACGAACGAACCAGTAAGTATCCTCTAATCACATCAGGCGTAACCTTCAGTGACGTGACATTGCCCAGGCAGACACCCTTAAGCTGCTGTATGAAATTAAGATCTCTATGAAATTCACAATGGATGAGATGAAGAAGCAGCGATGGGGTGAGTCAGGCGGCGTGACGGAGATCCTCGTCTTCGTCCTCGATGAAAGAGCGAACGGGCGGGCTGCCGGTGGCGAGGCCAGCAGTGGACGATGGGGTAAGGATGGCGGCGTGACAGAGGTGGTGTTGTATCGCGCCTCGCGACGGCGACGGTGTCAGCTTCAGCGGCGTGAGGGGAATGCGGCGGGGGCGGCTAGCGAGTCGTCGGTGTACGGGAATTGCGGCGGGGGCGGCTACCGAGTCGTCGGTGTACGGGAATTGCGGCGGCGGCGGGCACGTCGTCAGCGTCTCTAGCGGCCGCGAGCGGTTTGTGGGCGTGGGGAGTTAACGCTCGATCTAGTTTTTTTTTCCGGTGTGCGGGATTAGCGCTGATGGTTCGTCATACAACATTGGAGTGTCCTCGGTCGTTAGATGAACAGGGTATACGGTGGAGATCGTCTGGATCTGACAATCTGTGCCTTTTAATAATAGTTTACATTAGATGCATCACTTGATGCAACCTTTGACTAGCAGTCTTAATACGTACTCCCTTCATTTTAAAATATAAGATGTTTTAGCCGATTATTATCATGCATGTATTTAAGACATCTTTTAGTGTGTAGATTAGAAGCAAAAAGAGTGAACATGTATACTAAAAAGCATCTATATACATGTATATCAATGATAGGCTAAAACATCTTATATTTTGAGACAAGTTTTACGGTGATTGGTATTTTTAGGAACCGTTGATCGAGCCGATCTAACGGTGCTAAAATTAACGGAACTGAACGGAACAAAATGAACGGAACTCAACGCTGCTAGAAATCGTGGGACCGGAACTAAAAAACGTGGGCCCAGAACTAAAATATTAATTTAATATATTTATTAAAATGGTACTCCCTCGATCTGAAAATAACTGACATTCTGGTGTTTATGCAAAACAAACCCCGCACTTTTTCACCTGACCACATCCGCCCCCGACTCCCACCTCTATCCCAGCTTTCTCGCCACCGTCTCCCAAACCGCCCGCCACCGTCATCGGCCAATCTCGGCGGTCTCCTAATGCCGTGCGACCACCGCTCTGGAACCACCTCAGCCTCCTATCTTGATCCCATGGCGTGGAAGTCTAGATCTGCAGCCCTTCCACAAACCCTAGCCTAGGTCCGGCAAGGTTCGGTTTTTGGGATGTGGCGTCGGCATCCTCTGGCTGTGGAGCTGGAGCCCTGGGGCATCCATGGCGGCGTGAGCATCCTCGAACTCCGGCAAGCTCCCCCACGGCTTCGCAGGCAGTGGATTCTCCGCCCGCTGGCCTAGTTGCGCAAGCACGTTTCCTCCGCGGCCGCCAGCCGGTCGATGCACCTTCGCGCGGAGGCGGCCAAGGAGGTGCAGGATGTGGGGAGCTCAGGGCTGGGGTGTCAATCTACAAGCCGCGCGAGCTGCTGACGCCGCCCGCTCCCTCGCCGCCGCCATCCAGGATGGCAGGACACGCCTCGAGATCGAATTCCCGTACGCACTCACTCCATTAAACTTCTCCTTATCCCTTCTTCCTCTTGTTTAAATTCCTGCAGTTCGACATTACTGGATACAAATTGGCATCAAGTTTGATTTAGCACCACAAATTTGCATTTTTGGTGATCTCTGCAAAACTGTGGCATCAAGCTTCTTTGTATGACTAAGGCAATAACTGGTCTTCCTTTTATCACGTTTCAGAAAATGAACAGTCCAGTATTGAAAACATGGCATCCCCTTGCTTTAGGAGTTGCTGTTGCAACCCTTCATTCATGTTCTGGTAATGAACTAAAGAAGTTCATAGCTGTGCTTACAGAGTTTCTGTCTCTTATTCAGTGTAGCAGAATTCAATGTAGCTCAAGTACTCCATATTTTTTTGACAGTGATTGCACCAGTGGATGGCAATATTTGATTCTCGCGCTGACGCTGGATGAGCTTCATAGCTCGCTGTGCGAGCCAGGGAACAACAACATATGTAATGCCGAGGAGTTCCAGGCGAGGCGCCAGTGGCCGCCGTGGCGGGTGCCGGTGGGATAGAAGGCGCGGAAGGTGCCGGTGGGATATTGTGGCATAGCTTCTGAACATTACTGAAACTGGATATTATAGATATTAGGGCCTTTGTTTACAGTTCAAACCAGTAGAACTAGAAGGTCAAAGTCAGTTTCTCTTGCCATGCTCCTGTAATGTCCATGTATATGATGGACTCTGAAGCTGCTGCTGCTCCTCTAACACTTCATATGTTCGAGGTGTCATACTCTGTTCAGCTATATCCAACACTTTATCTGCACTTCATGATTCTTAACTGAAATTTCGTGTTCCTGGTGGCAATCATGGTGTTCATAGAGCTTGCATTACTTACTCCGATTCATTCGCGATAACACCAGAAGATCCTTTTGAGCTGTTGGCAATCATGGTTTACTCTTTGTTAGAAAGTTAATATGCGTTGATTAGTTGATGCAGACTCTGAAAAAAATATGGAGTACAAGCTATTTCTCCGAACAATTTCAGTTGCTGGTTGATCTTGTTTAACTGAAATATACTGATCCTATTGGCAATCATGGTTTACTGTTTGTGAGAAAGCTAATTAAAACATGCAGATAGTAGCTAGTTATGAATAAGTGATGTGGTAACCCCCTTCAAGTATATGAATGGTCAAGCGAAGCCTGACCATTTGTTGCTCACCTAAGTGATTACGGCTCTATTTTGTTTTGTTTGCTGTCAATTATTTTTGCTTCTCCTTTGACATCTAAAGCTGCAACTATTTCCTGATCTAGTTTGGTAGAATAGTACTCTGCAGATAATCCCTTTTGTCTGGGTACAGAAAATCTTAATTGTATTCACCCACTGGACCAAGTTTGCGTTGTTTGAAAACCAAAACGACATGAGTTTGCAATATAGTCATGCAAGACATGAACAGATCAAGTACACTTCACAGTGGATGTTACCCAAAAAACAGACATACTACAGCAAAGTCTCCTCTGCATTTCATTTCATTGATCAAAGTATTAATCCCGATGGATTTCGGATTTCGGCTTTTTTTTTTATTAATCAAAGGTAGATGAAATGCTACCTTATGTTTACAGATGTTGCCAAATGCCAGGAAAAGAAGAGAAACGAGAACAAAAAAACTATACAAGAGTTGTACAACAAGCTTTCTACTCTTGTAGAACGAGTGCCCACTTAGTCAGTTCCTGGCTCAGTTTAGGTGACATGTATGCCCATAACTTGATTTGTTCTGCCACTTGCCATAGCAGTAGTCGTCTACTAGTCAGCTTGTTGTTAAACACTCCGTCATTCCTCATCTTCCCGATGTTGAGCATGCCTGCAGCAAAACACACTGGCCATGCCTTAGCTGAAACTCCCTATTTACTATTCTGAGTTTCTTCAACAAACTGACTGATTGTGTTCGTTCTCAGAGCTACCTCATTTACATGCCATTTGTCCCAAATCCATGCAGAACATTTGCAGTGCATAGTGATGTGTCCGATTGACTCCCATACGGGACTATACAAGAACATACTTGGAGCTCAGTTAAATACTCTCTCTAGTTACATGTGTGATACGTCCGTTGCCGTGCACCGCACTTGCTCAGGCCGCCGCTCCGTGGGACTGCGTTGTCACTGCTTGTGCCTAGTCACCTGTGGGTTGACGAAAAAACAGTAAAACAATTTAACACTATCAATAAGAAGGAAAATCAGGCACCAGAGATAATGGAACGAAGATAAGTTTCACACTTAAACCTCAACAGACAGTAGAGATAGCAAAGCACTCAATAATAACAGCTATAGCTAAAGTTTCTCCAATTATTCTGGCCATGATTCTTCCATCACAAAATAAACTACAAGAGCATACACCATTGTGTTATCTTCACAACAAATACAGTCTAGTCTTCAGGGGCGCTTACCTACAGAGTGAAGAATATGTTGGTTATATGTATTGAATTCTTCAGTATTATTAATAATATGTACTTTCATTAAGAATTTGAAGTGTGTCCTACATGTAAAATATGCAAATCCCATCAAAGTGTGAACAATGAATTAATTTTAGCAAGGAGTCTGACTTTGTTGTAACATCAGGGCAAACTTTAGATAGTTGTCATGTCTTCTCCATGATCAGAAAGAAACATGAAGGTGTACTTAATAATGTATATTTCCCTTAATGTCGATGGTGGCAATTTGATCTCTCTAAAACAATCAATTAGCATAGCCATCGCACACCATAAGTAAGAGAAACCAGACAGTAGCTAGTAGTAATCCATAGTGATCACAGAAACGAATATGTGAGCAGTGGTTTGTAGCGCATGCACCAAAAGTTGTACTCCGAAGATTGTTGTACTTCTCTATCTTGCATGAAAGTTGCAATCCAGGTACATACCTAGATACCACAATGGTGATATTGGATTTCAGTACAGGGCACTGGCGACCGCAGCAAATCACTGCACAAACTAAAAGGGACGATGCAAGCAGGTTCCATACATGGCTACAATGATGCTGGTGTCGGATTCTAGTAAGGGCGGCGGCCACTACTGTGGCAGAGATCAGTTCCTCTCCAGCATGCTTGCATAACATGACATTTAGACTAGATAATGTAGCATTGCAAAAACTTTAAAGTTGAGATTGGAAGGATACACAGGAGAACGATCGGTGAGGGCCTAGACCTTGGCTTTGGATGCAACATGCAGCCGTACAAGTACTGAACAAGCTCCTTCACCCTTAGTTGGTGAAAAGATCACTCCCGAAGAGCGCTGGCATGATGCTGACAACCTGAAGAAGGGACGACCGATGCTCGCCTACGACCTTAACTTCTTAAGCGCATTACTCTGCAATGTTCAGACGAATTCAAAAATTAGATTATCATATAGTAACATGAAGAATCATAATGACCAATCTCTGAAGAATAAGAACATGTGGAACTTTCTTCCAAAAAATACAGTTTATTCTGGGAATAATCTAATGATACCAAGGGATTGTTCAAAATAAAAACAATTTCAGAACTTTGTAGCATAATAATTTCTGAACATGTTGTTGTCTGGTCTTGCAACCAGAACAGTGCTGCCGTCAGATGTTGCATAACTGACATTTTATCTTCCTTGGCAGCTAGATTGGCACGCTCCACATCAGGAAGGACAGACGTTAGAAAGTTCAGAAATCAACTCACTTGAGGAAGTGGTGTCTGATCCCGCGGGCGAGGAGGGCAGTGACCGCCGACCCCGATCCCTCTGTCCTGCCGGTGAGGAGAGCAGCACCGCTCCAGCAGACTCGATCGCGGAGGGCAACGTCTTGGGTAGGCGGCGGATGGGATCCCACAGGTGAGGAGGGAATCGGAGGACTACGGTGGCTAAACTGGCGTGGGGTGGTCTTTGGGAGCAGCTTCTTCGAAGGGAGGGGCACACGGAAGCGGTGCTGCTTTGGAAGGCTGGCGATGGTGGCGCCGCCGGTGCGGTGACCTCGCTCGTCGGAGAGGGAAGCGTTGTAGAAGAGGGTTGTCGGGTCTGGGAGAGCGATTTTTTTTACTCTAACCTGGCTGACCGATCGGGTGTACATATAATATACTTAAGGGCATTGTAAAGTTTTGAAAAAGATAATTATCTCTTTTAATCTAACAGTTACGGAGAATTTTAACTAGACGGAACTGAACGGAACTTAAGTTCCGTGCCAATCACCGTAAAAGAGCTCATATTTTGAAACTGAGGGAGTACTATATTTTATAGCCTTAAAGCATCATATTCATATTCACTAGATGACCCGTTGTGCCACTGGCGCAACCGGCAAAAGCAATACAGTATTAGGCCATAGTTTTTATTTATATATATGTTCCTTATTAAGATTCATTGATCTTAGAAATGTGAGGTATTAACATGTATTATCTCTGTTTCAAAATATAAGATGTTTTAAAAAGTTAATTTAGCTTTTTTTAAAGACTTACATTTTGAAACAGGTAGTAG
Organism: Dactylis glomerata; assembly: GCA_007115705.1. Classification (NCBI taxonomy): domain Eukaryota; kingdom Viridiplantae; phylum Streptophyta; class Magnoliopsida; order Poales; family Poaceae; genus Dactylis; species Dactylis glomerata. The sequence goes on from QXEO01000186.1 coordinate 1,354,071, forward strand.
AATTTGAACATAGCGGCTTCACACTTAACAACCTATAGTTAATTAGCCTTGTGCTTGCATACGCTGTCTATTCGAATTTGTTTAGTTTTTCTGAATGAGTACTCAGAATTTGCATCCAATCTGCCAATGCACTATCGTAGGCTATTATTTTATAGAGTAAATTGTACAAACATACATGAGTCTTCAAAGACCCTGATCATAGAGGACTTTGACAAAAATAGCTAATACATTAAATCCATAATCCGAAGTACTTTTTTGGTTATATTTTTTGTCAGAAAAGCCACATCAAAGTGGGCAATAACACAACCTTGAATCTGTTTTGCAAATAGAGGATTTAAGACAGCCCACAATGTTGCATGCTTCCCCTAGCTAAGTTGGTAAAAATGCAGATACATATAAGAAAAGCATGAAAATTATAGGCTTCCAAGGTCACGACAATCCTGTCTCCAATAGCATGCTGCATACAATAAACCTATAAGAACATAATTTTTTTCTTAGATCAAAAGCAGCATTTATACTAATCACCGCCACAATCAGATGACAAAGCGTTCACTACATACCCAAGAGGAACAAAAACCCAGCTCTTACAAAGTTTATTATGGTAGCCATCCTTAGCAAATCCATGCGCTACTGCACATGGTTGACAGCAAAATTACCAATGCCCTTTAGCCTTGACTTGTTGTCCTCCTCAAGAGCTCCATGAACAGACCGATCCACCTCCTTGCTTACCAGCTTAGTCACAGCTCCCAAACAGTCCAGCTCCAGTGTCAGAGATAGGGGTCGAAATCATGAGTATGCTCGGTACTAACCTGGAGCCGATGCAATGGCGTTAAGAATCCAGCCGGAGCAGCATCAAAATCCGTCAGAAAAAAATCCCCACCGATCCTCCACTCCAAAATCTTCCACCTTAAAACAGACCTCCACTCCCCCTCCAAAATTCAATGGCTGCAAACAAAGGGGTCTAAACCTTTGAAAAATTAATCAAAACTAAATCAAACTACAGGAGGAACACCTGTATTATGAAGATGGAGAAAGGAGGCACGGAGGGCGCAGAGGAGGAGCAAGCGGCAATGAGGGTGACCCACACTCCCCTCACCTTCCTCAACGGCTGTGTTATGAGTCACGAGCTCCGGTGGCAACAGAACAAGAGCTGGACTGGGAGGAGTAAACCTTCGGGTCTCAGCCGTGCTCGTCGTCGCTTGACGCGTCCACTGCTTCCCAAGCCACACCCGTTGCAGCTGAGCCACCTCCTGCGCCTCAGTGGCGACGGTGTCGCCCCGCCGTCTGGTCTTCTTGGCCATCTATAGCACGGGAGCGGGAGAGAGAAGGGGTCAGGCTGAAAAGAGAAAGACCACTGCCATCCGCACCGCCCACTCCACCGGCGTGCCACCGCCCTCCTCCTCCAGCCATGAAATGGTAGCAGAAAAGTTAAAAAAAATGAATCAGCAGCAGAATGTTGCAAGTCGTATGTTCAATCCAAAAATGTCATCGCCGCAGGTAACAGACTACATGTGTCAGCTGAATAAACGCTCAAAAATTGATTTGCACTTAACATTACACGGTACTGCAACTGGGGGCTACCTACAAAGATCTGCCAACATGAACATCACGATTAAGTCGCTCACCTTTCCTCCAGTTGTTAACGAGTGACACATGTAGAACGTCCTACCAGCCAGTGGGAACAGGAGCAGAGACAGCAACAACAGCACCATCAGCAAGAAGAGGGACGGCAGGTGCATCCCAGCCTTCTCCAGCCATAGGAGCTGCACCCAAATGAACATAAGTGCTTCAGTTTCATGATACATTATTTCAAAAAGAAAGCATCATGACACCACAATCAAGTTGTTCTGTATTCTACTCCAGCTTCACACCTCGACGACAGGCCAGCAATTTTTCCCTCTCCAGATTGGTTACAGAAGGGGAAAAAATGACAGGCTACAAAATAAAGCCTCCATGGTGATCCCGAACGACCACAGTCCACAACACCTCCTCCTTTGGTCCTGGTGGAAGGCACCATCTGTGTTCGCCTTCACCCATCATACTACAGGCGGTAGCCAATGCACCGCCCATGGTTCAGAACTCGGAGAAGCAGCGGACTGTGTGGACTGCCAATCCACAAGATACAGAACCCATTATACTATTTTATGTGTATCCTCGATGCGAGCAGATATAAATTTAAGCGTACCAAAAGAAAGTAGATATAAATTTTATTGACCTTATGTCCTTGACCAAAGGAAGCTCGGTAATATAAAAATCCTAAAAACAGCAGCCGGCCATTAAATGGAATTGAAACAAAGCATAAGCAACCAGAATATAAGTGTTCAAGCATCTGTTGTCATAAGAACCAGGTTGAAAAGATTTAACCAACATCCTTTTTTCTAATTTAATCTTGTAAGATTCCTCAAGAGGCATAATAGTAAAATAGTTATGTTCATTTATTTATGTACTTGCAACTCTAGATTTGGAGGCATGTATAATATAACAACTTTCAGCTCTAAATAAGTAATTCTGAGCATAAATGACGATTGGGGGATGGAACTCAAAAGTTTTTGTTAACAGAAGTTTTTGTTCTACCATAATAACAATAAATAAACAATATGACATTTAAATGTCAACAACAAAAACAAAATTGAACAAACTTTATCCATGCAAAATGCATGTCTGGTTACATTCCACATGAACCAAAATCTGGCAGCGACACACAATGACATAACGCACCTGCCAAGAAGTGCATTGCAGGTTGTCAGCGGCTATAAAAATCAAGAGAAGATAATGGACAATATCACTAAAGAACATATCCTTTTAGCCGTACCCAGTTTTCACCATCTGTGTGACAACAAATTCTATTGCATATGCCATAGTATTGCTTTGAGTGCAATAGCTACAACATAATAATATTTACCTGATAGAACACATAGAACACGTCAGTTCACAGCCACAAGCCAGAGACATGGCTTTTCACATTGTCAGAGACATGCCTTTTCACATTGCCTACAAAGTGGCAGCTATGCGTCTTGTTTCTTTTTCTTTGAAATCTTCAATGGAAGATGATTACCACAACTGCCAACCTGCAACACAGTACATAAGATCCTAGTTGAGCTGCAACAATTGAGGAAGCTACAAACTGAACAATTACAACTTCACACGTCTAATTACCTGAAACCAGATTGTTTCCCTTGCTCATTGCTGGAATGAGCCTTTTCATGTGCGCCATCAGCGACAGACTACTCAGCAACCTCAGAGAAGCTAGCAGGTGGCACGCCGGCACTCCTCGGCGAGCGTGTAGGAGCCGCTATCAGGTAACGAGCGAGCACATAGAAGAGGCCTGGATAAACATATTTTATAAAACCAAAGCCCCCATAGGTCATTTTCCTTCCTCTATACACACTGAAGAAAATGCTTACTGATAAGTTGAATCACACAAACACATGCATCAAGAAGCAACAAATAAATTATTAAGCACCTCATGAACACAAAATGAAAATGAACAGGAAATTCAATCAATCGAGAAATCAACCGAGCAATGAAATCTTAATCATAGAAATTGTGTGTGAAGATAATAAACAGATTAGAACTAAATCAATGGGAAGCATTGAACATCTACTAAAAATATTAGGAGATGAATGAAAAAAACTGTAGGAGCCTATGCAGCAAACAAAAAAAAATTGGCAGTCAGATCATTACCCAAAGATGCCCCATTCGAACCATGTCATATGGCACCCAAATAGCATCCATATTCAGCATAGGAACATCCTTATCGGTCTCACTAATTAACCCAGTGCTTTATCATAATTATAAATACAATATCACCATATTAAAAATGTGAGTAACTTGAACGCAGTTAGATCTGCACCTTATTTCAGTAACATTATATGAAAATTTAGATCTGCACCAGAAAAATACAGAAGGCATAGATCTACTTCCATCAACATGGAATTGCTTCAGATCGATAAACTCGCAAAAGTAACATGATAGTTACTTTGGCCAAACAGGAGGTTATAGAAAAGACAAAATCTTCTTTTGCAGGGCATAATACATTTGGATTGTATTGCAGCAACCGATTCAACTTATCTGATTTTTATTCATAAGGGAACAATCTGAATCTTGTTTACAAAATGAAACGATCTAGACCGACTCAAGTAATCCTTACATGCACAATGCTTGCATCAGTATAATCGTATCAAATGATCACAATATTTGGCGGATCAAATTCTTATCACAAGTTGCCAAGTAAGAAACATGAAAAAAGAACTTACCACAAGCAACACGAGTTGCCCATAGCTCCTGCTCCTGCTCTCTCCTAGAAATGTTGTGCAAACAAAATCAATCACAATCCCATGAATATGTATACTCGCGTGAAGAACATGACAGAGCCAGAGGTCTGCACAGTAGAAACAAAAGAACATGATAATCTTCAGTCAATATGGATTTCAACCAGGGAAATGGAAAAAAATTAACAAGGGCTCCATAATAAATGAGATTGGAGAAAAAGAGCACCCCAATCTCGATCTGTAAGCCGTCCAAAAAAGATGTCTGCGCTCCCTGAGAGGAGGTCACGGGAGTGGGAGAGACAGGCGGAGAAGAAGATCTCGAGCACCAGCCGGCTGTGCCGACAACCCGCCACCCTCCGCACTGCCGAATCCACCGGCGCGCCGCCGCCCTCATCCTCCCGCCTCCACCGTGGTCATCCCGTACAGCCCCGCCGCCCTCTTCCGGGACGCGGTCCTGCAGAGGCTCCATCGAAGAAAATGAGAGAGCAGGCTGGGATTGGGGAGGAAGAAAGGGGCAGAGATTGGGGAGGAGACGAGGAGGGGATTGGGGAGACGGGAAGGCGGCTGGTTAGAGAAGAGTGTTTCACCGATCTATGTTTCACTTTCACCTGCTACTCCCACATGCACGCGAAAAGGAAGACAAAGAAACCGACGGGAACGAGCGCGCGCGGCTGTCTCTGTTAGCCGACCCCACACGCAAATGACCCCAGGCATCATGGACTCGACAAGAAGCTGAACAAGTGAAAAACAAAATTACAGATCCAACGGTTACAGCGAAAAGTGGAAGTGAGAAAATACTAACATGAAAAAAGAACTTACCACAAGCAACACGAGTTGCCCATAGCTCCTGCTCCTGCTCTCTCCTAGAAATGTTGTGCAAACAAAATCAATCACAATCCCATGAATATGTATACTCGCGTGAAGAACATGACAGAGACAGAGGTCTGCACAGTAGAAACAAAAGAACATGATAATCTCCAGTCAATATGGATTTCAACCAGGGAAATGGAAAAAAATTAACAAGGGCTCCATAATAAATGAGATTGGAGAAAAAGAGCACCCCAATCTCGATCTATAAGCCGTCCAAAAAAGATGTCTGCGCTCCCTGAGAGGAGGTCACAGGAGTGGGAGAGACAGGCGGAGAAGAAGATCTCGAGCACCAGCCGGCTGTGCCGACAAGCCGCCACCCTCCGCACCGCCGAATCCACCGGTGCGCCGCCGCCCTCATCCTCCCGCCTCCACCGCGGTCGTCCCGTACAGCCCCGCCGCCGTCTTCCGGGACGCGGTCCTGCAGAGGCTCCATCGAAGAAAACGAGAGAGCAGGCTGGGATTGGGGAGGAAGAAAGGGGCAGAGATTGGGGAGGAGACGAGGAGGGGATTGGGGAGACGGGAAGGCGGCTGGTTAGAGAAGAGTGTTTCACCGATCTATGTTTCACTTTCACCTGCTACTCCCACACGCACGCAAAAAGGAAGACAAAGAAACCAACGGGAACGAGCACGCGCGGCTGTCTCTGTTAGCCGACCCCACACGCAAATGACCCCAGGCATCATGGACTCGACAAGAAGCTGAACAAGTGAAAAACAAAATTACAGATCCAACGGTTACAGTGAAAAGTGGAAGTGAGAAAATACTAACATGAAAAAAGAACTTACCACAAGCAACACGAGTTGCCCATAGCTCCTGCTCCTGCTCTCTCCTAGAAATGTTGTGCAAACAAAATCAATCACAATCCCATGAATATGTATACTCGCGTGAAGAACATGACAGAGACAGAGGTCTGCACAGTAGAAACAAAAGAACATGACAATCTTCAGTCAATATGGATTTCAACCAGGGAAATGGATAAAAATTAACAAGGGCTCCATAATAAATGAGATTGGAGAAAAAGAGCACCCCAATCTCGATCTGTAAGCCGTCCAAAAAAGATGTCTGCGCTCCCTGAGAGGAGGTCACAGGAGTGGGAGAGACAGGCGGAGAAGAAGATCTCGAGCACCAGCCGGCTGTGCCGACAAGCCGCCACCCTCCGCACCGCCGAATCCACCGGCGCGCCGCCGCCCTCATCCTCCCGCCTCTACCGCGGTCGTCCCGTACAGCCCCGCCGCCCTCTTCCAGGACGCGATCCTGCAGAGGCTCCATCGAAGAAAACGAGAGAGCGGGCTGGGATTGGGGAGGAAGAAAGGGGCAGAGATTGTGGAGGAGACGAGGAGGGGATTGGGGAGACGGGAAGGCGGCTGGTTAGAGAAGAGTGTTTCACCGATCTATGTTTCACTTTCACCTGCTACTCCCACACGCACGCGAAAAGGAAGACAAAGAAACCGACGGGAACGAGCGCGCGCGGCTGTCTCTGTTAGCCGACCCCACACGCAAATGACCCCAGGCATCATGGACTCGACAAGAAGCTGAACAAGTGAAAAACAAAATTACAGATCCAACGGTTACAGTGAAAAGTGGAAGTGAGAAAATACTGTAGCAGATAAATGGATGGGCCAGATACGTGTGCCCCTGGGAGTGCCCTGGGTGGGCGGGTAGTCCCACGTTCTTTATAGGTAGAATTTTGGGGTGTTACAGTAGCATCTGAACCTCCGGGATTCCGAGTGATAAGATGGTCTTCTTAAGTACTCATACCTTAATCTCAGGAAAAAGTACTCATACCTGAACTCCCTATATGAATAGTTGACCTGAAGTACAACAATACACAATCCCTTTAGCTTGTTGGTTGTCACATCTCAGATTTCAGAACCAAGCACAACGAAATTACCTTTAGCTTGGTGCACATAATACCAAATCACAAATCGTACATTCATGAGTTCGGGATAGATGTCACTGCCTCTGAGCCGAGGGAGGTCGATTTTTTTACAAATATAGACCTCTGCAAATGACTCATGCCAAAAGTTATTGCCAATTCTAGCAAAGCGGAAGCGCCGAAAGCCGTCACGTGGCACTATCCGTCATACGCTGTAGCGTCGCACAGTTTCCGCCATCGGGGCGGGTGGGAAGATCATTTCACCCTTTGCGTTGGCGGAAAGTGGAGCAGGCACGACGTCGCCTGGCGGATAGAAGGTGCCACCTCATCCCGCCGTTGCTATTGGCAGGAAGTTGTTGTCCGCCTTCTTTCTTCCTATTTCTGGACCAAACTCTGCATGGATGCCTTCTTACATTCGTGAAACTAGTACTCACCAATCCTTCCACTATAACATTATTTGTTTCACATCGCGACAGATCAAGCCCTTCCGAGCCATCCGTCGGGCGTGATATCCTCACCTAAAAGATATACAAAGTGTCCATCATACCTAAGCGCATTCAGCATATTATATTAATATAACCATATAAAATTAACACAAAATTAATTATATTATATTTTAACTACATATTATATTATCTACATTTCATTGTTTATTCATGCATGTATGCATAAAATCACAGCATGAACCATAAATTTACTGCCATGCATTAGCTTAAATGTTAGCATATATAATCAGATTATACATATCTATCGTTGTACATAATAAAACACCAGAACACTCATCTATAACATCCTATGAAATTATTTATGCTACCAACTATATAACATGATGTACCTAATAAAGAGCAAACAATACAACTAAACTACATAACTTCTGTAAAATATATTCATGCATTTATGTACCTCGATCTTCAACAGCTTCAATCACTTTTCATTAAAAATATCAACTTCAGCTGCTCCACAATAATACCAGGGAACAAAATGACAGTACTAATACGAAATATTGGTTATGCTCGTGAGTTCTTCATACTAAGAGTGCTAGCACGAGAGAGAGAGAGAGAGAGAGAGAGAGAGAGAGAGAGAGAGAGAGAGAGAGCTCATGCTCATGACTATGCCTTCACTGTCCATATAAAGGGTGCCGCCGGCCACCAAATAAAACAGCACTAATCAAACACTAGTGGGAAAAGGCTTATAGATAGATGTTTTATCAGTGGAGCACATTATTCAATATGCTCCACTAGTATTTACTAGTGGCGCATTTGTAAATATACTCCACTGATAATTTTCTTACTAATGGCGCATATTGTTCAGAATGCGCCACTAATATCCACATGGGACCCACTAGAAGGGTCGTCGACAAAATATCTTGTCTTATCAATGGCGCATTTGCTATATGCGCGACACATATTTGACCTTTTAGTGGCGCATATCATAAAAAATGCGCCATTGATAATGTGTGGGCCCCACCTGGGCCCTACTGGCCTGACCCCTGCCAGGGTTTTGCATGGCGCATATAGCAATATGCGCCACTGATAATTCAAATATCAATGGCGCATATTGCTATATGCGCCACGCATAACAAGTGGGACCCACACCTTTGAAAAGGTGGCAGACTTATCAGTGGCGCATTTTTTGCAATATGCGCCACTGATAAGGTCGCCCAGATCTATAAGTTGGCAGCCCCACCACCACCATTTCATTCTTCTCCATCTAACACCAAACTAGATCTAGCTCGTCCTCCTCCTCCCCACCACCTCAATTTCTCCATTCTTGCCTCCATTCTTGGTTGTTAAACCTACTTTGCTCCATAGTTTTGTGAGGGGAAGCCTCTCTAAGTTGTAGATCTATTAAACCAACTAGTTTTCCTCCTCCAACATCCATCTTTGTCCACTTCTTTCTCTAACAACCCCGCACCTCTCTCGTCGCGCGGACTTGGCTCAAAAACGATTCTATATACACTAGGTGAGTTGTTGGAGGACATGCATGTGGATGTTTTGTGTGGCCGGTGGACGTCTCGCATGCGGTATACGCGCATGCATGCTTGTGTGTGGTGCATGAATGTTTACAGGTGACGAAGAAGCAAGAGCATGTTGCTTGCTACGGCGTGGTGCATGGATGTTTGCCGAAATGTTGATTAACTTCCGTTTCGGCAAATTTTTGCACTACCCATACGTCCTATTTTTAGGAGAGGTCATGCCGAATTTTTCCGACGACCATGCATGCATGCATGTGTGTGTGTGTGAGTGCATGATGGTGTGTGATTCTAAGGTACTCTCTTTTTACTCTATACCACGCAGGCAACCATGGTCAGACATATGAGCGAAGGTCAAGTGGCTAGATACAAGGAACGCGTGGTGGCCGACATGAGGATGAACAAGAGGACCCATATAAGATGTCCGTGTCGAACATGCAAACTCGGGAGCTTAATCGACCCTGATTCCGCAGACCTGGAGAGTCACCTACTCGCGCGTGGTTTCATGCCCGGCTATGATTCTGAAGATGACGAGGACGTCAACAATAGTGTTCCTGAAGACAAGGGCGTACATGATGATCATCACAAAGGAGATGGCGGCGGCGAACATGATGATGATCATCACGAAGGAGATGGCGGCGGCGGGCATGATGATGATCATCACGAAGGAGATGGCGGCGGCGAGCATGATGATGATTATCACGAAGGAGATGGCGGCGGACATGATGATGATGGAGAAGACTGATACGTCTCAAACGTATCTATAATTTTTGATGATCCATGCTTGTTTTTACACCATTTGCCTATTGTTTCGTTACACTTAGTGGCACTTTTATGTATTTTCCGGAACTAACCTATTAACGAGTTGCCACAGTGCCAGTTCCCTGTTTTCTGCTGTTTTTGTGTTTCAGAGTGATACACAGGAAATATTCTCAGAATTGGACGAAACCACATCCTAAAGTCTTATTTTACCCGGAACCTTCCAGAGATCCGAAGAGGAGTAGGAGGGGGGCCACCAGGGCCCCACACGCAGGGGCGGCGCGGCGAGGCCCCTGGCCGCGCGGGGCCCGCGTGAGGGAGCCTGGCTCCCCCTCTGACATCGCCCCTTCGCCTATAAAGACCCCCCGACGGAAAAAACATAAGTACCCAATCAGTTTTCCAGAACACATCGCGATCCGCCGCCGCCGTCAACCCGAAGATCGGGAGGGTCCAGAAGCTCTTCCCGGCACCCTGCCGGAGAGGGGAATCGCCACCGGAGGTCTTCTTCATCGCCATGCTTACCTCTGGAGCAATGAGTGAGTAGTCTACCTTGGACTATGGGTCCATAGCAGTAGCTAGATGGTTGTCTTCTCCACCATGTGCTTCATGTTTAGATCTCATGAGCTGCCTTACATGATTGAGATCACCGTTATGTAATTCTACATGTTTGGTTTGTTGGGATCCGATGAATATTGGTGTTTATGATTAAGTTGCTGTACTGAATATTATCTTTTGTTATCTCTATGTTGTTTATGATCTTGCATGCTCTCCGTTGTTAGTAGCTATCTTGGCCGAGTAGTTGCTAGTGACTCCAAGAGGGGGTATTTATGCTCGATAGTGGGTTCATGCCTCTATTTCACCTGGGGGAGTGACAGAAACCTCTAAGGTGGTAGATGTGCTGTTGCTACTAGGGAGAAAACAACATTCATATGCTCAAGGGCATATGCTTTGTTTACATTACACACTTTGCTTAATGCAATTATCTGTTGTTCGCAACTTAATACTTCTAGGGTGTTCAGATTGATATCCCCGGGAGTGGATTATTAGTCATAGATGCAGTTGGATGGCGGTCTATATATTTTGTTGTAATGCCCAGAGTAAATCTCATAGTGATCTTCTTGACATATCACGTTATCTTTATTCTATCAATTGCCCAACTGTAATTTGTTTACCCAGCATGTGTTATTTTATCTATGGAGAGACACCACTAGTGAACTATGGACCCTGGTCCTATTTCCATCATATTGCTATCACATGTTTACTTTACTCGTACTGTTTACTTTACTCGCATACTGATACGTCTCAAACGTATCTATAATTTGTTATGCTCCATGCTTGTTTTTACACCATTTGCCTATTGTTTCGTTACACTTAGTGGTACTTTTATACATTTTCCGGAACTAACCTATTAACGAAGTGCCACAGTGCCAGTTTCCTGTTTTCTGCTATTTTTGTGTTTCAGAAGTGATACACAGGAAATATTCTCGGAATTGGACGAAACAAGTTCCTAAAGTCATATTTTACGGGGAAGCTCCCAAACATCCGAAGACCTGACGGAGGGGGGCCACGTGGCCCCCACACACAGGGGCGGCGCGGCCACCCCCCTGGCCGCGCCGGGCCCACGTGAGGGGCCGTGGTCTCCCCTCTGACATCGTCCTTTCGCCTATATATACCCCCTGACGAGAAAAACCTAAGCCCCGATCAGTTTTCCAGAATACATCGCGATCCGCCGCCGCCGTCGACCCGAAGATCGGGAGGGTCCAGAAGCTCTTCCCGGCACCCTGCCGGAGAGGGGAATCGCCACCGGAGGTCTTCTTCATCGCCATGCTTGCCTCCGGAGCGATGAGTGAGTAGTCTACCTTGGACTATGGGTCCATAGCAGTAGCTAGATGGTTGTCTTCTCCACCATGTGCTTCATGTTTAGATCTCATGAGCTGCCCTACATGATTGAGATCACCGTTATGTAATTCTATGATGTTGGTTTGTTGGGATCCGATGAATATTGGTGTTTATGATTAAGTTGTTGTACTGAATTATATCTTTTGTTATCTCTATGTTGTTTATGATCTTGCATGCTCTCCGTTGTTAGTAGCTATCTTGGCCGAGTAGTTGCTAGTGACTCCAAGAGGGGGTATTTATGCTCGATAGTGGGTTCATGTCTCTATTTCACCTGGGGGAGTGACAGAAACCTCTAAGGTGGTAGATGTGCTGTTGCTACTAGGGAGAAAACAACATTCATATGCTCAAGGGCATATGCTTTGTTTACATTACACACTTTGCTTAATGCAATTATCTGTTGTTCGCAACTTAATACTTCTAGGGTGTTCGGATGATATCCCCGGGGGTGGATTATTAGTCATAGATGCAGTTGGATGGCGGTCTATGTATTTTGTTGTAATGCCCAGAGTGAATCTCATAGTGATCTTCTTGACATATCACGTTATCTTTATTCTATCAATTGCCCAACTGTAATTTGTTTACCCAGCATGTTATTTTATCTATGGAGAGACACCACTAGTGAACTGTGGACCCCGGTCCTATTTTAATCATATTGCAATCACCTATTTACTTTTCCCGCACTGTTTACTTTACTCGCATATTACTACTATTTTCCACTCGATACACTCATAACCTTTGTTTCAAGCAAACCGGTGAGATTGACAACCTCATCGCAAGTTGGGGACAAAGTATTTGTTTGTGTGTGTGCAGGTTCCACAAACACCTTCAGTCGTCATCGACTCTCTTCTCCTGTTCGATATACCTTGGTTTCTTAACTGAGGGAAAACTAGCCGCTACACTCATCATACCTTCCTCTTGGGGTTCCCAACGGGCTGGTCATCACCACGCACAAGGACATACTGCTCCCACGTCAACTAAACACCACCGTTCTTTTCTGGCGCCATCACACGAGTAGCAGCTTCTTTTCTGGCGCCGTTGCCGGGGAAGAGAGAAGACTTCTGCGAGGGGAGTTCTTCGCACACACATTCTTTACTTTGTTATTTGTTTTGCTTTACTTTATTTTATTTTACCTACATTGCTTTATATCAAAAACCCAAAAAATTAGAATCCTTGGTAGTTGTTTTTACTTGTTTACTTTCGTTTTGCTGAAATGGGTACTCCTGAAAACACCAAGTTGTGTGACTTTGCTAGCACGAACAATAGTGATTTTATCTGCACTCCTATTGCACCAACTGTTCCTGCTACCACCTTTTATGAGATCAAACCTGCTTTATTGAACCTTGTTATGAAAGAGCAATTTTCTGGTGCTAGTACTGAAGATGCTGCAGCTCATCTCAACAATTTTGTTGAGCTATGTGAGATGCAGAAATATAAGGATGTTGATAGTGATATTATTAAGCTCAAGTTGTTTCCTTTTTCTTTGAGAGGAAAGGCTAAAGATTGGTTGCTGTCTTTGACTAAGAATAGTATTGATTCATGGGCTAAGTGTAAGGATGCTTTTATTGGTAGATATTATCCTCCTGCTAAGATTATATCGTTGCGTAGCAATATTATGAAGTTTACTCAGTTTGATAATGAACATGTTGCTCAAGCTTGGGAAAGAATGAAATCTATGATAAAGAATTGCCCCACTCATGGACTGACTACTTGGATGATTATCCAAACTTTTTATGCAGGACTGAATTTTTCTTCAAGGAACCTACTTGATTCAGCTGCTGGAGGCACTTTTATGTCCCTTACCTTGGGTGCCGCATCAAAGCTACTCGACAACATGATGGTAAATTATTCCGAATGGCACACCGAGAGAGCTCCACAAGGTAAGAAGGTAAATTCTGTTGAGGAAACCTCTTCCTTAAGTGATAAGATTGATACAATTATGGCTATGCTTGCTAATGATAGGACTCATGTTGATCCTAATAATGTTCCTTTGGCCTCTCTGGTTGCTCAAGAAGAGCAAGTTGATGTGAATTTCATTAGAAATAACAATTTTAATAACAATGCTTATAGGAACAATTTTGCTAGTAACAATTATAGGCCGTATCCTTCTACCAATGGTAATGGTTATGGTAACTCTTATGGTAATTCCTACAACAACACTAGGGTCGCGCCCTCCGAGCTTGAGGTAATGCTCAAGGACTTCATCGGTAAACAAACTGCTTTTAACAAGTCTGTTGAGGAAAAGTTAGGCAAAATTGATATTCTTGCTTCTAAAGTTGATAGCCTTGCTCATGATGTTGAACTTCTGAAACTAAAAGTGTTTCCTAATGATGTGAATGTGAGCAATATTGTTGCTGCCGCTAATGCTACCCAAGTTGGAATTGATAAAAATATTAGATTGTTAGCGGAATTGCATGCCAGGTGGGAAAGAGAAGATGAGATGGCTAGAGAGATGAAGGTATGTACTATTACTACCTCTAATGATGTTGCTCCTACTGATAGCAATCCTCTTACTTTGATTGGTGTAGAGAAAACTCCCACTCCTTGTGTTAAAAAGCTTAAAACTGCCAAAACTTTTTCTCAAAAGAGTGCTGAAATTTTTCGGAGTGTGGGAGATGATAGCTCTATTTCCTTTAATAATTTTGATGTTGATGGCTGCAATATATCTGAAGTTATTTTGTTCTTGCAAAAGCTTGCTTTGACTCCCAATGCTAGTTCTTTAAACATTGCTTTTACTAAGCATATTACCAATGCTCTCATAAAGATTAGGGATGAAAAGTTGAAGCAAAAAGCCTCTGTTCCCAAGAAGTTAGAAGATGGTTGGGAACCCATCATTGATATGCATGTTAATGGTTATGATTGCCATGCTTTATGTGATCTAGGTGCTAGTATTTCTATCATGCCTAGAAAGATTTATGACATGCTTGATTTACCACCACTTGAAAAGTGTTATTTTGATGTTCCTATTGCTGATGTTGCTAAGAAGAAACCTTTGGGAAGGATTAATGATGTTCTTATTGTGGTTAATAATAACCTTGTTCCCGTTGATTTTCTTGTTATGGATGTTGAATGCCATGCTTCATGTCCTATTATTTTGGGAAGACCCTTTCTTCGAACTGTAGGTGCTATCATTGATATGAGGGAAGGCACTATCAAGTATCAATTCCCACTAAAGAAAGGTATGGAACACTTCCCTAGGAAAAGAAAGAAATTACTTTTTGACTCTATTATTAGAGCAAATTATGAGCTTGATGCTTCATCTCTTGATATTACTTGATTCGCAATTTTCTGCGCCTAGCTCAAAGGCGTTAAAGAAAAAGCACTCTTGGGAGATAACCCATTGTTTACTTTTCAGTACTTTTTCTTTTATTTGAGTCTTGGAAGTCATTACTACTGTAATGACCGCTCCTTATCTTGTTTATTTCGTTTTTGTGCCAAGAGAAGCCTCTAATTTGAGTGAGGTAAAGATTTGGGGTTATTGCTGTCCTGAAACTGTTTTCGGTGCTGCACTGTAAAAATTCGTGAAAATTCTCTATATACCTTTTGGACCTGCGATTTCTTGTGCATATGCCCCAGGTTATATCCAAACTATTCTTAGTTGAACACTTTTTGATTTGAGCAACGGAAAATCCCTCAAAAATTCGTCCATTATCAGCTGTCCAGTTTTGACAGATTTCTGCCAATATTTGTTTTTGCCACTTTATCGCTTTCTTTTGAGTTCTTTTTGATCATGGAACTCTTGTGGAAGTTGCTACAGTAGTATATACTTTATATGTGGTGATTTTGGGTTGAAACCTGAAGCTAAAAGAGGTTGAATATATTTTATGCTTACACTAATATTGCTAATAGAATTGTGTTTAGTTTTGTATGAAGGAAGTTTTCAAGTGTAGGGATTGGAGAATGATGAGATGAGTTGAAGAATGGACAAAAGCTCAAGCTTGGGGATGCCCATGCATCACCCCAAGAAATATCCAAGAAGTACAAGCGTCAAAGCTTGGGGATGCCCCCGAGGCACCCCTTCTTCATCGGCAAAAATCAGGTCACCTTTCAAAACACTATATTTTTATTGCTTCATGCACTATGTGTTTTTCTTGGAGCGTCAGTTGTTTTAGTTTTCTTAGTTTGCTTAGTTGTTTGTTTGCTGCAATAAATGGTTGGACCCCAACAAATTTCCTTTGGTGGAGATGTACTCGTTTTCATTTGCAGAGAACGCTCTAGTTTTCACTCTTATTAAAAATCGAGTGTTCTACTTTTTCTGCTACTGCTTTTGGTTTTCGTTTTCGCCTTGATTTGCGTTCAGATCTTGTCATATCTTTTCATCAAGGTGTATTTTTGCCTCTGATCTTCATTGGTTTTCATCAAAAGAGGTGTTTATAAAAAATTTCAAATGGTGTTGGAAAAGAGAAAAAGCTTTGTGCAAAATAGTGGTACAAGAAGGAGCTTGTGTAGACTGCGGCTTAGGCTTTTTCATGTCATGCTTGATGTCTTTTTGATAGTATGCTTAGTGGTTTTGCTGTAGCATGACTTGTCTCAAATAACTGAGATTGCTTAATGAGCCTTTGAAAAAATCATGCGTTGTTTTTATTGTATGGAAGCATTATTTTGGTTTTCTCCTTGATGCTTTATTTGGGTTGACTTGGCGCATGCTCACACATGTTAGACTCTTCCAAAGTCGCCATTAGCCTTCATGATCATTTAGTTTTTGACTTTTGATGCCATCGTATGCTTCTTTTAATGTCGCTTTGTCGCTTTGCGTGATTATGGCCATTATTGCTCTCTTAGTTGGTCGCTCCCAGTCTTTTGCTAGCCCTCACCTTGTACTGAGTATGAGCTCTACTCGTGCATCCAACTCCTAAAAGCCAAGTTTGCCATTGTGTCCACTATAAATTCCTATGCATGGTATTTGTAAGCCATTCCAAAGTAAAATTTTCGTGTGCTACCTTTCAAAAACCTTCAAAACACTTCTCGTTTTGTGACACTGTTTTCAGCTCATGGGGACGTAGTGGTCGGATTTGCTATCTTCCATATTGCTTATTCCAAAAAGAAAAAAAAAAGAAAAAAAGGCACTCCTCCATGGTATGTGAATGTTGGTGGGCACCCGATTGAATCGGTTAGCCATGGTTTGTGAAAGGAAAAAAAGGTGGGGAGGAGTGCCAAGTTTTATAAAAAGAGCACGAAGTGCCAATCTCTCTCTCAAAAACTTGCTTTATTTTTGTATGGAAGATAGTAAGAACCCCATTGCCAGTCGTTGACAAAGACAACCACCTCTCAAAATCAAGTTTTATCTCTCTGTTTTACAAATGAAAAGCTCTAGCACATGTTTAAATCACTGCTTCCCTCTGCGAAGGGCCTTTCTTTTACTTTTATGTTGAGTCACCACCTTCTTTCTTTATGCACCATTAAGAGAGCATAGTTGTCATTCCTAGTGTGATATGCATTGTCCCAAGGTTCATTGATTGACTCATATTGTTGGTTTCACTTGTTCTTAAATTATTTGTATCTAGTCGCCCTCTTAAACTTTGAGGTGTCCTATGCATTTATGTTTTGCTCTCTTTGAAGGACAAGCTGAAAACCTTTTGTATGTTTTTCCTTATGATTTGAACACACGTTTGACTTTCATTGTTTCATTTTCATGATCTTTTGTTTGTGTTCATTTACATGTTTACAACATGGTTGCTAAGTTCTTATTGTCATGATTATATCTTTCATGCCTATGTTTTAAGTTCTATTGATCCCAGCTCATCAATGCTTACATATATGATCAAGATTGTGTAGGTGCATGTCACCTCAAAAATTATTCTTTTGTTATCACTTACCTACTCGAGGACGAGCAGGAGTTAAGCTTGGGGATGCTTGATACGTCTCAAACGTATCTATAATTTTTGATGCTCCATGCTTGTTTTTACACCATTTGCCTATTGTTTCGTTACACTTAGTGGTACTTTTATACATTTTCCGGAACTAACCTATTAACGAAGTGCCACAGTGCCAGTTTCCTGTTTTCTGCTATTTTTGTGTTTCAGAAGTGATACATAGGAAATATTCTCGGAATTGGACGAAACAAGTTCCTGAAGTCATATTTTACGGGGAAGCTCCCAAACATCCGAAGACCTGACGGAGGGGGGCCACATGGCCCCCACACACAGGGGTGGCGCGGCCACCCCCCTGGCCGCGGCGGGCCCACATGAGGGTCCGTGGTCTCCCCTCTGACATCGTCCTTTCGCCTATATATACCCCCTGACGAGAAAAACCTAAGCCCCGATCAGTTTTCCAGAATACATCGCGATCCGCCGCCGCCGTCGACCCGAAGATCGGGAGGGTCCAGAAGCTCTTCCCGGCACCCTGCCGGAGAGGGGAATCGCCACCGGAGGTCTTCTTCATCGCCATGCTTGCCTCCGGAGTGATGAGTGAGTAGTCTACCTTGGACTATGGGTCCATAGCAGTAGCTAGATGGTTGTCTTCTCCACCATGTGCTTCATGTTTAGATCTCATGAGCTGCCCTACATGATTGAGATCACCGTTATGTAATTCTATGATGTTGGTTTGTTGGGATCCGATGAATATTGATGTTTATGATTAAGTTGCTGTACTGAATTATCTCTTTTGTTATCTCTATGTTGTTTATGATCTTGCATGCTCTCCGTTGTTAGTAGCTATCTTGGCCGAGTAGTTGCTAGTGACTCCAAGAGGGGGTATTTATGCTCGATAGTGGGTTCATGTCTCTATTTCACCTGGGGGAGTGACAGAAACCTCTAAGGTGGTAGATGTGCTATTGCTACTAGGGAGAAAACAACATTCATATGCTCAAGGGCATATGCTTTGTTTACATTACACACTTTGCTTAATGCAATTATCTGTTGTTCGCAACTTAATACTTCTAGGGTGTTCGGATGATATCCCCGGGGGTGGATTATTAGTCATAGATGCAGTTGGATGGCGGTCTATGTATTTTGTTGTAATGCCCAGAGTGAATCTCACAGTGATCTTCTTGACATATCACGTTATCTTTATTCTATCAATTGCCCAACTGTAATTTGTTTACCCAGCATGTTATTTTATCTATGGAGAGACACCACTAGTGAACTGTGGACCCCGGTCCTATTTTAATCATATTGCAATCACCTGTTTACTTTTCCCGCACTGTTTACTTTACTCGCATATTACTACTGTTTTCCACTCGATACACTCACAACCTTTGTTTCAAGCAAACCGGTGAGATTGACAACCTCATCGCAAGTTGGGGACAAAGTATTTGTTTGTGTGTGTGCAGGTTCCACAAACACCTTCAGTCGTCATCGACTCTCTTCTCCTGTTCGATATACCTTGGTTTCTTAACTGAGGGAAAACTAGCCGCTACACTCATCATACCTTCCTCTTGGGGTTCCCAACGGGCTGGTCATCACCACGCACAAGGACATACTGCTCCCACGTCAACTAAACGCCACAGTTCTTTTCTGGCGCCATCACACGAGTAGCACATACTATATTGTTTTCCACTCGATACACTCATAACCTTTGTTTCAAGCAAACCGGTGAGATTGACAACCTCATCGCAAGTTGGGGACAGAGTATTTGTTTGTGTTGTGTGCAGGTTCCGCGTTGCTGCTGGCCGAAGACGAGTCAACAAGTATTGTTAACGGCGCCCTTGTTGGAGTGTTATTAAGCCAGTCCGCATCACCTTAAGTCGTCATTGTCTCTCCTCTCGTGATCGATATTAAACCTTGGTTTCTTAACTGAGGGAAAACTAGCCGCTATATTCATCATACCTTCCTCTTGGGGTTCCCAATGGGCTGGTTATCCACCACGCACAAGGACAGTCTGCTCCCACGTCAACTACACGCCATCAGCCAATTTTCTGGGCGCCATCAAAAGGATCAGCTAATTTTCTGGCGCCGTTGCCGGGGAGGAAGAGAAGACTTCTGCGAGGGGAGTTTTTCGCACACACATCCTTTACTTTGTTATTGTTTTGCTTTACTTAATTTATTTTACCTGCATCATTTTATATATAAAAACCCAAAAAAAATTAGAATCCTTGGTAGTTGTTTTTACTTGTTTACTTTCGTTTTGCTAAAATGAGAAATCCTGAAGTAGAAGTTCGTAGTTCTAAGCAACAAGGGGAAGAAAGTTTAAAAGATGCTTGGTACCGTATTAACAATGCTCATCATAGGTGTACCAAAAAGCACTCTACCACGATCCTCCTTAGAAATTTTTATGTTGGTATATCCAGTTGGAATAGGTATGTTCTTGATACTCTTACAGGAGGTAATTTTCTGGGTACTCCCGCTGGAGAAGCATGCACTATAATTGAAAGTTTAGTGGGAATACCACCTATTCATGTTGCTAAAACTGAGACCACCCTGGAGGAGGTGGTAGAAAAGATCAGCTCTTTAGAGAAAAGTTTGCCAAGTATCCTAGAAAATGCTAGCCGCGTTAGTGAATTAATAGAAAACATGGGTAAGAGAATTACCATTTTAGAGGCTAGCACTACTCATGATAATCAAAACTTAAGGATTGGTAAACTAGAGGAGTCTATGGAAACTCTTAGCTTAATCTTCTCTTCTCTTAAATTTAAGAAAGAGAAAGTGTTTGTTGGAAAAGAGCAAAAATTTATGTATGTTCCCAAGGTTTCTGCGCTTAAATCTCAACATGTTCTTAAAATTGGTAAGACTCTTAGTTCCACTAAGAGTGACTTGCAGGTTGAATCATCTTCGGGAACCTTCAAAGAGCCTACTGAGGTAACTAGCACTTCATCTATTGATATTACTTGATTCGCAATTTTCTGCACCTAGCTCAAAGGCGTTAAAGAAAAGCACTCTTGGGAGATAACCCAATGTTTTCTTTTCAGTACTTTTTCTTTTATTTGAGTCTTGGAAGTCATTACTACTGTAATGACCGCTCCTTATCTTGTTTATTTCGTTTTTGTGCCAAGAGAAGCCTCTAATTTGAGTGAGGTAAAGATTTGGGGATGTTGCTGTCCTGAAACTGTTTTCGGTGCTGCACCGTAAAAATTCGTGAAAATTCTCTGTTTATCTTTTGGACCTACGATTTCTTGTGCATATGCCCCAGGTTATATCCAAACTTTTGTTAGTTGAACACTTTTTGATTTGAGCAACATAAAATCCCTCAAAAATTCGACCTTTGTCAGCTGTTCAGTTTTGACAGATTTCTGCCAATATTTGTGTTTGCCACTTTATCGCTTTCTTTTGAGTTCTTTTGATCATGGAACTTTTGGGGAGGTTGCTACAGTAGTATCTACTATATATGTGGTGGTTTTGAGTTGAAACCTGAAGCAAATAGAGGATTGATTATATGTTATGCTTGCACTAATGTTGCTAATAGAATTGTGTTTAGTTTTGTATGAAGGAAGTTTTCAAGTGTAGGGATTGGAGAATGATGAGATGAGTTGAAGAATGGACAAAAGCTCAAGCTTGGGGATGCCCATGCATCACCCCAAGAAATATCCAAGAAGTACAAGCATCAAAGCTTGGGGATGCCCCCGAGGCACCCCTTCTTCATCGGCAAAAATCAGGTCACCTTTCAAGACACTATATTTTTATTGCTTCATGCACTATGTGTTTTTCTTGGAGCGTCAGTTGTTTTAGTTTTCTTAGTTTATTTTATTTGTTTGCTGCAATAAATGGTTGGACCCCAACAAATTTCTTTTGGAGAAGTTGCCTTGCTTTTCATTTGCCAAGAACGCTCTAGTTTTCACTCTTATTAAAAATCGAGTGTTCTTCTTTTTCTGCTACTGCTTTTGGTTTTCATTTTCGCCTTGATTTGCATTCAGACCTTGTCATATCTTTTCATCAAGGTGTATTTTTGCCTCTGATCTTTATTGGTTTTCATCAAAAGAGGTGTTTATAATTTTTTTGAATGGTGTTGGAAAAGAGAAAAAAGCTTTGTGCAAAATAGTGGTACAAGAAGGAGCTTGTGTAGACTGCGGCTTAGGCTTTTTCATGTCATGCTTGATGTCTTTTTGATAGTATGCTTAGTGGTTTTGCTGTAGCATGACTTGTCTCAAATAACTGAGATTGCTTAATGAGCCTTTGAAAAAATCATGCGTTGTTTTTATTGTATGGAAGCATTATTTTGGTTTTCTCCTTGATGCTTTATTTGGGTTGACTTGGCGCATGCTCACACATGTTAGACTCTTACAAAGTTGCCAATAGCCTTCATGATCATTTAGTTTTTGACTTTTGATGCCATCGTATGCTCCTTTTAATGTCGCTTTGTCGCTTTGCATGATTATGGCCATTATTGCTCTCTTAGTTGGTCGCTCCCAGTCTTTTGCTAACCCTCGCCTTGTACTGAGTATGAGCTCTACTCGTGCATCCAACTCCTAAAAGCCAAAGTTTGCCATTGTGTCCACTATAAATTCCTATGCATGGTATTTGTAAGCCATTCCAAAGTAAAATTTTCATGTGCTACCTTTCAAAAACCTTCAAAACACTTCTCGTTTTGTGACACTGTTTTCAGCTCATGGGGACGTAGTGGTCGGATTTGCTATCTTCCATATTGCTTATTCCAAAAAGAAAAAAAAAAGAGAAAAAAGAAAGAAAAAAAAGGCACTCCTCCAAGGAATGTGAATGTTGGTGGGCACCCGATGGAATCGGTTAGCCATGGTTTGTGAAAGGAAAAAAGGTGGGGAGGAGTGCCAAGCTTTATAAAAGAGCACAAAAGTGCCAATCTCTCTCTCAAAAACTTGCTTCATTTTTGTATGGAAGATAGTAAGAACCCCATTGCCAGTCGTTGACAAAGACAACCACCTCTCAAAACCAATTTTTATCTCTCTGTTTTACAAATGAAAAGCTCTAGCACATGTTTAATCACTGCTTCCCTCTGCGAAGGGTCTTTCTTTTACTTTTATGTTGAGTCACCACCTTCTTTCTTTATGCACCATTAAGAGAGCATAGTTGTCATTCTTAGTGTGATATGCATTGTCCCAAAGTTCATTGATTGATTCATATTGTTGGTTTCACTTGTTCTTAAATTATTTGTATCTAGTCGCCCTCTTAAACTTGAAGGTATCCTATGCATTTATGTTTTGCTCTCTTTGAAGGACAAGCTGAAAACTATTTGTATGTTTTTCCTTATGATTTGAACAAGCGTTTGACTTTCATTGTTTCATTTTCATGATCTTTTGTTTGTGTTCATTTGCATGTTTACAACATGGTTGCTAAGTTCTTATTGTCATGATTATATCTTCATGCCCATGTTTTAAGTTCTTATGATCCTAGCTCACAAATGCTTACATATATGATCAAGATTGTGTAGGTGCATGTCACCTCAAAAATTATTCTTTTGTTATCACTTACCTACTCAAGGACGAGCAGGAGTTAAGCATGGGGATGCTTGATACGTCTCAAACGTATCTATAATTTTTGATGCTCCATGCTTGTTCTTACACCATTTGCCTATTGTTTCGTTACACTTAGTGGCACTTTTATGCATTTTCCGGAACTAACCTATTAACGAGTTGCCACAGTGCCAGTTCCCTGTTTTCTGCTGTTTTTGTATTTCAGAGTGATACACAGGAAATATTCTCGGAATTGGACGAAACCACATCCTGAAGTCTTATTTTACCCGGAAGCTTTCAGTGATCCGAAGAGGAGTAGGAGGGGGGCCACCAGGGCCCCACACGTAGGGGTGGCGCGGTCAGCCCCCTGGCCGTGCGGGGCCTGCGTGAGGGAGCCTGGCTCCCCCTCTGACATCGCCCCTTCGCCTATAAAGACCCCCCGACGGAAAAAACCTAAGTACCCGATCAGTTTTCTAGAACACATCGCGATCCGCCGCCGTCGTCGACCCGAAGATTGGGAGGGTCCAGAAGCTCTTCCCAGCACCCTGCCGGAGAGGGGAATCACCACCGGAGGTCTTCTTCATCGCCATGCTTGCCTCCGGAGCGACGAGTGAGTAGTCTACCTTGGACTATGGGTCCATAGCAGTAGCTAGATGGTTGTCTTCTCCACCATGTGCTTCATGTTTAGATCTCATGAGCTGCCTTACATGATTGAGATCACTGTTATGTAATTCTACATGTTTGGTTTGTTGGGATCCGATGAATATTGGTGTTTATGATTAAGTTGCTGTACTGAATATTATCTTTTATTATCTCTATGTTGTTTATGATCTTGCATGCTCTCCGTTGTTAGTAGCTATCTTGGCCGAGTAGTTGCTAGTGACTCCAAGAGGGGGTATTTATGCTCGATAGTGGGTTCATGCCTCTATTTCACCCGGGGGAGTGACAGAAACCTCTAAGGTGGTAGATGTGCTGTTGCTACTAGGGAGAAAACAACATTCATATGCTCAAGGGCATATGCTTAGTTTACATTACACACTTTGCTTAATGCAATTATCTGTTGTTCGCAACTTAATACTTCTAGGGTGTTCGGATTGATATCCCTGATACGTCTCCAACGTATCTATAATTTTTGATGCTCCATGCTTGTTTTTACACCATTTACCCGATGTTTCGTTACACTTCGTGGCACTTTTATGCATTTTCCGGAACTAACCTATTAACAAGTGCCACAGTGCCAGTTCCCTGTTTTCTGCTATTTTTGTGTTTCAAAAGTGATACACAGGAAATATTCTCGGAATTGGACGAAACCACATCCTGAAGTCTTATTTTACCCGGAAGCTTCCAGAGATCTGAAGAAGAGTCAGAGAATGGCCACCAGGGCCCCACATGCATGGGTGGCGCGGCCAGGCCCCTGGCCGCGCCAGCCATGTGTGAGGGCGCCTGGTCCCACCCTTGACGACGCCCCTTCGCGTATATAAAGCCTCGGGACAGAAAACCCTAAGGGGATCGGCAATTTTCCAGAAAGAGTTCCGCAGTTCCACCGCCGCCACCGACGAATTTCGGGGGATAGAAGTCTCTGTTCTGGCACCCTGCCGGGACGGGGAAGTGCCCCCGGAGCCATCTCCATCGGTCTCCATCACCGTCTTCGCCATCTCCATCGACCTCACCGCCATCTCCATCAACCTTGCTGTCTCCTATGATGAGGAGGGAGTAGTTCATCCCCGGGGCTGAGGGCTCTACCGGTAGCTATGTGGTTCACCTCTCTCTCCCATGATGTGATCTTTATGTGATCGTGAGCTTTGTATCATGTTGAACAAGTAGATGTTATTATTCAGATATTATGTGTACTCTAGTGTGTTATTAAAGTAATCTATTCCTCCTGCCATGGTGTAACGGTGACAGTGCGTGCATCATGGTGGTACTTGGTCTAGGCTACGATTGTGATCTCTTATGGATTATAAGAATAATTATCGCTATGATAGTATTGAAGTGATCTATTCCTCCTTTCATGGTGTAATGTTGATAGTGTGTGCACCGTGTTAGTACTTGGTCTAAGTTGCAATAATATCTATCTTAAGTTGTGATCTGATTTGGATATCTCTATGAGTGGTGTTTGTCAAGTACTTGATGAACTTTAAGGGGTGCTTCTGTAGCCACTACGCAATGATTAGTGTTATTCAATAGGAGAGTAATTCAGAGTACCATAGTGGAGAGAAGTTATTTATTTGTTCAATCATGTTATATTTGTTGGGAGTGTGTCCACTAGTGAAAGTATGATCCCTAGGCCTTGTTTCCAAGCATTGCACACTGTTTACTTGCTGTTTTGTTACATGTTTGCTCGCAGCGATACTTATTTCATATCACAGTTACTACTTATAATCATCACTACTGCTTGTATTTCACTATCTCTTCGCCGAACTAGTGCACCTATACATCTGACAAGTGTATTGGGTGTGTTGGGGACACAAGAGACTTTCTGTATCGTAATTGCAGGGTTGCTTGAGAGGGATAGCTTTGGCCTCTTCCTCCCTGAGTTCGATAAACCTTGGGTGATCCACTTAAGGGAAACTTGCTGCTGTTCTACAAACCTCTGCACTTGGAGGCCCAACACTGTCTACAAGAACAGACGCGTGCGTAGACATCAAGCTCTTTTCTGGCACCGTTGCCGGGGAGGTAAGGTAAAAGGTACTCGCATCCTCCTGTGTGAGTGCTCGGAGTTATTTCCTTTAGATTCTGCAATTACATATTTTTGTTTCTTGTTTTTATTTTCACTAGTTAGGCTTAAATGGAAAACAATGAGTTCTTTAGTCTTTTTCCTGAGTTTAGATATGAAGTGTTTGAAGAGAAAATTGAAAATCCTTTGGAGCTTAATTTGCATGCTAATAGTGTTGTTAGTATGAATGCTTTGAATACCGTTAATGCTAATGCTATAGAAAAGTCTAAGCTTGGGGAAGCTGGTTTTGTTAAGTATGATATTTTTAGTCCCCCAGCTTTAGTGGAGAAAGTTTGCTCTGATGATATTTTATCTCCCATATGTGATGTTTCTAATGATGCTTGTGCTCCTCATCCTTTTAAAATACCTATGAAAATTGTTGATCATGTTAAGAATAACTGCTATTTAGGAGATGGAACTGTCCATCCCGGTGATCATTTGCTTTTTATACATGAATTATGCGAGTTGTTCCAGTGTGCAGGTATTTCAATGAACCAAGTTAAGAAGAAGCTATTCTCTTTATCACTGGAAGGCAGAGCTGAGGAATGGTATCGGCTGCTTGATGATGGTCCATCTATTGCATGGGAGGAAATTGTGCCTCTCTTTTATTCCAAGTTTTATCCTCCAAGTGAAATTCATAAAGATCGTAATCGGATATATAACTTTTGGCCTCATGAGGGAGAAAGCATTGCCCAAGCGTGGGGAAGATTGAAGTTACTAATGCACAAATATCCTATTCATGATCTTCCCCATAATATTGTTATTAATAATTTTTATGCAAGGCTTTCAGGATATTACAAGGACTATCTAGATGCATGCTTTGATGGGTCTTTCACAAGCAAGGATGTCGACACCAAGTGGGGTCTGCTTGAAATAATTCAAAACAATATTAAAGGTTGGGATAGCGACAAAGGTAAAGGATCAGGTATGAATTACGAGTTTGATTGCATTAAGTCTTTCGCTAAAACTGCTAGTTTTCAAGAGCTTAGTGCTAAATATGGTCTTGATCCTCAAATTATGGTTGATTGCTTTAAAGCCTTTGCTTCCCATATGAATGTTTCTAAAGGAAATGGGGACGTGTATCATGAACCTTTTAAGGACACTTGCATAGAAAGTGATATTGTTATTGATGATTGCAATAAACATGCTCAAACTTCTAAAAGTCCTATTTCTTATAAGCATGTTAATTTTTGTGGAGTACATAGACCTTGTGAACAGAGTTACAACAAGGAAGATTATTGCATCACCCACGCAAATGAAGAAACCAGTATGTGGCTCAAGGATCTAGATGTGCTTGGTGAATGGGTTTGTGAGCTTTATCCTTTTCTTTGTGAATTTTGCAGTGAAAAGGGGCACTTTAATTTTCAATGCCCAATTAATCGAACGAGTACCGCAGATTTGTATTGTGATGATAAGATTACTTTCAATCAGTATGATGAGCTTACTTTGTTTTTGAATTTTGAAGAGATATCTAGAAAGATTGCTTTGGTAGACATGAATGATGTTGATATTAATAGCACCCTTCTTGGTTGTCATCTCTATTGTGCTAAAGACTGCCTCGCAAATACTTACTTACAAGATCTTATAAAACATGATGTTTTGCCAAACTATGATAGGACTAATAGATGTTTCGATATTATTAATAGAGAGGAGGAATCCTCCAAAGTTTCTTCTGTTGTTTCTGTCAGCAAACCAGGTTATGTGGAGAAGATGCCTTTCCCTCCTAAAGAATATGTGGAGAAGATGCCCTTCAATTCTCTCCCTCCTAAAGGAGAGAGTAAGAAGAAGAAGAAGAAGAAGAAGAGGAGGAGGAGTAAAAGGCGAGAGGACACGGTATCTTCCCCTAAGTGTTATGATCCTGCTATAGATTATGATAATTCTGATTGGGATGATGTTCCTATGCCTATTACTTATGTTAGTGATCATGATTGGGAAAAGCACTCTACTTTTGATATTGAAAATCTTTTTGGTACCAATTCTAAGGTTAATAATTGTTGTACCATTAGTGCTATCCATGTTCCTTCTTATGATGATATGTTTGATGAATATGCTTTGCGACATAGTAGTTCTCTATCTTGTGATGATACTAAGCCTCTAGTTTATGATGATGATTATAATGTTTTCAGTTCACCTACTTTTGAGGAGAAAATTAGTTCTGATTATAATATGCCTCCTGTCTTTGATGATTATGGTGATGAGAATAATTATTCTGTTGAATCTGCTCCTACCACTATTGTTCCTATGGTGAGTATTAATTCTTTTATGCATGTGGCTCATGATAGGGATGCTTTATGTGATAGTTATATTGTTAGTTCTATTCATGATGCTACTGAAAGTTATTATGAGAGAGGGAAACATGGTTTGATGGATCTCAACAATATTAAGCTTCCCCTCTTTATGTTGCAAATCTTGAAGTGGCACTTGTTTTATCTATCCATGCTTGCTACTATGTGCCTCATTGATTTATTTTCTTACAAGATTCCTATGCATAGGAAGTGGTTCAGATATAAATGTCTTTCACATATGCTTTTTGATGCTCTCTATTGCTTTAAGTTCCTATATGGCGCATTTGCCTCAAGCTCTTATATGGCGCCCACATGAGCATCCTTGCAAATTACTGCGCCTAGCTCAAAGGAGTTAAAGAAAAGCACTCTTGGGAGATAACCCATTGTTTTATTTTCAGTAATTTTTCTTTTATTTGAGTCTTGGAAGTTATTACTACTGTAATAACCGCTCCTTATCCTTTTTAATTTGTTGTTGTGCCAAGAGAAGCCTCTAATTTGAGTGAGGTAAGATTTGGGGATGTTGCTGTCCTGAAACAGTTTTCGGTGATGCACCGTAAAAATTCGTGAAAATTCTCTGTATATCTTTTGGACCTGCGATTTCTTGTGCATATGCCCCAGGTTATATCCAAACTTTCATTAGTTTAACAATTTTTGATTTGAGCAACAGAAAACCCTTCAAAATTTTGGCCTTTGTCAGCTGTTCTGTTTTGACAGATTTCTGTTAATATTTGTGTTTGCCGCTTTATCGCTTTCTTTTGAGTTCTTTTGATCATGGAACTTTTGGGGAAGTTGCTACAGTAGTATATGCTTAATATGTGGTGGTTTTGGGTTGAAACCTGAAGCAAAAGAGGTTGATTATATGTTATGCTACACTAATGTTGCTAATAGAATTGTGTTTAGTTTTGTATGAAGGAAGTTTTCAAGTGTAGGGATTGGAGAATGATGAGATGAGTTGAAGAATGGACAAAAGCTCAAGCTTGGAGATGCCCATGCATCACCCCAAGAAATATCCAATAAGTACAAGCGTCAAAGCTTGGGGATGCCCCCGAGGCACCCCTTCTTCATCGGCAAAAATCAGGTCACCTTTCAAAACACTATATTTTTATTGCTTCATGCACTATGCGTTTTTCTTGGAGCGTCAGTTATTTTAGTTTTCTTAGTTAGTTTGTTTTGTTTGCTGCAATAAATGGTTAGATCACATCATGTTTCTTTTGGAGGAGATAAACTCGCTTTTCATTTGCCAAGAACACTCTAGTTTTCACTCCTATCGTTTCAACGAGTGTTCTCTTTTTCTGCTACTGCTTTTGGTTTTCATTTTCACCTTGATTTGCGCTCAGACCTTGTCATACCTTTTCATCAAGGTGTATTTTTGCCTCTGATCTTTATTGTTTTTCATCAAAAGAGGTGTCTTAAAAAAATTTCAAATGGTGTTGGAAAAGAGAAAAAGCTTTATGCAAAAAAGTGGTACAAGAAGGAGCTTGTGTAGACTGCGGCCTAGGCTTTTGCATGTTGTGCTTGATGTATTTTTGATAGTATGCTTAGTGGTTTTGCTGTAGCATGACTTGTCTCAAATAACTGAGATTGCTTAATGAGCCTTTGAAAAAATCATGCGTTGTTTTTATTATATGGAAGCATTTATTTGGTTTTCTCCTTTGATGCTTTATTTGGGTTGACTTGGCACATGCTTACACCATGTTGACTACAAAAATAAGTCACCTATAGCCTCTACGATCATTTAATTTTTAACTTTTGATGCCATCTTATGCTTCTTTTAATGTTGCTTTGTCGCTTTGCATGATTATGGCCGTTATTGCTCTCTTAGTTGGTCGCTCCCAGTCTTTTGCTAGCCCTCATTTTGTACTGAGTATGAGCTCTACTCGTGCATCCAACTCTCAAAAACTAAGTTTGCCATTGTGTCCACTATAAATTCCTATGCATGGTATTTGCAAGCCATTCAAAGTAAATTTTCATGTGCTACCTTTCAAAAAACCTTCAAAATACTTCTCATTTTGTGACACTGTTTTCAGCTCATGGGGACGTAGTGGTCGGATTTGCTATCTTCCATATTGTCTTATTCCAAAAAGAAAAAAAGGGAAAAAAAGAAAGAAAAAAAGGCACTCCTCCATGGATTGTGAATGTTGGTGGGCACCCGATGGAATCGGTTAGCCATGGTTTGTGAAAGGAAAAAAGGTGGGGAGGAGTGCCAAGCTTTATAAAAGAGCACAAAAGTGCCAATCTCTCTCTCTCTCTCAAAAACTTGCTTCATTTTTGTATGGAAGATAGTAAGAACCCCATTGCTAGTCGTTGACAAAAGCAACCACCTCTCAAAACTCAAGTTTTATCTCTCTGTTTTACAAATGAAAAGCTCTAGCACATGTTTCATCACTGCTTCCCTCAGCGAAGGGCCTTTCTTTTACTTTTATGTTGAGTCACCACCTTCTTTCTTTATGCACCATTAAGAGAGCATAGTTGTCATTCTTAGTATAATGTGCATTGTCCCAAAGTTTTCATTGATTGATTCATGATCATGGTTTCACTTGTTCTTAAATCACTTGTATCTAGTCGCCCTCTTAAACTTGAAGGTGTCCTATGCATTTATGTTTTGCTCTCCATGAAGGACAAGCTGAAAACCATTTGTATGTTTTTCCTTATGATTTGAACACACATTTGACTTTCATTGTTTCATTTTCATGATCTTTTGTTTGTGTTCATTTACATGTTTATAACATGGTTGCTAAGTTCTTATTGCCAAAGATTATATCTTTCATGCCCATGTTTTAAGTTCTTATGATCCCAGCTCACAATGCTTACATAAATGATCAAGATTGTGTAGGTGCATGTCACCTCAAAAATTATTTCTTTTGTTACCACTTACCTACTCGAGGACGAGCAGGAGTTAAGCTTGGGGATGCTGATACGTCCCCAATGTATCTATAATTTTTGATGCTCCATGCTTGTTTTTACACCATTTACCCGATGTTTCGTTACACTTCGTGACACTTTTATGCATTTTTCGGAACTAACCTATTAACAAGTGCCACAGTGCCAGTTCCCTGTTTTCTGCTGTTTTTGTGTTTCAGAAGTGATACACACGAAATATTCTCGGAATTGGACGAAACCACATCCTGAAGTCTTATTTTATCCGGAAGCTTCCAGAGATCTGAAGAAGAGTCAGAGAAGGGCCACCAGGGCCCCACATGCATGGGTGGCGCGGCCAGGCCCCTGGCCGCGCCAGCCATGTGTGAGGGCGCCTGGTCCCACCCTTGACGACGCCCCTTCGCCTATATAAAGCCTCGGGACGGAAAACCCTAAGGGGATTGGCAATTTTCCAGAAAGAGTTCCGCAGTTCCGCCACCGACGAATTTCGGGGGATAGAAGTCTCTGTTCTGGCACCCTGCCGGGACGGGGAAGTGCCCCCGGAGCCATCTCCATCGGTCTCCATCACCGTCTTCGCCATCTCCATCGACCTCACCGCCATCTCCATCAACCTTGTTGTCTCCTATGATGAGGAGGGAGTAGTTTATCCCCGGGGCTGAGGGCTCTACCGGTAGCTATGTGGTTCACCTCTCTCTCCCATGATGTGATCTTTATGTGATCGTGAGCTTTGTATCATGTTGAACAAGTAGATGTTATTATTCAGATATTATGTGTACTCTAGTGTGTTATTAAAGTAATCTATTCCTCCTGCCATGGTGTAACGGTGACAGTGCGTGCATCATGGTGGTACTTGGTCTAGGCTACGATTGTGATCTCTTATGGATTATGAGAATAATTATCGCTATGATAGTATTGAAGTGATCTATTCCTCCTTTCATGGTGTAATGTTGACAGTGTGTGCACCGTGTTAGTACTTGGTCTAAGTTGCAATAATATCTATCTTAATTTGTGATCTGATTTGGATATCTCTATGAGTGGTGTTTGTCAAGTACTTGATGAACTTTAAGGGGTGCTTCTGTAGCCACTACGCAATGATTAGTGTTATTCAATAGGAGAGTAATTCAGAGTACCATAGTGGAGAGAAGTTATTTATTTGTTCAATCATGTTATATTTGTTGGGAGTGTGTCCACTAGTGAAAGTATGATCCCTAGGCCTTGTTTCCAAGCATTGCACACTGTTTACTTGCTGTTTTGTTACATGTTTGCTCGCAGCGATACTTATTTCATATCACAGTTACTACTTATAATCATCACTACCGCTTGTATTTCACTATCTCTTCGCCGAACTAGTGCACCTATATATCTGACAAGTGTATTGGGTGTGTTGGGGACACAAAAGACTTTCTGTATCGTAATTGCAGGGTTGCTTGAGAGGGATAGCTTTGACCTCTTCCTCCCTGAGTTCGATAAACCTTGGGTGATCCACTTAAGGGAAACTTGTTGCTGTTCTACAAACCTCTGCACTTGGAGGCCCACCACTGTCTACAAGAACAGACGCGTGCGTAGACATCAATCCCCGGGAGTGGATTATTAGTCATAGATGCAGTTGAATGGCGGTCTATGTATTTTGTTGTAATGCCCAGAGTAAATCTCATAGTGATCTTCTTGACATATCACATTATCTTTATTCTATCAATTGCCCAACTGTAATTTGTTTACCCAGCATGTGTTATTTTATCTATGGAGAGACACCACTAGTGAACTGTGGACCCTGGTCCTATTTCCATCATATTGCTATCACCTGTTTACTTTACTCGTACTGTTTACTTTACTCGCATACTATATTGTTTTCCACTCGATACACTCATAACCTTTGTTTCAAGCAAACCGGTGAGATTGACAACCTCATCGCAAGTTGGGGACAGAGTATTTGTTTGTGTTGTGTGCAGGTTCCACGTTGCTGCTGGCCGAAGACGAGTCAACAAGTATCGTTAATGGCGCCCTTGTTGGAGTGTTATTAAGCCAGTCCGCATCACCTTCAGTCGTCATTGTCTCTCCTCTCCTGATCGATATTAAACCTTGGTTTCTTAACTGAGGGAAAACTAGCCGCTATATTCATCATACCTTCCTCTTGGGGTTCCCAACGGGCTGGTTATCCACCACGCACAAGGACAGTCTGCTCCCACGTCAACTACACGCCATCAGCCAATTTTCTGGGCGCCATCAAAGGGATCAAAGACGCGGCGTCGACGGGCACACAAACATGACTAACCTCAGCCTTGTAGGACCCACATGTTCAAGAACTGCTCCTCAAGGAGACGAGCAATGCGAAAGCTGCTGCCAGAGAGAAAGCCAAGCTAGAGCAGATGGAGATTGATGGGAAAACTCCGTTGTTTCCTAGGTGCCGACCCGAGGATACATGCTTGAGCGTCACACTGAAGGCTCTAGAGATGAAGTGCGGTGACCCAGCATACCACTGCATGTGTAGTATGCAAGTCGTTGACATAACACTAATGAAACACCGTCTCACTAGTATTACATCCCTCAGAGTGGTACAACAGAAACATCGCAGGTCCACGGTATGTCTATAGGATTACATTTTTTAGCAAATAGAAGAACTTCAGAACCTCCTCAACAGGTAGAGGTTTAGTCCTGGCGACTACAAACGAGAAAGAAACAAAGAAGACTAAATTAAACAACAACTAATGCAGTTGGCTTACTACTCAACTACAGAATACTCTAACTACTAGGTTCTAGGATTAGGAAACTGGTTCCTTTCTAACCCTATTCTAGTTTTTCTCCAAGTTTCATACAATTGTAGACTCCGCTGATAATCTTGACGTTGGTAGAATGCTTCATCTTCATCTTCAATGTCTTGAGGTTGTCTCCTTGGGTTGCCTTCAATCTAATTCTTTATAGTCTAGCAAGGGTTTAAGAGATTGGGGTGAGTAACGAGTGTTACCCAGCAAGTTTCTTTAGAAAGAAATTGTGTGATATGTACTAACTAAAGCCATGGACCCAAAACAGTCGTAGGTCAATGCAAGGTTTTATCAAAGTTTCTTGAAAGAGTGCTTTTACTTATGAAAACTATGCCCAACAGCCAACACAGGGTATTAGTGCCTTGAGAGCACCTTTCCTGCCGCGTTCGCAGCTCCTTCCCGGAACAAGGGGTAACATGTCACATCTTTTTACACTCTGCAGAGGTGTGTCCTTCCAAAAGAGATCAAAGCCTTGTTGCACAACCGGGCGATCTTTCCCGTCCACACTTCCTTGGTGTGGGGCCTAGTCATTGATCCAAGCCAGTCACTGCCTTCTCCGCACAACGCATGCCCACCCAATTCACGCATAGCAGGTTATGCCCCTGATATTCACCCCCAACGATGAAGTACCTAGGCGCCCCTTGCGGACCATCATAGACACCAGTGGCCGTAGGCACTAAGGGGTCCCACCCATGTGCACGTATTCTCGCAAGACATACGGCGAACGGTAGCTGAGTGTTCGTTGACATGCGAACGAGAGAAGATACAGCTGACTTTCCCGTCCCATTCCAAGTCTCTTGGACGACACAGTTTTTACGGCACAAGAATAACTGTGGCATTGGTAGTTAATCCTAGGTTTACTTTCCCGTGCAAGTGGAACCTCCACCACCACAATCTTACCGTGGTTCCACCTGCCAGCCTTCCTAGGTTATCACCACTGGTCGATAACCACTAGTCATATTACTTATGAAAATAGATTTTCCATCCGTTTTGAAATGTTAGAGTTTGAAGTCAACACTTTGCAAGTTGTTTCAAAACCAGTGCAACCAAGAGATATGAGCAAGATAAACTTGCCTTTTTGACTGCAAGATTATGCAGGTCAAGGTCTTCGATACGTAGGAAATCCAAATATTGGAATAGCACCATCATCTGGTAAAGATGATGTTAAAAGAACTGCAGCATGATATGTAAATTATATGCTATGCATTGCTCTAAGCGTATCCTAACCCCCAATGGTTTAGTATAAAAGGTTGTGATGACTTCTTTATACTGAGTTGCACTTTTAGATTCACTCCACAACAAGGTTGTTAAGGATTTTAGATTGACTGATAAACTTTTAAAGTAATAGAATAAAGCTTCATACAAGAGTTATTGTAAAATACTATTATAGCAATAAGTGAAAACTTGAAAGTAACACTTTTAAGTGATATCATATTATTAGCAAACAAGTAGTTGGGTAATGACAAGTAAAGCTGAAGTAGTTCTTATTTGATAAGAGTACCCAGTTGATCTTAGGGTTGACAACAATCTTAACACACAAATAGACTTATTTATGTTGAAGTTTAATGGAATAGTTGGTTACTACTTTCAATGTCTTTTGAAAGAATAACTTTTGAAGAACATGTTTATCATTGATTAGAAGCACTACACCTAAGGTTTAGTGTTCTAAGGTTTAGCATGGCTCTATTATAATCAAAGAGTAGTTAATAGATGAGCATACCAAGAAATAAACTAAGATCCATCTAGTACTTGTACGAATTGCTTGAATAAGATCATTCAAAGCAGTTGACCTTGCTGTTTAACATGTATAGCTATTTGTATAGTTGGCACAACATTTTTATCAAGCATAGGTAGTTACTTATACCAAGACATAAGAACTGGTGTGATGTTTATTTGATAAGTTCTTTAAAAGAATTACTTTTGAAGAACAAAATACCTTAACGGATATTTTATTACTTAAAGTGATGGTGATTAGGTGATGTCAGGAAAGTAACAGTTTTTAAGTTGTATCATAGTTGTTGCAAATAGTTAGTTGACTAAGGTACACCATGTTGAAATAGGATATCAAACTAACCAGTCATGGTTGAATTAGGAAGTATGACAAGACTAGCATATTGAGGTAGTTATTGGTTTTAGTACTAAAAAGTAATGATAGAACTTAAGTTATATGTACTTCAAAAAAATTACTTTTGAAGAACCTACACTTAAAATGTTATTGAATTGGAAGTCCAATGTAGGGTTCTATTAGTTTCTAACAATAATATAGAAAGCCTAGTATTTCTGTTCCTAAATTTTCAGGGTTGGAATCCAAATGTTAAGTGATTAAAGATTTTTAGATGGTTTTAGATTTTCTCTTAATGAAACAATTGTTGAAATAGCAATATTAGAATTTGGAAATAATTCATATTCAATTTTATGATTTTTCCCAAATTTTACTATTTTAAATTTATTTAGGAAAGAAATCATTTTAGGGTTTGAAAATTCTAATAGTAAGGTATATGCTTTACATTTTTGAAATAATGGAATATTAATTGAAATAATATTTTGTTGAAGTTGCCAAAGTTTTATTTGGTATTTGAAAATTTTGTTTAAATTATTTTAGTTAGATTTAAATTCAAAGTTCAAATACTACTTAATCAAGTTTTTAAATTTAGTTCAAAATTATTTCACATAAGCATGCTATATTATAAAGTAAACAGATAGACTATGTTTTTGTGGTCAATTTGGTATATTATTCGCATTTTTCTGATTTTAGTTGAATTAGATATGAATTTTTCTAGGTTCTAAATATTTTCTAGAATTTCTAATTGACCTCTAAATACTTTTTGTACCGGTTCGAATTTAGACCCACCCACTGACTGGTGGGGCTCAAGCCACGTCAACTGCCATGTGGGCAGTTGACTGGTCAAACCAGTTGACCAGTCCAAGACGGTGGCAGCACGGCGGCTGTGCGCCGGCGATCGCCGGAGACGGCGCTTCAGACCCTCCCTGGAAGAACCCTCACATGGAATTGAACTAGGAGACACCGGGAAACGAAACGGTGGTGGTGCGGCTAGCCTAAGATCACCGGAGTGTCGCCGGCGACCTCTTCCTGCGGCGGTACACGGTGGTCGGAACCGAAGTGGAGCTACGGACCACCATACGATGCAAAAATAGGTTCCAAAGATGCGTATGATTAACCTAATCCTGAAGAGATGCTCGGAGATCCCTGAGGTGGTCGGAGATAAGAGAATCGTGGAGTTTTCCGACGAACACCTGCGAAAGGGAATGATCAAATACGCTCAATTCTGGACACCTCAGCTTGATTCCTTTCATATGGAGACTACTGGAAGCACGGTGGAGCTCCTGAGCTACTCAGCGGAGCTCGAGATGGCTTCAATCAGCGGCGACGAACTTCACCGGAGCTAGGGTTTCAGTCATCTGCAAGAAAAGCTAGAGAGAGAGGAAAAAAGGTGCGGCTCTAAGGTCCTCTGCGGCGGCGGTCAACCTTTTATAGGGTGTGGAGGGCGGCGGCCTTCATCTTGTACGTCGAGGAGGCGGTGGTAAATCGAACGCCAGGCAGAGCTCCACCGAGCTGCTTGCTTGCCCAAGGTTGAAGATGACGAAGGGGCAAGTTGGCCGGGCTGGTGTTGGGCTACGCCCTGGTGGGCTGCGTCCAGGTCAGTTCTTTTTTTTCTCCAGTTTTTTTTGTTCTATTTTCTGTTTCATTTAATCTATTTGAATTCAATTTGTTTTTGCAGATTTTGAACTGAGGTATCTCCAGAATAAATTTAGTTGTTCATTAGAATCATATAATGCATAAAGTTATATTTATATGTGATAACACCCAAAATACTTTAGGTAGCATTAAAGTTTGCATAGGATCTCAAATAGAGATTAATTCAGATAACACTCTTGTTGCATTCAATTGATTTGGCTGGTTCCACCTTCTCATTAATATGTGTAATAAAATTAGTTTGCACATAAGATAACATGTATCTGAAGTTCAAATATGATTGCCTTTTTATTAATGAGTTGATTTTAGGACATCATCTTGTATTTGCACCACTTGTTAATAATAAGAGAATACCACATGGATCATTTCCAAGTTACTAGTGATTCCTGAATCCTTTACTTGGGTTTAGTAATGAGGCTTAACATACCCCATAGCAAGGGTTGGTTTGGTAACAAGACCAAAACACCTAATGGTATGTGATTTGGTCACTAGGTTAAAGACTTGGTTGTCTTATCTTATAAAAATTGGGTTTGGAACATAATTCCTAAATTCAAGGTTAAGTCATGTGAAAAGTTATATCTTATGATCACATAGGATGCATAAGTTGGAATGATACTTAGGAATGGTTCCCCAAATAAATGAATAAGAGGTTATGGCATTGGATGGTATGCTATCACACTCACCAAGGAAATAATGTTCCATCTGAAATGTGCTCAATGCAACAGAGGTTCTATAGACTAAACAAGTTTCTAGGTCAAAGCTTAGGATCTGCTCAACCTATACCATATGCTTCACTTAATGGAAACTTGTACATATGTCAAGGTTTCTCATATATCTTTGAACAAGATGGTTATCTCCTAAGTGATATGTGTTTAAGTTGGACTTCTACTCCACACTTGGTTTTAGGATGATATCTACTTATCAGACTAGGTTTTATAACTAACCTAATTATCTTCATCAGCAAGCATAATCATGACATGATCATACTATCTCCTTCATCAACACCCATAACAAATCCATTTTATTTCCTTCATCAACTCCCTCTCCAAGATTTTATTCTAGGTTGTACCAACCTTCTGAGATTAAAGATATAATCTCCCCATTGTGTGGTTCATATAGGATCTACTCCACTTCATAACTTCATAAGTCTAAGTATTGGTCACTTCCTAAGTATGGTCCTAGTATAGACCTAATTAAGGTGTATGGTGAGATCACCCCTATACCAAATGACTTGTTCTAATTAGAATTTGGGTAATGTCTGAAGTCTCCTAGTTAGCCTTTATAGGAATAGATCTATTGTCCTAGAGCTATCTAACCTAGAGTTAGGGCAAAGTTTAAAATCAAACTGGCATTGAGCTAACCTCTCAACTTCTCTTAATTGGACTCACTAGATTAGGACATAAGAATGCAGAATAGATCATGTTCAAAGAATAAGACTGGTGTTGACTTCTTTAGCATGAAAGAAGTAGGGTTTAAAGAATACCATGATAATATTGGTGTGAGTAAATATTTGGTCCTAAGATGGTGTGTCAAGCATTTTAGTTTTACCTCCCTTAACTCTCTTTTAGTTGTTGTAACTATCACTACCCAAAACAAGGATTTTAACAAAGGTCATATTGAAGTTTATCGCACTCTAGTTGATGAGCTACTTCAATTCCATCAACTCAAATGGAACTCCAATCAGTTTGACATGTTTTATTAAAATGCGTGAAAATTACCCAGATTTTCTATGCATGAAATACAATGCACATATCTGTTGCCTCTATTTTATGACCTCTAATCCTGGGATATTACATGAAGGCGGAAAGCAAATGGACCGACGTAAGCTTCAATAAAAATATGAGATTCTGGCAAAAACGTCTTCCCAAGGGAAACACGTGTCCAACTAATATCGAGGAGGCCAAGAAAATCGTATGCCCTCTGGACCTGCGTACGTTAAGTACCACGCCTGCATTAATAATTGCGCACTTTATCGGGATGAGTACGCGGAGAGAACCACATGTCTGGTGTGCGGCCAAGGACGATACAAGATAGGGAACAAGAAAGTACCTCAGAAAGTGGTATGGTACTTTCCTATCACTCCCCGTCTGCAGTGGTATTTCGTAGACCCTAAGGAAGCAAAGCTCATGCGATGGCACGCAGATAGGAAGAAGACCAAAGATGATCCACATAAGGGCAAGATCCCGACACACCCTTCAGACGCTAGCCAGTGGAACGCACTTGACATCGACTTCCATGAGTTCGGGGCGGATCCAAGAAACATCAGGCTTGGTATGAGCACCGATGGACTCAATCCGTTTGGCAACCAGATTAGCACGCACAGTACCTGGCCCGTGTTTGTATGGCTGTACAACCTCCCTCCATGGTTGTGCACCAAGTAGAGATACGTACACATGTGTATTCTGATTCAGGGGCCAAAACAGCCAGGTGTCGACATGCATTTGTATCTCGGGCTGTTGAAAGAAGAGCTAGCCACGCTGTGGGAGACGCCTCCTCGTACGTGGGATGCATACTCAGAAGATTATTTCCCTTTGAGAGTCGCGTTGTTCACGACTGTGCAGGACTATCCAGGTTACAGTTACGTCTCTGGCCAGGTGAACCACGGACACAACGCATGTGTCAGGTGCATGGATAAGACCCCGCATCTCCAGCTACCAAGGGATCCCGGTTCCTCAAAGACCGTGTTCCAACGGACTCGGATGTGGCTTCGAATGGATCACCCGTGGAGAAAGCGCGGAGACCTGTTGAACGGTAAAGAAGAGCTCGAAAAAGCCCCATATCCGAGGAGCGGTAAAGTAATCGACGACATGCTGAAAAATTGGAAGAGTGCCCTTTGCCGGGAAAGAAGCGTCCGAGGACAAAGCCGCTGCATGGTGTGTGGAAAGCGAGGTCTATTTTCTGGGACCTGCCGTACTGGAAATACCTCCACACGCCCCATAGCCTTGATGTCATGCACGTCACGAAGAACATATGTGAGAGTCTGCTGGCCACTATAGTCAACATGCCGGATAGGACCATGGACGGGCCGAAGGCAAGACACGACCTGGAATTCCTTGGCATCAAGAAAGAACTTCATGGTCTGCCCGATAACGATGATGATGATGATGAGACGATGGACGAAGATACTCAGGGTCCCCGCAAGAGGGCTAAGAGGAGGGATGTGGTGTTTCCCGCTGCCTGCTTCACTCTAAGTGAGAAGGAGCTCGAGCAGTTTTTTAAGTGCCTCCTAGGAGTTGAAGTTTCTCACGGTTACTCTGGGAACATAGGCAGATATCTGGACGAAGCGAAGAAGAGGTTCAGCAGGATGAAGTCTCACGACTGTCACGTGTTGATGACGCAGATACTTCCCGTTGCGATCCGAGGGATAATGGACGAGCACGTCCGTGAGACGTTGTTTGGCCTCTGCAACTTCTTCGACGTTATCTCGAGGAAATCTATCGGCTTGAAGCAGCTCGACACGCTGCAAGAAGAGATCGTCGTGATACTGTGCGAGCTCGAGATTTACTTCCCGCCCACGTTCTTCAATATTATGGTGCATCTGCTTGTCCATCTCGTGGATGACATCATTCATCTCGGTCCGACATTCCTACACAACATGATGCCATTCGAAAGGCTGAATGGTGTTATCAAAGGATTCGTCCGCAACAGGTCCCGTCCAGATGGAAGCATCACCAAGGATTCGTCCTGCAGTCGACGCCTTCTACGGAGGATGAAAAACTTATTTTTGCATTATCATAGGGCCCCGAGCACAACATGAGGACATATCAGGCCTACGACATCAACGGATACAGATTCTACACCGAGGAAAGGGACAGGAGTAGTGAATATCAGAACTCAGGAGTAACGATGCTATCCTATGCCAATGACGAAGCCACCATCAAGGAAAGATTCTTCGGAAGGATCGAGGAGATCTGGGAGCTCGACTATGCCGGAGAGAAGGTGCTGATGTTCCGTGTCAGATGGGCCAAGAGCATCCAGAAAGAGGGCTGGTATTTCACCACCATGGTTATACCCGATGCCTCCGCGAAGAACGCCTCCGCAAAAAACGAGCCATGGGTACTCGCGAGCCAAGTTGACCAATGCTTCTTCATCACCGACCCATCAAAGCCAAGCCGTGTTGTCATGAGAAGGGGCAAGAGGAGCCTCATCGGAATGGAAGGACCCGCCAACGAGCAAGACTTAGAAAAGAACGGCGATCCAAAGATCAAAGAGGAATTTGACAAGTACTTTGACAAGCCGACTGCCGTAGGAAGAAGGAAGACCACCCTACCTACTAAAGGTTGTCCGTTGACGAGAAGAAACCTCAACATTCTCGGCCTAAAGTATTCAACCATGAGGAAGAAGGGCAAGAAGATTGCAAAGAGACGCTAGCTCTAGCTAGCTAGCGCGGAATCGAGATCATGTGTGTGTATGGATATCGATGTTCGTGTGACGATATTCCTGGTTTTTTGAATAAACTATTATGATCTTGCAAATGAAGTGAGAAAAAGGTTTCGAAGTATTCGTGGTTTTTAGTGTTTTTGTTAGTTACTATTAAATGTTAAAGTTAGTATTTGTTAGAAAGTGAGAAAATAATTGCAAAAAGAAAAAAGCTTAGTTAGAAATAATTGCAAAAATAAAAAAGCTGGGTGAGGCATCCAGGATTCGAACTGGATCCAGCCTCCAATGCAGAGGGTAGCTACCACTAAACCAACTCTGTGTTGTTGTCACAGAGTAGAGCGG
The DNA here is from genome assembly GCA_007115705.1 of Dactylis glomerata. Lineage (NCBI taxonomy): Eukaryota > Viridiplantae > Streptophyta > Magnoliopsida > Poales > Poaceae > Dactylis > Dactylis glomerata. Next base: position 1,396,083 of record QXEO01000186.1, read on the forward strand.
TACGGTATTTGACTAAGTGTCAAGTATGTGTGGCGCATATTGCGCATAATGCGCCACGCATAGTTTACACTTAGCCAAATATCGGAGCCGGCCTAGCTTCTTCCCCATTTTCCCTAACCCGCGCCCATCGCACAGCAAGCCCCAATCTCCCTCTGCCCTAACCCGCGCCCATCGCCCGGCGGCCTCCTTCCCCACCCCCCGGCAGCCTCCTTCCCCACCCCCGGCGGCCTCCTCTACCGCGGCAGCCTCCTTCCCCACCCCCCGGTGGCACAACATTGGCTCGCCCCCACCACCCCGGAGATGAGGCGGACCTAGGGTTCCAGGAGCAGGCGGCGGAAGGCCCCGACAAACTCTCCTCCTCTGCTCCGATCCGACGACTCGACCCAGCAAGGTGAGGAGCCACCGCCCTCCTCCTCCTCCTGTCCCTCTCCTCCGGTCTATGATTGTGCTTGTGGTGAATCGGCGTGGACTGCTTCATCTGTTCCTAGCAGTGCTTCGCTAGTCGCGCCTTTTTTTCGTTGAGAGGGTACCTTATTCTGATACTGCAAATTTGGTAAGCAACAATAATTCTTTGAGTTGTGCGATAAATAGCAGCTGCACTTGATCTAGCTACAACAGGAGTGAAAATATAGTCTTGATAAGCGATATGTGAATTTCGGATAAAATTTCACATATAATTGCACGACTGCTAGGCACAGTAGCTAAAATCTCACATTTACACAAGTGATGTAAACTGATTTTTGAATTTTTTTTTATATGTAGTACAATACATAGGGATCACTCAGCAAAAGAGCTTGCGGTTTAGTAGATATTAAAGATATGTAGGATTATTCAGTGTAGCACTTAGTTGTTTTCTGAGGAGATCATCTGTTCAAATAATATATGCACTTTCTTCATGTTGTATTCTTGCTGTAATATGTGTTCTTATCCATAATAAGGGCTACTCCTTTCTAAGAATTCATCTTATGAGTTGGGTTCCTCTTGTCTCCACACTTACATTCTTTGTGCTCCGGCTAGCTAAATTAATCTTTAAAAAAAGTATGCTGAAGGGTGCAAATATCAGTCCATTTTATGAGTTGGCTCACATGGATGCAGGTTTAATTTGATTGTTTGGCAGATAAAAAGTCACGATTTTAAACATATGTGTTCATTTTCTTTGAAACTCTTGGAAAGGATAGACTGAAATGTTTGAGAATATTATTGAAATTGATATATCATTCTTGCTGCACCAAACCTCTTAGTCATTATTCTAATCAGAATGGTACCTTCTAATTTTCACTATGTATTACAGTTAAGAATTAATTCTCCCCTGCATTTTTTGTTTGTTTGTGGAAAAGCTGTTTGTTACATATTGTAATTCATGCACTGCACAGTAGATAGTTTGCTATTTTTATGTCATGATTTTTGAATAAATAAGATACAATAACAGTACCTCAATCCACAGTTATTTCATGTTTTTGTTCGTTAGTGTTAATAAGATATGGTGTTCTCCTTCGTAACTCCTTGGTTATTGAGTGTGCACTAATATGGTTTTATAATGTTGAAGCAATGGAAACATTTTGTAGCATTTATCAAATGCTTGCTTGAGTTCTTATTTTCATTAGGTTTTTAGTTTCCTTTGATTAAACATAACTATGGCTATTTGAAAAGAAAATAGTGATATTGTCCAATTTAACATACCTAAAAAAGGTCTAAGTCCTACTGTTAGCAGAATGACTCCACACTCCACACGTTAAGAAAGTGATTAGCATGTTCTGAACTTAAAGAAAATGAAAAAAATATTTTTTTCCAAAAGTCAGAGGTTGGTTGGATGGATGGCTGTTGCCTGTTGAGATGTTCTGCTGATGCTTCTTTGCTGCTTCTGCTGATGTTGCTTCCTATGTGTATATGTGCACTGCTGATGCTGCTTTGCTGCTGATGTCTTCTTCCTATGTGTATATGTGCACTGCTGATGCTGCTTTGCTGCTGCTTTGCTAATGCTGGTGCTTTGCTGCAGCTTTGCTACTGCTGCTTTGCTGAATATGTGTATATGTGCACTGCTGCTGCTTTGCTGCATATGTGTATATGTGAATTGCTGGAATATGTGAATTGCTGGAATATGTGTATATGTGAATTGTTGCAGGTTATTTCTAAATGAGTTGCCCGTTTCTCCCGAAGTGTCAATTTACTTCCGTTTCGGTTGAGAAATGGGCACTCCTAGGTCAAAAAAACAGCAAAGGTCATGACGAATTTTTTGGTCAACTCTAGCTTAATTATTGTACTAATTAAATTATTGCATATTTTGTATGAAGTGCCGACATGTCGAGCGGAGACAAAGACGTCGGGGCTGGCCCTTCTCAGCCCATGAGCGTCGAAGAAGAAGCAAGAAAAGTGATACGTCTCCGATGTATCTATAATTTTTGAGGCTCCATGCTTGTTTTTGCACCATTTGCCTACTGTTTCGTTACACTTCGTGACACTTTTATGCATTTTCCGGAACTAACCTATTAACAAGTCACCACAGTGCTAGTTCCCTGTTTTCTGCTGTTTTTGTGTTTCAGAAGTGATACACAAGAAATATTCTCAGAATTGGACAAAACAAGTTCCTGAAGTCTTATTTTTTCCGGAAGCTTCCAGAGATCCGAAGAGGAGACGGAGTGGGGCCACGAGGTGGCCACACACCAGGGCGGCGTGGCCCAGGCCCTGGTCGTGCCCCCTACGTGTGAGACCACCTCGGTCCACTCCTGACGATGCCCCTTCGCCTATAAAGACCCCCCGACGGAAAAAACCTAAGTACCCGATCAATTTTCTAGAACACAGCGCAATCCGCCGCCGCCGTTGACCCGAAGATCGGGAGGGTCCAGAAGCTCTTCCCGGCACCCTGTCGAAGAGGGGAATCGCCACCGGAGGTCTTCTTCATCGCCATGCTTCCCTCCGGAGCGATGAGTGAGTAGTCTACCTTGGACTATGGGTCCATAGCAGTAGCTAGATGGTTGTCTCCTCCACCATGTGCTTCATGTTTAGATCTCATGAGCTGCCCTACATGATTGAGATCACCGTTATGTAATTCTACATGTTTGGTTTGTTGGGATCCGATGAATATTGGTGTTATAATTGAGTTGCTATACTGAAATATATCTTTTGTTATCTCTATGTTGTTTATGATCTTGCATGCTCTCCGTTGTTAGTAGCTATCTTGGCCGAGTAGTTGCTAGTGACTCCAAGAGGGGGTATTTATGCTCGATAGTGGGTTCATGCCTCTATTTAATCTGGGGGAGTGACAGAAACCTCTAAGGTTGTAGATGTATTGTTGCTACTAGGGAGAAAACAACATTCATATGCTCAAGGGCATATGCTTTGTTTACATTACACACTTTGCTTAATGCAATTATCTGTTGTTCGCAACTTAATACTTGTGGAGTTCTCGGATTGATTCGCCACAAGTAGATTATTGGTCATAGATGCAGTTGGATGGCGGTCTATGTATTTTGTTGTAATGCCCAGAGTAAATCGCATAGTGATCTTCTTGACATATCACGTTATCTTTATTCTATCAATTGCCCAACTGTAATTTGTTTACCCAGCATGTGTTATTTATCTTATGGAGAGACACCACTAGTGGACTGTGGACCCCGGTCCTATTTCCATCATATTACTATCACCTGTTTACTTTACTCGCACTGTTTACTTTACTCGCATACTTCTACTGTTTTCCACTCGATACGCTCATAACCTTTGTTTCAAGCAAACCGGTGAGATGACAACCTCATCGTAAGTTGGGAACAAAGTACTTGGTTGTGTGTGTGTAGGTTCCACGTTGCAGCTAGCAAAGCAAAGCTTGGATGATGCGCCATATATAAATTGTCCAAAGCTGTCGCTAAGCCAGTCTGCATCACCTTCAGTCGTATTGTCTGCTCTTCTCCTGATCGACATACCTTGGTTTCTTAACTGAGGGAAAACTTGCTGCTATCTTCATCAAACCTTCTCTTGGGGTTTTCCAACTGGCCGGTTATTTACTTCATTAACTCGGTAGCATCAAAAAACCAACCTAAAGTTTTGGCAGCTTGATGATGACTTGAGCAGGTCCGACAAGGAGTCCGAAGAAGCTGCGGCCGATGAAGTTGGCGAGGAGGCCGAAGAAGCTGCGGCCGATGAAGTTGACTCGAAGTCCAAATATGACTTCGAGGCCGAAGATGGCGACGACACCGGAAGCAGCAATGGCGACGAGGAGGATGGCACAAGTAGTCATGGTGGCGGTGACCACATGGACGTCGGTGGATCAGACGCCGCTGCTAAGAAGAAGAAGAAGAAGAAGAAGAAGAAGAAGAAGAAGGAAAGACAGGATCGGACGCCGCCGATACTCGGCACCAAGCTCGAAGAGTTCACGTATGTGAAACCGAGTGGCCAACCCATGGAGCCTGCGAAGCTTGCCGCTGGGTACGGCATACAGCTCGGGTGCATCGTGCGGGAGAGCATGAGCATCAACCAGAAGAACATAAGAGCTAAGGGCAATACGCGGTTGCGCGAGCTCCTCATTGGGAAGCTTCACAACCGGTACAAGTTCCCAGAGCCGTTCGATAACAAGAAGCTCAAAGGGAACAAGGTCAACAAGTTATCCCTCACGAGGATGAGCATAGCCTTGAGCAGCTGGAAAAGCCGAGTGAAGAAGAGGATTCTCGCCGGCAAAAGTTGGGAGGAGATAAAGAAGGCCGAGCCGATGCTCAACGAAGATGAGTTCATCAAGTTCAAGGATGCGTGCCTCACTCCGGAAGGTATCAAATGGACCGAGTGGGGAGGCGTATGCGGGACCTCAATATAGGTAACCAACGCTGCAGAGGCAGCGGTTACCGAGGAAAAAAGGCCATTTGGGCAAAGAAGGACGCCGAGTATGCCCGTCTAGAGAAAGAGAACCCGTGGCACAAATTCACGGACAAGCTGGTGATGCAGTTTGTCCGTGCCCACTACTATCTCCACCCGGATCTCAAGGAATTTGTTACCGACGACGATGATGTGAGGAAGTTCCAGAAAACGCTGGTAAGGAATTTACCGCGCATCTCGATCGAGTCGATATGCGTTCTAAATTTCTAAATGGCCATCTCTTTCCTTCTCTGTAGAGAATTGAAGAAAGGTCTTGTGCTTCAAGTGCGAGCTCATCCCAGGGGTCGACGGCAGACCCGCGATGGGACACGCCCTTCAACAGGGCGATAAACGTGATAAAGGGGAGAGCCAAGTCCTTGCCGCTGACTTCAGCTGGCCGTGTGGCCGGCTATGGTACGTACAACAAGGTTGGCGACTTCAAGAAAGAGGACCGCAAGGCGAAGAAAGAGAGGAAGGCCGCGGCAGCGGCGGCGGCGGCGACCGCAAGTGAAAGACGCGAAGTTGAGAAGCTCCGGGAGCAAATGCCGGACCTGATCGCCGAGCAAGTGCAACAGAAGCTCCGCGAGATCATTCCCGATGAGCTGTGGGAGGGGCTTGCTACTTGGAATGCGGCAGGTCGACGAGGACCGCTAGTGGTGCCCAGCATCTCCGGCAGCAACTCTATCTAGCACGTGTCGCCGGATGTGGTGACTCCCGATACCGCCAACGTCGAGGAGGCGCAGCCGGCGGCCGCTCCGGTGCCCCCTCCCGCCACCGCCAACATGAACGCGCACCCGGAGGTCGCTTTGGTGACACCACCTCCCGCCGACGCCAACATCGAGCAGCCGATCGCACCGGTGCCTCCTCCCGCCACAGCTAAGGCGCAACCGATGGTGCTTCGTCGTAAGGCATCTCAGCGGGAGAATGATACTGGTGTCTCGACATTAGCCGAGCTCAACGCCATCTCCAACGTAATGACTCCGGCCAGCACATTTCATTTCCTTTGCCTTTGATGACTATAGCTAGCCAGCGACATCTCACGATATGCATGCAAACTTGTTTTCCCACAGGACACACCTTGCACACTTTTGCATTTCGTGGACGGCGAGCTGAAGGATGTTGCCAAGGGCACAATCATTCAGCCAAATAGCACAATCATGCATCACAAGGAGATGGTCTCAGAGGTGTTCAAGGTCCGGCTGGCTCGGGTGTTGCCGGGATGCGAAGACATGGACCCCCCACCCAACCTCAAGGTGCCAATGAACATAAGACCCTTGCGGGTTGCTTCGGCTGGGTCTTGACATGGCTAAAGACCCAGATTCGGCTTGTGAAGGAACAACAAGTTACTCAGCCGCCGCCACGCATGCCTTGTTTGGAAAAAGTTACTGAGCCGTCGCCATGTTTGGCACCAGTTACTGAGCTAGCGCCGCCACGTATGGCGCCACCGCCTCGGCGGCCACAACAAGTTGTCTCCGCCAACACATCCTGTCACCAGAAGTTGTTGGCCGCCGCTTTACCGCAGCCACCACCAGCACCACATGGCAAGGCCGTCGCTGCAGCCTATCCAGTACTGGTTGAGGACATCAACGATGATGATGATGAGAACCCAGATAACTGGCTCAACACCGGCGCCACCGACTCTTTATTCATGCCAAACATGGAAGAACCCTACCATGTCCGCGAAGATCAAAATGCTTGCACCAAAGCTTGCACGCGTCTGGACTTCCATGGTGCCCTAGAGGAGATGCCTCCGGATGCTGGCGCCGCTGATCCTAAAGTCAATACGGGAAATATTTTTAGCCCCAACACACTCCATAAGGTGGTGAGCGGCGGTGATCAGTTGGCAACCGACCGTGGTGAGCAGTTGGAAACTGGTGGTCCCATCCAGAAGAAGCACCAGCATAAGAGAAACAAGAAGGATAAGCCGTCTGCGAGCCAGCAGCCGGTCGGTCTGAAGAGGCCCAGGGTTCACGATGACCCGATGTCACAACCCGCTAAGGGCACCTTGCAGGGCATAATTCATGAAGCTGGAAAACCGATTATGACTGAGGAGCAGGTTGCCCACGCGAGTGGAGCAATGGTGAACCTTATGCACGGTATTCTGTTTCTGGAGGAGGGCCTTCTTAAGGAAACAAATCCATCGTACCCCGTTTTCACGGTGAAGGTTCCAGTGGACGTGGGCTTCGTCGATGATCACCCCGCGGATATCTTCTTCATATCGTACGAGGACGTCTTCAAGCTTTTCAACGCCAAACAGCTGGACTATAACTTGGTCCGCCTATACGCGCTCCAGCGGGCGATGAAGGTCAACAGAGAGGAGAACCCTGGCGTCGCGATAGCGGACCCCTACTTCATGCGTGAAGGCATGTTGTTGAATCCAGCGAACCGTTCCAGAGCAAAGGAGTACCTCCAGAAGTTCCTACTGGACAACAAGAGTAAAAAAGACATTCTTCTTCCTTACTTTCCCAAGTAAGTGCACACTCGCTCGGCCGCCGTAATAACTTGTCATTTCTTAGTTTTCGATAGCTCCTTTTCCAACATTCTTTCGTTTCAACTGTTTTGCGCAGAGACATATACTGCACATTGATCCTCGTTGCCCCGAGGTACTCGGTAGCCGTCTACTTAGACTCGGGGCGTGAGGCGAAGACAAAAAACTACGCCTACATCAAGGGTGTTCTAGATGATGCTCTCGAGGGATACGCTAGGAAGGGAGGCGACTTCGGGGCGGGGGCGGAAAATGTCAAGGACGGCAGACACATGTTCAAGCACGTAATCAAGTTCCCCTGCGTCAAGCAGCCGCCTAACAGTGTCAAGGAGGCCTTCTACGCCCTCCATCACATGCGGGCGATCGTCCAGAATGAACACAGGCTTATGACGCCAGCTAGTGTCCGAGGATGGGCCGAAGAGCATGCAAGGATCGAGGACGCTGAACTTAGGGATGACTTCTTCCGCATCCAGAATCAGATTGCGACTATCTTGCAAGAAGATGTCATCACAAGGGGGGAACCTTGTCCTGCGCCAGACCGTTGGCTAAGCGCGAGATCGAAGACCGGCTCCGGAAATAGCGTGACACTAGGACATGGACAACGAAAGATTGCTACAAACCATTCCCGGAGCCATGTCAACCAAAGTCTTCATGATTCTTCCCAGTCGTTTTCGCGTGTATGTCAATCGTGTGTGCTTGAGTCATAAACTTTATCGTCTGCAACTCATTCCGGTGTGTGTCTGTGTGTGAGATGTAAACTTATAACTTGCCTTAGTCGAAAGCATCGTTGTTGGACTTATTTACTTTTGTATGCGGGATACTTATATGTAACTCTTTTCTTAGCTCGAATACTTTCCTTTTGTCGACATGCATGTGAATCCTTTGATTCTTTCGGTTGCATATGATATATGGCTTTGTCGACATATATAACTCTTTTCTTATAGCTTGAATACTATATATATGGCTTTGTCTACAGAGATGCCGAGATGCTATGTGGTGTACAAAGGGTGGGTACCAGGAGTCTACGATGAGTGGGAGGATTGCCAGAAGCAAGTGAACAAGTTCAGCGGTAACTCCTACAAAGGGTACCCGACGAGAGAGCTGGCGGAAGCTAGGTGGAGGATCCACCTCCTAGGAGAGCGGAGAAACAACAACCGGATGAAGACCTTGATGATCGTGCTCCCGGTCTTGCTCACCATTGCGGGTGTAGTCTACTCGGTCTTTTCGTAGTTTGGAAATTGGCTAAAGATGATGATCAACTTGTTGTAATGTGTAGTTTGTGTAATGTGTGAGATGCATGGACTTGGGCTATATATGCTCCAACACTTCTAATATTCGGGAACTTTGTCACTATTATGGTTCTAATTGTTTGTGATGATGATATATTTGTTTTCTACTGCATGATGTGTATTCTGCAGTTATATTTTATACCTATATATATTTTTATGTATTGCTGTGTATAAATACCAGAAAATATCAGTTTTTTCTGGACCTGTACGAAATATCAGTGGCGCATATCTGCAGTGGCTAGTGGCGCATATAGCAATATGCGCCACGCATAAGATACTAATGGCGCATATGCCATATGCGCCAGTTCGAACTATGCGTGGCGCATATTAAGATGCGCCACTGATAAATATGTACTAGTGGCGTGACAGTGGTGGCGCATCCCATATGCGCCACGCATAGTCCAAAATGGTGCGCCACTAATAGCCTTTTTTCTAGTGAAAACAGTACAAGATATGGAGCTAATTGACATTCAGCTCACTTTGCGCAGTCTAAAATAGTGAACGGTGGTCTATTTCCTATACAAAGCAGTCTAAAATAGTGAATGGTGGTCTATTTCATGTACAAAGCAGTCTATCTTCACCTTTAAAGCCAGCCAAAACATCTGCGTGATGGCAAAGAAAATGTATGTGATAAGCATCTGCATGTTTGAGCGCCAAAGCAGCTGCATTTCGAGAAAGTGTTGCGCCGAAATCGAGGCAAGGAGTCTATGCGCATAGAATCACTGCGAACATCGTGTCTTCTTGTCCCCTATACCTTTCCGCCATGGGCTCTAGCGGATTCTCTCTTCCCGCCAATGCCAACGGCGGGATGACGTGGTGCCCTCTTCCCGCCAGTCGTCGACGTGGCTGCTGCACTTTCCGCCAACGCAAAAGGCGGAAAGCTGTTTCCGCCACTCCCTACGGCGGCAACTCCGGTCCACCACACCCAAAGGTGGAATGGGCCACGTGTCGCTTTTCGGCGCTTCCACCGGGCCAAGATTGGCAATTACATTGGGCGGAGGTTATTTCTGACAAAATGATTGGGCAGAGGTCTATAATTGTAAAAAAATCGAGGGAGGTCTACTGCACACTCCATGCTGCAGAGCTATTGCCTGAACTGCTTCTGCACTTCCTCGCCGAGGTGGCTGATGGCGGTGCTGGCACATCTTGCAGTTGACATTTCAGGTGAGATTCTGAAACCAATATTGATTAAACTTGACTGTGTATGCTGACAAGTATCTGCTTGCTGCCTGCCAAAAATTCAGCCATATCATGAATCCTTGAGAAGTATACAGGAAGTCCTGGCCTGCAGAAAAACAAAGAGAAGTTTACCAAAGTTGGCAACGAAAATTATACCAAGGAGGCAGAAACAATCGATACTGATATTCTGAAGCTTCGGCCACAGGTCAGGTTCGAGATCATTGAGAAATGAGTCAAAGGACCTAACTCTTTAGTGGTAAGATCAACTATTGTGTGTGTATGAGGTTGATGATGGGCATCCCAAGCTTGAAGCTATGGTCAGTACTGCAACTTGGGCTGCAACTGCCGAAAGATCTGCAGGGTATATATCAGTAGAGATAAATGAAAGTATAATTCGAGCGCCGTTTTTTTTGGTTTGCACAAACATTATGCGCGGTGAAGCGGAAATCAGATCAGACAAATCATGTCAGGATATATTGTTTGATCATACAAATATCACATGCTATTGCGATGCGCAGGTATTTTGTGGTCCATGCACCTTATCTTTTCATGATGTGCTATCACAACTGGGGAAAAGATATTCATCCAGTAGGTTATAGCAAGGACAAGATATGGCTCAGATTGAATGATGGGTCATCTTGTGGCTGAGTATTCCTTTTGTAACCTTCCGGAAAAAGATTATTCTTTTTGTTTTATTATGGAAAGTCCATTCGCACGTGCCATTTTCTGGGAGAGACATCCCATCCTGTAAGCCATATATTCTTAGACTGCAGTGACCTGCAGTTTCCACAGAAGGTCTATCTACCGAGAGCTCACTGCGGATCACTTGCGAGCTACAGAGAGCTCACCACAGCAATGAAGGGGAGCCTTTACCATGAGTTCCAGACTGACCTCCCTGCAACTGAGGTGTGGGAGGTCTATGGAGGCCTCCTTATAGGGCAGTTGGTGCCTCAATTGCTTCCTGACATGCTCTCAAAGGTCGAGCTTGTTGACGGTGATGGCAGCGTCGGAACAGTCTTGCTTCTCACCTTCCCTCCTGGTTAGAACCTGAACACATACACTTCAGTTAGCCAAGGATAGTCTCTACTCTTTTTCTGGTTTGATATTATTTGCACCAAGCTGAAGGTAATTCCGTTTTGGTGATCCATTGTACTAGGAACTCCTGGATTAGAATATTACAAAGAAAAGTTCGTCAAGGTCGACAATGAAAATTATGTGAAGGAGGCGATAGTAGTAGAAGGAGGATTTCTGAATTATGGATTTACGAAGTATTTAGTGCGATTTGAGATCACAGAGAGAACAGAAGAGTTGTCCGTAATAAGGTCAACCATTGAATATGAAGTTGACGAGGAGCACATAAGCAATACATCCTTTGTCAGCACCAGTGCTGTAGCTGCTATTGCTGAGGCCATCACAAGGTATATTAAGGAGCAGAAAAGTTCTAAGCAAGCTCCCAAGGCAACCTCAGACAAACAATCACAGTGATGTGCCTGCTCTATAGTTTTCTATTAACTGCGTTACGGATTATGTTTCTTGGATAAATAGTTGTAATTTATTGCTGCAATGCCCTGTTAAATATTGTATACCATTTGGGTAAGAAAACCAAAGTTCAGGCTACTCCACACCAGAGACCTAGTAGCATTTGAATTTCTGATTTACTTTCAGCAAGGAGAGTGGCGTCTATCATTCTAGTATTATTTACATTACATATTCATATCAACTATGTGGTCTCTCTTGTGTAGTTCTAAACTGAATTCAACCATTGCACTTTATTATAAACCACTTAATATAGAATTGCAAATATTTAATACTGGCTAAATGGAGCTAACTGTAGGCAAATATTTGGTCTGAGGCTGGGGCACAGGGCTTAATGTACTGATGCTACTGGCTTAGTAGCCTTTTATGCCGTGTGTTGGGCGGCTTCTCTATGCCAATTTAACATATTTTTCCATTATTTTTAGTCATCGAGACAGCAACTTTATATTTTCTCAAATAGAGCAGCGCTGGAAGAAATCAAACTGACATTCTGAAACTAGTAAGTGGCAATATCAAGGATTTGGAAAAAAAATCTGTTGTGGTGGCCAATCGTTCTTGAAAAAAATGCCTCGCGGGATCTCATCATTGGTAAAGAATATATCCAGCAGCGCAAGACAGAATGGTCACCTCAACAGCATAGTTCGAAGGCATAATCCGCATCCTTGAGCAGTTTTAGAACCTTTAGGCCAGCCTTTGCCTTACCAATGTACGCCAGAACCAGGAGACAATTTTCCATCATCTCCTTAGTAACATAAATACTCCCTCCATTCCAAATTATAAGATGTTTTAGGTATTCTATATGAACTACATACGGACTGAAATGATTGAACCTACACACTAAAATGCATCTAGATACATACGTTTCCGAAAAAAGTTAAAACATCTTAAAATTTGGAACAGAGGTAAATATTTAACCGGCTAGAGCGTAACAACAGTCACTGCACCATGCCGTCTCTCCAATCCTGCATGCACCATGGTGGCCACGGCCTGGCTAGCATGCAAAACACCTGATTAGTATTTCCCTTGTTAGATTACACAAGAGTTATCAAGAAGATCCAAGAGTGTGTGACCACTAAGGATACATGATTCTATTCAACATGATGGAGCAAAAGTTTATCTCGTTCTTCCTTTCTTTGGATGAGACACAGCAGGCCCCTTCTCCTGTGAAACCAACTATGCTATCAATCATACAAAGTTGCTTAACTGAGTTACTAATTAAGTTAAGTATAGGTAATAATTGAACCAATACAACAAATTTGTATGCTAATGATGGTTTGTTGTGTTAAAATGTACAAATAAAGCCCTAAATATTTACCAGACTTGTTTCCAAGTAAAGTACAAAAAAGCTTATTTTAGCCCAAACAAAAAACACCTTCTTGGGTATTTCAGCTCAATCAAGAATATATTGCAGAAATATACATATATCCTAACATCGGAAATGATTATTGAACTTCTTTCTTCCTATATATTTGTTTTGTATAGTGATGAACATGACTATGCTTGTTCAAACACAATTGATTTAGTAATGCATCAGAAAGCTACACCGTCCATTTATAAATTCTACACTACGGAGTATAAATTAGACATGGTATCTTGTATCTTCACTGCTGATTATCCTCATATCATTCTGTGTAACCAAAAGTGTGTTTGACTCCTTAAATCTGGAACATTCAGGTGTACTTCGTTTTTTATTGCTCCATATCTTTGTAACCATCACCTCCAGGAATCCCCTGAATTACAAAACAAAAAAGCTGAAATCTCTCCGCACATCATCATATGTATCGTTAGGCCATCACATGAAAATAAAATACATTCCCCGAACCCAGAAATACTGATGCTTCGGGAAAAAAGTCATGTCGATAGATTGTACTAGTGAAATAGAAAAATAAAAGAGCTATGAAACTAGGGTAGTTAGCTGGGGTTGTAGATTTAGACGTTATATACACGTAATTAAAATGGCACCCGCTTTGTATCATGTTTAAAAAGAAGATGTCCACTTTGGTATCTCTTTAGTAGAACCCATCATTTTTGGGGAGGCCTTACAAATGTCAAAACAACTGTCGGAGACTCCTCTTACAGTTCTTCAGAAACAAATGTACACAAAAGTCTTGAAAATTACCTGCTACGTTTTTTTCCGAAAATATTGATAATTATCTGCTATGTGCTAGTCAAATTTCATTGTTTTTTTTTTTTTGCATTAATGTCAGGAGACTGGCATAAATAAAAACTACTGGAATTGTGGCAGAGAGAACCAGTAAAATAACTCAACATATTCAACCACGTAAAACAATTTAAAGGTTCTTCCATGCGGAATTATAGGTGGTTCTAGTCACTCCATGACTAGGATCAACTCAGGCTCATTTGTCTAACAATGATGCAAAATAAATGTACACGCTAATTACCGCAACAAAAAAGGCACTCAACTTGCAGTTTATCTTAAAAATGAGGCCTGACAGATTAATTAACATGGAAAAAGCAACTTTCACATGATAAGGTATAAATAGCACTTACAGTAGTGAACAAGGTGAAAGCTCCCCATGGATATAGTATACGAACAAAAACGAGTCATAATGATGTCCTTCGATGTAGTAGAACAGTGGCAATCTTCTAACAAGGTTAAATAGCATCTTCTCGTAGAAGCTGATTGCAGGTTGATTGTATGAAATGACATGCAAATATACACCCCTGCAATTGATGGTACCTGTAGCATATTTAATCACCTCCTGAACCAAGGATGATGCTGCATGTGGAAGTTCTTTTCATGGTTAGCAGAATTTGCAGAAAAATAAGTTTAGAGTTAAAATCCTGCAATAGGTACTAACCTATGCCAAGGTTTCTGTACCGATCTACCACGCCAAGCGTTAGTATATACACAAGAGTTGGGTCTTTCCACAAACAGTTGTTGCTAAACAAATCTTCAATCTGTAAATTAAGATCATTATTAGCTCTATTACGAGCATGTCAATAAAATCAGAAATTTTGTTTTCAGGACTTGCTGTACCTCAGTGTCTTGTGCAGAAACCATCTTGGTGGTAACAAACCCAACAAGTTCATCTGATCTGCTTGTGTCGACAGCACCCCAGGATATGATACCATTGCCATTAACAACATCCAAGAAGAAATCCCACTCGTACCTCAACAAGAAAAGGCACAACGAATCATTAAGGCAAACTTTAAGAGGAAATTACGCAGAAATCTAACAATACACTGTACACTGAAACAGTTTGGGAGCAATTTTACAATTTGGACATAACCGAAAATATCACAGTGCTAAAAGTTCAGTTCTTGTACCTTACAGGAAAGAGATCATGATGAATCTGCTCGAGCACTTGAAGATCCGAGAGCCGAATTGGGCGGTATTCAACAGTTGGTTGGAATTTAGATGTTGGGTCCAACATGAGTTGTTTTAAGCCTTGAGCTTTCCTAGAGACAAATTTCTCCACGACTCATCAGTGTGTCAGCCCCAGCATCCACAATGCCAATTCCTGTCCAAGCCAGCGTGAGTACCTCACGAATCCACCAATCGAGTAAATCGATTTCGCCATGAACGGCGTCAGGTAGGCCGTGAGAGGCCGAATCAGATGTAACCTAAATCTAATAGGTTGTGATGATTGATCGGAAACAGTTGGGCAGATGAGTGAGGCGCGGAGCTAACCTTGCCGAAGGACAAAGTCTGGGTTCTGATGAAGTGATGGGAGCGCTCTTTGGCTTGGTTCCTCGGTTCGATTTGGCGGGGGGCGTTGACGAAGAAGAGGAAGGCTGGGGACGCCGGCCGGAGAAGTGGGGATAGATCCGGAAGCGAATTGTTTGAGTTTTCAACTCTTGTTCGTGTAGCTTGAACGGAACTGAAATTGGCGCAAAACCTGCATTTTGTAGCTCTGCGCCCCAGCCTTTATTCATCGGCAAGGCTACAAATTATATGCTCTCTCCCACATACTACCTCAAGGCTTAAGGCTTAAGGCCTATATTTTTTTCAGAAAGTCAAACTATGTCAAGTTTGACTAAGTTTTTATCAAAAATCATTAATATACAAAATTCAAAATTAATATCATTAGATATATAGTGAAATATATTTTCATGTGGTATCTACAAAATATCATATTTGTTGATAGAATTTTCTAAAAGTTTGGTCAAACTTGACATAGTTTAACTTTCTGAAAAAAATATAGATCTTAAGCCTTGGGATGGAGGTAGTATTACTCTCCGTTAATATAAATATATCTATCACTAAAATATATCTAGATATATCTACATTAACAAAAAAAAATTATAGATCAAAGAAAGTATAATTGTTTGAGTTCATACAAATTATTTAGAATGTTGCCAATGTTTTTAGTCGGCCAACCGACAGACCGATCTGTCATCTGGCCCCTAAACTGTCCCGCGTTTCCATTCTTATCTACGCACCAAAAATATCACTATTACCCGAGCACATATGCTCCCGTTTTCTGGACCATCCGATCTTATCAAGATTGATGGTATAACCCGTGTATCCCGGCTGTATCTGTTGTTTCCTGTCCCACCTCTGTGCGACATTTATTCCTCCCGAGACGAACGGACGTCTCGTTGTACCGGTTCGGTCAGACGGTCACCCTTAATTACTCAAGTTTCATTCCCCACTTTTCCTCTGACCATGACCATGTCCACTTCATCTTCAACCTAAAGATTCGCACCTACGCAGGTCATCCATCCCCTTGTTCCATGCCCACGCTGTGGATCGAGGATCACCACTGCTATCTGCCGCCACGGTACCAGACGCGGTCTTCGGTACTACATGTGTAATTTGTTGGTTTATCCTTTTCTTCAGATCTTATGATTGTCGGACAGATGATGCGGTTTTTTGAGTGGCAGGATTCCTAGGTGGCCAACGAAAGAAGTCCAAATAACCCCCCTAAGTATCAGGTTTAGAACTCTAAACCCCCCTAACTTTGGATCGGGGCACTTAACCCCTCTAAGTATCCTATACCGGGTAAATTACCCCCTCAAACCGTTGTTAGCAGTATGGTAGAGCTGTTTTGATAACGTGGACAATGGTTTAGTATCCGTTGACGGTTTGGCTCAGTCTAAATCCCCAAATGCTTATGTTGGAATTATGCCCTAGAGGCAATAATAAAGATGTTATTATTATAAATCTTGTTCATGATAATGTTTATATTCCATGCTAGAATTGTATTAAGCGGAAACTTTAATACTTGTGTGGTTTATGAACAACACCGTGTCCCTAGTACGCCTCTATGGACTAGCTCATTGATTAATGATGGTTAAGGTTTCCTAACCATAGACATGTGTTGTCAATTAATAATGAGATCATATCATTAGGAGAATGGTGTGATGGACAGACCCAAATAAAGCAGAGCAATTAGATCGTGTCATCGTGTTCATCTTTGCGAAGCTTTTCCTATGTCATGTATTGTATTCCTTAGACCATGAGATAATACAACTCCCTAGTATCGGAAGAAAGCTTTGAAGTCATCAAACGTCATCCTATGTGAGGGTGATAATAAAGGTGTCTCTCAGGTGATCAGAAAGTACTTGTTGAGTTGTATGTATCGAGATGGAATTTGTCCCTCCCAAGTCGGAGAGATATACTTCGGGCCCACTCGGTAATCGATATCAACACCGCTTGCAAGCATGTGGTTAAGGAGTTAATCACGAAGTGATATCGGATTACGGAACGAGTAAAGTACTTGCTGTGAACGAGATTGAACTAGGTATGGTGATACTGACGATCAAATCTCGGGCGAGTAAAATATCGTGTGACGAAGGGAATACATATACGGGATTAATTGAATCCTGACATCGTGGTTCATCCGATATGATCATCGATGAATATGTGGGAGTCAATATGGGTTTCCAGATCCCGCTATTGATTATTGATAGAAGATCATGTCTGCATATTCTCGAACCTGTAGGGTCACACACTTAACGTGCATCGACGCTAGGATAGAATGGATAATTGGTTTATGAGTTTTAGTTCGGAGTCTCGGATGAGATCCAGGACGTCACGAGAGGTTCCGGAATGGTCCGGAGAATAAGATTCATATAAAGGAAAGCAGTTTTTGGATTCCGGAAAGGTTTCGGAGTTTATCGGTATTGTACCGGAAGGTTCTAGAAGGTTCCGGAGTGGGACCAACGTGGGCCCACTTGACGGAGGCCTGCGTGGGCCTAAGGGGAAGTGCCCTGGCCGCCTTGGGCCAGGTGCACAAGGCCCCTAAGGCCCAGCCGGCCAAGCCCAAGGGGAAACCCTAAAGGAAACTTCAAATAAGGAAAGGGGGGGAAACTTGTCCCCCACTCCTCCTTATCCAAGTCGGCTAGGGATTGGAGGAGGGGGCTATGCTGGCCGCCCAGCCCTCCATATAAGGGGGGGCAGGGGGCGCAGCCCTACCTCACCTGAAGACCCAAACCCTAGCCGCCCCTGCTGCCCTCCCTCTCTCTCTCTCGTGACTGCGCGTAGGCGAAGCCCTGCCGCAGAAACTCTCCACCATAAGCACCACGCCGTCGTGCTGCCGATCCAATCTATCTCTCCACCATACTTGCTGGACCAAGGAAGGAGGAGACGTCGCTGCACCACACGTGTGCAACTCTCGGAGGCGCCGCCACTTGCGGCGTAGGATCGGATCGGATCGCGAGGAGGAGAAGGCGAGTACGACTACGTCAACCACGTTCTCTTGAACGTTTCCGCTGTGCGAATCTTCAAGGGTATGAAGATCTCATCTACCTCTCTCGTTGATTACATCTCCTAGATTAGATCTTGGCTTTCTTGTTCGTTGCGTAGGAAAAATTTTGTTTACTATGCTACGAAACCCTTCAGTGGTATCAGAGCTAGATCTATGCGTAGATGTGTTTCACGAGTAGAACGCAACATGCTTGTTGCGGGCGTTGATGTTTTCTGTTGCAAACTTCTTGTTGTGTATCTCTTATGGCGCGGTATAGTGAGATCGAAGCGGTCCAAGCCAACTTTACGCGACCGCGTTTGCGAGACCGGCTCCGCACTTGACGTGTGGCTTGTTCCATACATGCGGCTGGTGGATGTCAGTTTCTCTCACTATAGTAGTCATGGGACTTACATCGGATGTTAGCAACCATAATATCACCGTTGTGGCTTTTCGTAGGTAAGAATCGTTCTTAGCTTGCTACTCCCATAAGCCACGTAAAACTTGCAACAACAAAGTAGAGGCGTCTAACTTGTTTTTGCAGGGAGTGTTTTGTGATATGGTATGGCCCAAGACATGATGAGTATGAATTGAGTTGTATGCAATGATCATGTTTTGTAATCTTTCACGACTTGCATGTCGATGAGTTCACAACCGGCAGGAGCCATATGGTTGTCTTTATAATTATGTATGACCTGCGTGTCAACTTCTTATACGCCATGTAATAGCTTTACTTTATCGCTAAGTAGTTAGCAATAGTTGTAGTTGCTATTCGTGGTGGAGGCAATCATGGTGGAGTGATGGAGATCATGCCGGCACGCACAAGATGGAGATCATGGCGCGGAGATTGGCTATACCATGTCACATAAAATTATATGCATGTGATGTTTATCCTTTTATGTATCTTATTATGCTTAGATCGCGACGGTAGCATTATAAGATGATTCCTCACTTAAAGATCAAGATAAAATTGTGTTCTCCCCTCGTATGCGTCGTTGCGAAAGTTCGTCGTTTTCAAGCACCTCGTGATGATCGGGTGCTATAAACTCTACGTTCACATACAACGGGTGCAAGCCAGTTTTGCACACGCGGAAAATACTTGGGTTTGACTTGACGAGCCTAGCATGTACAGACATGGCCTCGGAACACACGAACCGAAAGGTTAAACATGAGTCATATGAATGATATGATCGACACTGAGTTGTCCACCATTGAAACCACATCTCTTCTCGTGAAGATCGGATTAGGTGTGGTGAATTTGGATCGTGTTCACTAAACAACTTGAGGGATGTTGAATTTAGTGGGAGTTCATCTAGTAATTTGATTAAGTTGAACTAGTTATCATGAACATAGTCTAAATTGTACTTGCAATGTTGTAGATCAAATGGCTAAGTCCAACTTCAACTTCAACGTGTTTGCTGAGAAAGAAAAGCTTAAGAACAATGGGTCTAACTTCACCAACTGGTTCCGCAATCTGAGAATCATACTCGCTGGCGGACAAAAAGCCTATGTACTTGACAAAGCGCTAGGTGACACCCCTGCTGCAACTGCGAAAACTGAAGAACTTGCTGACTTCAATGCTCGTAGAGATGATTGTGATGTGATTATGAGTACCATGCTGTTTTCTATGGAACCGGAACTTCAAAATCGTTTTGAGAAGTACCGCGGGCCTTATGAGATACTTGAGGAACTGAAAACCATGTTTCAGACTCAAGCCCGTTCTGAGAGATATGAGATCTCTGAGAAGTTCTTTAACTGCAAGATGGAGGAAGGGAGTTCCGTTAGTGAGCACGCCATTAAGATGTCGGGCTACACTCAACGCCTTGAGCAACTGGACTGCAAGATTCCAGAGGAGCTCAAGATTGACAGAGTTCTGCAATCACTCCCTCCTAGCTACAAAGGTTTTGTAGTTACTCATAATCAAATTGGTTCCACTGATACGATCACTGAGTTCTTCGCTAAGCTGAAAGCTGCGGAGGTGGATATCAAGAAAGACAATCATGTGTTGATGGTCAACAAGACCACTAGCTTTAAGAAAGCTAAAGGTGCAAAGGGATCTTTCAAGAAAGGCAAAGGCAAGCACGTTGCCCCTGCTGAGAAGAAGCTCAAGTCTGGACCTAAGCCGGACACTGAGTGCTTCTATTGCAAGGTCAAGGGTCACTGGAAGCGCAACTGTCCGAAGTACTTAGCGGACAAGAAGGCTGGCACCATCAAAGGTATATTTGATATACATGTTATTGATGTCTACCTTACTAGCGCTCGTTGTAGTGCCTGGGTATATGATACTGGTTCAGTTGCTAATATTTGTAACTCGAAACAGGAGCTACGGAATAGACGGCGGCTAGCAAGAGATGAGGTGACGATGCGCGTTGGCAATGGATCAAAAGTTGATGTGATGGCCGTCGGCACGCTCTCCTTAGTTTTACCTTCGGGATTAGTTTTAAACCTTAATAAGTGTTATTATGTGCCTGCGTTGAGCATGAACATTATATCTGGATCATGTTTATTGCAAGACGGTTATTCATTTAAATCTGAGAATAATGGTTGTTCTATTTATATGAATAACATCTTTTATGGTCATGCACCTGTTGTGAATGGTTTATTTCTTCTGAATCTCGAAAGCAATGAAACACACATCCATAACATTGAGGCTAAAAGATGCAAAATAGATAGTGATAATCCAACTTTTTTGTGGCACTGCCGTCTAGGTCATATTGGTGTAAAACGCATGAAGAAACTCCATTCTGATGGACTTTTGGAGTCTCTTGATTTTGAATCATTTGACACGTGCGAACCATGCCTCATGGGCAAGATGATCAAAACCCCGTTCTCCGGAATAATGGAGCGAGCAACGGACTTATTGGAAATCATACATACCGATGTGTGCGGACCAATGAGTATTTCGACGCGCGGTGGATATCGCTATTTTCTCACTTTTACTGATGACTTAAGTAGATATGGGTATATCTATTTAATGAAACATAAATCTGAAACGTTTGAAAAGTTCAAAGAATTTCAGAACGAAGTGGAAAACCATCGTAACAGGAAAATTAAATTTCTACGATC
This sequence comes from Dactylis glomerata, assembly GCA_007115705.1. Taxonomy (NCBI): domain Eukaryota; kingdom Viridiplantae; phylum Streptophyta; class Magnoliopsida; order Poales; family Poaceae; genus Dactylis; species Dactylis glomerata. Next base: position 1,417,127 of record QXEO01000186.1, read on the forward strand.
CGATCGTGGAGGTGAGTATTTGAGTTATGATTTTCTCACGCATCTTAAAGCAAGCGGAATCGTTTCGCAACTCACGCCACCCGGAACACCACAGCGCAATGGTGTGTCTGAACGCCGGAATCGAACTCTATTAGATATGGTGCGATCAATGATGTCTCTTACAGATTTGCCGTTATCATTTTGGGGTTATGCATTAGAAACCGCTGCATTCACTTTAAATAGGGCACCATCTAAATCCGTTGAGACGACACCGTATGAACTTTGGTTTGGTGCTAAACCTAAGTTGTCGTTTCTTAAAGTTTGGGGATGCGAAGCTTACGTCAAGAAGTTGATGCCGGACAAGCTCGAACCCAAAGCGGAGAAATGCGTCTTCATAGGATACCCTAAGGAAACGATTGGGTATACCTTCTACCACAGATCCGAAGGCAAAGTGTTTGTTGCAAAGAACGGATCCTTTCTTGAGAAGGAGTTTCTCTCGAAAGAAGTGAGTGGGAGAAAAGTAGAGCTAGACGAGGTTATTGAACCTTCTCTCGAGTTGGAGAGTAGCGCAGCACCAGAAATTGTTCCGGCGCCGCCTGCATCAACAAGAGAGGAAGCTAATGATAAAGATCATGAAACTTCAAACGATGCTACTACTGAACTTCGCAGGTCGACAAGGTCACGTGCCACTCCTGAATGGTACGGCAACCCTGTCTTAACCGTCTTGTTGTTAGACAACAGCGAACCTGCGAACTATGAGGAAGCAATGATGAGCCCAGACTCTGAGAAATGGCTAGAGGCCATGAAATCCGAATTGGGATCCATGAGCGAAAACCAAGTGTGGACTTTGGTGGATCCTCCTAGCGACCGTAAGGCCGTTGAGTGCAAATGGATTTTCAAGAAGAAAACGGACGCGGATGGTAATGTTACTGTCTATAAAGCTCGGCTTGTCGCAAAAGGTTTTCGGCAAGTTCAAGGTGTTGACTACGATGAGACTTTCTCTCCCGTAGCGATGTTTAAGTCCATTCGGATTTTATTAGCAATTGCTGCGTTTCATGATTATGAAATATGGCAGATGGATGTCAAGACTGCGTTCCTCAATGGCAACATTGATGAAGAGTTGTATATGATGCAGCCCGAAGGTTTTGTCGATCCTAAGGATGCTAATAAGGTGTGCAAACTTCAGCGTTCCATTTATGGACTGAAGCAAGCATCTCGGAGTTGGAACCTTCGTTTTGATCAAGTGATCAAGAGTTTTGGATTTGTTCCAAATTGCTACGAAGCTTGTATCTACAAGAAAGTGAGTGGGAGCTCGGTGACATTTTTAGTACTATATGTGGATGACATATTGATTATTGGAAATGACATCGATATGCTTAACGATGTGAAGAGTTATTTGAATAAATGTTTTTCAATGAAAGACCTAGGGGAAGCTGCTTATATATTAGGCATCAAAATCTATAGAGATAGAGAAAGACGCCTAATAGCTTTAAGCCAAAGTACATATCTGGACAAAGTTCTGAAGAGGTTCAGAATGGATAAAGCAAAGAAAGGTTCATTGCCCATGTTGTCAGGTAAGATATTGAGCAAGGCTCAGTGTCCAGCTACGGTAAAAGATAGAGAAACTATGAGCAAAGTGCCATATGCCTCGGCCATAGGTTCTATTATGTATGCCATGCTGTGTACTAGACCGGATGTGTCCAATGCTCTTAGTTTGACGAGCAGATACCAAAGTGATCCAGGAGTGGAACACTGGACAGCCGTAAAGAACATCCTAAAGTATTTAAATAGGACTAAAGAAATGTTCTTGGTCTATGGAGGTGACGAGGAGCTCGTCGTAAAAGGTTACGTCGACGCTAGCTTCGACACCGACCCGGATGATTCTAAATCTCAGACAGGATACGTTTATATTTTGAATGGTGGAGCTGTGAGCTGGAGAAGCTGCAAGCAAAGCGTGATCGCGGGATCTACAACAGAAGCGGAATACATGGCTGCTTCGGAAGCATCAAGTGAAGGAGTTTGGATCAGAAACTTCATCACTGAGCTTGGTGTGGTTCCAAATGCCTTGGACCCACTGGAGATATTGTGCGACAACACTGGCGCCATAGCACTGGCTAAGGAACCAAGATATCATCCAAAAACCAAGCACATCAACCGCCGTTTCCATATAATTCGAGATTATATATCAGATGGAGATCTGAAGATTAGCAAAGTACATACAGATCTGAATGTCGCAGATCCATTGACTAAACCTCTTCCACGAGCAAAACATGATCAGCACCTTAATGCCATGGGTGTTAGATTGTTGCCAGATGTAAACTAGATTATTGACTCTAGTGCAAGTGGGAGACTGTTGGAATTATGCCCTAGAGGCAATAATAAAGATGTTATTATTATAAATCTTGTTCATGATAATGTTTATATTCCATGCTAGAATTGTATTAAGCGGAAACTTTAATACTTGTGTGGTTTATGAACAACACCGTGTCCCTAGTACGCCTCTATGGACTAGCTCATTGATTAATGATGGTTAAGGTTTCCTAACCATAGACATGTGTTGTCAATTAATAATGAGATCATATCATTAGGAGAATGGTGTGATGGACAGACCCAAATAAAGCAGAGCAATTAGATCGTGTCATCGTGTTCATCTTTGCGAAGCTTTTCCTATGTCATGTATTGTATTCCTTAGACCATGAGATAATACAACTCCCTAGTATCGGAAGAAAGCTTTGAAGTCATCAAACGTCATCCTATGTGAGGGTGATAATAAAGGTGTCTCTCAGGTGATCAGAAAGTACTTGTTGAGTTGTATGTATCGAGATGGAATTTGTCCCTCCCAAGTCGGAGAGATATACTTCGGGCCCACTCGGTAATCGATATCAACACCGCTTGCAAGCATGTGGTTAAGGAGTTAATCACGAAGTGATATCGGATTACGGAACGAGTAAAGTACTTGCTGTGAACGAGATTGAACTAGGTATGGTGATACTGACGATCAAATCTCGGGCGAGTAAAATATCGTGTGACGAAGGGAATACATATACGGGATTAATTGAATCCTGACATCGTGGTTCATCCGATATGATCATCGATGAATATGTGGGAGTCAATATGGGTTTCCAGATCCCGCTATTGATTATTGATAGAAGATCATGTCTGCATATTCTCGAACCCGTAGGGTCACACACTTAACGTGCATCGACGCTAGGATAGAATGGATAATTGGTTTATGAGTTTTAGTTCGGAGTCTTGGATGAGATCCAGGACGTCACGAGAGGTTCCGGAATGGTCCGGAGAATAAGATTCATATAAAGGAAAGCAGTTTTTGGATTCCGGAAAGGTTTCGGAGTTTATCGGTATTGTACCGGAAGGTTCTAGAAGGTTCCGGAGTGGGACCAACGTGGGCCCACTTGACGGAGGCCTGCGTGGGCCTAAGGGGAAGTGCCCTGGCCGCCTTGGGCCAGGTGCACAAGGCCCCTAAGGCCCAGCCGGCCAAGCCCAAGGGGAAACCCTAAAGGAAACTTCAAATAAGGAAAGGGGGGAAACTTGCCCCCCACTCCTCCTTATCCAAGTCGGCTAGGGATTGGAGGAGGGGGCTATGCTGGCCGCCCAGCCCTCCATATAAGGGGGGGCAGGGGGCGCAGCCCTACCTCACCTGAAGACCCAAACCCTAGCCGCCCCTGCTGCCCTCCCTCTCTCTCTCTCGTGACTGCGCGTAGGCGAAGCCCTGCCGCAGAAACTCTCCACCATAAGCACCACGCCGTCGTGCTGCCGATCCAATCTATCTCTCCACCATACTTGCTGGACCAAGGAAGGAGGAGACGTCGCTGCACCGCACGTGTGCAACTCTCGGAGGCGCCGCCACTTGCGGCGTAGGATCGGATCGGATCGCGAGGAGGAGAAGGCGAGTACGACTACGTCAACCACGTTCTCTTGAATGTTTCCGCTGTGCGAATCTTCAAGGGTATGAAGATCTCATCTACCTCTCTCGTTGATTACATCTCCTAGATTAGATCTTGGCTTTCTTGTTCGTTGCGTAGGAAAAATTTTGTTTACTATGCTACGAAACCCTTCAGCTTATTCTCGCCCGCAACCCGATGATAAGTCCATTTTGCATCACTATTTTATATCATAATTTACTGTTATTTATTGATATATTTCACATTTAGATATGATACTTATGTTATTTCCTCTGTTTTTACATGTTTGATGATCATTGGAGGATTTGCTGCCGGAGTCAGGATTATACTGGAAAAAGGACCGTTAAGACACCATGTTTCGGAAGATCAGGAAATTCCAGAAAAATATCAGAAAATTATATTTTGCTAGAAGACTGATGGCTGGCGTGTAGTTGATGATGATGATTATAACCAGTCAGTTGAGGAACCCCAAGCGGAAGGTATGATGAGCACAGCAGCAAGCTTTTCCCTCAGTTAGAAACCAAGGTTTATCGTTCAGGAGAAGAAAAAGCCAATACGATTGAAGGTGATGCCTACTAGCTGCGTGATGCTCTAACAAGGGCGCCGTTAACGATAACTTGTTAGCGCGTCTTCAACCAGTAGCAACGTAGAACCTGCACACACACAACCAAATATTTTGTTCCCAACTACGATGAGGTTGTCAATTTCACCGGTTTGCTTGAAACAAAGGGTATGAGCGTATCGAGTGGAAAACAGTAGAAGTATGCGAGTAAAGTAAACAGTGCGAGTAAAGTAAACAGGTGATAGCAAAATGATGGAAATAGGACCGGGATCCACAGTTCACTAGTGGTGTCTCTCCATAAGATAAATAACACATGTTGGGTAAATAAATTACAGTTGGGCAATTGATAGAATAAAGATAACGTGATATGTCAAGAAGATCACTATGCGATTTACTCTGGGCATTACAACAAAATACATAGACCGCCATCCAACTGTATCTATGACTAATAATCCACTCACGGGGATATCATCCGAACACCCCATGAGTATTAAGTTGCGAACAACAGATAATTGCATTAAGCAAAGTGTGTAATGTAAACAAAGCATATGCCCTCGAGCATATGAATGTTGTTTTCTCCCTAGTGGCAACAACACATCTACAACCTTAGAGGTTTTTGTCACTCCCCCAGATTAAATAGAGGCATGAACGCACTATCGAGCATAAATACCCCCTCTTGGAGTTACTAGCAACTACTCAGCCAAGATAGCTACTAACAATGGAGAGCATGCAAGATCATAAAAAATATAGAGATAACATAAGATATATTTCAGTACAGCAACTCAATCATAACACCAATATTCATCGAATCCCAACAAACACAACATGTAGAATTACATAACGGTGATCTTAATCATGTAGGACAGCTCATGAGATCTAAACATGAAGCACATGGTGGAGAGGACAACCATCTAGCTACTGCTATGGACCCATAGTCCAAGGTAGACTACTCACTCATCGCTCCGGAGGCAAGCATGGCGATAAAGAAGACCTCCGGTGGCGATTCCCCTCTCTGGCAGGGTGCCGGGAAGAGCTTCTGGACCCTCCCGATCTCGGGTCGACGACGGCGGCGGATCACGATGTGTTTCTGGAAAATTGATCGGGTCTTTAGGTTTTTCCCGTCGGGCGGTCTTTATAGGCGAAGGGGCATCATCAGATGTGGACCGAGGTGCTCTCACACATAGGGGGCGCGGCCAGGGGCTGGGCCGCGCCGCCCTGGTGTGTGGGGCCCTCGTGGCCCCACTCCGTCTCCTCCTTGGTTCTCTGGAAGCTCTGGTGGATTTCTGGATGTTTGGCCTTTGTTTCGTCCAATTCCGAGAATATTTCCTGTGTAGCTTTTCTGAAACACAAAAACAGCAGAAAACAGGGAACTGGCACTGTGGCGACTTGTTAATAGGTTAGTTCCGGAAAATGCATAAAAGTGCCACGAAGTGTAACGAAACATTAGGCAAATGGTGTAAAAATAAACATGGAGCATCAAAAATTATAGATACGTTGGAGACGTATCAAGCATCCCCAAGCTTAACTCCTGCTCGTCCTCGAGTAGGTAAGTGGTAACAAAAGAAATAATTTTTGAGGTGACATGCACCTACACAATCTTGATCATATATATAAGCATTTGTGAGGTGGGATCATAACAACTTAAAATATGGGCATGAAAGATATAATCTTGACAATAAAAACTTAGCAACCATGTTATAAACATGAAAGTGAACACAAATAAAAGATCATGAAAATGAAACAATGAAAGTCAAACATGTGATCAAATCATAAGGAAAAACATATAAATGGTTTTCCGCTTGTCCTTCATGGAGAGCAAAACATAAATGCACAGGACACCTTCAAGTTTAAAAGGGCGACTAGATACAAATAATTTGAGAACAAGTGAAACCAACAATATGAATCAATCAATGAAAACTTTGGGACAATGCATATTATACTAAGAGTGACAACTATGCTCTCTTAATGGTGCATAAAGATAGAAGACGGTGACTCAACATAAAAGTAAAAGAAAGGCCCTTCGCGGAGGGAAGCATTGATTGCAAGTTTTATAACCTTCAAAAATTATGGTACGTACCGGCTTTGAGCTCTCATTGCCCCCATCATAAGCATCTTGAATGGTTAAAGTTAATGCGAGAACAATTATGATGCATATGCTTGACAAATCATAAGTCAAAAACCTCGTGTCCCGTGAATATGAGTACCCAAACCTCATGCTACTTTACTTAGAGTCCCAAGCAAGGCTCTTGTCATTGTAAATATATGCGTATCATTGAGAACCGCCAACGGGTACCTCCGTGCCCGATGACATGGAACAAGCCCACATCAAAATGACAGGACAAGCAGACAATGAACACCTCGACATCTCTTTTATTTGCCATTTGTTTAGCTTTTTATTTTGAGATGCGTCGTCGAATGTCCACTATGGGTATGCTGCAAATTTCTACCATGAATTATGCATAGCTTAGATTGGTGGCCCAGGCGTTTCCCTAACACATATACAAACTCCATGATCCCTGCAAGATTCCCAATTCGTTTCACACCGCGGGCATCTATAAACAAAAGATCACGATATCAACTCAAATAAGAAGTGCAATGTTGAAAGCTTGCCCCATGACAGCATGGTTGGGCTAGTATCCAACTTACAACTTGCAAGCATAACAACTCAACATAAGAGACCACAATGTCAAATTTTTAAGAACAAGAAAAAGTAAAGTGTGCCTTCCGGTTTGTGAGAGCTTTACTGACCAATTTTCGCATAACACTGGTAAGAGTTTAATTGAAGAGAAAATAAAAGAAGTCAAATTTACTTGGAATAGCAAGTTGCTAATAGGTATGTATGGTGGACACTTTGGAAAACTTGGTTTTTAGGAGTTGGATGCACGAGTAGACCTCATACTCAGTACAAGGCGAGGGCTAGCATAAGACTGGGAGCGACCAACTAAGAGAGCAATAATGGCCATAATCATGCAAAGCGACAAAGCGACATTAAAAAAAGCATAAGATGGCATCAAAAGTCAAAAATTAAATGATCATAGAGGCTATTGGCGACTTGTAAGAGTCTAACATGTATAAGCATGCGCCAAGTCAACCCAAATAAAGCATCAAGGAGAAAACCAAAATAATGCTTCCAAACGATAAAAACAACGCATGATTTTTTTCAATGGCTCATTAAGCAATCAGTTATTTGAGACAAGTCATGCTACAGCAAAACCACTAAGCATACTATCAAAAAGACATCAAGCATGACATGAAAAAGCCTAAGCCACAGTCTACACAAGCTCCTTCTTGTTCCACTTTTTTGCATAAAACTTTTTCTCTTTTCCAACACCATTTGAACTTTTTTAATCCAACTCTTTTGAGGAAAACCAACATGGTCCAGAGGCAAAAATACACCTTGATAAACAAATATAAGAAGATCTGAACACAAATCAAGGCGAAAACGAAAACCAAAAGCAGTAGCAGAAAAAGAAGAACACTCGGTTTTTGATAAGAGTGAAAACTAGAGCGTTCTTGGCAAATGAAGAGCAAGGCAACTTCTCCAAAAGAAATTTGTTGGGGTCCAACCATTTATTGCAGAAAACAAAACAAAACTAACAATAAAAACTAAAACAACTGACGCTCCAAGAAAAACACATAGTGCATGAAGCAATAAAAATATAGTGTCTTGAAAGGTGACCTGATTTTTGCCGATGAAGAAGGGGTGCCTCGGGGGCATCCCCAAGCTTTGACGCTTGTACTTCTTGGATATTTCTTGGGGTGATGCATGGGAATACCCAATCTTGAGCTTTTGTCCATTCTTCAACTCATCTCATCATTCTCCAATCCCTACACTTGAAAACTTCCTTCATACAAAACTAAACACAAATCTATTAGCAACATTAGTGTAAGCATATCATATAATCAACCTATTTTTTGCTTCAGGTTTCAACCCAAAACCACCACATATTAAGCATATACTACTGTAGCAACTTCCCCAAAAGTTCCGTGATCAAAAGAACTAAAAAAGAAAGCGATAAAGCGGCAAAAATGAATAGTGGCAGAAATCTGTCAAAATAGAACAGCTGATGAAGGCCGATTTTTTAAGGTGTCTTTTGTTGCTCAAATCAAAAAGTGTTCAACTAATGAAAGTTTTGATATAACCTGGGGCATATGCACAAGAAATCGCAGATCCAAAAGATATACAGAGAATGTTTACAAATTTTTACGGTGCAGCACCGAAAACAGTTTCAGGACAGCAACATCCCCAAATCTTTACCTCACTCAAATTAGAGGCTTCTCTTGGCACAACAATAAAATAAAATGATAAGGAGAGGTCATTACAGTAGTTATGACTTCCAAGACTCAAATAAAAGAAAAAGTACTGAAAATAAAACATTGGATTATCTCCCAAGAGTGCTTTTCTTTAACGCCTTTGAGCTAGGCGCAGAAAATTGCAAATCAAGTATTTTTAGAAGGAGCATTAAGATCAAATGCAGAGGTCTTGTCAATAAGGCATTGTATTTCATCCACATAAGTTTTTGAAAACCCTTTGTGATCACGCTTTGGTTCACTCAAATCACTAAAAAGATTTTTGGGACAGATCCAGTCAAAATTATTTTCGAAAGCTTCATACAATCCCAAGAGCTTGCTAGGTATAGGTATTTCGGTTCCTTCATTGTTTGTACTAATAACCTTTATGGGTGAACCGAGTTTTTTAAAACGCTTAAGAACTTTCCTAGCTTCAATAGCAACATCTCTAAATTCTATGCGCAAAGTTTCCAAGATAAAAGCTTTCTTTTCGGGATCCTCAATTTCATGAAGCTTAAGGAACATGTATTGCATAAAAGGATTAAGGCTAGCAAATCTAGCTTCCAACATGTGAATTAAATAACCAGAAGCAACTTCAATACTAGGGGCTAGCTCAACCAAAGACTTTTCCTCAACTTCTTTATGCATACTAATGTGATTAAAGAACTCCTCAATGTTATCTTTCCCAATTATTGAACCACTACCTACTGAGAGGTCCTCCAAAACATACTTAGGGAACAACATGATGAACAGATGTAAAGAAATAAAAACTACCAAGGATTCTAATTTTTTTGGGTTTTTGATAAAACAATGCAAATAATAAAATAGAGTAAAAGCAAAATAATAAAACAAAGTAAAGGATGTGCGTGCGAAAAACTCCCCTTGCAGCAGTCTTCTTTTTCTTCCCCGGCAACGGCGCCAGAAAAGGGCTTGATGGCTGGCGTGTAGTTGATGATGATGATTATAACCAGTCAATTGGGGAACCCCAAGCGGAAGGTATGATGAGCACAGCAGCAAGCTTTTCCCTCAGTTAGAAACCAAGGTTTATCGTTCAGGAGAAGAAAAAGCCAATACGACTGAAGGTGATGCCTACTAGCTGCGTTCATGCTCTAACAAGGGCGCCGTTAAGGATAACTTGTTAGCGTGTCTTCAACCAGTAGCAACGTGGAACCTGCACACACACAACCAAATACTTTGTTCCCAACTTACGATGAGGTTGTCAATCTCACCGGTTTGCTTGAAACAAAGGGTATGAGCGTATCGAGTGGAAAACAGTAGAAGTATACGAATAAAGTAAACAGTGCGAGTAAAGTAAACAGGTGATAGCAAAATGATGGAAATAGGACCGGGATCCACAGTTCACTAGTGGTGTCTCTCCATAAGATAAATAACACATGCTGGGTAAACAAATTACAGTTGGGCAATTGATAGAATAAAGACAACATGATATGTCAAGAAGATCACTATGCGATTTACTCTGGGCATTACAACAAAATACATAGACTGCCATCCAACTACATCTATGACTAATAATCCACTCACGGGGATATCATCCGAACACCCCATGAGTATTAAGTTGCGAACAACAGATAATTGCATTAAGAAAAGTGTGTAATGTAAACAAAGCATATGCCCTCGAGCATATGAATGTTGTTTTCTCCCTAGTGGCAACAGCACATCTACAACCTTAGAGGTTTCTGTCACTCCCCCAGATTAAATAGAGGCATGAACCCACTATCGAGCATAAATACCCCCTCTTGGAGTTACTAGCAACTACTCGGCCAAGATAGCTACTAACAACGGAGAGCATGCAAGATCATAAACAACATAGAGATAACATAAGATATATTTTAGTACAGCAACTCAATCATAACACCAATATTCATCGGATCCCAACAAACACAACATGTAGAATTACATAACGGTGATCTCAATCATGTAGGGCAGCTCATGAGATGTAAACATGAAGCACATGGTGGAGAGGACAACCATCTAGCTACTGCTATGGACCCATAGTCTAAGGTAGACTACTCACTCATCGCTCCGGAGGCAAGCATGGCGATGAAGAAGACCTCCGGTGGCGATTCCCCTCTCTGGTAGGGTGCCGGGAAGAGCTTCTGGAGCTGGGCCACGCCGCCCTGGTGTGTGGGGCCCTCGTGGCCCCACTTCGTCTCCTCTTCGGTTCTCTGGAAGCTCCGGTGGATTTCTGGATGTTTGGCCTTTGTTTCGTCCAATTCCGAGAATATTTCCTGTGTAGCTTTTCTGAAACACAAAAACAGCAGAAAACAGGGAACTGGCACTGTGGCGACTTGTTAATAGGTTAGTTCCGGAAAATGCATAAAAGTGCCACGAAGTGTAACAAAACATTAGGCAAATGGTGTAAAAACAAGCATGGAGCATCAAGAATTATAGATACGTTGGAGACGTATCAAAGACTGAAGAAGCCAGAAGGAGGAGGCGAGAGGAGCCTGCTGGCGCGTGGGTGACGGCGCCAGAAGATTCCTTGTGCGTGGTGAATAACCAGCCCGTTGGGAACCCCAAGAGGAAGGTATGATGAGTATAGCAGCTAGTTTTCCCTCAGTTAAGAAACCAAGGTTTATCGTTCTTGGAGAGGAGAGACAAACGACTGAAGGTGATGCTTGCTAGCTTGCGGCAGCTTCGGGCAATTTATATATGGCGCCTCGTCCAAGCTTTGCTTGCTAGCTGCAACGTGGAACCTGCACACAACACAACCAAGTACTTCGTTCCCAACTTGCGATGAGGTTGTTAATCTCACCGGTTTGCTTGAAACAAAGGTTATGAGCGTATCGAGTGGAAAACAATATAGTATGCGAGTAAAATAAACAGTGCGAGTAAAGTAAACAGGTGATAGCAATATGATGGAAATAGGACCGGGATCCACAGTTCACTAGTGGTGTCTCTCCATAAGATAAATAACACATGCTGGGTAAACAAATTACAGTTGGGCAATTGATAGAATAAAGATAAACGTGATATGTCAAGAAGATCACTATGAGATTTACTCTGGGCATTACAACAAAATACATAGACCGCCATCCAACTGCATCTATGACTAATAATCCACTTGTGGTGAATCAATCCGAGAACTCCACAAGTATTAAGTTGCGAGCAACAGATAATTACATTAAGCAAAGTGTGTAATGTAAAAAAAGCATATGCCCTGGAGCATATGAATGTTGTTTTCTCCCTAGTAGCAACAACACATCTACAACCTTAGAGGTTTCAGTCACTCCCCCAGGTTAAATAGAGGCATGAACCCACTATCGAGCATAAATACCCCCTCTTGGAGTCACTAGCAATTACTCGGCCATGATAGCTACTTACAACGGAGAGCATGCAAGATCATAAACAACATAGAGATAACAAAAGATAATATTCAGTACAGCTACTTAATCATAAACACCAATATTCATTGGATCCCAACAAATCAAACATGTAGAATTACATAACGGTGATCTCAATCATGTAGGGCAGCTCATGAGATCTAAACATGAAGCACATGGTGGAGGAGACAACCATCTAGCTACTGCTATGGACCCATAGTCCAAGGTAGACTACTCACTCATCGCTCCGGAGGCAAGCATGGCGATGAAGAAGACCTCCGGTGGCGATTCCCCTCTCCGGCAGGGTACCGGGAAGAGCTTCTGGACCCTCCCGATCTTCGGGTCGACGGCGGCGGATCACGATGTGTTCTGGAAAATTGATCGGGTACTTAGGTTTTTTCCGTCGGGGGGTCTTTATAGGCGAAGGGGCGATGTCAGAGGAGGGGCCAGGCGCCCTCACACTATGGCGGCGCGGCCAGGCCCCTGGCCGCGCCAGCCTGGCGTGCGGGGCCCTGGTGGGCCCCCTCCTACTCTCCTTCAGATCTCTAGAAGCTTCTGGGTAAAATAAGACTTCGGGAACTTGTTTCGTCCAATTCCGAGAATATTTCCTGTGTATCACTTCTGAAACACAAAAACATGAGAAAACAGGGAACTGGCACTGTGGCAACTCGTTAATAGGTTAGTTCCGGAAAATGCATAAAAGTGCCGCAAAGTGTAACGAAACAATAGACAAATGGTGTAAAAACAAGCATGGAGCATCAAAAATTATAGATACGTTGGAGACGTATCAGAGCCACAGGGTGGGCTCACCCACAGGGGGCGTGGGCCCATCCCTGGCCGCGCCGCCCTGTGGTGAGGCCACCCTGGCCCACTACTGCCATCGCCCCTTCGCGTATTTGATCATCCCCGAAAACCCAAGTCAAGGGGGGCCTCAGAGATAGACACCGCTGCCTCTGCGGGGCGGAAAACACCAGAGAGAGAGAAAAGCTCTCCGGCAGGCAGAAATATGCCGGGGGAAATTCCTTCCCAGAGAGGGGAGATCGTCGCCATCGTCATCATCATCACGCTGGACTTCATCGGGATCATCATCATCCTCACCACCAGCACCTTCATCTTCACCATCACCACGCCATCCCGCTGTAACATCTTGGGTTGAATCTTGTCAAATTCTTAGGGGAAACTTTCCTGGTGTTGATTACTCTTGTGGTTGATGCTATTGAGTGGAACCGTTGAATTAAGGTTTATGTTCAGATTGTTATTTACTATTATTTCACCTCTGATCATGATCCATATGATGTCTTGTGAGTAGTTCATTTAGTTCTTGAGGACATAGGAGAAGTCAATATGTTAGTAGTGGAATTATGTTGAGTAATATTTAATGGTTTGATATTTATTTATTGTGGTGCTATTTCACTAGTGGTTTCATGTGAACGTCGACTACATGATACTTCACCATTTATGGGCCTAGTGAGATGCATTGTGTATTTGGCTACCAATTGTAGGGTTGCTGGAGTGACAGAAACCTAAACCTCCGTTGGGAAACCATTGCACCAGGGAGCGTAGGATCTTAGAGCTTAAGCCTGTGGTTAGATTTATCTTAATTACTTTCTTGTATTTGCGGATGCTTGCAAGGGGTATAATCATAAGTGTGTATTTATCCTAGTAAGGGTAGTGCGCTAGCACAGGTTCACCCCCATAACACTTATCAAACTAATAAAGATTATTTAGCGGCATGAAGCGAAAGCAATTGATAGAAACTCTCGTGTGTCCTCGAGAACGTTTGGTTATCATAAGTTACACAACCGGCTTATCCTTTACTCTAGAAAGGATTGGGCCACTTGCAACAATTATTATTACTGTCTTTTATTTATTCGCACTTTATTTATTTGCATTACCAAATACCCCTGAAAACCCGTTTGCTAGTTGAAAGGACACAGATGTCGCCTAGAGGGGGGGGTGAATAGGCGATATCAAATTTTACGAATGGCTTGAACAAAAGCGGAATTAAACTAGCGTTTATTTTGTCAAGCACATAAAACCTAAATAAACTAGGCTCACCTATGTGCACCAACAACTTATGCTACGCAATACAAGTAACAAGGTGATAGCAAGATATATGACTTCAAGCACGAAGGCTATCACAATGTAAAGTGCATAAGTAAAGGGCTCGGGTATAGAAATAACCGAGGCACGCGGAGACGATGATGTATTCCCGAGTTCCTCCCTTGAAAGGGAGTACGTCTCGTTGGAGGGGTGTGGTATCGCCACAAAGGACTAACCAACGCCACAAAGGCCTCACCCTATTCTCCGGTGTGAGCTTGCGCCACAAAGGCCTAGCTCACTCTTCCACTAAGGGGTTCCTCAAGGCGGAACCGGGCCTTTACACAAAGCTTGGGGCACGCATCCACAACTTAATTGGAGGCTCCCAAGAATAGCCACAAAGGCACCACAAATCCGTCTAGGGTTCCAAGAACCCAAGAGTAATAAGCTCACAAACTTTCACTTACTCGAATCTCCGGGGAGAACTCAAACCGATGCAACTTATGCAATGGCAAGAGCACACAAGGTGCTCAAATCCTTCTCACTCAAATCCTACCAAAGCAACTAATGCTATGGAGAGATATGAGAGGAAGAACAAAGGAAATCCACAAAGAACTCCAAGATCTAAATCCACAAGAGGTTCCCCTCACTAAGAGGAGATTTTGATTGGTGGAAAGATAGATCTAGATCTCCTCTCTCTTTTCCCTCAAAAAGATGCAAGAAATATGGGAGGAATGGAGAGGGAGAGCAAGCTACTCAAGGTCAACAATGGAGGAGAGAGAGAGGGAGTAGCTAACAGCCCAAGGAAGAAGAAGGGCGGCCTTTTATAGCCCCCCCCACGAAATATGGCCGTTGCAGGATTTTAGGCCGGATTATCCGGCCCCTGGCCGGATTATCCGCCCCCCCTACTGGGTGACGCGCCCAAAAGTCCTTAGCAGAAATTCCGGAACGAAATCTTCGAGGGGGGGGGGCGGATTATCCGCCCCCCGGGCCGGAATTTCCGGCCCCGTATCTGGGTGACGCCGAGCAGAAATTGCAATACGAAAACGGTGATAACTTTTTCATCCGGACTCCGTTTTCGATGATCTTGGGCTCGTTGGAATCACCACAACGAGCTCTAAAACTTCATCCATAGAAACATCATAGTCAAACAAGGGAGTATAAAACCAAATAATGAAAGGTTTGACCTCTCTTTGAAGGCAAACCGGTAAAACCTCCAAACATCAAAAACGCAATAAGAGCTTCATGCGAAATCCGTTTTTGATGAGCTAGAGCTTGTCATGGAAATAACCACAAGCTCTAGAACCTCACATGGATAAAACCCAAATAAGAACCAAGAAAGATGATGCCAAGTATGCAAAGGTTTGAGCTCTCTCCGAACGATACAATTAAGTTACTCACTCGAGAGCCCCTCTTGATAGTACGGCTACCGATCCTATAACCTGGTCTCACAAATAACACCATGAGACCGGTAAGAAAGAAACCCAAACACTATCATACCTTTGCCTTGAGCATTCCACTTGAGGTGGATAAAGACGATCTTGATCTTCTCAAGTTGGACCACCTTTCTTGATTGAGCTTGCTTGGTGAAGTCTTGCGGATTGCTCCCCCATACTCTACTATGGAAGCGACTCTCTTTAAGCATATCTTCACATATCCATGATCACAATATAGATGGCAAGCTTCAAGCATATGTTCTCTTCTAGTTGCTCATCTTGAACTTGCGCTTTGACTTGATCAATCCTCGAATCAATTCTTCTTTCTCCATAATGATGGTGTCTTGAGGATACACATGAGAGCTCACTCAATCTTATTCTTCAAGACACACTTGACATAAGCTCAACTCCCTTAAGACCAATCTTTGGATCACTCCTTGAATAACACCTTGGTCAACACATAATCTTCTTCTTACAACCTTGACTCCAACAAATAGTTCAAGCATTGTCTATGGACAAGTCCTACACATATAACTCAATGCAACCATTAGTCCATAGGGATTGTCATTAATTACCAAAACCACACATGGGGCTCGATATGATCTTTCAATCTCCCCCATTTTGGTAATTGATGACAATCTCTTTGAGAGGGTTCATATAATGAATTCAAATAACCAAAATGGTTGTACTAACATCAAATACTACAAAATTATGTGATTTTAGTAAAACCACCATATATAGAGCAAAGGGATTTCTATTTTCGTGCCCTCAGGTCGTTAGTTGTACTCAGTTTTCCCCAGCTCCTTAGTTTTTCCTCAGTTTTTCCCAAGCCGTTGTCTGAAACCCTCAAGGAGCTCGGACGTGAGGATTCCCGTTAAGTTGACCGTTTCCGTGCTGACGTGTGGGGCCGCGTCATGTGGGGCCGCGTCGCGTGGGGCTGGTAGAAAGGGACCGTTTCCGTGCTGACGTGTGGGGCCGCGTCGTGTGGGGCCGCGTCGCGTGGGGCTGGTAGAAAGGGACCGTTTCCGTGCTGACGTGTGGGGCCGCGTCGTGTGGGGCCGCGTCGCGTGGGGCTGGTAGAAAGGGACCGCGTGGGACAGGACGAGACCGCGTTTGGTTGTACGTGAGAGCTCGGTTCTGTCTCTCTCGGGCCAAATTGGCATTGACTTTTCAGAGCGCCTTTTTCCCCTCTCTCTCTGTAAACAGTTCTCTCTCTTTTCACCAAATTAGTATCAAATCTAGAGAAGCTTCTATTTCTGTCTTTCTTCAATGATTGCTGCCTTTTGGCCCTCGTTTTTTGCCCAATATGGTAGCAAATCTAGAAGCTAATCTAGAAGCTAGTATAGTATAATACATAAAATGCATACAACAGCCAAAAGAAGCCAATAACGATGTTAATATTCACGACAAACTAAGCTGAAAATAATATAAGACGCAATGTATGCCCAACATGAAGGTTCTTCATTCTTCATCATATATTTCGGAGTCGCTATATTCCATGAGACGAAAAAAATATTGACTGAACTCCTTCCGTCTGCAGTGTGCAGCCAATAGATCCTCCAAAAGGTATGGCCTTTGTTCTTTTTTCATACCATCGGAATCTAATCTATCCACAAGTCGTGGCCACTCATCCCAGGCCTTTCTATCATCAAAGTACTGTCTGATATAACCGCCCTCGTAGTAGATGCAGCCAGGTCGAACTGTCGGGTGCACTCTGGTGTCGACGGAGATACACCGTTTATAACTGACGAAGAAGGCACGACTGCCAATGTTGACGGCATGGAGAGAGCGGCTCTCAGTGTCCACATGGTACACCAATGGTTGATCTTCCTCCAAATACCTGTTGCCAGGGCTGCCGCCGAACAACACAAGCAACAGATCACCATCAGACTCCACAAGGTAGAACCTGTCAGTTCCAAGTTCTGGAAATGAAAATAGTGTCTCCATGTTGATAGTGCTCGCGCGCTTCTCCAACTGGACATTGTTGGTGCACACTAATGTTCCGACATCAAAATTGTTCACAGCTATTGCATACAATTCACCATTGAACGGGGTAAGGCAACTGAGAGAATCTTCCTCGATCGAAAATCTTCCTTCTCCCCAATCTTCTACATCTATATCCTTAGTAGGAGAGCTCTCATCGACCCAAGCAATTTCATTGGGGTAACCTGTGCAAATGAAGACCATAGTCGGGGACTTCATTACAGCGACTGACTCCACAATCATAGATGGCATCTGCGCCTCAAACGTAGCGTTCAATGTCTTTGTGAGTGGGTTCAGAAGCCGTATCTTGTGCGGCTGGTTCCTCTGGGCAAGCACGATGACGCCACGGTAAAAGCCGACGAAGTAGTATCTAAAAGGGAGTTGATGAAGAAAACATTCAGCACTAAGATGTTTACGATTGAAAATAAAAATAGATTAACTCTATAGATATGGAGGAATTTGAACCTTGCATGAACTTCCGTTAGATCGATGGTGACGTAGCGGGATGTGCGGAGGTTGAGGAAGGAGAACTCAGCGGCGCGTGGAAGGGCGTGTTCTACCAGGATCCATTCGTGCAGGTGCACGTCGGGCTCAGGTAGATCTGAGCGCCAATTTGTACAAACTTGCCTCAAAGCAGCGTAGGTGTCCACGCACTCCTCGTTCGCCAGTAAGCAGTCACCGATCTTGTGAAGTGGTCCGTCACCCTTAAGAGAGGCCCAGTTCACGGAGGCGCCGCGCTTGGATGCGCCGCCCTCGGATGTGACGGGCTCGGAGGCGATGGGCTCGGAGGCGATGGGCTCGGAGGCGATGGGCTCGGGGGCGACGGCCGCCGGCGCATTCTTCTTCTCCATCGCCGGCAGGGGAGCGCGCGTAGGGCGGCTGGGGTTTTTTTGAGAAGGTGATGGGACGTGAGAGGCGTGGTTGCGTGCGTGAGTTATGATGAGACTGTGTGCAGAGGGAGGGAGAGGGGATCTGTACTGGCAAAGTGACGGTTCGTCTCAGCAGTTGACGTTTTGGTCTCAACACGCGCACCGCGCGGCTAACCGCTGCTCACCGCGACACGCGTCCGTGGGACTACACGTCAGCACCGTTACGTGTACTCAGTTCTACCCTCGAATCTTACACTGGAAAAATATCTGTACTCAGTTTTCCCCTCGAGTACTAATACTGAAGGAAATATGCCCTAGAGGCAATAATAATATTGTTATTATCATATTTCTTGTTCATGATAATGTTTATACTCCATGCTATAATTGTATTAAGCGGAAACATTAATACTTGTGTGGTTTATGAACAACACCGTGTCCCTAGTACGCCTCTACTAGACTAGCTCATTGATTAATGATGGTTAAGGTTTCCTAACCATAGACATGAGTTGTCAATTAATAATGAGATCATATCATTAGGAGAATGATGTGATGGACAGACCCAAATAAAGCAGAGCAATTAGATCGTGTCATCGTGTTCATCTTTGCGAAGCTTTTCCTATGTCATGTATTGTATTCCTTAGACCATGAGATAATACAACTCCCTAGTATCGGAAGAAAGCTTTGAAGTCATCAAACGTCATCCTATGTGAGGGTGATAATAAAGGTGTCTCTCAGGTGATCGGAAAGTACTTGTTGGGTTGTATGTATCGAGATGGAATTTGTCCCTCCCAAGTCGGAGAGATATACTTCGGGCCCACTCGGTAATCGATATCAACACCGCTTGCAAGCATGTGGTTAATGAGTTAATCACAAAGTGATATCGGATTACGGAACGAGTAAAGTACTTGCTGTGAACAAAATTGAACTAGGTATGGTGATACCGACGATCAAATCTCGGGCAAGTAAAATATCGTGTGACGAAGGGAATACATATACGGGATTAATTGAATCCTGGCATCGTGGTTCATCCGATATGATCATCGATGAATATGTGGGAGTCAATATGGGTTTCCAGATCCCGCTATTGATTATTGATAGAAGATCATGTCTGCATATTCTCGAACCCGTAGGGTCACACACTTAACGTGCATCGATGCTAGGATAGAATGGATAATTGGTTTATGAGTTTTAGTTCGGAGTCTCGGATGAGATCCAGGACGTCACGAGAGGTTCCGGAATGGTCCGGAGAATAAGATTCATATAAAGGAAAGCAGTTTTTGGATTCCGGAAAGGTTTCGGAGTTTATCGGTATTGTACCGGAAGGTTCTAGAAGGTTCCGGAGTGGGACCAACGTGGGCCCACTTGACGGAGGCCTGCGTGGGCCTAAGGGGAAGTGCCCTGGCCGCCTTGGGCCAGGTGCACAAGGCCCCTAAGGCCCAGCCGGCCAAGCCCAAGGGGAAACCCTAAAGGAATCTTCAAATAAGGAAGGGGGGGAAACTTGCCCCCCACTCTTCCTTATCCAAGTCGGCTAGGGATTGGAGGAGGGACCAAGCTGGCCGCCCAGCCCCCCATATAAGGGGGGGCAGGGGCGCAGCCCTCCCTCACCCCAAGACCCAAAACCCTAGCCGCCCCTGCTGCCCTCCCTCTCTCTCTCTCGCGACTGCGCGTAGGCGAAGCCCTGCCGCAGAAACTCTCCACCATAAGCACCACGCCGTCGTGCTGCTGATCCAATCTATCTCTCCACCATACTTGCTGGACCAAGGAAGGTGGAGACGTCGCTGCACCGCACGTGTGCAACTCTCGGAGGCGCCGCCACTTGCGGCGTAGGATCGGATCGGATCGCGAGGAGGAGACGGCGAGTACGACTACGTCAACCACGTTCTCTTGAACGTTACCGCTGTGCGATATCTTCAAGGGTATGAAGATCTCATCTACCTCTCTCGTTGATTACATCTCCTAGATTAGATCTTGGCTTTCTTGTTCGCATCCGTAGGAAATTTTTTGATTTACTATGCTGCGAAACCCTTCAGTGGTATCAGAGCCAGATCTATGCGTAGATGTGTTTCACGAGTAGAACGCAACATGCTTGTTGCGGGCGTTGATGTTTTCTGTTGCAAACCTCTTGTTGTGTATTTCTTATGGCGCGGTATAGTGAGATCGAAGCGGTCCAGGCCAACTTTACGCGACCGCGTTCGCGAGACCGGCTCCGCACTTGACGTGTGGCTTGTTCCACACATGCGGCTGGTGGATGCCAGTTTCTCTCACTATAGTAGTCATGGGACTTACATCGGATGTTAGTAACCATAATATCACCGTTGTGGCTTTCCGTAGGTAAGAATCGTTCTTAGCCTGTTACTCCCATAAGCCACGTAAAACTTGCAACAACAAAGTAGAGGCGTCTAACTTGTTTTTGCAGGGAGTGTTTTGTGATATGGTATGACCCAAGACATGATGTGTATGAATTGAGATGTATGCAATGATCATGTTTTGTAATCTTTCACGACTTGCATGTCGATGAGTTCACAACCGGCAGGAGCCATATGGTTGTCTTTATAATTGTGTATGACCTGCGTGTCAACTTCTTATACGCCATGTAATAGCTTTACTTTATCGCTAAGTAGTTAGCAATAGTTGTAGTTGCTATTCGTGGTGGAGGCAATCATGGTGGAGTGATGGAGATCATGCCGGTGCGCACAAGATGGAGATCATGGCGCGGAGATTGGCTATACCATGTCACATAAAATTATATGCATGTGATGTTTATCCTTTTATGTATCTTATTATGCTTAGATCGCGACGGTAGCATTATAAGATGATTCCTCACTTAAAGATCAAGATAAAATTGTGTTCTCCCCTCGTATGCGCCGTTGCGAAAGTTCGTCGTGTTCAAGCATCTCGTGATGATCGGGTGCTATAAACTCTACGTTCACATACAACGGGTGCAAGCCAGTATTTGCACATGCGGAGATACTTGGGTTTGACTTGACGAGCCTAGCATGTACAGACATGGCCTCGGAACACACGGACCGAAAGGTCAAGCATGAGTCATATGGATGATATGATCAACATGTTGATGTTCACCATTAAAGCTACATCATTCACGTGATGATCGGTCTCGGTGTAGTGAATTTGGATCATGCTTCACTAAACAACTTTGAGGGATGTTGAATTTAGTGGGAGTTCATTAATAATTTGATTAACTTGAACTAATTATCTTGAACTAAATCTTAGTGTATTTGCATAAGTCGTTGTAGTCTTTGGCAACCGTTTTCCACCGACACTTAGTTTTAATTGAGTTAAAAGAAACTATAGAATTCTGGATAATCTTTTTTGGTCTAGTGCCGTTTAGTTAGAATGTCAAGACTAAAGATTAAGTCCTATTGCAAACTTTAGCAAATCTTGCTTGCTTCATACGATTTAATAAATTGTATTAATCTAAGAGCAACGATTCAAGTTTAGTATCTAAAGATCATATGTTTGCCTTCATGATAAATTGATCTTCAAAATTGTTTGAGAATCAAAGTGATCATCGAGCTGAAAGAATTGTTTCAGAAACAAATAAGAAGTGAAAGATATTTGATATCTAAAACTTTGATTGTTTGCAAAATGATGAAGTATAATTTAGTAAAAGAACATATGCTCATATTGTATGACTATGTGCGAAGATTGAAGATGCTAGGCATCCCGATCACCCAAAAGTTTGGGAACTAATATTATACTTGCATTCATCCTTATAAGCTATAGTAGTTTCATCATGAAAGATGTCATGATAGGATGAATGAAAAGGTATTGGCTAAATGGTTTTGCTATACCAAAAGAATACTAAAGAATGGAATCTGGAAGAATACCAATCATATGATGATGGCGATCCACTTCAAAGTGCAAAATCCAAGGCTATTAGTATTTGACTAGCATCCTTTGGACTATGTGTCAAATGATTGATGCCACTATTGATGTCGATAGATTCTTCTAAATAGAGAGGAAATGCTAAATAGGATCTGCAAAATATTTGGTAGAAAAGTAAAAGACTGGAAAATTCCATCTCAGGTATATAAATGATATACATGTTATAGATGTATTCTTTGCTAGTACATAATTCTTGGGTATTGGATACTAGATTGTTGGTATGAAATGTCATACAAAGCAATAATACAAGAACTATGATGGCCTAAGTAACTAGTAAAAGAATATGGTAATGATGCATGTCGAGATACAAATAAAAGTGTTATTGTGCTTCTCGTCGACATCAAACCTAGCCTTCAAGATATTTCATGAACTTAATAATTGTTATCTTGTTCTGGTATTATGAGAGCAATGGTTGTTCAAATTATTACCGTCTTCCATAATCGATGGATAGATTATTATTATCTTGTTGGTGAAATAGACATTTATAACACTGATGCTAAAGGTTGCAAGACAAAACAAATTTCACTTATATGTGACACCGCCGTTTAAGTCATATTGGAAACAAAACATGAAAGAAATTCTATATTGATAGATTTTCGAGTCATTTGATTTTGAATTGATTGACGCTTGTGAAACTTTTCCTAAAGATGATTAAACTCCGTTCATGGGCCATGGACAGAACAAGTGACTAACTAAATGGCGATCATACATGTTGATGTATGTAGTCCATGGTGTGAAGTCAATCATGGTGTATTTTCTATTTCATCAATGACTCGAATAGATGTATGGTATATCTGCTTGATGAGATAGAAGTATGAAACAATTGAAATTGTTCAGTTTATGAAGTGAAAATTGTTGTAACAAGAATATTCAAATAGCATGATTAGATCATAAAGAAGAATATTTGAGTTACAAGTTTAGCAAACATCTAAGAGTTAGAGGAATTGTTCCACAAACTTGCATCATGATAGACACCATATGAGTATGGAGTTTTTGATGGATATAATCAAACCTTGTTTGACATGGTTAGATCAATGATGAAATAAACTACCAATATAATTTGTGGATTATGCTTTAAAGACTACCGCTTTTCACTAAATAGAGCACCATCATAATCCGCTGAAATGACACCATACAAGTTATAGTTGTCTTTTCTTGAATTTTGGTATGCAAGGCATATGTGTAAAATGTTTACAACCAAAATTGGATTAGTAAGTTTTTGTAGGTTATCCCAAAGAAAGTCGATGGGTATTCCTTCTACTATGAACCCAAACACATAGTGATTGTCACTAAAAGAAGTGAATTTCTTATGAAGGAGTTTTTCGCGAAAGGTTTAAGTGGGAGGAAGATAGAACTTGATGAGGTTATTGAATCTGAGCAAGATAATCAGAGTAGCGCAGCACCAGAAAAATGTTCTGGAAGCGGCAACTACATTCATAGCTCACGCGTCTACAATATGTTGTAGTCACGACATCGAAGTTCCTATTTAACCAAGTTGGTCGTAATCAAATAGCAAGATTTGAGGACGAGATATTATTAGATAATAGTAACCAACAATATACAAAGAAGCGGTGATGGGCCCTGACTTCGTCATATGAATTATTCTAGCAACAATTACATATTGAGATATGATAGTTGAATAAACGAAACAACGTTCCTCTACTGGAATGCACACCAAGGACATGTATCTGACACGACCCAATGGGTTTTGTTGATTCAAAGGTTGCTAGATATGTATGCAAACTTCTATGGTAGAAGAAAGCATAGCGAAGTTGGAATCTTCAATGATGAAAATGTTAAAGTGTTAATTTCATCAAGATATTTGAAGATGCTTGTATTACAAGAAAGTAAGTGGGAGCGCTAAGACATATTTCTAATGCTTTATGTAGATGACATATCGTTCATTAGAAATTATGTGTTTTTCTTGATATTGTTAAGTTTTCATTAAAATTAGTTTTTGATGAAAGACTTAGGTAAAACCAGAATATTAAGCATCAATGTCTATACAGATAGATTGAGGCGTTAATATAGTTTTGCCAGAGTACATAGATGAAATATTGAATTTGTTCAATATGGAAACAATAAGAATGGTTCTTGTTGCATGGAAGAGGTTGGAGCAAGAATCAATTGTTTTGACACTTGATGAGTGAAACCACAAGAATGATTTTATCAATCTTGTATACCATGATATGTAGATCCAGATGTGTCCAATGCTCTAAAGGTTATAGCATTTATATGATGATCGTTGGACAATAGTAAAGATATTCTTATGCACTTTTGAAGAAGTAAGAATATGTTCTGTATGCAGAAGTGACAAATGGTTCATTGCAATGAGTTACATTGGCTTTGTCACACATACAAGTAAAATTTTATCTCAATTTTAAGCTATTTGTTTTGAGTTAGAAGGTGGCATAATAAGATGGAAGAAAGTTCCATGATAACTTGGATGAGTTCCAATGTTAATATTGTGGCGGACACTGCAACGAGGGCTAAGTATATAATCGCTTTAGAAGCGGCATAAAAGATGCAAAGTAGATAGTGATAATCCAACTTATTTGTGGCACTGTCGTCCAGATCATATTGGCGTAAAACGCATGAAGAAACTCCATTCTGATGGACTTTTGGAGTCTCTTGATTTTGAATCATTTGACACGTGCGAGCCGTGTCTCATGGGCAAGATGATCAAAACCCCGTTCTCCAGAATAATGGAGCGAGCAACGGACTTATTGGAAATCATACATACCGATGTGTGCGGACCAATGAGTATTTCGACGCACGGTGGATATCGCTATTTTTAAAAGTGTGCTAGTACTATGTAGTTCTATTGTATGACAATAGTGACAACATAGTCTCAGCCAAGAAACAAAGGTCTCACCAGAAGACCAAGTTTATACGATGCTATCTCATACAAGATGAGTAATGCATGCTGACGCAAAAGAATATGCAAATACAAACGGACCTGAAAGTGTCAGACCCGTAGATAAGGTTTACCACGTGCAACGCGTATGAGTAACACCGGAATGCCATAAGTGTTGAATGCGCAAGTATTGACTAGATTATTGACTCTAGTGCAAGTGGGAGACTGAAGGAAATATGCCCTAGAGGCAATAATAATATTGTTATTATCATATTTCTTGTTCATGATAATGTTTATACTCCATGCTATAATTGTATTAAGCGGAAACATTAATACTTGTGTGGTTTATGAACAACACCGTGTCCCTAGTACGCCTCTACTAGACTAGCTCATTGATTAATGATGGTTAAGGTTTCCTAACCATAGACATGAGTTGTCAATTAATAATGAGATCATATCATTAGGAGAATGATGTGATGGACAGACCCAAATAAAGCAGAGCAATTAGATCGTGTCATCGTGTTCATCTTTGCGAAGCTTTTCCTATGTCATGTATTGTATTCCTTAGACCATGAGATAATACAACTCCCTAGTATCGGAAGAAAGCTTTGAAGTCATCAAACGTCATCCTATGTGAGGGTGATAATAAAGGTGTCTCTCAGGTGATCGGAAAGTACTTGTTGGGTTGTATGTATCGAGATGGAATTTGTCCCTCCCAAGTCGGAGAGATATACTTCGGGCCCACTCGGTAATCGATATCAACACCGCTTGCAAGCATGTGGTTAATGAGTTAATCACAAAGTGATATCGGATTACGGAACGAGTAAAGTACTTGCTGTGAACGAAATTGAACTAGGTATGGTGATACCGACGATCAAATCTCGGGCAAGTAAAATATCGTGTGACGAAGGGAATACATATACGGGATTAATTGAATCCTGGCATCGTGGTTCATCCGATATGATCATCGATGAATATGTGGGAGTCAATATGGGTTTCCAGATCCCGCTATTGATTATTGATAGAAGATCATGTCTGCATATTCTCGAACCCGTAGGGTCACACACTTAACGTGCATCGATGCTAGGATAGAATGGATAATTGGTTTATGAGTTTTAGTTCGGAGTCTCGGATGAGATCCAGGACGTCACGAGAGGTTCCGGAATGGTCCGAAGAATAAGATTCATATAAAGGAAAGCAGTTTTTGGATTCCGGAAAGGTTTCGGAGTTTATCGGTATTGTACCGGAAGGTTCTAGAAGGTTCCGGAGTG
Source organism: Dactylis glomerata (assembly GCA_007115705.1). Lineage (NCBI taxonomy): Eukaryota > Viridiplantae > Streptophyta > Magnoliopsida > Poales > Poaceae > Dactylis > Dactylis glomerata. The sequence goes on from QXEO01000186.1 coordinate 1,443,587, forward strand.
GGACCAACGTGGGCCCACTTGACGGAGGCCTGCGTGGGCCTAAGGGGAAGTGCCCTGGCCGCCTTGGGCCAGGTGCACAAGGCCCCTAAGGCCCAGCCGGCCAAGCCCAAGGGGAAACCCTAAAGGAATCTTCAAATAAGGAAGGGGGGGAAACTTGCCCCCCACTCTTCCTTATCCAAGTCGGCTAGGGATTGGAGGAGGGACCAAGCTGGCCGCCCAGCCCCCCATATAAGGGGGGCAGGGGCGCAGCCCTCCCTCACCCCAAGACCCAAAACCCTAGCCGCCCCTGCTGCCCTCCCTCTCTCTCTCTCGCGACTGCGCGTAGGCGAAGCCCTGCCGCAGAAACTCTCCACCATAAGCACCACGCCGTCGTGCTGCTGATCCAATCTATCTCTCCACCATACTTGCTGGACCAAGGAAGGTGGAGACGTCGCTGCACCGCACGTGTGCAACTCTCGGAGGCGCCGCCACTTGCGGCGTAGGATCGGATCGGATCGCGAGGAGGAGACGGCGAGTACGACTACGTCAACCACGTTCTCTTGAACGTTACCGCTGTGCGATATCTTCAAGGGTATGAAGATCTCATCTACCTCTCTCGTTGATTACATCTCCTAGATTAGATCTTGGCTTTCTTGTTCGCATCCGTAGGAAATTTTTTGATTTACTATGCTGCGAAACCCTTCAAATACTGCCTAGTGCAATATACTCAGTTTTACCCTCAAGTGGCTGGTCAACAGAGAGTCAACAGATGGGATTAAGCCATCTAATTGAGTCATTTCATGCGCAAAAAAAATCAAAAAAATAAAATCATAGTGCCTCCAACTCATGCGCAAAATAAAATCATAACAAACATATATAAATCAAGTTTTCACACAAATGGCCACTTCTGAAATCACTAGTAGCTATGAAGGTTCATGGCTTTCCACTCAAACCCCTTCTCAAAACATCTATACCCAAAACATAGTTTGTCTGAATGAGGCCATAATTTTTACACTCATGTATATTTGAATTGCTAATACTTTGAGGTAGGCCAACATGGGTTTCATTGTACAAAACATGTGTTTTTCTTTTTCTAAATCTCTTATTTAAATTCCTTAGCCTGTTTACTATTTAATTGCCCTTGTATCCTTGATACTACTCAGTTTTACCCTCTCCCTTCTCACAGAAGCCCAAACTTGGCCTGATTGGTCGAGCTGTTGTCACACGGATCGTGCCCACCTACCGTCGATCCTATGATCCAACAGGCAGGATCGTGCCACCCTCTCTCTATCTGTCGGTGGCAAACTACTACCCCTCTATGTATGCTAAATGACGAGTTTGCCACCGGATTCAACAAGTTGGGTAATCACGAATTTCTTTTAGGCATTACTTTTCACGGTAAAATGATAAACTATCACGAATTTCCATTTCTTGTAGGCATTACTTTTCACGTTGAAATGATAAACTATCACGAATTTCCATTGCTTGTAGGCTTTACTTTTCACGGTAAAATGATGAACTATCACGAATTTCCATTTCTTTTACGCATTACTTTTCACGGTAAAATGATAAACTATCACGAATTTCCATTTCTTGTAGGCATTACTTTTCACGCTGAAATGATAAACTATCACGAATTTCCATTTCTTGTAGGCATTACTTTTCACGCTGAAATGATAAACTATCACGAATTTCCATTTCTTGTAGGCTTTACTTTTCACGGTAAAATGATGAACTTTCACGAATTTCCATTTCTTTTAGGCATTACTTTTTTTGTTGAGATATAAACCACCCCCACAACGGTCATCTCCTCCTTAATTTATTGTGTAAACCCCACAACGGTCATCTCTACCTTAATTTATGGTGTAAACCCCACAACGGTCATCTCTCCCTTATAAACCCCCACAACGGCCATCCCTCATGTCAATAGGTTCTGCCTCTCTCTTCTTCGTTTCTGCCTCTCTCTTCTTCGTTCACATACACTTGATCCATTGCCATGGCTTCCACGTCTCGGACGCCGACCGGAAGGGGAAGGGGAAGGGGAAGGGGAAGGGGAAGGGGCGGCCGGGGTGGTGGATCATCATCATTGCCACCACCACCGTCAACACTGCCATTGATCATAGAGGAGTTCTTCATCACCATCTATGAAGACCCTTTGGCCAAGAAGGTACGTACGCGTTCCCACATATATGATGCATGTGATTAATTATGTGCATGTTCTAAAAAACCTTTAATTTCTTTGCAGGCACTCCCACAAAAGTTTGCGGACTATCTTGACGGCCAGGAGCCCGCAAATGTGTATCTGCGAGCAGCTGACTGCGGTCCTCGTCTCTGGACCGTGGAGGTCCTATTTGACGGACAAGGCCGGATGTACCTCGACAAGGGCTGGGAGAATTTCGCCATCGCGCACGGTGTGGATTTCGGCTGCTTCCTACACTTCAAATATGAAGGCGATTATGTGCTCACAGTGAAGGTGTTCGACGGAACAATGTGCAGGAAGTACTACTACACGGACGACGAAGATACTCACGATGAAAGCGACGACGATGTGAAGCCATGCATCTAAGGGGATTATGACCAAGAATATATATGTAGCTTCATATGCATCGATTTATAGATCTAGTTATTTTCTATATATTATGCATGTAAAAATAATAGGAAATCGCAATTTCCACTATGATTCGAGCACCACAGCCTCCAAACGATGCCGATGCCGATATCGGCATGGTCAGAACGGGTATGCATGCTCGCCGCCACTGCTAGGTCACCGTCGGGATGCACCCTCAATCCCGTCCCCTCATTCGATCACTGACACACCAGAGATACCGCCGAGGCCAATGACGAACGTACATGCTGATGCCAATGCCGAACATGCACGCCGCTGTGGGCACGGCCACGCCGCCCCGCTCTGCTGGACGCCATAGACCACCGCGAGGTCTTTCCCTTCGCCACCACACTCCCCTAGCACCTATCTATACACGCCAGAAAGGAGAGACACTAGTTTTCTCTACACTGCTCGCGTTCGTGTCCGACACCGTCAGTCAAAGTGTTGAGGTCGTCGTCGATGTCCTCGACCATTTCTTCTCTTCTTTGCATGGTTAAACGCGTCCAGATCACATCTATCTAATGCGTCTGGTCTCGCCTCATGGAGTTCTTTGTGGACGTCGATATCATTTCGGCACCCCGCAGGCCACCTCCTCCGTGCCATCGCTGTAGAGCTCCGTTTAAAAATCTAATCCTACCCGTGTATTGCCCCTTGTATCAGCGTCATGGTCCCACTTGTCATTCGATATACCGAAGCCCCACTCGTCCGCGTTTTGGTGCTGGATACGGCGATGCTTACGGTCAAACAACGATGGATGCTCTGACGTGTCTTTGCGGGCTCTACATGGCCCCACTAGTCAGCAGTTAACGGTCAAAGGTGTTCAACCATCGGGCAACCGGCCGTTCCAGCACTGGTGACGGTTTCAGACAACGGCTTGGGGAAAACTGAGGAAAAACTAACGAGCTGGGGAAAACTGAGTACAACTAACGAACCAGGGGCACGAAAATAGAAATCCCTAGAGCAAACTCCCCCACAATCTATGCACGTGTGAATGATCTTGATTTCATTGCATATATTGCCAACCAAGGTTGTTGGTGGAGTTTCCACTATATACTCAACCATGCAAAGCATGCAAGGCAAATGCTTAAGAACAAACCAAAGCATAAAAGCCAATTCCCTTTAAACCCTCGAAACTTCTCCCCCATTGGCATCCATTGCCAAAATGGGCAAAAAAAGCTTAGAAGGCCAATATAGTGAGAGTTCCTCCAAAACGGTGTGCATATCCAAAATAAATGAGTGAAAACACATGCACATATACAAAGGCAAATTTTTGAAGGAAATGAAACTATATCGAGGATCAAAGATTGCAAAAAAATAAGATAACACGATGGATAAACTTCAACAAATGAAGAGAGTAATCAAACAATCCAAAGAACAAATTGAATAAAGATATTATGATAAGATCGAAAAGGTGCTCTAAATAATATGAGGAAGCTCCCCAAGGTGTGTGCACAAAATATTCTATTTGAGTTGAAGTATAAGGTGCACACATATGGAATCATCACTCCCTCAATATTATTCAAAACAAAATGATACCAAGTGAAATTAAATACTATGCTAACCGCAAAATGGTGCTTTAAATGAAATGAGGAAGCTCCCCAAGGTACGTGCAAAAATTGGAATGTTTGTATTTGAATATAATTTGCACAACATGGAGTCCTCACTCCCTCAATAACATTTAAAACGTAACCATTTGCAAGAGATTATAGAGAAGAAATTAAGCTTACACTTGCATCAAACAAATGGTTGAGCAACAAGCAAGAGACAATATATTAAAAGGCTCAACCAAAGGAATGTGTGATAGGAATGACAAAGAATATTATAAGACTAACACAATGATAATCATAGAGCATCCACATAGTCTTCAATGAATGATATTGCTTAGCATTCCATCCCAACACATAAGGTTCAAATAAGATATCAAATAATGAGATATCATCTCTCATATGTATAAGTTTCTAAGTAGACAATATCACAAAGATAATTATCACAAAGAAACATATACACACAAAATAGATACTAAGAATAGAACAAGATATCCAAAATGAAGTCATGCAATATACCAATGAGATTTTTGCTTTTAAAGCATGGCCAAAGGCTCAATTTATCTTATTGTATATTGATGAACTTCAACCACAAACATGTCAAAGACATCACAAATATCAACAAGGGAAAGAAGATAGTTGGGATGCTTTGATAAAAACAACAAGTATCAAAACGAAGGATACCAAACAGAAGAAATAAATTTGCAATTTCATCAATTTTGCACATGTGAGCTTATTGAGGAATTGATATGCAAAAAGATTGCTAAGTTGACATATATGGGATAGGAGAATCATGAGCATGATTTTTATATGTTCCCAATAATATGTCCTCATCTCAACTTGCTCATATTTGCAATAAAGAGGTTTCATTAGAATCCTTGCAAAAAGCACAACATTTGCAAATAAAGATTTTCAATGCCATAAAACAACCTACACAAGGTTGGATACTAGAGAAGTATGCATGAAGAAGATACTTGTTACCGAGATATAATGGTAGGATGTAGTAGATAGGAGTTCTTCAATAATCCTAGCTTGCCTCAAATTATCATTTAGTCACCACTTCATCCTTATTATTGAGACAAGCACCAATATATCTCCATGTACCTAAAACAAAGTTCAAGTACAAGATGGTCCCCAAACTCATTGGGTCCAAAGTAATTAGAAACTACAACATATAGGACAAACTCCACATAAATATGTGCATATATATATATATATATGAAATTGAATTTCATGCACATCTTAGCCGATTTAGGATTTGATGGAGCTTCTCCTATATATTTGATCAAAGAAAGCAAAGCATGCCATAAAGTATACATTTAGTAAATATGCATGCACATGACTTTCAAGAGCCAAAGGAGATACGATTTGGACAAAACACCAAGAAGGACAAGCGAGCACATAAAATTGTGAAGCTACAAAAGGTTGTCCAAATTATATCAAAGAATCAAATCAACACAAGATTGACTCCAAAGTTCAACTAGTGAACCAAGCAAAAGCCAATGAGCATAAAACATAACTAAAACACACATGCTCAAAGACATATCTCATTTTAAGAGTAAGAAATAAATAATAAGGAATGAGATCACCAACTCCCAAAGAGAGCAAGGTTCAAATAAACAAACCAAACTCTCCACACTTTTTATGATGGCACACTAAGTACCAAAAAGAAAAGATTTGCCTTCCAACAAAAAACCAATACCAATTGAAATAAGCACAAAGAGTGTGTTATAACAAATATAGGAGAGCTCCCCCAAGATTAGTGCATTATTTATGATTTTGCATTTGAATACAAAATGCACACAAGTGGGATCATCACATCTACCTACATATAAATAACACAAAACAAGTTCAACGAAATCAAATGGGATAACAAAAGTCATGGAAGACAATGGGAACTAAAACAAATACATTTTTGGCTAGAGATAAGGCAATTAAAAGCAATAGCCAATGTAAAGATGATCAATATACATGTGCCACATGATATAGTACCAATTGTCCAAGAACAAGAGGTATTTGGATTTATTTCCCGGTGGTAGTTTACATATAAATCCAAGATCATCTTCACAACAAAGAAGCATACGGAGAAGGATAAGAATTAATCACCATGCTAAAGAAGATATTCTTGATAGACTCAAATAGTTAAACAATCGCGCAAGGCAATGATTAGGATAACTTGAAGCAAATGGTTTTCCAACTTTGATGTAGAATTCCACATTTTAGGAAAACCCTACCAAGAAAGTATCTCACAAACAAGATCCAAAACAAGAGGAATAAAACAATTTGGCAAATTGGAACTTGTTTGAGAAAACATGCCACATAGAAGTAAGATAATTTACAATATCAATACTATGTGACACAACCTCAAATATACACATTATATTGGTTTGTAGTATGCACAAAGCATATTACTCCCCCATAATGTGATAAAACATTTATTTTTCACAAGAGGCAAATAAAATCCAACAATATGATTAATGGACATTATAGAATTTGAATTTCTCATGAGAATGACATACCCCATAGAAACTAGATAATCTTTAAATATCAACACTAAGTGGTATTCCTCATGTACACACATTTTTAGGATTGTGAAGTGCAAAGAATATCACTCCCCCAAAATGGGATGGTCCAATAATCTCTTACAAGAGCCAAGTAAGATAAAACGAGATGCAAAAGGCTCAACAAGAACAATCGTACATGGTGTGCAAACCAACATGCACATACTTGATTACTCAAAATGAAGCAAGTAGGAAGCACAACATATACAAACACATGCAAGATACAAAACCCAACACATGTAAAGGGGCGAGTAACTTTTAATGTAGATAAGTTGAATACATGTTACCGCAAGGAGGAACATTGGATATATGATAGACACAAGATAATCCACTTGACTTGACTTGAGAAAATATAATTGATGAAGATCCCTTAATTCTTCATGATATAGCCAAGTCTCCAATGCCCTCCAACAACACCTATTGTTCAAGTAATGGCTTGTTGGTCCCCAACCAAGTTGGGTCCTAAGAAGTTAGAAACAATAGGTTTGGCAACCCAAATGGTTCTTTTCTTGACACCACTTTGAGCACCAACAAATTTGGCAAACACATTGCCAACCTTATCCTTGCAAAGTGAATAAACGTCTTCAATTATGATAGGGTTGGATGAGTTACCACTAGTGCATGAAGAAGATAGGTGACCCTTCTCATGGCATATGTAGAAAGTTCTTTTCTTCACCTTCTTCTCACTTGATTTCTCCACAAGGGGAGCATTAGCTTGATTTTTCTTGGGAAGTGACCTTTCTTCAACTTGAGGTTGAGCAAGGGCTTGAACTTGAGGCCGCTTCCCTTGTTGCTTCTCACTAAGTGCCTTTTTCTTCAAAGGGCAAGATCTAACATGGTGCCCTTCAATTTTGCACTTGAAGCAAACAATCTTGGCCAAATTCTTGACTTGTTCTTGGCCCTTCTTCTTCTTGTATATTTTGGAATTCTTCTTGTTGTTAGAGATAAATCCAAGTCCACTCTTGTCATTGGGGGATGGTTACACACTCAAGATCTTGTTGAGTGTGGACTTCCCTTCATGACGTTTTTCCAAGTTTTTCTTCAATGAAGTAACTTGGGCCTTGAGCTCTTTGATTTCCTCTACATGGTTAGTGACAACACAAGTACTAGTGGAAGTAGAGGCTACATTGTTAGAGCAACAAGGCAAGGAGGGTAATTCATCACTAGATATAGCAATAGTATGAGTGGATGAATTACTAGGACTAGCACATGTCAATATAGCATTTTGAGAAATAGTGCTAGTGCCCACATGAGGCTCACAAGATGTTACCTTTGTAGATATAGCCTCATGAGCTAACTTTAGGCGAGCATGGGACACTAGAAGATCCTCATTAGAGCTAGATAGCTTTTCATGAATTTCTTCCAATTTCCCATACTTGCTAGTTAGCAATTCAAGTTGAGCCCTTAGCTCAACATTCTCCTTCAAAATAGATGCTTCACAAGAAGTAGAGTTAGTAGAACATGCATCATTATCATTATGAATAGGAGAAGACAACTTGGCAAGAGCGAGGTCACGTTCTTTAGTGAGTTTAGAAATAATTTCATTACATGACTCCTCAATGGATTCAAGCTTCTCCTCAAGAGAAAGCCGAAGCTCTTGCTCTTCCTCTAGAGTATATTTTAAATCATGGATATCATTGGCATACTCACTCTCAAGAGAAAACATTTTATCAATTTGTTCTTCCTTCATCTCAATGAGTTTCGTGCTCTCAATAGCACAACTCATGATTTCAAAGAAGTTGGGCAAAACATTTTTATGGTTATGCAAAGCATCAAAGACCACCTTACCCTTCTTATTTAAATACTCAATATAGTCTTCTTCATTTTCCTCATCCTCACCATTGTCCTCAACATTATTATGATTTGAAGACCTAGCCATAAGGCATATGTGGGAACCGTGAGAAGAAGAAGATGAAGAAATACTTGAAGCTCCATTCAAGACCTTGTCTTGGCCCAAAGACTCTTCGGTTTCCTCTATATGGTTAGCATCACAAATACTAGAGGAAATAGAAGCATTTGTATCATGGCAACAAGACAAAGCAAGCATATCATCATGAGATTTATTCAAAAAAATTACACATGATATGCAAGGACTATCAACACAAGCATGTAAAACATTTATGGGGCTACAAGTGTTTAAGTCCAAAGATGAAGCATTGCAATGAGATAGAGATGAAGGATCATCAAAAGTAAGCATACTATCACCATTGCAAGTTTCATCACCACTCACCATATCATTACCTTGTGTCTTGCCACACTTTGGTAAAGTGGATGAAAGTTCATTGCGGCCGGAAGTGGAAGGAATACAATCATCCTCAATAGTCTTGGACACACCATATTTTTCTTGAAGCTTTGTCCATATATCCTGAGCACTCCGAAAAGGCGTGATGGAGAAGGTAACTACATCGCTCAAAGCATTAACAATCACATGAGTAGCTTGAGCATTGAGATACAAGTTTTTATCATCCTCTAAAGATAGATTTTGAGTATCCTTTGGAGGAGAAAAACCCGCATCTACAGTTCGCTCCATAGATGGGTCCATGACCCGAAAATAATTAAGCATGTGAATTTTCCAAGTATCATAATTTGTGCCATCGAATATAAAAGTGTCATAGTGCACTAATCCCCTAGCCGACATCTTTGCTCTCAAGGCGGTGAAGCCTAAAATGAGAGACCGGGCTCTGATACCAAATGAAAGGAAACAAATGTCGCCTAGAAGGGGGGGGGTGAATAGGCGATATCAAATTTTACGAATGGCTTGAACAAAAGCGGAATTAAACTAGCGTTTATTTTGTCAAGCACATAAAACCTAAATAAACTAGGCTCACCTATGTGCACCAACAACTTATGCTACGCAATACAAGTAACAAGGTGATAGCAAGATATATGACTTCAAGCACGAAGGCTATCACAATGTAAAGTGCATAAGTAAAGGGCTCGGGTATAGAAATAACCGAGGCACGCGGAGACGATGATGTATTCCCGAGTTCCTCCCTTGAAAGGGAGTACGTCTCGTTGGAGGGGTGTGGTATCGCCACAAAGGACTAACCAACGCCACAAAGGCCTCACCCTATTCTCCGGTGTGAGCTTGCGCCACAAAGGCCTAGCTCACTCTTCCACTAAGGGGTTCCTCAAGGCGGAACCGGGCCTTTACACAAATCTTGGGGCACGCATCCACAACTTAATTGGAGGCTCCCAAGAATAGCCACAAAGGCACCACAAAGCCGTCTAGGGTTCCAAGAACCCAAGAGTAATAAGCTCACAAACTTTCACTTACTCGAATCTCCGGGGAGAACTCAAACCGATGCAACTTATGCAATGGCAAGAGCACACAAGGTGCTCAAATCCTTCTCACTCAAATCCTACCAAAGCAACTAATGCTATGGAGAGATATGAGAGGAAGAACAAAGGAAATCCACAAAGAACTCCAAGATCTAAATCCACAAGAGGTTCCCCTCACTAAGAGGAGATTTTGATTGGTGGAAAGATAGATCTAGATCTCCTCTCTCTTTTCTCTCAAAAAGATGCAAGAAATATGGGAGGAATGGAGAGGGAGAGCAAGCTACTCAAGGTCAACTATGGAGGAGAGAGAGAGAGGGAGTAGCTAACCGCCCAAGGAAGAAGAAGGGGGGCCTTTTATAGCCCCCCCCCACGAAATATGGTCGTTGCAGGATTTTAGGCCGGATTATCCGGCCCCTGGTCGGATTATCCGCCCCCCCTACTGGGTGACGCGCCCAAAAGTCCTTAGCAGAAATTCCGGAACGAAATTTTCGAGGGGAGGGCGGATAATCCGCCCCCGGGCCGGAATTTCCGGCCCCGTATCTGGGTGACGCCGAGCAGAAATTGCAATACGAAAACGGTGATAACTTTTTCATCCGGACTCCGTTTTCGATGATCTTGGGCTCATTGGAATCACCACAACGAGCTCTACAACTTCATCCATAGAAACATCATAGTCCAACAAGGGGATATAAAACCAAATAATGAAAGGTTTGACCTCTCTTTGAAGGCAAACCGGTAAAACCTCCAAACATCAAAAACGCAATAAGAGCTTCATGCGAAATCCGTTTTTGATGAGCTAGAGCTTGTCATGGAAATAACCACAAGCTCTAGAACCTCACATGTATAAAACCCAAATAAGAACCAAGAAAGATGATGCCAAGTATGCAAAGGTGTGAGCTCTCTCCGAACGATACAATTAAGTTACTCACTCGAGAGCCCCTCTTGATAGTACGGCTACCGATCCTATAACCCGGTCTCACAAATAACACCATGAGACTGGTAAGAAATAAACCCTAACACTATCATACCTTTGCCTTGAGCATTCCACTTGAGGTGGATAAAGACGATCTTGATCTTCTCAAGTTGGACCACCTTTCTTGATTGAGCTTGCTTGGTGAAGTCTTGCGGATTGCTCCCCCATAATCTACTATGGAAGCGACTCTCTTTAAGCATATCTTCACATATCCATGATCACAATATAGATGGCAAGCTTCAAGCATATGTTCTCTTCTAGTTGCTCATCTTGAACTTGCGCTTTGACTTGATCAATCCTCGAATTAATTTTTCTTTCTCCATAATGATGGTGTCTTGAGGATACACATGAGATCTCACTCAATCTTATTCTTCAAGACACACTTGACATAAGCTCAACTCCCTTAAGACCAATCTTTGGATCACTCCTTGAATAACACCTTGGTCAACACATAATCTTCTTCTTACAACCTTGACTCCAACAAATGGTTCAAGCATTGTCTATGGACAAGTCCTACACATATAACTCAATGCAACCATTAGTCCATAGGGATTGTCATTAATTACCAAAACCACACATGGGGCTCGATATGATCTTTCACTAGTATTTACAGTGAATCCTTCATCAAAACCACTTGTCAACACCTTCTGCTCCTCGTTGGGTTCGACACTCTTATTTATCAAAAGTACTATGATACACCCCCTATACTTGTGGGTCATCAAGACTATTTTTTGGCGCCGTTGCCGGGGAGTGAAGCGCTATTGAAGAGTGGAATTGGTAAAGGTAACCGTCGCTGTGAGTATTGTTTTTATTTCTATCTTTTATTTTTATTTTATTTTGCTATGGAGAGTTCTCCATTTGGGTTCCTATTCGGGAACACTACTACCACTGCTGCAGATGTGGATGAACCACAACTACCACCTGCTCAATTAGATCCTTTTAAATACCTATAAAAATTGTTGAACATGTTATGGATAACTGCTATTCAGGAGATGGAACTCTCCATCCGGGTGATCATTTACTCTTCATACATGAGTTATGCGAGTTGTTCAAGTGTGCAGGTATTTCATCGAGCAAAGTTAAGAGGAAGCTATTCTCTTTATCACTGAAAGGCAGAGCTGAGGAGTGGTATCGGCTGCTAAAGGATGGTCCATCTATTGCTTGGGAGGAAATTGTACCTCTCTTTTATTCCAAATTTTATCCTCCTAGTGAAATTCATAAAGATCGTAATCGAATATATAACTTTTGGCCTCATGATGGAGAGAGTATTGCTCAAGCATGGGGGAGACTGAAGTTACTAATGCTCAAATGTCCCATTCATGAGCTCCCCAGTAATATTGTTATTGATAACTTTTATGCGAGGCTTGCTCTTCATGACAAGGATTATTTGGATGCTTCCTGTTTTGGATCATTTACTCATATGAAAGGAGAAGCTAAATGGGATCTTCTTGACCGTATTCAAGAGAATGCTGAAGGATGGGAGAACGACAAAGGTAGGAGGTCAGGTATAAATTATGATTATGAATGCATTAAAACTTTTATGGGAACCGATGACTTTCATAATGTTAGCACTGCTTATGGTCTTGATTCTCAGATACTTGCTAACTATTTTAAGGCCTTTGCCTCTTATCTTGATGTTCCAAAGAAAGATTTGAACAAATATCATGCGCCTTATAAAGATTCTGTTAGTCATATTTCTGCTACAGCTACTGAAGTTTGTACTGTTGATAGCATTTTGCCTGAACCTTATTTTGAGAAGATGCCTTTCCCTGCTAAGGTAAAGGAGCATTCTACTTTGGTAAGTGTGCTTAATAAAAGTACTAAGAAAGCTGCAGAACCCGATGAGCAAATTACTATTAAGTCTCCTGTAGCTATAGTGAAGGACCTTGTTACTAAAGATGTTGGAGATGAACATATTGTCTTTTGTGAAGATGCTACTAACATTGTTTCACATCCTAGTAGGCGTAGAAAAACAAGTGTTCATGTTATCTCTGTCAGGATTGGCGATCATTGCTATTATGGTTTATGTGACATTGGTGCAAGTTCAAGTGCTATTCTTATAGAGCTTTACAGAGAAATTATGCATGAGATTGACCCTTGTGAACTAGAGGAGATTGATGTGGTTATTCAGCTTGCTAACAGAGAGACTGTCTTGCCACTTGGTATTGTTCGAGATGTGGAAGTTTTATGCGGTAAGACTAAATATCCTACTGATTTTCTTGTACTTGTTAAGGAAGCTAGTAAAACTTGTCCTATTATTTTTGATAGACCCTTTTTGAATACTTGTGGTGCTGTGATAGATTGTAAGAGGGAGAATTTTTTTACTAAGTTTGATGAAGAATCTTATGAGTTTAATTTTTCTAAGTTCGCTAAAACTTCTTATGAAAATGAATTGCCGAATGAATTTTTTTGAGTTAAACAACTTGCCTCTATTGCTCTTGCTCCTAATAATGCTTTGCAGCAATTTATGGAGGACCATGAAAGTGACGTCTTCAGGGAGGAAAGAGAAGAGATTGATGATATTCTTCTTCATCAACCACCGTTGATTAAGCATAATTTACCTGTGGAGGATCTTGGTACCACTTTGCCACCTAAGGAAGATCCTGTTTTTGAATTAAAACCTTTATCTGATGATCTTAAGTATGCTTATATAGATGATAAGAAAATATATCCTGATATTATCAGCTCTAAACTTTCAGGAAAGGAAGAAGAAAGGTTATTGGAAGTATTGAGGAAACACCGAGGAGCTATGGGCTATACTCTTGACGATTTAAAAGGAATTTCTCCTACTATATGTCAGCATGCTATTAACATGGAAGAAGATGCCAAGCCAGTAGTTGAACATCAACGCCGCTTAATTCCCAAGATGAAGGAAGTGGTAAGAAATGAGGTATTGAAGCTCCTTGATGCTGGTATTATTCATCCTATTGCTGATAGTAGATGGGTTAGTCATGTTCATTGTATTCCTAAGAAAGGAGGTATCACTGTTGTGCCTAATGAGAATAACGAGCTTTTTCCTCAAAGGGCAGTAGTTGGTTATAGAATGTGCATTGATTTTAGAAAGGTAAACAAAGTTACTAAGAAAGATCATTATCCTTTACCGTTTATAGATCAAATGCTAGAGAGGTTATCTAAGAAGACTCATTTTTGTTTTCTTGATGGTTATTCCGGTTTCTCTCAGATTGCTGTTAAAAAGCAAGATCAAGAGAAAACCACTTTTACTTGTCCTTATGGAACTTATGCTTATAGACGTATGCCGTTTGGTTTGTGCAATGCTCCTGCTACTTTTTAAAGATGCATGTCTGCTATTTTTCATGGTTTTTGTGAAGAAATTGTGGAGGTCTTCATAGATGATTTCTCTGTCTATAGAACTTCTTTTGATAATTGTTTGCACAATCTTGATAAAGTTTTGCAGAGGTGTGAAGAAACTAATCTTGTTCTAAATTGGGAGAAATGCCACTTTATGGTGAATGAAGGAATTGTTCTTGGACATAAAATCTTCGAAAGAGGTATTGAAGTTGACAGAGCAAAGGTTGAAGCAATTGAGAAAATGCCTTGTCCCAGAGATGTTAAAGGTATTCGTAGTATTCTTGCTCATGCTGGTTTCTATAGGAGGTTTATTAAAGATTTCTCTAAGATTTCAAAGCCTCTTACTAATCTTCTTCAAAAAGATGTACTATTTGTTTTTGATGATGATTGTAAGGAAGCTTTTGAAACTCTTAAGAAGGCTTTAACTACTGCTCCTATTGTTCAACCACCTGATTGGAATTTACCCTTTCAAATTATGTGCGATGCCAGTGATTTTACTATTGGTGCTGTTCTTGGACAGCGCGTAGATAAGAAGTTGAATGTTATTCATTATGCTAGTAAGACTCTTGATGCTGCTCAGAAGAATTATGCTACCACTGAGAAAGAGTTTCTTGCTGTTGTTTTTGCATCTGATAAGTTTAGACATTACATTGTTGATTCTAAAGTTACTATTCATACCGATCACGCTGCCATTAGATATCTTATGTCTAAGAAGGATGCTAAGCCTAGACTTATTAGATGGGTGTTGCTTTTACAAGAGTTTGATTTGCATATTGTATATAGGAAAGGTGCTGAAAATCCTGTTGCTGACAATTTGTCTAGATTGGAAAACATTTCTTTTGATCCTATTCCTGTTAATGATAGTTTTCCAAATGAACAGTTGGCTTCAATAAATATAACTTCGCGAGACCTTCCGTGGTATGCTGATTATGCTAACTTTATTGTTTCCAAGTATTTGCCTCCAACCTTTACAGCTCAACAAAGAAGAAAATTCTTTTATGATCTGAGGCATTATTTTTGGGATGACCCACACTTATATAAAGAAGGAGTTGATGGTATTATGCAAAGATGTGTTCCAGAGTATGAACAACAAGAAATATTCAGAAAATGCCATGGAAGTGCTTATGAAGGGCATCATGCTAGAGATAGAACTACACAAAAGGTTCTACAATCAGGTTTTTATTGGCCAACCCTTTTTAAAGATGCTAGAAGGTATGTTTTATCCTGTGATGAATGTCAAAGAATTGGTAATATTTCTAGATGTAATGAAATGCCTATGAGTTATACTCTTGTTATTGAACCATTTGATTGTTGGGGATTTGACTTTATGGGTCCTTTTCCTCCTTCAAAAGGTTATACTCATATACTTGTTGTTGTTGATTATGTTACCAAGTGGGTAGAAGCCATACCTACAAAGAGTGCCGATGGTGAGACCTCGTTAAAAATGCTTAAGGACGTTATTTTTCCTAGGTTTGGTGTGCCTAGATATCTTATGACTGATAGAGGTTCTCATTTTATTCACGGTGGTTTTAGGAAAACTCTTGCTAAATATGACGTTAATCATAGAATTGCTTCTGCTTATCATCCCCAAACTAGTGGGCAGGTAGAACTTTCAAATAGAGAGATCAAGTCTATCTTGTAGAATACTGTCAATAGATCTAGGAAAAACTAGGCTAGCAAGTTAAACGATGCTTTATGGGCTTATAGAACTGCTTATAAGAACCCCATGGGCATGTCCCCTTTACAAGATGGTTTACGGAAAAGCGTGTCACTTGCCCTTAGAATTAGAACACAAAACTTTCTAGGCAGTGAAAGAGCTTAATAGGGGTTTTAAACTCGCCAGTAAGAAAAGGTTGTTAGATTTGAGTTCTTTAGATGAGTGGAGAAACGAAGCTTACGAGAAAGTCAGACTTTTCAAAGAGAAATTCAAGTAATGGCATGATAAGAGAATTCTTAAGAGAGAGTTTCATGTTGGTGAGAAAGTTCTATTGTATAAGTCTCATCTCAGATTTTTTGCAGGAAAATTACTCTCAATATGGGAAGGACCCTATGTTATTGAAGAGGTGTACCGCTCAGGTGCGATAAGGATTGCTTCGTTAAAAGATGACACTACACAAGTGGTGAATGGGCAAAGACTCAACCATTATATTGCTGGAGATTCATATAATAAAGATGTTGATGTTATTCAAACGGTTTCTCCGGAAGAATTCATCCAGGACAATATGCAGGAACCTGCAGAGTTCGTTTTTGAATAGGTAACAGTTCTAGTCAGAAAAGGTTCGCGTTAAACTTTTTCAGTAATATTTTTATTGTTTTTATTAAATATGAAAAATCACGAGACGAAAACGGGCAGGAGACGGAGTCCGATGGTTCCTCACCACCAGGGGGCGCGGGCCCACTCCAGGCCACGCCGCCCTGTGGTAGACCATCTCAGAGCTCATTTCCGTCCCGGTTTCCTCCTATGATTTCGTTTCGATGTTTAATTTTTGCCTATATAACCCCCCAGATTGCCCGAAGTCTGTATATCGCTTTCTCGTCGTGTTTTCGTTTTGAGCTGTTTCTGTCAGGAGTTGATCTCAGTTTTGGGAGCACCATGGCTCCTTCAAGCGATGACAAGGGCAAAAAGCCTATGAAAGAGGATCACCAAGACCGCAAGCTGAAGGAAGAACAGGTGGCTGGAGGATCAAGGGCGAGAGACCCTACTTTCATAGGATCAATGAACGCTGGACGTGCTTTTTCTCATAATATGCAGGGACCAACACTACCAGTCTTGGATCTAAATTTCATGCCTGTAATAAAAGAGGGTATGCTGGTCACTGACGAGCTTTGTGCCCAATACCGAGTTCTAGAGAGGGAGATACAGATACTTCAAGAAGAGAATCTCACGCTTCGTAGGATACTGGAGCTTCTCCTTGGTCCAAGGATGATCTTACCACCACCGCCGAAGGAGTAATTCTTCATTGGTATTGGCATCCCCTTGGCTTGTTCCAAGCTTGGGGGAGTATCGTGGTATCACATCATTATCTTTTACTCATTTACTTTTCAAGTAGAGTCATATCATGAATAGAGAAGTTATCTTATAGAATAGTTTGCAGTGTGGAAGTATCATCCTTAGCTGGTTATCTATGTATCCCTTGGTGTGAGTTGCGGTAATGAAATATTAATGAGAAGTTTATCGTTTACTTTCCACACACTTTATTTTAGTTTGCAATGTTTCTTATATGATTAGTCTTGTTGATTTGTATTGGTATCACTTTGGGAGCATGAGTAAATTTAGTTGGTCTTGGCAAACTTAGCTTGGTCAGTAGCAACATTACCTTGAGGTTTGAGTAGAAAAGAAGAAAGAAGTGTTTGTAGTTACTTTGTTTCAGCTTTCCTTTATGTTTGGCTCATAAGCAATAGTATTCTCAAGTTAAAATCGTTGTACTTTCAAGGAAGTTTGCATGATGGTTCCTATTATATATATGTTTGTTTGTTTCATGCAACTCTTATGCTTGCTACCCAGCCTTGCTAGCCAAAAACCTGCACTGAGAGGGAATACTTCTCGTGCATCCAACACCCAAAAACCAAGTTACTTCCAAAGAGTCCACTATAAATTCCTATGCATGGTATTTCAAGCCATTCCAAGTAAATTTTCATATGCTACCTTTCAAAAAACTTCAACTACTTCTCATTTTGTGCCACTGTTTTTAGCTCATGAGGACGTAGTGGATGGGTTTGTTATCTTCCATACTAAATTAAGTACCCCTCGACTAGGCAGCTTCATCTGCTCGTCATTAATTTTGCAAGGGAGCTGGTCAGACCATTGTAATCTCAAAAAGGAAGAAAAGAAAAAGGCACTCCTCCATGGTTTGTGAAAGTTGGTGGGCACCCGATAGAATTGGTTAGCCATGGTTTGAGAAAGGAAAAGGTGGGGAGGAGTGCCAAGCTATAAAAGAGCACAATTGTGCCAATTAATCAAACATCTCGGAACCGCTCTCACTTGTTTAGTATGAAAGATATCAAGAACTCCGTTGCTAGTCGTTGACAAAAGCAACCACCTCTTAAAATAACTTTTACCTCTGTTTTACAAATGAAAAGCTCTAGCACATATTTAATCCCTGCTTCCCTCTGCGAAGGGTCTGTCTTTTACTTTTATGTTGAGTCAACCTATTTCCTTCTATCTCAAGCAAGCATTTGAGTTGTTATGTTTCACTCATCCATATGTTGATCCGTTCAATCATATTTACTAACTTCTTTTGTTTAGTACAATGCTTTTATCTGAAGGAATATATCTTTGAAAGCATTCTTTGATCGCAAAAAGTTTGTTTCGTTGAGCATATGGTTTTTGCTCTATTAGCTCTGTTTTAAAAGGCTCCGTTCAAAAGCAAGTATAGTTTGTTCATTGTTCTCTGACCAAGAACTAAGGTTTGCCATCACCAATTACAATTTACCTTGTGCATCTTTATTTGTGATTCCCTTTTACTTATTGCAAGTCTATATCATATAAAGGGAAGTTGCTGTCTATTATAATTTGTGCCTTGGTGAATGTGATGCTTCTTGTCTTGTGAGTAGTTCGTTTAGTTCTTGAGGACATGGGAGAAGTCAAGATGTTAGTAGTGGAATTATGTTGAGTAATATTTAATGGTTTGATATTTATTTGTTGTGGTGCTATTTCACTAGTGGTGTCATGTGAACGTCGATTACATGATACTTCACCATTTATGGGCCTAGTGAGATGCATTGTGTATTTGGCTACCAATTGTGGGGTTGCTGGAGTGACAAAAACCTAAACCTCCGTTGGAAAACTATTGCACCAGGGAGCGTAGTATCTTAGAGTTTAAGACTGTGGTTAGATTTATCTTAATTACTTTCTTGTATTTGCGGATGCTTGCAAGGGGTATAATCACAAGTGTGTATTTATCCTAGGAAGGGTAGTGCGCTAGCACAGGTTCACCCCCATAACACTTATCAAACCAATAAAGATTATTTAGCGGCATGAAGCGAAAGCACTTGACAAAAACCCCCGTGTGTCCTCGAGAACGTTTGGTTATCATAAGTTACACAACCGGCTTATCCTTTACTCTAGAAAGGATTGCGCCACTTGCAGCAATTATTATTATTGTCTTTTATTTATTCACACTTTATTTATTTGCATTACCAAATACCCCTAAAAATCCGTTTGCTAGTATTTACAGTGAATCCTTCATCAAAACCACTTGTCAACACCTTCTGCTCCTCGTTGGGTTCGACACTCTTATTTATCAAAAGTACTACGATACACCCCCTATACTTGTGGGTCATCACCCGACCAACGTGCTCGCCGCCGGCACGGCCCTAGTGACAAACGATGACGCCGTATCCGTCGCCCTTGAGGCGCAGCCTTCTCCCTTCACCTTTGTCAGCCTGACCTGTAGTTTCATCGACGAGGCCGACTGCACCGTGCTCGCATGCTCGTCTTCGTCAAATGCTCATGGCCCCTCCCCGACCTGCTCCCATGGCCGACCGCCCTGTGCTCGTGTGCCCATGTGCTGGAGATCCTCGCCGTTGCTGGAATCCAGACTCGATTACACGCTGGTCTCGCCAACACCAGACCCTGATCACATCTCAGTTCTTGTTTATTTTTAGGTCAGGCTCGGGCAGGTCAATTGCAGATTCGGAAGGTTGAACTGGAGCTTCAATCAACTGGAGAACTGATTGTAATGTACTAAAATTTCTGAAAATAAAGAAGTTCATTTGTCCTGAAATAGCCAAGGTCATTTGGTCTGAAGTTGGCGTATGGCATCATGTGTGAGATTATGTGCGGCTAGCATTCAGACATGCATAATAGTACACTCGAATTACTGAATACTAGCAATGTAGACATTTTCTATTAATTTCAGCATTCAGAGCCAACATTCAGAAAGGAAAACACAAAATGCAGTACTACAAAGCCTTCGTCAGCACACTCCAATTAATAAATACTAGCAATGGTGATGCGTCAGTAGAGTAAACACAAAGAATCAACCTTGTCGGCCGTCGGTGAGCTTCACCTAGACGCCTTTGTCAACAAACTTGGCCAGCTCTAATCGTGGCGCTGCCTTGCGAGAGGAGCAGAGGGGCGTAGAGAGGAGGAACAGAGCACGCGGGTAAGAGGAGAGAGGCAGCGCGAGATTAATTTGCTCGACGCCTCAACCACACCAGGTGCTTGTAGAGCTAACCGGTACTATCCACGACCAAAACCACTAACTAAAACAGCCATCCACCCAGAGGGGGTAATTTACCTAGTATAGGATACTTGAGGGGGTTAAGTGCCCCAATCTAAAGTTAGGGGGGGTTTAGAGTCCCAAACCTAATAGTTAGGGGGGTTATTTAGAGCAAGTACAATAGGTCCTACTCAGCTGGCTATAAGCCACTTGACGTCATCAAAATCCTAAGTGGAGGAAAAAGAGAAGGAAAGAGAGAGAAGAGAGCGGGCGCTCCAGCTACAGCCCGGCTACATCACACGACCCAAGATACTATAGCCTGCATGCAGCCTTTCACTGTCTTTAGAGATCGGCGACTAAGATCAATGAGTCTTGCATGCAAGTTAATGTGCATGCAACATTAAATATTAAAATATTTACTATAGCCTGCATAATAGCCAGCTTGTTGTATGTATACGTGTCTACAATGGCTACATATGACATGGCACAACTATACAGCCGGCAGTCGGCTCTATTATTGCCATTGCTCTTAGACTTCTTTCGGTGACCAACCTTGAAGCCTATCAGCAGCAAGAGATTCAAGCGCCAGCGCCTGCTGCTAATCAGCAGATACGAGATCCCTCATGGCACATCATCATACTACTCATCCACCCGGAGAAGATTCAAGTAGCACCCCGCTGGTAATCAGCAGATTCAAGCTCCTCCAGCTACTACTCATCCACCCCGAGCAGCCTCCTCCTCTAGCCATACTGCGACACCAGTTCTGGAGAGCCACCCCGTCCAGGAAGCTCCGCCACTCGACGAGCAGAAAGCGAATATCGGCACGCCACCGGATTCACACCTTCCTCGTCCCCACTTCAGTTCGTGCTAAGATCTCCATCATTTTCACCAAACTGGACTGTTCGATGCGCCTCCTCCAACATTGCTATGATTGTCCTTGGACTTGCTGTGGTGGTGTTAGCAATCCTGTAGCCAGGGCACAGAACTTCCTCCGTCTGTGCGGCCATAGACAGCCGTCCTCCGTACATCACTGTTTGATACGCGAGTATTCCGCTGACACACAGATGTGACACATATCCCCAGAAAGAACCAAAGGTCCTGATACCGAGTGCATTTGTGCCCGGGCACCAAAATGCCCTGTCTGATTTTAGCCTCATGCATATATGTGATTGGATTAGCAATATTTTTTTCCTATAACTTCATGCAAAGGTTGTAGTCTAAGATACAATAATCTATGATATTGTGCTAAAAAACTTGTATTGTGGACGGCCTTACCGCTCGGGCGCTGCTGCTACTGCTCACCGCCACGCGCTCTTTGTGTGCCATGTGTAGTGTCACTCAGATTAGAGCATCTCAACCATAAAATACAAGTATAGGCCACTGTATTCGCATTTTAGTGCACGTACAATGGGATGATGTGAGCCTTCTCTTAGAGGTGCCACGTAAGATTTTTGCTTAGTTGGAGAAAAAAGAAATAAGAAAGGGAAGGCTACATTCCCTTAGCTAAGGGATGATCCCTTAGAAAATAAGAGAAGTGTATTTATGCATTGTATCATCTATCTTCTCTTAGCCAATTAATTTTTTACTAAAAATAACTATTTCATATTAATTATTAGGATGACAATAAGAGATGATGCATTGTACATGTTTTATCTTATGCTTTCTCTAGATGATGTGGAGAGCTAAGAGAAGGCATACCATCTCTACCATTGTACATGCCCTTATAGTTTCGTGAGCATCGCGCATATTAGTAACCATAAATGAAACTATAAAATAACATCTTTACATGGGACTCACAAAATTCCTTATTTTTTCCTCTCATCTTTTTTTTTTCCTTTTCCTCTTCTTCCCGCACGCATGCAGCATAGAGCGTGGTGCCATCCCCAGCGCCGCCGCTCGTCCCAGCGCTGCCCGTCACGGAGCCTCACCCCAGCGCCGCCAACCGTCGTCGCCCCTAGCCACCTTGCCCTCAGCTGCGCCGTCCGCCGCGCCCCCTGCTCGAGTTCCAGAGCGGTCGCCCGCTCAAGCTCCAGAGCGGCCACCCGCTCGAGCTCCAGAGGAGGCGCCGCCCACATGTTTCTTCCTGTGCCACCGTCCAGTGCCCACAGAAGAAGCTGAAAAGGTAGTGGATCTCATCAGGAAGGAGCTGGTGGAGTTAATCGACGCGCGGAACGAACACGAAACCTTAAACAATGGTTATTTTATAATTGTTGAGTTGTTTACGGGCTCAGTTAGAGATGTTCTTAGCTAGAGCGAGTTCGTCCGATGCCTCGAATCTCTACTAATATAAAACAACCCAGACTGTCAGATCCGGAGGATCTGGATCATCCACGATACTAAAATTAACGTTTCAGATTGACTTAATGATGTAGGATTTGCGCTAATCCCCACGCTTAGCGAGAAAGAAACCGTCACCCATGACAAGTCTCCCACGATAGTCTCCTGCCCCACCGCGAGGTCGCCCACTGCAGTTCACCTCGAATATGCCCCACCGCGAGGTCGCCGGCAAGCACCCACGTGAGCCAGGAAGCAGCCAAGGCAGGTCGCCGGCAAGCACACGAGCTCGCCGCCCCGCAGCTCCTCCACATGAGCAGGCCATATCGCTGGGCGCCGCCGACCACATGAGCAGGCCAGAGCGCCGGGCGTCGCCCACCACGCGAGCAGGACAGAGCGTCGGGCGCCGCCCACCAGGCCAGGGCGCCGCGTCAAAGGCCCCGCCCACCACGCGAGCAGGCCAGGGCGCCGCATCGAGGGCGCCAGGTCGGCTTCCAGCTCCGTCAGACGGAGCGCATCACCGACCATCGTCGTCGTCTGCGCCGCGTCGCAGGGGTCGCCGACCATCCTCGCCGTCTGTGCGGGGTTGACGGCCATCCTCGCCGTCTGCGCCGCAACGCTGGGTCATCTCACCGTCATGGAGCCAAATTCTCCCATGGACATCGCGGTGCAGGTCACGTTTTCCTCCACCCCCACTCCCCTCCCCCTTGAGTTCTGTTCTTGTGTTCTACTGCTCTGTTCTACAACTTTTCTGGACAAGTTAATTTCGTAGTAATCAAATTGATAGATGTGCGAAATTGATAGATTCTGTAATAGTACATGAACTGCTCCTTGAGCTCTCCGCAGTTTGCAAACACAGAGGTTACCCTGCTAGGACTGTAAGCATGGCAAAAATTGATATGATCCTTCAGTTAAGATTTAAAGATTACAAGCTGAGAAAACCCCAGACTTACATCTTTAAGTCATAGATCTTCCATAGTTTTATTACATGTGTTTATCCTTTTAGTGTATGGTTGATAGAATAATATATTTACGTAATTCTTGTCCCTAGCTGCATAAATCGAATGTCTGAGAAAGTAGGTGAGCTTTACAGAGGAGGAGATCCGCAAGTTATTTGTCGATATTAGTGACATTAGAGACATAGTGTTCAAAGGTTGAATCGCTTGAATTTTTATTTTTAAGTTCCTGCTGATTGCCAACACTTCTTTTACTATGTGGGTCATTACCACTTTGTTTCTTCAAATCACAAGATGTGACTTCTGTTATTTTAGACACAATTCTGCTGGATGCTAAAATTGAACCACTGGACTGGATAAAATTGATTCTGAGGTTGTTCTTAAATTCTGGACTCTTCATTTAATTCAATTCTCCTCATCTGAAGAAGTTCGTTTGCAAAACAAAAATACCTAGAGTTCACTAGATTTGGGCGCTCAAAATTAATTTTTTTTCTAAAGTTCTTAAACGTGTGCCTGAAACTCCGAATTGATGTTCCAGTTGTTATGAGTGGTTCTGGGATCTCAGGTGGTTCGCCGGGAACATGGGTTTCAGGATCATCAGGAGCGACCTTAGAGCTGAAGAAGCCTTTAGTGGTGTCTTGTGACAGGTTTCCCAACCTTCTAGCCGAGATTAAGCGGTTCGTGCCATCCCCCAAGCTGCAGACATTGCAGTGCACTTATAGTTGCCTTAAATTAAAGTCTCCACAAGATTAATGCGGAGAAACTAAGCACTGGTTCGTGAGCAATGTATACTGGGAAGCAAGGTGTACACTAGGCATGTGTTCTTTATTTCGTCAGAATTTGGCAGCTCTTATTACATTGCAGTTCGCCGTACCATTTCTCCTAAATTATTTTAAAATCCAAAGAGAAATAAGAAACGAAAATATAGGATGCAAATCTTAGGAATAGACGTAGATAGCTATATGCCTTACAGAATTGTGCAGCCCTTTTGTCCAACTATGTTTGATTAAGGGAGGGCTTTAAATTGATATACATTTTCTCCCAGGGTTGTGTACTTGCTGGCCATGTACTTTCAGTACATGTTGTAGATTATCAAATGGTGACATAGAACATGATCGGACGCAGAGAACAGAATCGAGTGGATATCAATGAAGGCAATCAATAATATTTTAAATTCTTTTTGTACTTCCTGCTTATTGATTCAAATACAATTTGCTAATAACTTGCTTTTCAAGCATGGTCATTACTTGCCGGCATTACAAGACATTCCGTTATTGCCTTTGATGAATTATTATGAACTGATTTGTGAAGCACGATAAAACACAATTCAGCAGCTGCAAGTTATTTTCTTGATCTTATTCCCTTGCAAGTGAATACCTATGGTATGGTTTTAGTGTGATTCTGTTGAGATTTCTGCAATTTAATTATTAAGTTTAGGCCATTATCTATTGTAGGTGAAAAGAATAGCCAGCAATTATAATTGGTTTTTGGCCGAGGCCATTAGATTGTCATCTCTACTTGAGAAGAAAATATAAGAGAAAATGATCTACAAGTTAAACCTGTAGATCTAGTAACACATATATTACTGGGATATATAGATTTCTGGCTTTAGTTGATGTATAGTTATTTCTTCTAATACGCCATGAATCTTGAACATGACGGTCAAATGAGAATGTCATGCTGCCAATTACTTTGATATGTGTGAGTTTGCACAAACATTTCTCCAGTTCGACCAATAATGAGCATATAATCTACTTTGATATGACTTATGGAAACTAGAAAACTGATATATAATATACCTATGGGGATCTGATACCTAAGATAAATGGTTTGTAAGTTAATGAGTTAATGTTTCCTTATGAAGCGACTTTGATGGATGCAGAAAGTTGCGAAACACTGGTTTTCCTTTAAAGTTATGATGGCTTGCATGCTATTTTTGCAGGTGTTTCTTGCTGAACGAGCTAAGTACATGGATGCTCTCTTTTGAAAGGTCATAAATTGTTTAGGTACATGATATTGCTCAGTTTAATGTAGAAGCAATTTATATGTGATACAAATACCACTTGGAAACAATTTACTTTCAGTTTAAGTGGAAACAAAAATCGTTTAAAAAAAGTGGAAACAAATTGGTATATCATGTTTATTTTGGTTTAATTTAATGTAGAAATTTATTTTTCTCTTTCAGTATGTGACAAGATCAATGAAGTTTCTTCCGTTAATTCAACAAAAATTATTAGCACACGTACATTAGCAGACTTCGTTGATAATTCATGAAGAGTATGTTTTCTTGAAGAATTGGAGCCTTTTTGCATATCATAGAAATTCACGGACCGAGATATGTATCGCATCTTCTATTTCTGCACAGATACATGGTCCTACATGAATTGCTGGACCATTGAGGTACTATATTGATGTTTATGTTCCCTGCTTTCTCGTTGACACTTGATGTAGGGATAGTTTACTTCCATAGTTCATTTTTCTGAAGCGGTCAGCGGTAGCATCTATTCCTATTTGCCGGTTTTCATAGTTGCCCCTTCACATTTTATATTATGATATACTACTTTACAAGTGGGCAGCATACATGCTAACGGCTGCTCCTCACTGTCTAGAAGTCTAGATCCATCCTGAGAAGTATCCTGCTTTTTCTTGGACCTGCTTAGCAGCTAAGGTCTCATTTGTAGTCTGTCTGGCTATCGTGGATGGTGGAGTTTGTCACGGCGGAGGATGACAAGGTTGCCCCTGTCCGCAACCTCGAGGAAATCTGCAAGCTGATGCGCGTGACCGATACCAGCATCATCAAGGAGATCACCGACTTTGTCCTCACGCGCTTCAAAGGTGGATCGTCAAGTGGACAGCCACTCCTCCGTTTGCCCCTTTCCGTTTTTTGTTCTTGATTGAGGTATGTGGCGTCCCTAATTTTGCCCTCCATGTTGTGTTGCCTCAATGGTTAAGTTTCTATATGCAAAATTTGGTATCTACGGAGGTAATGTAGTGTGTTATCAGATCCAGTGCGGAAGAAGAATAGGACATCAGCTGATATGAAATGGCACCTCCAGCCCTTCTTGTTCAATAAATAAATAATGAGGGATCATGGTCTGAAGGGACTCTATGTAGGGAACTGATGTTGAATATATTAATTCCTACATCTTTCTTATTCACAAATGTACAAGCCTCTTATTGGAAAAATAACAAGACTTATGAATATATTCACATGCTCATCACATTGTTGAGCATGAGACAGACTTAAGTGAATCGATAATAAAATTTGGTAAAAAGAAATAATATTACATAAATGTTTTGTCATAGATTACATACGTGCGTGGCACGTGCACTTTTACTAGTCTAACCAAGAGACCGTGTCAAAATAGATGCGACCAAATTGGCACAATAAGCATTGTGGGTGCCATGCAGATGCATGTGAGTAGGACCGGCCGACGGCCCATTCCTATCCCCACTCAAGGCTGCCATCGAGGTCACGGATCTGAGGGGCGCCACCCTCCTCTGAC
Organism: Dactylis glomerata; assembly: GCA_007115705.1. NCBI lineage: Eukaryota > Viridiplantae > Streptophyta > Magnoliopsida > Poales > Poaceae > Dactylis > Dactylis glomerata. Next base: position 1,470,740 of record QXEO01000186.1, read on the forward strand.
TCATCCACCTATGCCGATTTTGCTCTCCCGACAATCAAACTACATGTGTTTGTCGTCCTCATGCGTGCCTACGGCTGGGAGTTTCAGTGGGTGGTGTATTTGTTGAGGTGATGTTGCAAACTAACAATAAATGCTATAGAACACTGCTATACACACGACGATTTCACGTACGATGCTTGTACGACCGAGCCGCTCCGCCGTTAACGCGTTCGCCCGTGTTGTCCGACGCCATCCGATCATATGTCGTACAGGTTTCGGACGGAGCACTGTCGTACGTGAAGCAGTTTCGAATGCTATAAGTGGAGAGTTTTATGTTGCAAATCTCCAATGGTCAAAACGATTTGAACCGCACGTTCAGGATCCAACGCCTGCGGGAGTCCACCAAGTTTGGACATCTGCCAACCATTATGAAACTGGATTTTCCGCGGAAGATCTATATCAACACATGTGAAAGTAGTTAAACGGGAATTAATGCCCACAAACCAACCCAGTCTGAAAGCCTAGCTTCCCGTGCAATTCAGCCTGGCCTCTTAATCTAACCTACGTTGAAATTTGTAAATGTGGCTCGTCGAGCCCTTTGGATCAGAAATAAATAAATCTTCTTTCAAAAGAGAGAAGAAAAACATGCGCAGCCTCATAAAAAGTACTCCATCTAACCCATATTACTTGTCGCTTATTATAAAAGTTGTACTAAATCAGCTATAAGTAATATGGGTCGGATGGAGTATATGCTTTCATTAAAGATACTAGTTGAATGCCCGTGCGTTGCCACGGTATCCATGTAAACATAATGAACATAAGCATTTTATTGTATAAAAATATAAATATTTGTTTCTATGGACAAAAATAACTATGTACTATTTAGAATCACGTCATTAGTAAATCATACTACAGCTAATTATACATTCAGATACAAACAGAACTTCCCAAACCATTATATATTTTAATAAAGTTAATGCAAAATTTGGTGATATATGTACATACAGTTGAAGTAGTATTTTTCTCAGTGTAGCGTTAACATTCGTGAAAGGTAAAGTAAGCTTCTCTCACTCCGTGAGTAACTCTCTTGGCATCACTCACCTCCCATCTCAACTCTCTTCTTGATCTGTAATATTAAATTAGAAAAGTGTATTACTCTCATCTGGTGTTCTGGATTTGTCAACCTCCATAGTGGATTGTTGTTGTATATATTCTTCTTCGTCCTTTTACTATGCTTAGCCTTCTTCCTCTATATCCCTTTCTCTCCAAGGTTTATCTGGCTCGTCCCTTTCTCTCGAAAGTTTATCTGTAAACGTGGGATGAGGGTAAATTTGCAGGAATCATGTAGCAGACAAAGGCACTGTGATTCCTGACCTTGCGTGAATCAAGCAGCCGAAGTCAACTAATCAACATCATACGAGAAACATATGAATTAAACAGAAGCTGATTTTTTGTGTCGTTGTGCTACCATAAACAATTTACTAAAGCCCTGATGGATATACCATGCCTAACCTTAATTACAGACTACATCATTTAAACTGTTTTGTCAGGATTTTTAGCCCTGGAAAACATGTAGCATGTGGCTTAGTGTTCTCCTAAGTGTTTGTCATGTACTACTACATTTTACTGTATAAGCATCTAGGATCTTAATCCCAAACAACTACTTGCAGCAATCACAATACCAGCGACATACCGCAGAATCCGCCCCTAGATCAGAGCATTCTACCTAGTTAGCAAGCCCAAAGAAATACCCGCTCAAATTAGAGAGGGGGGAGGAAGGAACTGGAACATACCCTGCCGCCTTGGGCACGACGACCTAATCGGAGAAGGTAGATGTTCTGGAGAAGCCACATCTTGCGCCACCGCCTAAAGACACGACACCACCGATGAAGCCATATGCATCTTGTGCAACTGGATACTCTCTTGAGAACAAAATTCTAGCCGCTTAGAGTAACATTGGTAGATGTCACATTGATCAACAAGGTTGATAATTACTGATAACTCAAGTTCAGCACATCTTACGTTATGCACATGGAAAAATACCATTGCAAGTTACTATATGCCTTTTTCTGGAATACTTACTGATTTGAAATGTCAGTTATACTGTGCATGTCCAACTATATGCTCACTGATGCAACATTGGTATGTTTTCAGACTAAGAGAAGATGAACTCTTTACAAACACTAACCTATATAGGAGTTCTTGAATGACATTTTCTTCATCTTCACTGAGTGTGTGCAATGGCTCTCCGCGTACTTGAAGAGCATATGATTGATCTTTGGACCATTTTTGAATCCTGCTTCATGTATTAGAGTTCAGGGTGTTGGGTAGCGCTTCCATCTTCGCAGCGAAAGAAGGTTTTTCACAGCATTTTCACCAAGTTTATCATCGATGGCAATGGCGACCTCCATTTTCGGCACCAAAACAAAGTAAAACAGAGAGAAACTAAGTAACATACATAGCAGAATACATACGTGACATGTGAATTATGAAGCAGCGCGAACTGCCAGAGAGCTCACCAAGATTTTCACCATAATTGTTGAGCTGTTTGGCTTGGTAACTTGCAATGCGTTGCCTGAAGACAATTGCCATGTGGCTGTGGCCAAACTGAAATTCATTTAGGATGTCATATATAGGCACATTTTCTGAAACACTAACATTTAACAAGGTACAGACATCTAAGCTGAACATACAAATACTTGGTACATAACTCTGAATCTCCAACCAACAAAATCCATGTCCTTATGTTCATATATTCCACATCGTGCATTTAATCTAGATATTATATTGTCCCCACATTTTAGAGATAACAAATGACTGTCAGATGTTTTGTAAGCATACCTGAATCAACAGGACCGTGTGCCTGCACCACGGCGGTTGCCTCCTGTTCCAAAGTGGCATCGTTGCCCGGCGTCGCTCTGCCTTCCTTGTCATGGCTGAATCTGCAGAAGGCGTCGAAGCCTCACGCAAGGTCACCTCCTCTTGCGCCTCCATGGAGGCGGTGTCGCCCTCGACGCTTCCTCTTCCTCACAGTCCACCTTGGGCACGCACAGGTACGTGGGCCTGAACTGCCCCTGCCCAAACTTCTTCCCGATACAGTAGTTAGTAGAGGTCGGGCACGCTTACCGTCCTATGCGGCAGCACGCATCACCGACACCGATCACCTGGAACCAGCCGGCGCGGAGGTCATGGGCAGCGACCGCGCATTCACGCCACTCCGGCGTTGCCAATCCCGTCCGGCGTGCACCCTGGATCAAGAACCGCACGGATGTAGCGATACCATAGATAAATAAATGAATATAGTTCAAGAAATTGGTGGCCCGACAACAGGATACGATAAAACAAGGGAAGCTCGTTCACCTCTGATCGTGCTTGTTTCCTCGATGGAAAAGGACCTCCAGATGGATGTCGCAGGTATGGCCGCACAAGCCTGTCAATTTTTGTGCGTGGAAGAGGGTGAGGGGAGGACGATGATGGAAAAGGACCTCCAGATGGATGTCGCAGGTATGGCCGCACAAGCCTGTCAATTTTTGTGCGTGGAAGAGGGAGAGGGGAGGACGATTTGATTATAAAAAATATCTTTGCCAGGGAACACAATTTCTTTTTTAGTTAGTAGATAGAAGAGGTAGCTTTTGGTAACAGACACGCGATTTGATTTCAATCAAAATTGATTGCACGCGGTCTCTCTCCATTGTAGTATACTATTGATTAGCATTTGATTCTTATATTAATTGCAATTTGCTACCGTAATTTGATCCTGTGATTAATTGCCTTCCAGATTTTTTTGTTAGGGGTAATTCCGGAAATCAAATGATGTATGAACGAAACCAATAGTAAAGATCACGTATACTTTGCACTCTCTTCTTTCTGCTTATTTTTTTTACAATAAATACCACATATATTCATAGTCTCTACTAATAATATTGCTAGAGGTATGGTCCGTGGCTCGCAAGTACGCTTTCAATTCACCTAAATACGTTTTCGTTCAAACACAAATTTACCTGCCACCCATAAGAAAAAAAAAATGGTTTGAAGAACGAAAAAAATAGCACATCAGCCCTCGCACCCGCCTCCGGACGCCTGGAAAGAACATGCATGCCTGGCGGACAGTGGCGACTAGCGAGCCACGCTTGCAGAGGAGAGGCATCGGCTAGCTCGCCTCTGGGGACGACGACAGCGGCGTCCCACTTCGCAGATTGGCGACTCGGCTAGCTCGCCTCTGGGGACAACGGCAGCGGCGTCCCACTTCGCAGATTGGCGGCGGCGCGGAGATGTCCGGCTCCCTACGATGCCCGATCCCCTGGGTTGTGAGGCTGGGGTTGGCTGCAACGGCAGCCAGGTCCGTGGATCGACGGCGGCGAGGTGATGGCCGGATCCATACGGCACCCCCTGGGTCACATCCGGGGACGGCTGCAGCGGGGACGGATTGGCAGCAGCGAGAAGATGATGCTTCCCTCCGGCGCCATCCTCCTAATTTCTACTTTGTCGCGGCCGGCGTCGCCGTGCTCTCCTCGTGGGTATGGAGAGATGGGTTTGCTCCACCGCGTCGGCTCCCCGTCTCCACTAACCTACAACTTGCAGGATTACGAAGACACCCCATAGATCTGTGTATCTGGACCATTGCCGGTGTTCCTAGCAGCCTCTGCACCCCCGTCCTGCTGCGCCGCCCGGAGCAGGCCCGTCGATCCACACAGCGCCAGTCGAGCAGAGCGGTCTTACAGGTCAACGTCGTGAGGCAATTGCAGCAGCGTCGAGCACTCGAGCATCAGCTTGCCAGCCATGTGCTTGTGCACCTTGTGTGCATAGCAAGCCCAAACTCAAATTCAAGGCTACTATGTAGATGCTCTTTGCTTTTGAACGTTTTGGAGGCTTTCAAGATAGGAGGAGAAGCATTTTCTACTCTGATCGATTTGAGTATGTGTTGAATCTTGCTAATACTGAGGACGATGATTTAAGTGTGAGGCCCTTATTATTCCCCTTTCACTCTTTCGATCAGTATTTTAGGAATAACAGTGAACCAAGTTTTTAGATTCTTCATGTCGATCTGTCCCGACGGTTGGGCTTAATTGATGCCTTATGAGTAATTTTACAAGGAAAATTCTGTATACTACCATGTTTTTTAGATTACATTATTTGACAGCAAGAGAGTGATCATATGTTGGCAGTTTAAGTTGTATGCTTCTACTGCTGGGGGATGATGATGCTTGGCCGTGTTTTTCGCTCTTAGGATAACAACTGAGACTGAGAGGTATATCATTTTGTCCTACTGATGATCGGCAAGAGCAGGACCTCTTCCTTGCATTGGATTTGTTCCAGTAGTAGTACCACATCTACTTCTGCTCTCCTTCAAAGAGCAAAAAAGGCAAAACGCTAAGAAAAAAAAGGCTTGAATTGACAAAGATATAGAAGTTTTTTGTTTTATCTTTCGATAAGATCTGTTATTAGTTCATGATCATTTTTGGGGGCTCTTTGAAAAGGAAAGTGCGTTCGATACATTCCTTTGTTTTTGTGTGTAAGATTTCTTTCTCGAACGATGCAACCTGATTTTTTTTAATACAATTGTCCGCTGGAAGTATTCTACCCATGATTAATCATGATTTAGTGTACATTTTGTGGAGTAAGATTTATTGCACATGGTTTGCAAGATATGCTTATATTTCTTTCTTGAACAAAATATGTAAGCAAGTGGCAACTTTTTTCATGGTTAAATTGATTATTCGAAATGTTATATTCCCTCCGTTCCATAATTCTTAACATGATTGTCATTCCAATTTATACAAATTCAAACAACAATCCCGTCAAGAATTATGGAACGGAGGGAATACCTGCGAGTTATTACGATTTAGTGAACATGAATTTCCCAAGATATGCATATAAGCTGAATGTTGTTCTTAGATGTCAAGCTAAAACTCAAGGAAACTCACAAGTGACATTATATATGAGATGCATGACTGCAATGATTCTCAGTTGTTGAACTTATATTAAATTTCACCTTACTACCGAGAAGTGGGTGATATAGAAGTTGTTAGGTTGGCTCACAATAAACATGAGCCCCTTCTAGGCCACTTCGTGTTCCGACCTTTAACATGCGTTTGAATTGGACATTTTCATTTGATCTTAAAATTAAGCTTGCTCTCGTAGCTGGAAGAGCTCAGTGAATCACACAGTGCTCAAGTAAGAGGGTGAGAGGATGTGGAAAAAAATTGTAACATATTTAGAGGCATTTTTCATTTTTTTTTCCGTAGCAACGCACGGGTATTGTGCTAGTAACTAATAGTACATGATAGAGATACACGACCCATCTTCAACTATTATAAAATAAAATCTAAAAAGAATGAGCAAATCTTTAAGATCTTCAATGCGTACATTGCCTTGGAGATAACAATGGGGCACCGATAAATCACCCAAACCGTACACACTTAGTCACTTAGAATTTTGGAGATTAGCCCAAACAAATAGGACCACCTGGCCCGCCGGCTCCCCCCGCCCCGCCCTTCCCGTCAGGCCCAGCAGGTTCGCCCTCGCCACCGGGTCCGCCAGCTCCAGCGCCGCCGGGTCCTCCAGCGCCACCAGGTGCACCAAAGCTTCCGTCACCGCCTCGACCGCCCTGCCCACCAACGAAGCCGTCTCCGCCTCGTCCGCCTTTTCCGCCACGCGCACCTAACCCACCTTTCCCGCCGGAGCCACCGGTGCCACCGATGCCACGACTAGCACCACCGTTGCCGCCATCCCCACCGGCATACCCGACCCTGCCGTCTCCGCCTGCTCCCCCTACGCCGCCGCGGGTTGATCCATACCCACCGCCACCTCCTCCGCCGCTAGGACCACCACGGCCACCTGAGCCACCGATTCCTCCAGGTAGGGCAGGCCCGCCGGCCTCGGCCGGTGGCGGACCGATGATGCTGATGCCGGCCATGGATCCTGCAGGCGTTGGGACTTGGAGAAATAACTTGATCGCAAGTTGGAGAACTAGCTAGAGGTGGAGGTAGCAGGCAGGTTTTATATGGCTCGCGGTACGTACGTGACCCTTGCCAAAATTTGGATACCGTGATCCGTTACAAAGAAACATGGTATCTTCTTCTTCAGTTAGAATCGAATTACTGACCGTGTCCGTGTACAATATTGCCAACAAGCCCCCGACGCCAAACTCCGGGCCGCGCCGCGCCGCCGCAAAAACGTCTGCCCCGATTCTAGCAGTCGGTAGTAGGAACCAAAGGCGTTGGACGGCAATGCAGCGGAAGTCGTGGAAGCCGAGGGGCGGCCCAGGACGTGCGCCGGAGCTCCACTGGAAGGCCCTACACCCTAACCCCATCGCCGCCGAGGTCCCCGAGTGCTCCCGCGCCGCCGAGATCCCGGAGGACGTTGCCTCTGTGGAAATAGTGGAGGTGGACCGGCTCCGCCTCGACGTTTCCACCGGCACTGGGGTGGAGGAAGAAATTGTCAGGGAGCTGGTGCGGATTGGCAGAGAGGAGATGGAGTTAAGTGAGGAGGAGCTGCGCGCTAACCATCAGATGCAAGAGGACGAGGTGACGCGTCATTTTCTCTCTCTTCGAGGCTCGGGGATGATCTTGCTGTTCAGTACTCGCTCCGTTTTTAAATATAAGATATTTTAGCTTTGTGAAGTAAATGTAAGCTAAAACATCTTATATTTTGAAACGGAGGGAGTAGATCATAATTCCACCTCCACCTCAGTGACGGCGGGAACGTTGAATTTATGATGTTTTTCTCTGTGAACTTTATGATGTTTTCTCAAACAGATTCCCAAACAGATCACCGTAGTGAACTTTAAGATGCTTTTCTCCAACCTACATAATTTTTAGGGCCAATTATGAGGACTGGAATTATTTTTCAATGTTTCTGTGAAGTAGCTGCCCCTAGACTCATAACGACATCTTCGTGTGTTTTGCATACCCAGAGAAGAGATATCCTGTAGTTAAGCTGTTTAGTTTAATGACATCTTGGGATTATTTTTGTGCTAATTTCTGTGGATTTGGGTATGGCTTATGAATTGTGAGACTCCCTCCGTTCCCTTTTATTTAATCAACGCAAAAAACTTCGACATATAGAGCGATTAGTACGTACAGCACGCACCTTTGGCATCAATTTCATCGGAACAGAGGTACTACATAAGAAAGGAAGGGGAGAAAAATATTCATGCCAAAGCATTACATGGCTGATGAAAGAATTGAATTCTATTGAAATGTTAAGCGAGTCTTCAGATGTATCTCATTGATTGTTATTTTGCTGTTATATCTTGCTTTTTAAATTACATATATGTCAATCATTTCTTGTAGTCTGAGATAGACTGAACTAATGCGCAGATATTTGCCTTGGAAGCAATTTTTGGAGACAATCTAGTCAATTTAAACAGAAAAGAAGGTCAACAGTCTTTTCAGGTATGTTCATCACAATCAATTTTCCTGTCATATTCCTGCTTGTAAAGGGAAGGGGTTTTTAATGTCACATTGTTGTTACAGATTTATGTGCATATTGAAATCCAAGAAGGTATAGATGTATCAGCAAGGCCCGACCATGGTACTGGAACATTAAATTATGGGCGAATATGTGATGGTGATACCTCTGATGATCTTGTTTACAAGTTTAGGGTTGAGCATTTGCCTCCAATCTTGCTAACATGCTACCTGCCTCTGTCATACCCGAGTCATAAACCTCCCTTTTTCACTATCTCCACCGAATGGCTGGGCAAAGTGAAGATTTCATCATTATGTCAAATGCTGGATATAATTTGGGAAGAGAAACAGGGCATGGAAGTAATATATCAGTGGGTTCAATGGGAGAACTGGGCTACAGCCTAGTGGTTGGGCAAGCAGTGGTACACCCGGCCGGTCAGAGTTCGATTCCTATCTCGGACGAATTCTGGTCATCTCACCTTTCTCCTTAATAAAATTTCAGCAGGCTCCTCCCTGCTGAACTCGTTTTTTTTTTTTTTTTGGGTTCAATGGCTCCAAAACTCTGCCCTTTCTCACCTAGGGTTTACTGATGAGATAATTCTAAGAAAGGGTGATCTAACCTGTGATGAAGATGGTGGGGCTAAACGAGCTTGTCTAGGTTATTCTGCACCTGATGTTGTAATAACTAGGATTATGAGATACAATGATGATAAGCGTCACGAAGTCTTCTTACATGATATTCATGACTGCATGATTTGTTTCAGCGAGTTTCCTGGTAAGTCCTAGTTTTCTGCATAACTGCTTGTAGTGTTAAATGCAGACTTGAAGTCTTTAGCTATGCATAACTGCTTGTAGAGTTTCCTGGTAAGTACTTAACAATGGCTTGGTGTGTGCTGTTCTTGTGGTTGTACTACGGCACAAAATTATTTTCTCTACTCCCTCCGTCCCGGTTTATAACTCTTGCGCGTATTTCTAGATTGCTATTTTGACCAATGTAATATAAGATATATACTACAAAATATATATCACTGAAAACTTTAGATTATGTACTTTCTTATGGTATAATTTTTATGCTGTAAAATTTATATTATATTTGTCAAAATAACGATCTAAGAATACGCGCAGGACCTACAAACCGGGACGGAGGGAGTAGATATTACCACTCTACATTCAGTTTAGTCCCCATTACCCAATGCCTGATCCTTAATATTAGAGTTGACTAGATACTAGTACAACTGTAAATATGCTATATAGTTCCCATGTTAGAGGTTCTCATTCAGATGATATATTTCTGCCCTTTTGAGTGGAACTGTGTTGTACTAAAATACTAAAAATATAGTGCAATATGGGGTACTCATTATTGCCATGTCCAACTTGGATATTTTCCCTTTTTTGTTAACCCTTGGTATATCTTAGTTAATGTTGCTTCTGATTCTACATCATTACTACTTCGCTAAATTTCCTAAAATTCATTACTTTACAGGTGATGACTTCATCATACTTCCATGCCATCATTTCTTTTGTCGGAACTGCATGCGAGCATATTGCAAAATTCATGTCAAGGAAGGATCGGTATTGAAGTTGACCTGTCCTGATACAAAATGTGACGGTGTCGTTTCTCCTAATGTATTGAAAACGCTTCTGGCGGACGATGAGTTTGAACGTTGGGAAAAATTGCTTCTTCAGAGAACTCTCGACTCCATGAATGATTTAGTTTATTGTCCAAGGTGCGAAACTGCTTGCTTGGAGGATGAAAGTAACGAGGCAGTGTGTCCGAGCTGTCTATTCAGCTTCTGCACACTTTGTAAATCTCACCGTCATGTGGGGAAAGATTGTTTGACTTCAGAGGAAAGAATTCGTATGTTGGAGGTAGGAGGACTTTATATCGCGAATATTTAGCTTATCTTAGATAATAGATATGATTAAAATGTGGGGCTGTTTCAGTAGTACTAATATATATCCACTGGCACGAGAAAATGAGAATTCTAGAAAAGTGACACTCTTTCTGGATTCAGTGAACAGTAGCAAATTACCTGAAGGCACACTTAAGTTGCAACAAGACAGTTAATTATATTTAACACATCACTAGATAATGTTATAGAATAATGATATTAGGTTATTTGCCTCATGGTCTTATCAGCCTCTAGCCCAGGTTAATATTATTATGATTATTAAAAAACCTTCCTATCGATTGATCGTTCTCCTAGCTCGTTCTCGATCCATCGATCCCTAGGCGCTTCCTAACTTGATATATATGTAGCTACCAAATACCATCATCCCTGTTCAAAAAAAAAATACCATCATTGTTTTTTGTTTTTTGTACTACTATACATTGAATATGTATTCACCATAAAAGTTGCCTCTTATAATAATAATTTTATGGGGTACACTACACTTTATGGCTACGTGTTTTACAGCATAGATGTACAAAATGTGGCCAAAATATATTTTTTCTGGAGGAAAAAATTATACATATCTTGTGTCATTTTGATCTGTTATGACCTTGTAAATCTATGTGTTTTAAATGATCAATCTGAATCTTTCTTTTGTTTGGTGCAGGAACGGCTGAAATCTAGTCGACTACTGAGCGATCAGAAAAAGTTAGATGAAGCACGCAGCCTCCAGACAGTCATGAGGGATTCAAAACAGTGCCCACGATGCAAGATCGCTATATCTAAGATAGAAGGTTGCAATAAGATGACATGCTCGAACTGCGGGCAATACTTCTGCTACCAATGTAAATCTGCAATTGCCGGATATGATCATTTCAGTTACAAGTGAGTTAACTCTTCTAGTGATATATCTGTTTTTCATTGCCAGAGATTTACCTTAACAAAAACAATCGCGTTGTTGCGTTCAGATCGGGTTCATGCCAGCTTTTTGCTGGACAGCAAACCAACAGATTTCAGGAGAGAATCGATAGATTGCATGAGGAAATGAATGCATTGAGAAGGAGGGTTCAACGCCAAGCTCCAGCTCGTGCCCCGGTGCAAGTACGATATTCTTGTCCTTCGTGCGGCAAACGGTGTACAAAGGTAACATCGGCTACTTGTTTTTATGATACATTCTCCAACTATTATTATTTATCGCCGATATAGATGTATCTCGACACTAAAATATATCTACCATCCATCTTAACGACACATAATACTGATCGGAAGAAATACTTGTTTTTCTTTCATAAAAAAAATCTTCCCACATCTCTCTCAGCGCGCCTCCGCGGCCTGGGTTCAAGCCCTGGCTCCTCAGTGTCCCGCCTAGAGCTATCCTCCTTTCTTAACAGAGCAGAAGGCTCTGCTGATCTCGGTTTTTTCAACCACAATAGTTAATGGGATGGTGCAGTTTCCTACCTTTTGTTCTTGAAACTGTCAGTTGCCTCTCTTTTGCATTGAAAAAACAGACCAGTGTTGTTTCTTACACAACTATTTGTGGTCAGTTCAGTCTCTGTGAAAAAAATGTTGCTATTAGGACCTTTATTACTCCCTTGCTCTGTGCATTTACCTGCAGGTATTATGCTAAATTATTGCCATATAAATTGTTTATTCCAAGTTCAATTACATATACTTTGATTGTTCATGACTAGTTTACTGTTAAAGTAAATCAGCGGCTGATCTCCAAGCTATATTGGTTGTTTGACTTGAGCCATCCAATGCTGGAGTATCCATTCTCTCAGTGAATTCCCAAGTGCTTGAAGCTGTGGTTCTTATTTTTCTTTTCACATTGCACCGCACAAATGCCTCATTTTATCTGTATTTACTTTGCTCGCAGATCGGAAACAATAACCACATTTCCTGTGGGTCATGCAGCACACGCTTTTGTGCATTGTGCTGGGGGCGTGTCCAGAAAGTTTCACAACATTTTGGTCCCAGGGGATGCAAGCAGCATACCGCAGATCGATGAGACTCCTGCCATATGCGCAGCACCTTGACGCCAGTGCAGTTTCCAAAGGTTCTGCTCATGGTTTGCATATTTACCCGTCGACTCAGCGCACGGCCTCGCGTTTCCAGCATTTTGCATGGAGCTGGTTTTCAAGTCTCCGACTTCTTGTATTCTTGTACTCATAGCAACAGATCAACCGACAAGTATATACCGACATAGGATATTACAGAGCACTAACGAATCATACCAAGAATGTCCATATGGAAAAGCAAAAGCCTCTAGCAGATCATGCCAACTCCCTAGTTGTCGTTAAGTCGATCCGACGAACATCGATAACGTGTTATATGCCATATTGTTTTCCTCACGGTATATATTTGTTAAACTAAAGGCAAGTCACTACCGGAACGAATCAAGGGGCCGACGGCCTCCAGCTGTGCCGACGGCAAAATGTCGGGGCCGTCGGCACAGCACGAGGCTCGGGGAGGCGGAGAAGAGGGCCGTCGGCACAGCCGCGCCTGTGCCGACGGCCACCGTCGGCCTAGATGCGACCCTCGGCACAAGCAAAACGTGGCCGTCGGCATACCCTCGCCGTCGGCACAACTTCCTGCCAGGTGGGCCCAACAGGTACAGCCGTTAACGGAACCAAGCAGTCCCGACGGCTAGGCCGTCGGCTCAGATGGACGAGCTATGCCGACGGCTAGGCCGTCGGCACAGCTATTTTTTTTTCTTAATTTGTTTATTGTTTTCAAGAATTTAAATTTGTTTATTTATGTATTACTCTCAAGTATTTATACATGTGAAGCAAATATTTGATATGCATGAGGAACAAAGGTTTGCCCATGCATAGCTCCCGAAGCTCGGTCTACGGCGAAACCCTAGCCCGCTGCACCCGTGCGGTCTACCCCCCTAGCTTTCTTCGGACGACGCCAAGATGGGAGGCTAATGTGTTCCATCTGTCTTGGTTAGGTCATATGTACATGAGGAACAAAGGTTTGCCCATGCATAGCTCCCGAAGCTCGGTCTACGGCGAAACCCTAGCCCGCTGCACCCGTGCGGTCTACCCCCCTAGCTTTCTTCGGACGACGCCAAGATGGGAGGCTAATGTGTTCCATCTGTCTTGGTTAGGTCATATGTACATGAGGAACAAATGTTTGCCCATGCATAGCTCCCGAAGCTCGGTCTACGGCGAAACCCTAGCCCGCTGCACCCGTGCTGTCTACCCCCCTAGCTTTCTTCGGACGACGCCAAGATGGGAGGCTAATGTGTTCCATCTGTCTTGGTTAGGTCATATGTACATGAGGAACAAAGGTTTTCCCATGCATAGCTCCCGAAGCTCGGTCTACGGCGAAACCCTAGCCCGCTGCACCCGTGCGGTCTACCCCCTAGCTTTCTTCGGACGACACCAAGATGGGAGGCTAATGTGTTCCATCTGCCTTGGTTAGGTCATATGTACATGAGGAACAAAGGTTTGCCCATGCATAGCTCCCGAAGCTCAGTCTACGGCAAAACCCTAGCCCGCTGCACCCGTGCGGTCTACCCCTAGCTTTCTTCGGACGACGCCAAGATGGGAGGCTAATGTGTTCCATCTGTCTTGGTTAGGTCATATGTACATGAGGAACAAAGGTTTGCCCATGCATAGCTCCCGAAGCTCGGTCTACGGCGAAACCCTAGCCCGCTGCACCCGTGCGGTCTACCCCCTAGCTTTCTTCGGACGACGCCAAGATGGGAGGCTAATGTGTTCCATCTGCCTTGGTTAGGTCATATGTACATGAGGAACAAAGGTTTGCCCATGCATAGCTCCCGAAGCTCGGTCTACGGCGAAACCCTAGCCCGCTGCACCCGTGCGGTCTACCCCCTAGCTTTCTTCGGACGACGCCAAGATGGGAGGCTAATGTGTTCCATCTGTCTTGGTTAGGGTTTAGGGTTTAGGGTTTAGGGTTCCATCTGCCTTGGTTAGGTCATATGTACATGAGGAACAAAGGTTTGCCCATGCATAGCTCCCGAAGCTCGGTCTACGGCGAAACCCTAGCCCGCTGCACCCGTGCGGTCTACCCCCTAGCTTTCTTCGGACGACGCCAAGATGGGAGGCTAATGTGTTCCATCTGTCTTGGTTAGGTCATATGTACATGAGGAACAAAGGTTTGCCCATGCATAGCTCCCGAAGCTCGGTCTACGGCGAAACCGTAGCCCGCTGCACTCGTGCGGTCTACCCCCCTAGCTTTCTTCGGACGACGCCAAGATGGGAGGCTAATGTGTTCCATCTGTCTTGGTTAGGTCATATGTACATGAGGAACAAAGGTTTGCCCATGCATAGCTCCCGAAGCTCGGTCTACGGCGAAACCCTAGCCCGCTGCACCCGTGCGGTCTACCCCCTAGCTTTCTTCGGACGACGCCAAGATAGGAGGCTAATGTGTTCCATCTGCCTTGGTTAGGTCATATGTACATGAGGAACAAAGGTTTTCCCATGCATAGCTCCCGAAGCTCGGTCTACGGCGAAACCCTAGCCCGCTGCACCCGTGCGGTCTACCCCCCTAGCTTTCTTCGGACGACGCCAAGATGGGAGGCTAATGTGTTCCATCTGTCTTGGTTAGGTCATATGTACATGAGGAACAAAGGTTTGCCCATGCATAGCTCCCGAAGCTCGGTCTACGGCGAAACCCTAGCCCGCTGCACCCGTGCGGTCTACCCCCTAGCTTTCTTCGGACGACGCCAAGATGGGAGGCTAATGTGTTCCATCTGCCTTGGTTAGGTCATATGTACATGAGGAACAAAGGTTTGCCCATGCATAGCTCCCGAAGCTCGGTCTACGGCGAAACCCTAGCCCGCTGCACCCGTGCGGTCTACCCCCTAGCTTTCTTCGGACGACGCCAAGATGGGAGGCTAATGTGTTCCATCTGTCTTGGTTAGGTCATATGTACATGAGGAACAAAGGTTTGCCCATGCATAGCTCCCGAAGCTCGGTCTACGGCGAAACCCTAGCCCGCTGCACCCTTGCGGTCTACCCCTAGCTTTCTTCGGACGACGCCAAGATGGGAGGCTAATGTGTTCCATCTGCCTTGGTTAGGTCATATGTACATGAGGAACAAAGGTTTGCCCATGCATAGCTCCCGAAGCTCGGTCTACGGCGAAACCCTAGCCCGCTGCACCCGTGCGGTCTACCCCCTAGCTTTCTTTGGACGACGCCAAGATGGGAGGCTAATGTGTTCCATCTGTCTTGGTTAGGTCATATGTACATGAGGAACAAAGGTTTGCCCATGCATAGCTACCGAAGCTCGGTCTACGGCGAAACCCTAGCCCGCTGCACCCGTGCGGTCTACCCCCTAGCTTTCTTCGGACGACGCCAAGATGGGAGGCTAATGTGTTCCATCTGCCTTGGTTAGGTCATATGTACATGAGGAACAAAGGTTTGCCCATGCATAGCTCCCGAAGCTCGGTCTACGGCGAAACCCTAGCCCGCTGCACCCGTGCGGTCTACCCCCCTAGCTTTCTTCGGACGACGCCAAGATGGGAGGCTAATGTGTTCCATCTGTCTTGGTTAGGTCATATGTATATGAGGAACAAAGGTTTGCCCATGCATAGCTCCCGAAGCTCGGTCTACGGCGAAACCCTAGCCCGCTGCACCCGTGCGGTCTACCCCCCTAGCTTTCTTCGGACGACGCCAAGATGGGAGGCTAATGTGTTCCATCTGTCTTGGTTAGGTCATATGTACATGAGGAACAAAGGTTTGCCCATGCATAGCTCCCGAAGCTCGGTCTACGGCGAAACCCTAGCCCGCTGCACCCGTGCGGTCTACCCCCCTAGCTTTCTTCGGACGACGCCAAGATGGGAGGCTAATGTGTTCCATCTGCCTTGGTTAGGTCATATGTACATGAGGAACAAAGGTTTGCCCATGCATAGCTCCCGAAGCTCGGTCTACGGCGAAACCCTAGCCCGCTGCACCCGTGCGGTCTACCCCCCTAGCTTTCTTCGGACGACGCCAAGATGGGAGGCTAATGTGTTCCATCTGCCTTGGTTAGGTCATATGTACATGAGGAACAAAGGTTTGCCCATGCATAGCTCCCGAAGCTCGGTCTACGGCGAAACCCTAGCCCGCTGCACCCGTGCGGTCTACCCCCTAGCTTTCTTCGGACGACGCCAAGATGGGAGGCTAATGTGTTCCATCTGTCTTGGTTAGGTCATATGTACATGAGGAACAAAGGTTTGCCCATGCGTAGCTCCCGAAGCTCGGTCTACGGCGAAACCCTAGCCCGCTGCACCCGTGCGGTCTACCCCCCTAGCTTTCTTCGGACGACGCCAAGATGGGAGGCTAATGTGTTCCATCTGCCTTGGTTAGGTCATATGTACATGAGGAACAAAGGTTTGCCCATGCATAGCTCCCGAAGCTCGGTCTACGGCGAAACCCTAGCCCGCTGCACCCGTGCGGTCTACCCCCCTAGCTTTCTTCAGACGACGCCAAGATGTGAGGCTAATGTGTTCCATCTGTCTTGGTTAGGTCATATGTACATGAGGAACAAAGGTTTGCCCATGCATAGTGATACGTCTCAAACGTATCTATAATTTTTGATGCTCCATGCTTGTTTTTACACCATTTGCCTATTGTTTCGTTACACTTAGTGGTACTTTTATACATTTTCCGGAACTAACCTATTAACGAAGTGCCACAGTGCCAGTTTCCTGTTTTCTGCTGTTTTTGTGTTTCAGAAGTGATACACAGGAAATATTCTCGGAATTGGACGAAACAAGTTCCTGAAGTCATATTTCACGGGGAAGCTCCCAAACATCCGAAGACCTGACGGAGAGGGGCCACGTGGGCCCCAGACACAGGGGCGGCGCGGCCACCCCCCTGGCCGCGCCAGCCCCGTGTGAGGGGGCGTGGTCCCCCCTCTGACATCGTCCTTTCGTCTATATATACCCCCTGACGAGAAAAACCTAAGGGCCCGATCAGTTTTCCAGAATACATCGCGATCTGCCGCCGCCGTCGACCCGAAGATCGGGAGGGTCCAGAAGCTCTTCCCGGCACCCTGCCGGAGAGGGGAATCGCCACCGGAGGTCTTCTTCATCGCCATGCTTGCCTCCGAAGCGATGAGTGAGTAGTCTACCTTGGACTATGGGTCCATAGCAGTAGCTAGATGGTTGTCTTCTCCACCATGTGCTTCATGTTTAGATCTCATGAGCTGCCATACATGATTGAGATCACCGTTATGTAATTCTATGATGTTGGTTTGTTGGGATCCGATGAATATTGGTGTTTATGATTAAGTTGCTGTACTGAATTATATCTTTTGTTATCTCTATGTTGTTTATGATCTTGCATGCTCTCCGTTGTTAGTAGCTATCTTGGCCGAGTAGTTGCTAGTGACTCCAAGAGGGGGTATTTATGCTCGATAGTGGGTTCATGTCTCTATTTCACCTGGGGGAGTGACAGAAACCTCTAAGGTGGTAGATGTGCTGTTGCTACTAGGGAGAAAACAACATTCATATGCTCAAGGGCATATGCTTTGTTTACATTACACACTTTGCTTAATGCAATTATCTGTTGTTCGCAACTTAATACTTTTGGGGTGTTCGGATGATATCCCCGAGGGTGGATTATTAGTCATAGATGCAGTTGGATGGCGGTCTATGTATTTTGTTGTAATGCCCAGAGTAAATCTCATAGTGATCTTCTTGACATATCACGTTATCTTTATTCTATCAATTGCCCAACTGTAATTTGTTTACCCAGCATGTTATTTATCTATGGAGAGACACCACTAGTGAACAGTGGACCCCGGTCCTATTTTAATCATATTGCAATCACCTGTTTACTTTTCCCGCACTGTTTACTTTACTAGCACATTACTACTGTTTTCCACTCGATACACTCATAACCTTTGTTTCAAGCAAACCGGTGAGATTGACAACCTCATCGCAAGTTGGGAACAAAGTATTTGTTTGTGTGTGTGCAGGTTCCACAAACACCTTCAGTCGTCATCGTCTCTCTTCTCCTGATCGATAAACCTTGGTTTCTTAACTGAGGGAAAACTAGCCGCTACACTCATCATACCTTCCTCTTGGGGTTCCCAACGGGCTGGTCATCACCACGCACAAGGACATACTGCTCCCACGTCAACTAAACGCCACAGCTCTTTTCTGGCGCCATCACACGAGTAGCAGCTTCTTTTCTGGCGCCATTGCCGGGGAAGAGAGAAGACTTCTGCGAGGGGAGTTCTTCGCACACACATTCTTTACTTTGTTATTTGTTTTGCTTTACTTTATTTATTTTACCTGCATTGCTTTATATCAAAAACACAAAAAAAATAGAATCCTCGGTAGTTGTTTTTACTTGTTTACTTTCGTTTTGCTAAAATGGGTACTCCTGAAAACACCAAGTTGTGTGACTTTGCTAGCACGAACAATAGTGATTTTATCTGCACTCCTATTGCACCAAATGTTCCTGCTACCACTTTTTATGAGATTAAGCCTGCTTTATTGAACCTTGTTATGAAAGAGCAATTTTCTGGTGCTAGTACTGAAGATGCTGCAGCTCATCTCAACAATTTTGTTGAGCTATGTGAGATGCAGAAATATAAGGATGTTGATAGTGATATTATTAAGCTCAAGTTGTTTCCTTTTTCTTTGAGAGGAAAGGCTAAAGATTGGTTGCTGTCTTTGACTAAGAATAGTATTGATTCATGGGCTAAGTGTAAGGATGCTTTTATTGGTAGATATTATCCTCCTGCTAAGATTATAGCTTTGCATAGCAATATTATGAAGTTTACTCAGTTTGATAATGAACATGTTGCTCAAGCTTGGGAAAGAATGAAATCTATGGTAAAGAATTGCCCCACTCATGGACTGACTACTTGGATGATTATCCAAACTTTTTATGCAGGACTGAATTTTTCTTCAAGGAACCTACTTGATTCAGCTGCTGGAGGCACTTTTATGTCCCTTACCTTGGGCGCCGCATCAAAGCTAGTCGACAACATGATGGTAAATTATTCTGAATGGCACACCGAGAGAGCTCCACAAGGTAAGAAGGTAAATTCTGTTGAGGAAACCTCTTCCTTGAGTGATAAGATTGATACAATTATGGCTATGCTTGCTAATGATAGGACTCATGTTGATCCTAATAATGTTCCTTTGGCCTCTCTTGTTGCTCAAGAAGAGCAAGTTGATGTGAATTTCATTAGAAATAACAATTTTAATAACAATGCTTATAGGAACAATTTTGCTAGTAACAATTATAGGCTGTATCCTTCTACCAATGGTAATGGTTATGGTAATTCTTATGGTAATTCCTACAACAACACTAGGGCCGCGCCCTCTGAGCTTGAGGTAATGCTCAAGGACTTCATCGGTAAGCAAACTGCTTTTAACAAGTCTGTTGAGGAAAAGTTAGGCAAAATTGATATTCTTGCTTCTAAAGTTGATAGCCTTGCTCATGATGTTGAACTTCTGAAATTAAAAGTGTTTCCTAATGATGTGAATGTGAACAATATTGTTGCTGCCGCTAATGCTACCCAAGTTGGAATTGATAGAAATATTAGATTGTTAGCGGAATTGCATGCCAGGTGGGAAAGAGAAGATGAGATGGCTAGAGATATGAAGGTATGTACTATTACTACCTCTAATGATGTTGCTCCTACTGATAGCAACCCTCTTACTTTGATTGGTGTAGAGAAAACTCCCACTCCTTGTGTTAAAAAGCCTAAAACTGCCAAAACTTTTTCTCAAAAGAGTGCTGAAATTTTTCGGAGTATGGGAGATGATAGCTCTATTTCTTTTAATGATTTTGATGTTGATGGCTGCAATATATCTGAAGTAATTTTGTTCTTGCAAAAGCTTGCTTTGACTCCCAATGCTAGTTCTTTAAATATTGCTTTTACGAAGCATATTACCAATGCTCTTATAAAGATTAGGGATGAAAAGTTGAAGCAGAAAGCCTCTGTTCCCAAGAAGTTAGAAGATGGTTGGGAACCCATCATTGATATGCATGTTAATGGTTATGATTGCCATGCTTTATGTGATCTAGGTGCTAGTATTTCCATCATGCCTAGAAAGATTTATGACATGCTTGATTTACCACCGCTTGAAAAATGTTATTTTGATGTTCCTATTGCTGATGTTGCTAAGAAGAAACCTTTGGGAAGGATTAATGATGTTCTTATTGTGGTTAACAATAACCTTGTTCCCGTTGATTTTCTTGTTATGGACGTTGAATGCCATGCTTCATGTCCTATTATTTTGGGAAGACCCTTTCTTCGAACTGTAGGTGCTATCATTGATATGAGGGAAGGCACTATCAAGTATCAATTCCCATTAAAGAAAGGTATGGAACACTTCCCTAGGAAAAGAAATAAATTACTTTTTGACTCTATTCTTAGAGCAAATTATGAGCTTGATGCTTCATCACTTGATATTACTTGATTCGCAATTTTCTGCGCCTAGCTCAAAGGCGTTAAAGAAAAGCACTCTTGGGAGATAACCCATTGTTTACTTTCCAGTACTTTTTCTTTTATTTGAGTCTTGGAAGTCATTACTACTGTAATGACCGCTCCTTATCTTGTTTATTTCGTTTTTGTGCCAAGAGAAGCCTCTAATTTGAGTGAGGTAAAGATTTGGGGTTATTGCTGTCCTGAAACTGTTTTCGGTGCTGCACCGTAAAAATTCGTGAAAATTCTCTGTTTATCTTTTGGACCTGCGATTTCTTGTGCATATGCCCCAGGTTATATCCAAACTTTTCTTAGTTGAACACTTTTTGATTTGAGCAACAGAAAATCCCTCAAAAATTCGTCCATTATCAGCTGTCCAGTTTTGACAGATTTCTGCCAATATTTGTTTTTGCCACTTTATCGCTTTCTTTTGAGTTCTTTTTTATCATGGAACTCTTGTGGAAGTTGCTACAGTAGTATATACTTTATATGTGGTAGTTTTGGGTTGAAACCTGAAGCTAAAAGAGGTTGAATATATTTTATGCTTACACTAATGTTGCTAATAGAATTGTGTTTAGTTTTGTATGAAGGAAGTTTTCAAGTGTAGGGATTGGAGAATGATGAGATGAGTTGAAGAATGGACAAAAGCTCAAGCTTGGGGATGCCCATGCATCACACCAAGAAATATCCAAGAAGTACAAGCGTCAAAGCTTGGGTATGCCCCCGAGGCACCCCTTCTTCATCGGCAAAAATCAGGTCACCTTTCAAAACACTATATTTTTATTGCTTCATGCACTATGTGTTTTTCTTGGAGCGTCAGTTGTTTTAGTTTTCTTAGTTTGTTTAGTTTGTTTGTTTGCTGCAATAAATGGTTGGACCCCAACAAATTTCCTTTGGAGGAGATGTACTCGTTTTCATTTGCAAAGAACGCTCTAGTTTTCACTCTTATTATAAATCGAGCGTTCTACTTTTTCTGCTACTGCTTTTGGTTTTCGTTTTTGCCTTGATTTGCGTTCAGATCTTGTCATATCTTTTCATCAAGGTGTATTTTTGCCTCTGGTCTTCATTGGTTTTCATCAAAAGAGGTGTTTATAAAATTTCAAATGGTGTTGGAAAAGAGAAAAAGCTTTGTGCAAAATAGTGGTACAAGAAGGAGCTTGTGTAGACTGCGGCTTAGGCTTTTTCATGTCATGCTTGATGTCTTTTTGATAGTATGCTTAGTGGTTTTGCTGTAGCACGACTTGTCTCAAATAACTGAGATTGCTTAATGAGCCTTTGAAAAAATCATGCGTTGTTTTTATTGTATGGAAGCATTATTTTGGTTTTCTCCTTGATGCTTTATTTGGGTTGACTTGGCGCATGCTCACACATGTTAGACTCTTCCAAAGTCTCTATTAGCCTTCATGATCATTTAGTTTTTGACTTTTGATGCCATCGTATGCTTCTTTTAATGTCGCTTTGTCGCTTTGCATGATTATGGCCATTATTGCTCTCTTAGTTGGTGGCTCCCAGTCTTTTGCTAGCCCTCACCTTGTACTGAGTATGAGCTCTACTCGTGCATCCAACTCCGAAAAGCCAAAGTTTTCCATTGTGTCCACCATACATACCTACTAGCAATTTGCTATTCCAAGTAAATTTGACTTGCTTTTATTTTCTCTTCAAATTAAACTCTTACCAGTGTTATGCGAAACTCGGTTAGTAAAGCTCTCACGAACCGGAAGGCACACTTTACTTTTTCCTGTTCTTAAAATTTTGACATTGTGGTCTTTTATGTTGAGTTGTTATGCTTGCAAGTTGTAAGTTGGATTCTAGCCCAGCCATGCTGTCATGGGGCAAGCTTTCAACATTGCACTTCTTTTTGAGTTGATATCGTGATCTTTTGCTTATGGATGCCCGCTGTGTGAAATGAATTGGGAATCTTGTAGGGATCATGGAGTTTTTATATGTGTTAGGGAAACGCCGGGCCGCCAATCTAAGCCATGCATAATTCATGGTGGAAATTTGCAGCATACCCATGGTGAACATTCGACGACGCATCTCACAATAAAAAGCTAAACAATATAGCAAATAAAAGAGATGTCGAGGTGTTCATTGTCTGCTTGTCCTGTCATTTTGGTGTGGGCTTGTTCCATGTCATCGGGCAGGAAGGTACCCCATTGGCGGTTCTCAATGATATGCATATACTTACAATGACAAGAGCCTTGCTTGGGACTCTAAGTAAATTAGCATGGTTTGGGTACTTGTATTCACGGGACACGAGGTTTTCAACTTATGATTTGTCAAGCATATACATCATAATTGTTCTCGCATTAACTTTAACCATTCAAGATGCTTATGATGGGGGCAATGAGAGCTCAAAGCCGGTAAGTACCATAATTTTTGAAGGTTATAAAACTTGCAATCACTGCTTCCCTCTGCGAAGGGCCTTTCTTTTACTTTTATGTTGAGTCACCACCTTCTTTCTTTATGCACCATTAAGAGAGCATAGTTGTCATTCTTAGTGTGATATGCATTGTCCCAAGGTTCATTGATTGATTCATATTGATTGGTTTCACTTGTTCTTAAATTATTTGTATCTAGTCGCCCTCTTAAACTTTGAGGTGTCCTATGCATTTATGTTTTGCTCTCTTTGAAGGACAAGCTGAAAACCATTTGTATGTTTTTCCTTATGATTAGAACACACGTTTGACTTTCATTGTTTCATTATCATGATCTTTTGTTTGTGTTCATTTGCATGTTTACAACATGGTTGCTAAGTTCTTATTGTCATGATTATATCTTTCATGCCCATGTTTTAAGTTCTATTGATCCCAGCTCACCAATGCTTACATATATGATCAAGATTGTGTAGGTGCATATCACCTCAAAAATTATTCTTTTGTTATCACTTACCTACTCGAGGACGAGCAGGAGTTAAGCTTGGGGATGCTTGATACGTCTCAAATGTATCTATAATTTTTGATGCTCCATGCTTGTTTTTACACCATTTGCCTATTGTTTCGTTACACTTAGTGGTACTTTTATACATTTTCCGGAACTAACCTATTAACGAAGTGCCACAGTGCCAGTTTCCTGTTTTCTGCTGTTTTTGTGTTTCAGAAGTGATACACAGGAAATATTCTCGGAATTGGACGAAACAAGTTCCTGAAGTCATATTTCATGGGGAAGCTCCCAAACATCCGAAGACCTGACGGAGAGGGGCCACGTGGGCCCCAGACACAGGGGCGGCGCGGCCACCCCCCTGGCCGCGCCAGCCCCGTGTGAGGGGGCGTGGTCCCCCCTTTGACATCGTCCTTTCGCCTATATATACCCCCTGACGAGAAAAACCTAAGGGCCCGATCAGTTTTCCAGAATACATCGCGATCCGCCGCCGCCGTCGACCCGAAGATCGGGAGGGTCCAGAAGCTCTTCCCGGCACCCTGCCGGAGAGGGGAATCGCCAGCGGAGGTCTTCTTCATCGCCATGCTTGCCTCCGGAGCGATGAGTGAGTAGTCTACCTTGGACTATGGGTCCATAGCAGTAGCTAGATGGTTGTCTTCTCCACCATGTGCTTCATGTTTAGATCTCATGAGCTGCCATACATGATTGAGATCACCGTTATGTAATTCTATGATGTTGGTTTGTTGGGATCCGATGAATATTGGTGTTTATGATTAAGTTGTTGTACTGAATTATATCTTTTGTTATCTCTATGTTGTTTATGATCTTGCATGCTCTCCGTTGTTAGTAGCTATCTTGGCCGAGTAGTTGCTAGTGACTCCAAGAGGGGGTATTTATGCTCGATAGTGGGTTCATGTCTCTATTTCACCTGGGGGAGTGACAGAAACCTCTAAGGTGGTAGATGTGCTGTTGCTGCTAGGGAGAAAACAACATTCATATGCTCAAGGGCATATGCTTTGTTTACATTACACACTTTGCTTAATGCAATTATCTGTTGTTCGCAACTTAATACTTTTGGGGTGTTCGGATGATATCCCCGAGGGTGGATTATTAGTCATAGATGCAGTTGGATGGCGGTCTATGTATTTTGTTGTAATGCCCAGAGTAAATCTCATAGTGATCTTCTTGACATATCACGTTATCTTTATTCTATCAATTGCCCAACTGTAATTTGTTTACCCAGCATGTTATTTATCTATGGAGAGACACCACTAGTGAACTGTGGACCCCGGTCCTATTTTAATCATATTGCAATCACCTGTTTACTTTTCCCGCACTGTTTACTTTACTAGCACATTACTACTGTTTTCCACTCGATACACTCATAACCTTTGTTTCAAGCAAACCGGTGAGATTGACAACCTCATCGCAAGTTGGGAACAAAGTATTTGTTTGTGTGTGTGCAGGTTCCACAAACACCTTCAGTCGTCATCGTCTCTCTTCTCCTGATCGATAAACCTTGGTTTCTTAACTGAGGGAAAACTAGCCGCTACACTCATCATACCTTCCTCTTGGGGTTCCCAACGGGCTGGTCATCACCACGCACAAGGACATACTGCTCCCACGTCAACTAAACGCCACAGCTCTTTTCTGGCGCCATCACACGAGTAGCACATAGCTCCTGAAGCTCGGTCTACGGCGAAACCCTAGCCCGCTGCACCCGTGCGGTCTACCCCCCTAGCTTTCTTCGGACGACGCCAAGATGGGAGGCTAATGTGTTCCATCTACCTTGGTTAGGTCATATGTACATGAGGAACAAAGGTTTGCCCATGCATAGCTCCCGAAGCTCGGTCTACGGCGAAACCCTAGCCCGCTGCACCCGTGCGGTCTACCCTCCTAGATTTCTCCGAAGGAGGGGTAGACCCAGCGAAGGTGGCACGTATATGACCATTGCATCTCTAAACATACTTGCACACTCATACTAAAGAATTGTAATAAGCAAAATAAAAATAGAAAAAAAATAAAAAAAAAATGAAAATAAAATGAAAAAACCAGTGGACCTATGCCGACGGCATGGGCCGTGGCCGTCGGCATAGCCCTTGGCCGTCGGCACAGGCCCAGGCCTAAAATAACGGCCACGCCGGCCCGGCCCGACTAAACGCCCCTTCTTCCTCCTCCGCGCGAGCCCCGCGCCGCCGCGCCCCCCCCCCCCGCGCAAGCCCCGTGCCGCCGCGCCCCCCCGCGAGCTCTGCGCCGCCGCCCCCCCGCAAGCCTCGCAGCGCCGCCCCCCCCCCCCGCAAGCCCCGCGCCGCCCCCCCCCCCCGCGAGTGCCTGCGCCGCCGCCGCCCTGCAAGCTCCTGCGCCGCCGCCGCCCCTGCAAGCCGCCGCCCCCCTGCAGGGAGCTTGTAACACCCCACTTTTTGTAACCCTGTTTAGGTAGTGTTTAGTGAGCCAAAAATGAGGGCCAACAAAAACTTTTCGAGTAAACCTCTGGAAATGTGTTCCTTGCTTGTTTGTCTTGGTTGTTATGTTAATGATGTCTGCTTGAGTGGCTTATTGAACACTGTTGTGAACCAACACAATCCTTGTGCCCTTGTGATCATGCTCTTATTTGTGCTTCTAGTTATTTTCCAAAACCATTATCTTGGCAAACTCTCCTTTTCTATTCAAATTATTTTATTTATCCAAATAAATGCCAAGATTTAATCTTGAGACAAAGCTTTTATTAAACCTAAGTATTTACAAAATTATCTGGACCTACAAAGTAGAGTGGTCCAACTATTTTTACAAACTTTTGTTTTGTTGACATTTATAAAAGGATTTCAAACACCTTTGAGAAGACTTTACAAAGGAGATGTTTATGTCTCCATTTGTTTCTAAAACTATCTACCAAAGCCTTACTCCTTTATTTGAAACTCTTCTGTACTTGACCCTGGCATGATCACTGAGCACTGGTTCAATCATTTATTCTAATAATGCTAGATTAGCTGCAAATGATTGACCTTGTGTGGTGAGTTGACTTTGTGTGACTGTTTGACTTTGATGAGTTGCTTGTGTGTACATATACTCCTCATATAGGCCTGTGGCCTAACCTTTTAAAATCTCCTCAATTTATATTTTGTCCCATGTAAGTATTTTCCACTCTATCTTTCAAATCAAACCTATCTTGTTATTTTCATCTCAGTCCTGAATTCCTAACTCTAATGTCTTAGTCTTATCATGAGACAATAGGAGCACCATTTTGAGGGATCTTAAAACTACTCAAAACTAGCCCAAGGAAAGCACCCATGGTGTTACTAGAATCATCTACACCCCATCTTAGAAGGCTCCTCTCAGTCTTCTCAAAATATCTTTTGGCAGCCATTTTATCAAACACCTAGTGTGTAGACTATCTTAGTGTCTGTTAACAGATTCAATTTTCCAACACCTATATTAAGCTCATCTATTCTATCCATGGCAGTGTACCTTCCTAGAACTCATATTTGGTATGTGTTCTTCCATTCCTTCCATTGCCACCTGGTCATTTGAGGTCATCTGGTACTTGTTTTAATTCTGTTTCTGACCCTAATCAAATCACTGACCATTTGACTATTATCATATGCACTTTTGCTCACACTTCTAGAATTTGAAATAAATTGTTCAGAGACCATTCTTTGACCCATTCCCCTTCCTTTTGATCTACTCTAACTATCTATGCACTTGCATGTGCATTTTGAAGCCTGTCACCTATCTATGTGACTAGGTTTTGAACCCTAGTCAAAAACTGATTTCACTCTCTAGTCTTCCTTGATCCTCTTGATAATTAGTCAACCCTCATCATAAAATCTCTCCATAAATTCATTTCCTCCTCACTAGCATTTGGAAATGTTATTCTTGCAAAATATCACTTTTCCTCCATCAAGAATAGCTATTTCTCTATATCATCTTTCTTGCATAATAAAATACCTATGAGTGGTACCTTGTTATTTCATGCACCTTCCTATCCCTAAACCTTGCCATCTGAACTTCCTTTTCTTACATTTCCACCTAATCTTCTGAGGCCATCTAGCATTTCCTTTGGATAGGTCTTTAATCCTAGTCAAACAGCAAGAAGTGGCAATGTTATCATATTGCACTTTTTGCAATTCTTTTTAACCACATCCCATTGTTGTTTCAGCAAGATTAGGGCATGTTCGTGATCCTCAAGACTTCTACTCCTAGTGCCAGCAAGGTTTTATCAAAATGGTTTCCCCTAGCTTGCTTGTTCAAGGCTGTTTTGAGGTCTAGCCAATAACAGCAAAATCTGGCAAAATCTGAGTTTTCTGCCAAGTCATTTTCTGTTAAAAGGTTCTGACTTTGGAACCTCACCATTTGTATCTACAATTCTGTTTTTGCCCAAACTTTTCTACCAATCTCATCTACATGACCTCTACTAACTAACCCTACCTTTTCCCTAGCTTTTGCAAGCCATCTAACCACTAATTCAAGCAAGGTTTGTGAGCACCATAGGAATCTGTTTTGGCACTGTTAAAAAGTTGATACTTTGGCAGTTTGTGTTAAGCAACCCCTCCTGCACCCTTGGCCATGGACTACATTTTGTTGTGCACCTAAACCAGTACTTTTAACCCCACAAACCATTCTCAATTTGGAGCAACCTGGCTTGTTCAAATATTGGTGTTCTGAACCCTATGCAATGTTCTGCCTATAGATCAATTTCCATCATCAAAACCATTCCAAATCTTTTCCAATTAGCCAACCCTTACCCTAACCACCCCTGCAGACCCACCACCCTCTGGTCGACATGTACTGTAGCATCCCCCTCCCATCCTTGTCCTCTAGTGCTTGGATGGTAGTTGTTGGAGAGACACATGCATGCATATTTAAATCTTGCTATATCTTATCTAAACCTGCAGCAACCCTCCCTTCTCAGGCAAGGCACTCCCCAGACCCTCTCTTATCCTCTCCACCGTCCATATTGCCCAACCAGAGGCCCCCTATGGACCCCTCATGCCCAAACCGACATTGCACCACCACCCCACTAAATATAAGGCCACAGCGTGCTGCAACCCCTCTCTGAACCTCCATTCGGTTCCCACACCTCTACCTCACCCTTCCAGAGCCCCAAGAACCATCCCATAGCCTGCAGCAGAGGAGGAGGAGAGAAAACCTCCATTTCGATCTGCAGGAAGGGAGGGCAAAATGCCGGCGATCTGAATCCTCTCTGACCTCTCTCTCTACTTGCAGACACTCACCCCGTTCATAACTACCTAACCCTACCCTTTTCTTGGTCCAGGGACGCCGGAGCCGAGATCCCTGCAAGCCCGAGGGGAAGTTCGCCACTGCCGTCGCAAAGATCTGCATCCGAGCGCCTAAATAGTCGATGAAGACCATCCCGGGGTCGCCGTCCTCCGCCGCGCCGCCTCGTCCAGTCCTCGTCGCTGGGGGAAGCTTCTAGGTGAGCCGCCGCCGTCCCCAGATCCGCCCTAGGGTTTCCTCCCGTCGGCCCGGGCCAGAGGTAGAAGACGGCTGGGGACCGTCGATCATAACTTGATCCGACGGCCCCACTTGCCCGATACCCCTTCGGTCGCCCCAGCGACTGACCGGCGGGTCCCGCCTGGCAGCCCTTCGGGTCGGTTCTCCCGCGCGCTGCGGCCTGGCGTGGGCCGGCCCACAGCTGTGCCGCCCAGGCCTGTTCGGAATCCAGCCCGATCTGTTTTTTTTTTTAGAAATTGCGATTTAAACTTTTTGATTGATCTGTCAACTTGCAAAAATTATAGAAAAATATCTACAGGTCCAAATTGAGTGATTCAAAATCCTATGAGTTTCGCTTGATGTGAACTATCTATAAATATTGCATGCATAAATCTTTGGCCCTTGTAAAAAATTACTTGAATTAAATCTTGTGAAATAATTACCCTTTTGTCAAAATTGCAAATCTAGGATTTTATGAATTGAAATGCTTTGTTCCCAATTTCCAGAGATGCTATGATGTGTTAGCTTGCATGCTACACTAGTTTTGCTATTTTAGGAGCATAGGATTGCCTGTAGCAATTATCTTGGTGGTGCTTAGGTTTCACATGGTTTTATTTATTGTGCTCAGTAGGAATATTATTTTTGGGTGATTCCAACTTCCAGTGGTAGCTTATTGTGGCATCTTGCTTGATTCACTGGTTTTGCTATTTTAGGACTTGTAATCTTGCAGTAGTAATTAAAATGGCATAGTGTGTAATTAATTTTAGGAAAATCATCACTTGCAGTAGATTTAGAATTTGGTGTTGAATCCAACTTTGTTGGATCATGCTCTTGAAGAGCTTTCCAGAGCACTTTACCTCATATTTTTCTAAGATTCAGAGAATATATGGGGATTATTTTGGTGCCCTAGTGTTATTCTCTTATTGTTAAATTCATAGGAAATAGACCACACCTTACTTTTCAATAAATCCAACTTTGGTAGTTTCTTAAGATTGTTGTCAACCTGCAATATTGATTGGTGTGCTGTTTGGTTCACTGGATGCCTGCATGCTTGAATTGGTTGCTAAGTGGTGGTGTTCACATCAACTTAAGAAACCCTAGTATCTAGTAGGCTTAACTTGTTAATTGAGAACCTTTAAAACTTTGTTTGTTTTCTAAACTTGTTTGCTTCTGATACTCTTTGATAAGATGGTATGAGTGCTGAAATGCTTGTGACTTGTGTATGCATGTGTGCTTATTGTGTGCTTTTATTTTTCCGGCGATAGAATCGAACGAGGAGTGTACCGAGGAGGGAGAAATCTTTGATTATCAAGAAGAAGACCAGGGACAAGCTACTAAGGCAAGCCATCTAACTTGATGCATATCTGAACCCTAATTACACATTTGCATGTCTCCTTTTAATTTTATTACAGTGCATTGATTTATGTTGCTATAGTCCCTATAGCAATTATTTGTTGACTCAAGCTCCGCGAGTCAAGTTGTTATCATCCATCGAGATGACCCCCTTTGCTACCTATTCCAATACCCCTGAAGTAGTGGCTTGTTGGTTAGCGACAATGCCTTTGATAAACTTTCTAGTGGAGCTAAAACTCTAGGACTGGGAACACTCAATGAAAGTTTATGAAAATGATTCCGAAAACCTTGGGGTAGTAACTACCCCACTGAAGTGATTTCAAAAATGGTTTTTGTCAAAATGGAGGACAAGGAGATGGTGGTTTTTAATATGACATTGGTGATCACTAGGCGTTCGCTCAGAACAATTAACCCGTGCAACCACATTACCCTGGTATGGGACGGGGCTTAGTCGGAAGTTTATCTTCCTTAGTGCGGGGAGCCTCGCACTATATAAGGGTCTGGAGGACCCCGGAATCCGGGTTGTCGCAAGTGGTGGGCAATAGTGTAGCGGGCCCGCCAATAGGCTACCCGTCCGGAAGACACTTGGGTTTCTCCCGCCGTGGCACTGGAACTACGCTCGGCAGAGGTAGACGGCCAGGGTTTGCCGGGGATGTATACTCCACAGGGTAGGTGCCCGTATTAAGGTGGATAGATGGAAGGCTATGATCGATTATCCGAACTCCGCATACTTGTGTATGACGGTCCGTGGTGGTATCCCGGCGGATTTATCGGATGGTGTGGGTAAAGTGTACAACCTCTGCAGAGTGAAATTCTATTCGAATAGCCGAGTCCTCGGTCATGGACGGTTGGGACGACCGTTGCCTAGCCCAATGTCGGTTTTGGTTTTTCAAAGTGGATTTCAGAAAGAAAAGGAGATAATGTCGGACGGAGTACTCGGAGGGTACTGCCGTGGCACGTGCTTGGTTTCGGAGTACTTGGAGGGTACTGCCGAAGGTGGAAAGTGGTCATGTGTGATTGACCGGAATTAATAAGGAGGGTGGTCATGTTTGATTGACCCCCGGCTCTTCTCTTGAAAATGAGTTCCCCCTTTCCTAGAGCTTTTACTAAAGATGGTTTACAAAGATTCTTCTTTAACAAGGATATAGAGATGTCGTATGACATTCTATATCGACACGAGAAATTGACTAAATAGGAAAAACTAGACCAGAGCCTTTCTCCTTGCTACAGCCAAACTGCATATTTGTCCTCTCCCCTTTAGATGGTTTGCGAGTACAATTCAAATGTACTCACGGCTTTGTCCCTGGCTATTAACTTGGTCAGACTATGAAGAAGACTGCGAGGAAGGTGGCGATGGTTGCGATGACGCCGGTGCGAACTAGGAACGTCTCCCAGTCAGTTGCCTGTGGGGTAGTAGGCATGACGTGGGACATCAACGCTGCTTGGTATCCGCTGCTTAGTTTGTAAACTTGCCCTGCGTGGCATTATCAGTCTTGGTCGTGTGACCAATTGTAAGACTTTATATTCCGTACTGTAATGGATGATGTAACTTTGATATCAGCTCGGTTATGTGGACTCATGACATACTGATCATGGGATCGTGAGTTGTATGCATAACGGGAATTCCGGGTGGTAAACCGGGGTCCCCACAGAGTTGGTATCAGAGCCATCCTGACTGTAGGAGACCTTAGTTAGCATGGGCGTTAGATAGGAAAGTAATATTTTGCTAAAACTATTTGCAAAGGTTACTTCTTCTAAGTATCCAATAGTATGGCGTATACCTTTCTCACCTCTTCAAAACTGCTAATCTTATCTCTCTGTTTTCCAAGGTTTTCACCGCTTTTACTGTCTCATCTTATCCCCCTCAAAATCTAAATAATGGACGTTATACCCCAACTAGACCTGAAGCTTAGCAATACCACATGGAGCAAATATTCAGAAGGACGTCTTCAAACCACTCCAGCTGAAAAAGGGAAGAAGAGTTTGGACAAATATTTTGCCTTTGGTTCACACCAATGGCTCTATCAGGATACTAAACTTGATCCTCCCTGGACTTGCACTTTTGCAGTCGTCAAGGACCAAGTATTTATTTGCTTGACTAGTATTTACTAGGTCTGTCAGGTGTGTATGCCACCAATGGAGCGCTTCAGCCATCCTTCTGAAGATCTCACAACCATGTGATGTGTTACAAGAAGACTTACAACGATGCACTTCCCAAGTCAACATCAACGGCTCAACGACACTGCAACTTCACCACCAACTGCCATCAAGTTTCGACTGAAGCCAGAAGCGAGTAAATGAAGAAGTCAACAACTATGACCAACCATGACCCTAGGATAAATAGGACTAACCCCAAACATCGCGCGTTGTTAGGCATCATTGGTACTTGAAGTACCTCGTGTGATTTCTGCGATTGTTTGTTGATTGCCTTGTCTGTTCTTGATAGTGTGTGCAAATTGTCTGGTGTGTTTCTTAAATGTGTATTGTTGCCTTGTGCTTGTGCTTGTGCTTGTGCTTGTTTTGGCCTCTCGGCCTTGAAAATCATAGGTCATGTAAAACTCTGAATAAGAAAACCTCTTTAAAAAGTGTTTTCCATCTCATCTGTTTTTGTCGGCTCGAGTAGCTTAGAGAAGTTAAAAGTAAAACGCTAACCCTAAACTCAATAATAGTGGGTTATAAATTCTCTCGCAACACTTATCCAAGATCCGATGCGGAAATTTTTGCTACGAGCTTCATGCTTCGTCAACACCTCTCTACAACGACAAGGAAGCAGAAGATAGACCCGCCTGGACTACAAAGGACTTCTAGAAGACAAAGACATCACTAACCAGGGTCGTCTAACCATAATTCTAGATTTTTGCTAACATTGGTGATACTCTCTTAGCACCCCAACGCTTGCTAAACTTCTAACAAGCCGACTAACATTGAGCATAGAAGTATTAAGGCCAAGACCTAACATTCGAAGATCAACCCGTTGTCGCCACTTGAAGCCCGAAGACTCATGTGCTTGATCTCCACGGAGCAAAAAGAAGGATGAAGACTCTCCAAAATCAGGCCATCAATGTCGACTCTGCGTTCAGGAGATATCAATAAAGGTAGCAACAAGAAGAAGTGAAGACTTTTCTAACTAACTCACTCGCTCGCCCAAATTTTGATAGGTTTGAAACCAATACTGACTTATGCCACGAGTAGAAATCCACGTGAAGATTCCTCGGAAGATGAAGTCGACTCAAGGTATCCCAATATACCTCAAGATTCTCAAGGCTACACGAAGAAAGATCTTCAATAGTTCCCCACCAACCTGAAGACAAGAAGGAATAAATCGTGGACTACTAGAAGACACACCATTGGTGGTGAACTGCCACCTGAAGTGTTTTTAGCTCAGTCACAAGACGACCTAGAAAAATGGTTCCATTAGGACTGACCTACGCCTTGGTAGTTAGGAAGCGTAGGAAACTAAGTTGATAAAAATTCGACGTGCCTATCAAGACCAAAGCATAGATGCTCTTGTCTACCGTCTACAAGATTGAGATTAAAGGTCTACGCTAATATCGAGCTTCAAGGCACGACTCCAAGATCTGAAGATTCCATCAAGCTACGCGAGGGAAGAAGCGATTCCAAGCCAACAAGAGCTACCCAAGAAGCCTCGACTTTTCAAGACCTCAATTGCGAGCTGAAGAACCTTCTAACTCTTGTAGGATCCTTTTCATGCATACTAGATAGCTTGACCCCACTAACCATAAAAAGTGTCTCGGCACGGTCTCGCTAGAATAAATTGGCAACATCAACTCTTCAGCCATCAACTGCAGCAAGTGAAGACGATCTACATCTTTGGCAAGAGCAAGCCTTCGATGCAGCTCGAAGTATCATCAAAAAGTTGGAAGAGTAACTTTTCGAAGTCTAACTCTAACTTAGTCTCATCACCTCTTACTACTACACTTAGGAATCTCGGGACGAGATTCTGTTTAAGGGGGGAAGAGCTGTAACACCCCACTTTTTGTAACCCTGTTTAGGTAGTGTTTAGTGAGCCAAAAATGAGGGCCAACAAAAACTTTTCGAGTAAACCTCTGGAAATGTGTTCCTTGCTTGTTTGTCTTGGTTGTTATGTTAATGATGTCTGCTTGAGTGGCTTATTGAACACTGTTGTGAACCAACACAATCCTTGTGCCCTTGTGATCATGCTCTTATTTGTGCTTCTAGTTATTTTCCAAAACCATTATCTTGGCAAACTCTCCTTTTCTATTCAAATTATTTTATTTATCCAAATAAATGCCAAGATTTAATCTTGAGACAAAGCTTTTATTAAACCTAAGTATTTACAAAATTATCTGGACCTACAAAGTAGAGTGGTCCAACTGTTTTTACAAACTTTTATTTTGTTGACATTTATAAAAGGATTTCAAACACCTTTGAGAAGACTTTACAAAGGAGATGTTTATGTCTCCATTTGTTTCTAAAACTATCTACCAAAGCCTTACTCCTTTATTTGAAACTCTTCTCTACTTGACCCTGGCATGATCACTGAGCACTGGTTCAATCATTTATTCTAATAATGCTAGATTAGCTGCAAATGATTGACCTTGTGTGGTGAATTTACTTTGTGTGACTGTTTGACTTTGATGAGTTGCTTGTGTGTACATATACTCCTCATATAGGCCTGTGGCCTAACCTTTTAAAATCTCCTCAATTTATATTTTGTCCCATGTAAGTATTTTCCACTCTATCTTTCAAATCAAACCTATCTTGTTATTTTCATCTCAGTCCTGAATTCCTAACTCTAATGTCTTAGTCTTATCATGAGACAATAGGAGCACCATTTTGAGGGATCTTAAAACTACTCAAAACTAGCCCAAGGAAAGCACCCATGGTGTTACTAGAATCATCTACACCCCATCTTAGAAGGCTCCTCTCAGTCTTCTCAAAATATCTTTTGGCAGCCATTTTATCAAACACCTAGTGTGTAGACTATCTTAGTGTCTGTTAACAGATTCAATTTTCCAACACCTATATTAAGCTCATCTATTCTATCCATGGCAGTGTACCTTCCTAGAACTCATATTTGGTATGTGTTCTTCCATTCCTTCCATTGCCACCTGGTCATTTGAGGTCATCTGGTACTTGTTTTAATTCTGTTTCTGACCCTAATCAAATCACTGACCATTTGACTATTATCATATGCACTTTTGCTCACACTTCTAGAATTCGAAATAAATTGTTCAGAGACCATTCTTTGACCCATTCCCCTTCTTTTTGATCTACTCTAACTATCTATGCACTTGCATGTGCATTTTGAAGCCTGCCACCTATCTATGTGACTAGGTTTTGAACCCTAGTCAAAAACTGATTTCACTCTCTAGTCTTCCTTGATCCTCTTGATAATTAGTCAACCCTCATCATAAAATCTCTCCATAAATTCATTTCCTCCTCACTAGCATTTGGAAATGTTATTCTTGCAAAATATCACTTTTCCTCCATCAAGAATAGCTATTTCTCTATATCATCTTTCTTGCATAATAAAATACCTATGAGTGGTACCTTGTTATTTCATGCACCTTCCTATCCCTAAACCTTGCCATCTGAACTTCCTTTTCTTACATTTCCACCTAATCTTCTGAGGCCATCTAGCATTTCCTTTGGATAGGTCTTTAATCCTAGTCAAACAGCAAGAAGTGGCAATGTTATCATATTGCACTTTTTGCAATTCTTTTTAACCACATCCCATTGTTGTTTCAGCAAGATTAGGGCATGTTCGTGATCCTCAAGACTTCTACTCCTAGTGCCAGCAAGGTTTTATCAAAATGGTTTCCCCTAGCTTGCTTGTTCAAGGCTGTTTTGAGGTCTAGCCAATAACAGCAAAATCTGGCAAAATCTGAGTTTTCTGCCAAGTCATTTTCTGTTAAAAGGTTCTGACTTTGGAACCTCACCATTTGTATCTACAATTCTGTTTTTGCCCAAACTTTTCTACCAATCTCATCTACATGACCTCTACTAACTAACCCTACCTTTTCCCTAGCTTTTGCAAGCCATCTAACCACTAATTCAAGCAAGGTTTGTGAGCACCACAGGAATCTGTTTTGGCACTGTTAAAAAGTTGATACTTTGGCAGTTTGTGTTAAGCAACCCCTCCTGCACCCTTGGCCATGGACTACATTTTGTTGTGCACCTAAACCAGTACTTTTAACCCCACAAACCATTCTCAATTTGGAGCAACCTGGCTTGTTCAAATATTGGTGTTCTGAACCCTATGCAATGTTCTGCCTATAGATCAATTTCCATCATCAAAACCATTCCAAATCTTTTCCAATTAGCCAACCCTTACCCTAACCACCCCTACAGACCCACCACCCTCTGGTCGACATGTACTGTAGCATCCCCCTCCCATCCTTGTCCTCTAGTGCTTGGATGGTAGTTGTTGGAGAGACACATGCATGCATATTTAAATCTTGCTATATCTTATCTAAACCTGCAGCAACCCTCCCTTCTCAGGCAAGGCACTCCCCATACCCTCTCTTATCCTCTCCACCGTCCATATTGCCCAACCAGAGGCCCCCTATGGACCCCTCATGCCCAAACCGACATTGCACCACCACCCCACTAAATATAAGGCCACAGCGTGCTGCAACCCCTCTCTGAACCTCCATTCGGTTCCCACACCTCTACCTCACCCTTCCAGAGCCCCAAGAACCATCCCATAGCCCGCAGCAGAGGAGGAGGAGAGAAAACCTCCATTTCGATCTGCAGGAAGGGAGGGCAAAATGCCGGCGATCTGAACCCTCTCTGACCTCTCTCTCTACTTGCAGACACTCACCCCGTTCATAACTACCTAACCCTACCCTTTTCTTGGTCCAGGGACGCCGGAGCCGAGATCCCTGCAAGCCCGAGGGGAAGTTCGCCACTGCCGTCGCAAAGATCTGCATCCGAGCGCCTAAATAGTCGATGAAGACCATCCACGGGGTCGCTGTCCTCCGCCGCGTCGCCTCGTCCAGTCCTCGTCGCCGGGGGAAGCTTCTAGGTGAGCCGCCGCCGTCCCCAGATCCGCCCTAGGGTTTCCTCCCGTCGACCCGGACCAGAGGTAGAAGACGGCTGGGGACCGTCGATCATAACTTGATCCGACGGCCCCAGTTGCCCGATACCCCTTCGGTCGCCCCAGCGACTGACCGGCGGGTCCCGCCTGGCAGCCCTTCGGGTCGGTTCTCCCGCGCGCTGCGGCCTGGCGTGGGCCGGCCCACGGCTGTGCCGCCCAGGCCTGTTCGGAATCCGGCCCGATCTGTTTTTTTTTAGAAATTGCGATTTAAACTTTTTGATTGATCTGTCAACTTGCAAAAATTATAGAAAAATATCTACAGGGCCAAATTGAGTGATTCAAAATCCTATGAGTTTCGCTTGATGTGAACTATCTATAAATATTGCATGCATAAATCTTTGGCCCTTGTAAAAATTACTTGAATTAAATCTTGTGAAATAAGCACCCTTTTGTCAAAATTGCAAATCTAGGATTTTATGAATTGAAATGCTTTGTTCCCAATTTCCAGAGATGCTATGATGTGTTAGCTTGCATGCTACACTAGTTTTGCTATTTTAGGAGCATAGGATTGCCTGTAGCAATTATCTTGGTGGTGCTTAGGTTTCACATGGTTTTATTTATTGTGCTCAGTAGGAATATTATTTTTGGGTGATTCCAACTTCCAGTGGTAGCTTATTGTGGCATCTTGCTTGATTCACTGGTTTTGCTATTTTAGGACTTGTAATCTTGCAGTAGTAATTAAAATGGCATAGTGTGTAATTAATTTTAGGAAAATCATCACTTGCAGTAGATTTAGAATTTGGTGTTGAATCCAACTTTGTTGGATCATGCTCTTGAAGAGCTTTCCAGAGCACTTTACCTCATATTTTTCTGAGATTCAGAGAATATATGGGGATTATTTTGGTGCCCTAGTGTTATTCTCTTATTGTTAAATTCATAGGAAATAGACCACACCTTACTTTTCAATAAATCCAACTTTGGTAGTTTCTTAAGATTGTTGTCAACCTGCAATATTGATTGGTGTGCTGTTTGGTTCACTGGATGCCTGCATGCTTGAATTGGTTGCTAAGTGGTGGTGTTCACATCAACTTAAGAAACCCTAGTATCTAGTAGGCTTAACTTAATTGAGAACCTTTAAAACTTTGTTTGTTTTCTAAACTTGTTTGCTTCTGATACTCTTTGATAAGATGGTATGAGTGCTGAAATGCTTGTGACTTGTGTATGCATGTGTGCTTATTGTGTGCTTTTATTTTTCCGGCGATAGAATCGAACGAGGAGTGTACCGAGGAGGGAGAAATCTTTGATTATCAAGAAGAAGACCAGGGACAAGCTACTAAGGCAAGCCATCTAACTTGATGCATATCTGAACCCTAATTACACATTTGCATGTCTCCTTTTAATTTTATTACAGTGCATTGATTTATGTTGCTATAGTCCCTATAGCAATTATTTGTTGACTCAAGCTCCGCGAGTCAAGTTGTTATCATCCATCGAGATGACCCCCTTTGCTACCTATTTCAATACCCCTGAAGTAGTGGCTTGTTGGTTAGCGACAATGCCTTTGATAAACTTTCTAGTGGAGCTAAAACTCTAGGACTGGGAACACTCAATGAAAGTTTATGAAAATGATTCCGAAAACCTTGGGGTAGTAACTACCCCACTGAAGTGATTTCAAAAATGGTTTTTGTCAAAATGGAGGACAAGGAGATGGTGGTTTTTAATATGACATTGGTGATCACTAGGCGTTCGCTCAGAACAATTAACCCGTGCAACCACATTACCCTGGTATGGGACGGGGCTTAGTCGGAAGTTTATCTGCCTTAGTGCGGGGAGCCTCGCACTATATAAGGGTCTGGAGGACCCCGGAATCCGGGTTGTCGCAAGTGGTGGGCAATAGTGTAGCGGGCCCACCAATAGGCTACCCGTCCGGAAGACACTTGGGTTTCTCCCGCCGTGGCACTGGAACTACGCTCGGCAGAGGTAGACGGCCAGGGTTTGCCGGGGATGTATACTCCACAGGGTAGGCGCCCGTATTAAGGTGGATAGATGGAAGGCTATGATCGATTATCCGAACCCCGCATACTTGTGTATGACGGTCCGTGGTGGTATCCCGGCGGATTTATCGGATGGTGTGGGTAAAGTGTACAACCTCTGCAGAGTGAAATTCTATTCGAATAGCCGAGTCCTCGGTCATGGACGGTTGGGACGACCGTTGCCTAGCCCAATGTCGGTTTTGGTTTTTCAAAGTGGATTTCAGAAAGAAAAGGAGATAATGCCGGACGGAGTACTCGGAGGGTACTGCCGTGGCACGTGCTTGGTTTTGGAGTACTTGGAGGGTACTGCCGAAGGTGGAAAGTGGTCATGTGTGATTGACCGGAATTAATAAGGAGGGTGGTCATGTTTGATTGACCCCCGGCTCTTCTCTTGAAAATGAGTTCCCCCTTTCCTAGAGCTTTTACTAAAGATGCTTTACAAAGATTCTTCTTTAACAAGGATATAGAGATGTCGTATGACATGCTATATCGACACGAGAATTTGACTAGATAGGAAAAACTAGACCAGAGCCTTTCTCCTTGCTACAGCCAAACTGCATATTTGTCCTCTCCCCTTTAGATGGTTTGCGAGTACAATTCAAATGTACTCACGGCTTTGTCCCTGGCTATTAACTTGGTCAGACTATGAAGAAGACTGCGAGGAAGGTGGCGATGGTTGCGATGACGCCGGTGCGAACTAGGAACGTCTCCCAGTCAGTTGCCTGTGGGGTAGTAGGCATGACGTGGGACATCAACGCTGCTTGGTATCCGCTGCTTAGTTTGTAAACTTGCCCTGCGTGGCATTATCAGTCTTGGTCGTGTGACCAATTGTAAGACTTTATATTCGGTACTGTAATGGATGATGTAACTTTGATATCAGCTCGGTTATGTGGACTCACGACATACTGATCATGGGATCGTGAGTTGTATGCATAACGGGAATTCCGGGTGGTAAACCGGGGTCCCCACAGAGCTCGGCCCGACCTTGCAGGTATGGAGATTTTTTTTATTTTTTTGTTTTTTCTTTAATCGTTGTAATTAGAATAGAATAGTTGAATAGAAATAGAAAAAAAGAAATAGAAATAGATTGGATAAAAAAATAAAAAAAATATGGGAAAAGAAATAAAATGGAAAATGAGCTCGCGGCGGCGGGGTGAGCTCGCGGCGGCGGGGTGAGCTCGCGGCGGCGCTGGTGAGCAGGCGCCGATGCGGGTGGCGATGCCGATGCGGGTGGGGGTGTCGGTGACCGCGGTGCCGGTGCGGGTGGGGGCGCGGGTAGGTGTCGGTGACCGCGATGTGGCGATGCCGGTGACCGCGATGTGGCGATGCCGATGCGGGTGGGGGTGCCGGTCACCGCGATATGGTCATACCGGTGACCACGATGTCGTGATGCCGATGACCGCGATGCATATAATAGTTGTTATATATGGAAATTGTCTCATTCACTCACATTTTAATGGTGCAATGTTTTTTCAGCCAGCGTGCGCAGCCAGCCGCCCCCTTGACGCACCCTCCAGCAGTCCCCGTTGACGCGCCCTCGAGCTGCCCCAGAGGACGCCGTCGACACCGACACCTTCGTTGTTCGATTACTTCCTCTACAACCGAAGGTGAGCTAGAATTCCATCTCATCCGCCGTTCTTAGTTATGTATGTCACTAGATTCAATTTGATGTCAAGTCGCGAAACCTAGGTGTCACTTCCCGTCCGCAAGCGTTACGGGGATAAATATGCATTAGTGGTCGACATATTTGCAAACGTAACGCTTGCGGCATTTACGGGACAAAGTCGGCGGATGCGTAGTTGGGTACATTCTCCGTGCTCTACCCCGGTCCGAGTTAGGATTTCGGCGGCGCCGCCCCGTTGTTCTCCGGATGCACATCCTCTCGGTTTTTGCCGAGACGTGTATCGGGAGAGCAGCGGGGAGGTGCTGCCGAAATTCTGTCTCGACCGGGGTAGAGCATGGAGAATGTACTCAATCTACGGATCCGGCGGCTGCTAGAAGCCCACCTATTAGAGATGTAGGTTGATGCATGCGTTTTGCCCGGTAGAAAAATAAAAATATGAGATACATTTAATTTCATGCTATTATTTGTTGTTTGTTTCCGAATAAAGCAGACGATGACTGATAATGGATGGATGTATAGTGGCCGTCATAGTGGGACTGAAATGACAGAAGAGTGGGTATGGAAGACTAATTGCTTAGTGAAGGAGTTAGCGTGTAGTTCAAAGTCAGGCGTTTGTCCAGCTTGTCCTTGCGCTCGTTGCAAGAGGCGTCATCGTCAGGGAATGGATGACATGACTAAACACCTATGGTTGCATGGGTATATGCCTGACTTTGTCACGTGGGTCAACTTTTCCCAGTACGAACATGACAGAGGTGAGGTGATGCGACAGCGGATTGATGGCAATGAGGATGATGGGATTAGATATTTGCTAGATGATCTTCGCGATGCCGACATGCCAGATTCGCCACCGGGACAGGAGGAACATCCAGAACCGGAGGAACCGCTAGAACCAGAGGAACCGGAGCCAACCGCGAAGGCCTTCTTTGATATGATGGCCTCGGCTAAGAGGCCTCTATACGAGGGTGCAAAAATTTCTCAGCTCGATGCCATAGCGCAAGTATTAGCCAACAAGGCCCAGTTCGACAACACCCGAGCATGCATTGAAGCTCATCTGACAACATTTGGTAACATGCTGCCTGAAGGACATTGTCTGCCTAAAACCATGTACGAAGCAAAGAAAATCTTAAAAGCGCTCAACATGGATTATGTAAAGTATGATTGCTGTCCGAAAGGTTGCCTTCTGTTTTGGAAGGAGTTTGCGGATGACAAGTACTGTAGCAAGTGTGGGGCCTCTAGGTATCATGAGGTAGAGGGACCCGATGGTCAGAAGACGCAGACAAAAGTTGCTGTGAAGATTCTTCGTTATCTCCCATTCATTAAAAGAATCCAACGGCTTTATATGTCCGAGGAGTCTGCCAAACAGATGACGTGGCATAAGAAGGGTAAGAGATACGAGGACGAGAACGGACGGATAAACATGGGACATCCATCTGATGGTAAGGCATGGAAGAACTTTGATAGAAAATACCCTGATCAGGCAAGTGATGCTCGAAATGTCAGAATTGCGATAGCAACCGATGGATTCAATCCATATGGTATGTCGACTGCCTCGTACAGCTGCTGGCCTGTGTTTGTTATTCCACTCAATCTCCCTCCCGGAGTCGTAATGCAAAGGAAGACCATATTTCTGTCCTTGATCATTCCAGGGCCTGAATACCCGGGGAAGAATTTGAGTGTCTTCATGCAGCCGCTTGTGGATGACTTGCACCACTCTTGGCACCACGGAATGTTGACATACGACCGAGCATCGAAGAGAAACTTTGTCATGAAAGTTTGGTACCAGTATTCAATGCACGACCTACCCGGCTATGCTCTATTCTGCGGGCATTCTACAACTGGTAAGTTTCCATGCCCAGTGTGTAGGCACCGACTTGAGTTCCTTTATCTAAAGGCGGGTCGCAAATATTCTGCCTTTGACACACATCGAAAGTTCCTCAAAAGAGACCATCGGTTTAGGGGAGACAAAAAGAACTTCACGAAGGGCAAAGTTGTGCATGAAGAAAAAATGATACCGTCGTTCGATGGTGTGGCTGTTGCTGCTGAGCTACGTGCTCTCAAGCCTAGTGCTGAACCCGGCCCACGATTTCAGGGATATGGTAAGACGCACAACTGGACTCATGTGGCAGGCTTAACGCAGCTCGAGTATTACAAGGACCTCGAACTTCCCCATAACATCGATGTGATGCACACCGAAAAGAATGTCGTGGAGTCCGTCTTTAACACCGTCTTGAACATTGTTGAGAAGACAAAGGATAATGTCAAGGCTAGAGTCGATGTTCAGAATCTGTGTGATAGGACGAAACTACACATGGAGCCTCCACAAGGGAGTCAAAAAAATTGGGTCAAGCCGCATGCCAAGTACTGCCTTGATAGTCTCCAAAAAAAAGGAGGCATTTAAGTGGCTCAAATACGTCGTGATGTTTCCTGATGGTTATTGTTCGAATATGAGTAAGGGAGTCAATCTATTAACAGGAAAAGTAACCGGGCTCAAGAGTCACGACTATCATATATGGATTGAGCGGCTGCTGCCGGTGATGGTTCGTGGGTATCTTCCCGAGAATGTCTGGCGAGTGCTTGCGGAGTTGAGCCATTTCTTCCGCACGCTCTGTGCTAAGCAGATTTATCCCCTCGCTATTGAGAAGCTGCATGATCTAGTGCCGGAGTTGCTATGCAAGTTAGAGATGATCTTTCCCCCAGGTTTCTTTACTCCGATGTTACATCTCATTGTGCATCTCGCGAATGAGGCACTCTTGGGTGGACCGGTGCAGTATTGTTGGCAGTTCTGTATTGAGAGAGAGTTTAAGTATATTCGATACAAATGTGGAAACAAAAATAAGATTGAAGCATGCATAGCTGAGGCAACTCAACTCGAGGAGATGGCAGCTGCCATGACAACATACTATGCCGATGATGTTCCCACTATGCATAACCCTGTCTCTCGGTACAATGTTGATGAGCCCAAGAATGACCCGAAGCTTAGCCTCTTCCAATATCCCGGTGGCAAGGCCGGTGGCGCAAAAACGCATATGTTGACCAGGGAAGAGAATGAATGCATAATGCTCTATGTGCTTACGAACATGAAAGAAGTGCTCAATTTTATCAGGTAAAATGGTGAACAAATTAATTTGCAATAAGTAACTTAGTTTCCATCTAATACGTATTTTCTCCTTGTAGCCTATTCCAAGATGAACAGTGGTCGGGAACGAGGGATCCGTCTCCCGCGGAGTTGGACACTCTTCT
Source organism: Dactylis glomerata (assembly GCA_007115705.1). Taxonomy (NCBI): domain Eukaryota; kingdom Viridiplantae; phylum Streptophyta; class Magnoliopsida; order Poales; family Poaceae; genus Dactylis; species Dactylis glomerata. Next base: position 1,515,031 of record QXEO01000186.1, read on the forward strand.
GAAAGAGGGTGCCCCTGGAAAGAAAAAATTTGTGACTTGGTTCAGCGAACAAGTAAATTCTAGCCTGTCCCTTTTACCTTGCAATCCGTCACTTGGCCCTCTTATTACATGTAACTAATGCAATACACAAACCCATTTGTAGGGAGCTGATCCCAACGTTCAGATGACGGATGAGTTAAGATGTGTTTCCCAGGGTTGTAACCGTAGAGTCACTGTGTATGAGAAGTATGATGTGAATGGGTATCGGTTCCATACAGAGTTTCACCAGAAGAACCGCCCTAATGCAAAAACTATAAATACTGGGGTCTGGACCAATGGAGCCGATGGCACTGATTACTATGGAAGGTTAGAGAACGTATACGAGCTGACGTTTAATATGACAAACATAGAACTCAAGCCCGTTGTCTTTCGATGCCACTGGTTCGACCCACACGGTGGACAAAGAAGCACCCCTTCCATTGGGTTAGTTGAAGTTAGGCCTTCAACCACCTATAGCGGAGCCGATGTCTTCATTGTGGCTCATCAAGCCAAGCAAGTTTATTATTTGTCATATCCATGTCAGAAAGAGGAACTCAAGGGCTGGGAAGTTGTGTTCAAGGTTTCTCCACATGGTAAGCTACCCATGCCATCCGACGATGATTACAACAACATTGACCCTGTAACATATGAGGGAATTTTCTATCAAGAGTTAGAGAACTTCGGGGACTTTGAAATACAAATTGGTCTTGAGGACCTCGAGAACGAAGCCCAAATTCCTGGTGAGACAGTGGTGAACCTAAAGGACATAGAGATGCTCACCAAGTACCATGCGCAAAATGGCATCGATGATGAGCCTCCACCGTGCGACAATGATGAGCCTGAGCCTCAGTACTCACGTGATAGTGACAGTGATAATGATAATGAGAACCCAATGCCTAATTATGAGAGTGATGATTCTAGGTGAGAGTCTTTTATGCTTAGTATCAAATTTACAACTCTTCATGCTTACTATCTAATTTACAACATGCTTTTTAATTGCAATAGTGACATTGTCTACATTTTGTTATGTCTTCAACTCTTCATGCTTACTATCTAATTTAATTGCAATATGTCTGTATGCTAACTTGTTCACTCTTTCTCAATGCAGGTGATTGACCAATATGAGCCAAGGGAAGCAATCAACCTCGTCCTTGATGAATACCCTTCGCCAGCAGAAGGTTACCCGTAGTGGACGTGAGCCTCGTCCCAGCACGCGTTACCCGCCTCCTAGCGGTGAGGGAGGACGAGGACGAGGTGGAGGTGGAGGACGAGGCCGAGGTGGAGGAGGCGGACGTGGACGAGGTGGAGGAGGTGCACCTTTCTTTCTGGAGGAGGAGATACCCTCTGCTTCTGGCGACGTGGCTTCCCAGTCCGCTAGGTCGGAGTCTCCTGACGCGGAGGTGGAGATGGAGGACACTATGGACGAGGAGACTGAGCGGGCGATGGCTCCGAAGAAGATGCGGACTCGTGGGGAAGCCCGTGTCCCTGATGTGGCCGCGGAGCCTACTACTGAGGAGGGGAAAGCCCTCCTCAAACCGGGCAAGAAAGAGTAAGTTTAATTTTTTACATGTAATTTCATTTTGGTCATAACTAACGTTTGAATATTTTGCAGCAATTGGACATATGCTAAGGGAATTCGCCAGCCCGCGAGCTTGATTGGAGCTTTGATCTGGAAGTTTTGGACATATGCTAAGGGAATTCGCCTACCACCAGTACATGCTGGCGTCGGATGATGTAAGTTTCATCTTTATAGTTGCAAAACATGACAAGTCCCACTTCCTCTTTTTTGAACTTTTATTTATGCAATGCCTAACATCTAACCTATCTTGTAGGCGCTGCAACACTTCTTACGCACTGGAGAGAGGATCCCCGTGAGCATGGAGCGACCACCTCTTCCGGAGGAGGTGCCCTTGTGCCCATCGAGGGAAGATTTTGCTCGCACCTACTACGGAAGCACCCCGGTATGTTCTGTGTCAGCCCACTTGTTACAGTTTCCTGTTACACGGCTAAGTAACTAACTATTGCTCAAACATGTAGGGAACGAGAGGTTCGGGGAACCGATACTTTGGTCGTGCTTCCCCGAGTGTGTCGCGCGACATCACACCGGTTCACCCTAGCCGCCGTTCTCCTGCTTCTGGTGGTGATTCTACTTCCGTTGGCCAGGCCGGCCATCGGGAGCCTGATTTGACGCACGACGAATTCGATTTCCCGTAGTAGGTCTCCTCTTGTCGACGATGATGCTATCTTGCTACTTTGTGTATGGATATGATGCTACTGCTACCTTGTTTATGTGCTCATACTCTTCATGTGCTACATTGTGTTATGTAACGATGATGATGATGCTATTTGTGTGATGATGATGCTATTTGTGTGATGACGATGTGATGCTATATGTGTTGCAAATTGCTATCAATATATACTGTGCACCCCCTGTGTGATGACGATGTGTTATTTATGTCCAGCAGCAGAAAAAAGAAACTGGGCACCCCCTGTGCCGACGGCATTGCCGTCGGCATAGCCCTCGCGTTTGCCATATGGCAGGGGCTGTGCCGACGGCAATGCCGTCGGCACAGGTGGGTCCCAGGGTTTTGGCGCGAACGAGCAGGAAAAGGACGCTAGAAATTTTTCGCGCGAAAAAATTGAACCGACCTGTGCCGACGGCATTGCCGTCGGCATAGCTACCGCCGTCCGTTAGTCCAAATGGGTCCCACCGATGCCTGTGCCGACGGCCGTCCGTGCCGACGGCGAGTCCTTGCCGTCGCCCCGAAGGCTATGCCGACGGCTGCGGTTGTGCCGACGGCCAGTTGGCCTCGCCCGACGCCCGCGTAGCCCGACGGCCTTATGCCGACGGCGGCCGTCGGCACAGCCTGTGCCGACGGTAGCTGTGGCTATGCCGACGGCTCGGGGCCGTCGGCCCCTTGGCCCCGTGCTGTAGTGAGTATTTGTCATCCTTTTTTATAGCATGACCCCTCTGCTTAATTCCGAAATACAGATTTTCGAAATAGGTTAACTTTTAACCTAAGTTGCATGGCCATGAATTCTGAATTTATTCACTTACGAAGGCCTAGAGAATATATCTTTCAAAGTTAGAAGGGCAAATCCTGTCATGGTCAACCACGCCTTGCAGCTGCTTCCTGATTAACCAAAAAATATACTTTTGTGACTAATCTTCTATATATATATATAGAAAACTCCCACTACCTTATTTCTCTTGACATGCAGACTACCCACATCAGCAAGCCTCTTATTGGTCCACGTCATTTAGCCATTAACGTTCGTGATGCCGCATCATCTTCTCACGCCATTGATTCTTTTCGAGCAGTCTATGTGTTGCATGTTTATTCATCTCATCGTCCCCACATAGTTCAACTCCAAACGTCCCCACTTACTATCTTAATTATTGATTCACCATCTCCCTCTTCATCTTTTATACAACCATATCCCGTTTTTTGGTAACCACAATAGTTTTGCAAAAGAAACTGATGGGATTTCCCATCTTATTCGTCTTTCCCATCGAAGCACTGCAACAATAATTAATGGAGAGTTGCCCTCCAGTTTAAATACCGCAGCTGCTCCGTTCCTGTCTTGCCCACAACTCATGATTGGCACCTTGCGCGAGAGCTCCGTTCCTGTCTTCCACTGGAAGAGATTGCATCGATCGCTCTACTACTTTAGATCCAGCAGATTTCTCTCAAGAAAAAGCGATCTTGATTGGACGAATTTCAATCCCATCCGCTCATCGCCTTTTGTTACCGAACTGCTGAGCGGGAAACATCTGTAGCCATTGTCGTACCCCGCGACCAGTTTCAGTCCACTACCAGGTTCTTAGTTTCTTACTGGCTCCCTGCTTCCCAGGTTCTATGTGCATGACAGTTTGTTACAGTTAGTTTCAGTCCACTACCGGGTTCTTACTGACTCCCTGTTTCCCAGGTTCTGTTTGCATGACATTTTGTTACAGTTAAGGGTGTAATTTGAAAGGTACGTATGTGCTTTCAGTAGCTGACGCTCACACTCAGGTTACAGGCTACTCGAGCTTAGTAAGGAGCACTTGCCCAACCTTTGTGCCGACTTCTACCTGGTTGTGTCTATTTTACGTCAAACTGATGTCCATATCATGTACAATGCTCCAATTTAGAGATGGCGAAACAATATTTTGAACTGTCAACAATGTTAGAATTAATCATTTGGATGCTGCAGAATATGATAAATCCGTTTGCAAGAAGCAGAATGAATGGCATGGTCGGCATACTCACTCACTACCTGCCCAGATGTGCGGGTCTTTTGTTGGAGTATATTCTTTTCTATTGATGTGCTCTCATCTTGCTCCACTCATATAGGTGATTATTTCATTTAAAAATTAGGTGATTATTGGCAATATTTTTGGAAAGTGTAATTTCCTTTTGGTTATGTATTCTTTTCTGGTCCTCTAAAATTCCTACCGAGTGATTTCTATATTGATGGTACGTTTTTTATGGAGGGTTCACTGATTGCAAGTGTTCTCTTGCTATCTCCGAATGTACGAGCATGTGCCTTGCAGGTCATTTGTTTGCAAGGTTGTTCTGCATATACCATTTCCCACTCGTCATCTACTTTGTTTCATTGCAAAGACATGGTTCCCCTATTTCAACTACATATGTACCAGTATATATACATGTAAATAGTACCATCTAATTTTGCGCAGCAGACAAAATCAGATAGATCCTAATAAAAGTGTTGTCCAAGCTACATATTATCGAGTTTTATCATGCAATGCATATCTGCAACTTAAATGAATTCACATGCAATACCAGCCTATGTATGAAATTTGACAGATTATAAATTCAAATTATCATTGTACTTTTCGTACTCTGCCAGCAAGAAAAACCATAACAAATTTCTGCAACAACGCGCGGGGTATCATCTAGTTGGTTATGAAGCAGTGCTTGATACATCCTAAGTAAGCGATTCCAACACTAGAAGAATGTCTCCCATTGTCACGTGTTGGGGGTGGAATAGACCGGAGGTTGTAGTTGTGGGAGGTTGGAGGACGAGGGCGGTAGTCCCGTCGACCTATGATCGGAGAAGGAGGAGAGAGGAGGCGCCGGGGCGCAGGAGCACGAGGTGAGAAGATAGATTGTTTTCTGCTTGCTTTATTAATCAAACGTGGGGTGGACTTATATAGTCCAATTACAACTTGTAGTCTAAGAAAGAAACTCTAATTATTTGGAAGTGGCAGGAAAACCTTCTACGGGACAAACCTTTCCACTTTCCAAAACCTGACACTAATAATTAAAAAAGGAAGCAAGCAATACGTATCCATCTAAACTCTAAACTCCTGGTGCATCACGGCTTGGAGCTGGAACCTGTGGGTCTGGGGCAGACCTCCTCCTCCGCTGGAACTTCTTACCCCACATGACATCTCCCCCTCCATTCTGAAACAGCTCGTCCTCGAGCTGGAAGCTGGGATAACGGTCACGGAAGGCTGTGACATCTTCCCAAGAAGCAGCAGACGCCGGCTGTCCTTCCCACTGGATGAGCACCTGCTGGATACCCCGAGCAATACGAGCACGCAGTGCTTGTACAGGAGTTGGATGTACTCGACCTTGAAATAGTGGAGGGAGCTTCGGTGGACTTTCAGGAGGTGGACCATGGTATTTCTTCAGTACTCCGACATGGAAGACATCGTGGATGCGGGCGCGAGGGGGTAACTCGAGACGGTAAGCAACCGTATCAATTTTAGCCAAGACCTTGAAAGGCCCATAATATTTGGGTGCCAATTTGCCTTTTGCGCCTGCTCCGAGGAATGCCGCTGGGCGGTGCTGCAGGCGTAGCCAAGCCCACTCGCCCACATCAAAGGAAAGGGCCCGATGCTTGTCATCATAGTAATGTTTGTACTGCTGCGCTGCTTGAAGGAGACGTTCACGGACGTCTATTAAGAACTGGTCGCGGTCGATGATCTGCTGTTCGACCGCCTGATTGCGAATTTCTCCTTGAGTATAGTCCCGGAGAGATGGGGGATCCCGTCCATAAACCACCTTGAAAGGAGTGTCCTTCAAAGCTGAATGATATGAAGTGTTGTAGCAGTATTCTGCCCATGGCAGCCATTGGAGCCACTGGCGTGGACGATCCCCAGTGATGCAACGAAGGTACATGGTGATGACGCGGTTTACAGCCTCCGATTGTCCATCGGATTGTGGATGGAAGGCAGAACTCATGTGCAAGCGTGTGCCTGCGGCTGCAAACAAGGCCTTCCAAAATCCGGAAGTGAACACCACATCCCTGTCCGAAACGATGGATGTTGGAAAACCATGAAGACGGACGATGTTGTCAGAGAAGGCTTTAGCAACAGACTCAGCCGTGTATGGATGTGCTAACGGAAGAAAATGGGCGTATTTGGAGAAACGATCCACCACTGTAAGAATAACACTTTTACCGCCCACTTTTGGTAATGCCTCAATGAAATCCATGGAGATGTCTTCCCAGACACGAGATGGTACCGTCAAAGGCTGTAACAGGCCAGCCGGATGCAGTTGCTCCGTTTTATTGCGTTGACAAACCGGACAAGAGCGGATATATTGCTGTAGGGCGGACCGTGCTTGAGGTAGATGAAAATCCCGACGGAGGCGATGCAGCGACTTTTGTATGCCTTCATGACCGCTATCGTGAGCCATAGACAGTACCTCCGCTACCAGCTGTGATGCGGGTGGCACATAAGCTCGCTGCTGAAAAGTAACGATGCCATCGACGAGAGCCCAAGGTTGCCCCAACTCGCCAGATTCCAACTGCTCTCTAAATGTTATCAGTGCCGGGTCTGTAAGTGCGGCCTGACGTAGGGCTTCAAATAGATCAAAAGAAGTCCCGGTGATGGCGCATGTGTGTCCTGTAGGCGCATCGCGGCGAGATAGCGCGTCGGCGACGATGTTTTGACGACCTGGTTTGTATTCCACAGTGAAATCAAAACCCAATAATTTGCCCACCCAATGATGCTGAGGTATGGTGGCAAGGCGTTGGTCTAACAGAAACTTGAGGCTGTAGTGGTCAGTTTTGACGACAAAGGCGCGGCCCCAAAGATATGGTCGCCAATGGCGAACGGCTTGAACCAGACCAATGAGCTCCCGCTCATAAGCGGCTAGAGAGGCATGTCGAGGAGCTATGGCTTTGCTGAAATAGGCAATTGGCCCATCGCCTTGATGCAGTACAGCACCGAAACCAGACCCAGAAGCATCGCACTCCACAATAAACGGAATTGCAAAGTCAGGTAACTGGAGCACCGGAGCGGTGGTGAGGGCAGTCTTGAGAGTGTCAAACGCGGTGGCCGTCTGAGAGGTCCAGAGAAATCCATCTTTCTTGAGAAGTGCCGTTAGGGGTGCGGCAATTGTGCCAAAACCTCGAATGAACTTGCGGTAGTAGCCTGCAAGTCCCAAGAAACCACGCACAGCGCGAACGGAGCGCGGAATTGGCCAGTCCACCACGACGAGGACCTTATCGCTGTCCATGGCAACTCCTGCTGCAGAGATGACGTGTCCCAGGTAAGCCATGGATTCCTCCCCAAATGAGCACTTGGAGCGCTTGAGAAAAAGCTGATGTGTGCGCATAGCCTCCAAAACGAGCTTGACATGACGCAGGTGATCCGACCAGGAGGAGCTGTATATCAAAATATCGTCAAAGAATACCAGTACAAAGCGACGAAGGAAGGGACGGAGTACTTCGTTCATTAGTGCTTGGAATGTTGCTGGAGCATTGGTGAGTCCAAAAGCCATCACCACAAACTCGAAGAGTCCCTCATGGGTGCGAAAAGCCGTCTTATGGATATCTTCAGGAGCCATCCGCACTTGATGGTAGCCGGATCGGAGGTCTAATTTGGTGAAAAAGCGGGCGCCCTTCAGTTCATCCAGCAACTCATCGACAACTGGAATTGGAAACTTGTCTTTGATAGTGACGAGGTTGAGTCCACGGTAGTCGATACAGAAACGCCAAGTACCATCATGCTTCTTGACGAGTAGGACCGGTGATGAAAACGCCGATGAACTACGGCGGATAAGGCCACGGGCCAGCATCTCAGCACATTGTCTCTCCAATTCGTCCTTTTGTATAGCCGGATATCGGTACGGCCGTACAGCAACAGGCTGCGTCCCTGGAATCAGGTGAATGTGATGGTCATGTTTGCGTGGCGGCGGCAGTCCCTGAGGCTCGGCGAAGACGTCGGAGAATGTGGCCAGGAGGCTGCTGAGGAGGTCTTTGCTGTCGCATGCATGTAATTGGGCCGGTCCTCCTGGTGAGCCAAGACCTGTCCACTCCACGCGGTGATCCAAGTGCCAAAACGACATCCACTGTGTATTGAAATCCCACAGGATTGGCCCTAGTGTTTTGAGGAAGCGCGTGCCGAGCACCACATCAAATCCGCCCAATGGGATAGCGTGCAGGTCGACAAGGAAGCGTTCCTTGTCAATTGTGATAGCAGCATGTTTGAGGAGTCCCCGACAGGTCACCTTATCACCATTAGCAACTGTGACCCCGAGACGGCGGTCAGAGGAGAAGGGTATCCCAACGACGGAGGCCAGCTCCTCATGGATAAAGTTATGCGTGCTCCCAGAATCCAGCAAGGCGACGAGGTCACGATCCCCGATACGAAGAGCGACCTGCATGGTGTCGCTAGTGGGAATTCCTGTGACAGCAAGAAGCGAGATTGTAGCCTCCTGAAATTCCTCTAATGGTTCATCTTCATCGTCGGCTGACTAGATGTAAAAAAGGCGTTTGCAGCGATGGCCCCGAACAAACTGCTCATCACAATTGAAGCAAAGCCCTTTAGCGCGCCGGTCGTCCATCTCGGCCGGAGTGAGCTTCTTGAATACCAGTGCTGGTGCGGAGCCAGAGGAGCCTGGTACTGTCGCAGGGCTGGTCAGGGGCCGAACTGGGCGGCTCGGCCGAGCAGCTGCGGCCGTGGCTCCGGTGACGGTGTTGAGGTGCTCAAATGAAATTGCCAAGTCCATAGCAGCTTCCAGAGTTGCAGGCTTCAACATCTCGACCTGAGTTTTCATGGGCTCGCCCAAATTATTGGTGAAGATATCACGCTCCTCGGCGTCGGCAATTGGTCAAACACGAGAGAGATTCTCAAGGAAATGCTTGGTGTAATCCGCCACGGTGCCGGAGCGGCGTGTCGAGATCAACTCACCAAAGGGGTTTGCGCGTGTCGGTGGTCCAAAGTGATTGGAGATGAGTGTTTGAAACTCTCCCCATGAGGGCCGCTGGCCTAGTTTTGCCTCGAGGTGGCCGTACCATAAGGCGGCGATGTCGGTGAGGTGGTAGGAGGCGAGCCACGTCTTATCAGAATCCTGCGTCCGTTGACCGAGGAAGAACAGGTTGCAACGTGTCAGCCACGGCCGTGGGTCGCTTGCCCCGTCAAAGAGGGGAAAGTCGATTTTGTAGAGTCGCGGCGCACGCTCAGAAGGATCCGACAGCGTGGCCCGGTCCCCGGCTTGTGATGTAGCCGCAGGCGGCGGCAGGATCCCGAGGCCACCAAGTTGAGGCGCGCCCCGCCCTTCAAGTCAAAGGATGGCCAGATTTTGCGCGCGTTGTTGCTGCGTCGTATCGGCGAGCTGGCCCTGGAGCTTTTGGAGCGTCTCGGCAATGTTCTTGAGGGTGGCGCGGTCCTCGGCGCGTTCATCCCTCGCGGTTTGATTCTCCTCGGAGAGGCTATTGAGGGTGGCGATCACGGCGTCCTGGTCCTCCTGCTGCTTGGCGGCCAGCTCTTCTAGGGTTTGCGGAAGGGGCAGCGGCGGTGCCATGGAAGCCGCCGGGATCGAGGATGAATCTGATACCAAGTTGTCACGTGTTGGGGGTGGAATAGACCGGAGGTTGTAGTTGTGGGAGGTTGGAGGACGAGGGCGGTAGTCCCGTCGACCTATGATCGGAGAAGGAGGAGAGAGGAGGCGCCGGGGCGCAGGAGCACGAGGTGAGAAGATAGATTGTTTTTTGCTTGCTTTATTAATCAAACGTGGGGTGGACTTATATAGTCCAATTACAACTTGTAGTCTAAGAAAGAAACTCTAATTATTTGGAAGTGGCAGGAAAACCTTCTACGGGACAAACCTTTCCACTTTCCAAAACCTGACACTAATAATTAAAAAAGGAAGCAAGCAATACATATCCATCTAAACTCTAAACTCCTGGTGCATCACGGCTTGGAGCTGGAACCTGTGGGTCTGGGGCAGACCTCCTCCTCCGCTGGAACTTCTTACCCCACATGACACCCATACTCAAGGCGGTTTTTTTGGACGGCAAGCAAAATTTCCTTACAAAAGTTTTTTACCTGGTATATAATGTTTCTGCGGTGACTATATAAGAAGGCGGATATTTAGGCTCCGTTATCGAATCCATACCAACATATATTGGTGTTGTGGTTGGTGTCACGCAACAGCGCTAAATAATGCCGCGCATGTAAATAGAGGCATAAAAAATTGAGCCGTGCATTTTAAACAACGTTAAAAGTGGATCCCATGCTACCGAAAAATCAAGCATGTCGGGCTGCCTGTTATGTCTTGCTGACTAATGTGGCCTTCCATAGGCGCGTCTTTTGACTGACAGAGGCCACCACTACTCGTGTATCCCGTATACCAGCACACACAATACTCATCATTACTAGGAAAAAGTCTATTGGTAGCATGTGAAATAGGACTACTTGTAGCGCGCCTTCGATCGTCACCACTATCGCCCCACTAATAAAAATATATAATCCAGGTACTAGTAGCGCGCAATTGACTTACAATACCAATGGCATATTCTAGTAGTGTGCGTCCTAGATGCCATACCACTAGTTTGTATATACCATGCAAAAAAATGGTGACACAAATTTAGCAAGTGATAACAATTTATAAATATAAAAAACTAAATATCAATAACAACTATTTATAAATATGAAAAGCTAAGTTCACAATATCAACAATTTATCTCTACTACTTAAAAAGAACAAACCTGTTCCGTATTCCACCTAACCAGCGTTCCGTTGGTTTTTTCTTTGTCCACCGATTTTCTAACCTCCCCACTCCCACCAGCTACGGCTTACAAAAAAACCAGAAACGAAGGGAAAACCGGATAGGAGAATAGGAAATCGGTGCAATCCCTTCCTCCTCTCGATCGAGATCCAAGTCGAAGCCCGGCTCTCCTCTGCTCCGCATTGTCGTCCCCCTCCTCAACCACGGCCAGCTCCCCACCCCACCTCCTCCATTGCCCCATCCATCCTTTGCAGTGTCCCAGAAACCATATTTTGCTCATGGACTGCCGACTTGGCCGCCGCCGCCTAGACGGTGGTGATGGGGACGACGACGAAGAAGCCGAAATATTGGGCAAATCAATTTTGGCGTGGACGACCTACTTCATCACCCCCGCCTGGACGGTGGCGACGGGAAGACGGCGAAGACGCCGCTGCAGCAGGCGTGCCCATCGGGGTCATGACTCCGGATCTGCCTCCGCACAGGCGACTTGGACATGCGGGCGTCGTCGCTTAGGCATGCCGTGCACGATCTGCGTGCCCGTTTGCTCCCGCCGTACGACCACGCTGCGCTATGCCCCTTGGCGATGGTGTCCGACGGGAGCACGCCTGTGTTCAAACTTGCGTAGTGCCGTCCTTGAAGAACTCTATCAGATACGACCGACTGGACCGTAGCGTCGTCTCAAGACATTGGAGTTGGCTCATCAGTGTGGGTTGTTTCGGCTCAGCATAGCAATCCATTGACATGTCCAAAATTTACACGAGGTTGTTGCGGACCCAAGTTCACACTACAGGAATGGTGAAAGACGCCGACGGCCAGCGTCTACGCCGACGGCCAAATGTCGGTGCCGTCGGCGTAGGCTATATTTTAGGAAGCCCACGAAGGTGGCCGTCGGCGTAGAATTGCCGTCGGCGTAAGATAGCTACGCCGACGGCCTTTTATACACCGACGGCAATGCCCTCGGCATAGCTATTTTCCATTTTACCACATTAATCTTAGAAAAATCATAATTAAATCATTCTAATTCACAAAAATACAAATAATATATCAAAATTTGCAGAAAAATAAGATCTATTCATCTAAACCTTCAAAAATTTAGAACTAATTAATTTAATTAGTTAGGATTTTCAGTTTAGGGATTTAGGGTTTTGATTCAGTTGGAAGTCGAGAAAATTTGAACTAGAGCCGCATCATAGTTTGCCCATAATTTTTCTAAAAAATCATTTTCATGTTCATAAGTAGAAGTTTTATCAGAGATCCATAAATAGTTCTGTAAAATTCAACCCCTAGCTAAGAAGGTTCATGCCCGCCGTTTTGACCGCATTTTGAATCGAGCATAAGAAGTTCAAAAAAAATTCAAAAAAATGTAAAGCCTTCGTATTGTGTCATTTTATGTTACCTAGTTGTGAGGAAAAATAATAAACTTGGACTATTGCAAATATTGTAGAAACCCCTTCTCAGAAATGACCTATCATGTACGAAGTTTCATGGCTTTCAAGCCAGATGAGCTAGGTCATGACCTGAATCATAGAATAGTTTGTTCAAATGACCCCATATTGTGCACATGTGTGCATATTGGGATGGGAAACAAAGTTCATATTGGGTGTTATCATTTTCTATGCATAAAAAAATCAATTTTTATTTTCTAAGTGTCAAAATTGGGTTTTTTTGTGAAGGAAGTACTGAAAATACATTACAAAATTATACCAACCTAATTTTCAACAATAGTAGGAAACATTTTATGTATATATCACCAATTTTTTGTGTGTGTATGAAGCTTTGCATTAACCTTTCACAAAAAAGACAAACTCTTGCCGATTTAGTAGGAAGCGGGGTAAATTTGAACTACAACTGTATCATAGTTTGCCCATGTTTTTTTCAAAAAATCATTTTTAGGTTCATAAGTAGATGTTTTATCATAGATCCATAAATAATTCTGCAAAATTAAACCCCTAGCTAAGAAGGTTCATGCCCGCCGTTTTGACCACATTTTGAATCGAGCATAAGAAGTTCAAAAAAATGTAAATCCTTCGTATTGTGTCATTTTATGTTACCTAGTTGTGAGGAAAAATAATAAACTTGGACTATTGCAAATATTGTAGAAACCCCTTCTCAGAAATGACCTATCATGTATGAAGTTTTATGGCTTTCAAGCCAAATGAGCTAGGTCATGACCTGAATCATAGAATAGTTTGTTCAAATGACCCCATATTGTGCACATGTGTGCATATTGGGATGGAAAACAAAGTTCATATTGGGAGTTTTCATTTTCTATGCATAAAAAAATCAATTTTCATTTTCTAAGTGTCAAAATTGGGTTTTTTTGTGAAGAAAGTACTGAAAATACATTACCAAACTAGACCACCAAAATTTTAAACAATATTAGGACATATGTTATGTATATATCACCAATTGTTTGTGTGTGTGAAGCTTTGCATTAACCTTTCACAAAAAAGACAAACTCTTCCCAATTCAGCAGGAAGCGGGGTAAATTTGAACTACAGCTCCATCATGGCTTCCTCATGATTTTTTAAAAAAATCACTTTTATATACACAACATGTTATTATATTAGAGATACACAAATAGTTTTGCAAAATTCGACCCCTAGCTAAGAAGGTTCATGCCCACCGTTTATCAACAGGGTAAAGTGAGGGTTAACGGGGTAAAGCGAGGGTATGACATAAAAAAAACTATGAAAAAATTGTTTATCGTGTGGACTCATTAGTATTTGACATAAGAAGACTAGGTGTGAAGGTTTTCCTTTTTTTTATTTTTTTTATTTTTTATGATTTTTTCAATGTAAATCTCATTAGTTCGAGATATCACTGATGATACATTATATTCAAAATGAGCATAAGAAATTCAAAATTAAATAAAACATAAAAACATTACATATGGATGTCATATTTGGATTCCTCTCATTTTTCTTATCGATTTAGACATATAATTTGTCGAATTCCGATTTACAGATTTAAAGATATAAATTATTCAATATATTTATTAATTATTCATTATTATTTACTTATTATATAGTTTGAAATTCAATATATTTATTACTTATTTATTGTTGTTTACTTAATATATAGTTTGGAAACTTAAAACCAATGACGTGTGAGATAGTGGTATAAGGGTTAATAGGATTGATATGGTAGTATTATCAACAAGGTATAATTTGCTTCGTGGACACTCATCCGGATGGAACAGAGAAGTTAAGCGTGCTGGAGGTGAAGTAGTGTGAGGATGGGTGACCGACCGGGAAGTTTGACCAAGACTTAAATTTGACCAAAGATTAAGTGTAATTAGTGTTAAAAATATTCTAATTGAGAGATTAGTGAGGCAAATAATTCAGAAAAAAATTTAAAAAAAATTCAATTTTTTTAAACTTTTTTAAAAAATATATAAATAGGCTATGCCGACGGGGCTACGCCGACGGCTTTGCCCTCGGCATAGCCTACGCCGAGGGCAAATGCTACGCCGACGGTAAAACAGAGCTCCGCCGAGGGGCATCTACGCCGAGGGCAGCCCTCGGCGTATACTACGCCGACGGCAAAACATGGCTACGCCGAGGGCAATTGGCCGTCGGCGTATCTCTTTATTCCTGTAGTGTCATGTGTTTTTTTTCAGATTGATGGCAATCAGAATCCTACAATATATCACAAGCTCATACATATTAGTTCTATGAACTACTCATGCCCTCTTTTGCATATCTATGTAATGTATATTCACACGTTTGGCCATATATACCTATTTCCTTGCTATGAAGTTGTGGTTTGACGCAATATGCATGTGTACATAATCATCCAGTTGATAGTTGGGACTTTTATGTATGTTGTGTGTTACACGTGTAAATACAATTTGGAAATATTCAGGTTGAGGGATCAGCACACTTGTGTCCTTTACTAGGCCCCGATGCCCAGGTTAGGATTGTTTTGTACAGAAATTACAAGTATTGTATCACTTCTTAAGGAAGATTACTTCTACAATATTATTTTGTTCTAACATGAATTTTGTCCATACTTATTGATACTTGCTGAAACACTTGTATTTAAATTCCCCGCAGCGGTTCTTGGCGGGCCGGTGCTAGGAAGGTGGGTGTCGGAATATATTATCAGCGGGAGACAATATTACTACTCATGTCATCTTTTCACCTGAAAATTTTTGGCAAGAAGGTTGCAAACTATAACTTCCATGTGTTACCTGATATATGCTTGTGTGATCAGTGTTGACAATATTTCATGTTTCAGGATCTATATTCAGACTTGGGTAATTCAGGTTGCCGTTTTAGTGACCGCATGGAGGCTTTGACCTGGACGTCGCATACGGACGTCCTCCTGATCTGCATGATGCTGTAGTGAACCAACTGATTAATCAGGTGCTTATGATTGAATTATTCTTCTAAATACAAATTTGTGACAACAGCTGTTCCTGTTTTGAAAATCTTGGCAGTTTCAGTGTAACTTCTGTATTTTGTGATGTTTTTGTAAGTCTTCAATATTATTTATTTTCTGAACTATGCTATCCACAGTCTTTCTTTTTACACGGACTGGAGATCTCTTTGTGGATTCGTTGTCGATCTCCCAACACTTACAAAGAAGGGCAAGGTAGATATAGTACATTGTGTTGTGGCAAACAAAATTGACATGATTGCACTATCCTCTGTGCATAAAGAATCAGACATTCAGATGGTCCAAAGTGTGCTTGGTGAACATGCCAAGTCGATCATACTTGTCCAAAGTTTGTTTCATCTCCACAAGCTTGCATTTTTTTGGGTTGTGTTAGTGTTTTCTCATGCCATCAGTCTCTTACGTGCAGGTTGACTGGTTGAGAATGTCCAACATCTACTTAATGGCAGAGCCATATGTGGATCACAGTGCAGTCTTCTATAGCATGCTGGAGGCAGCAACGAAGAGCGTAATTGATGGAGGCGCGAAGATAGACTAGAATGTCCATCGTATTAAGAATATGGGCTGTCTCGAAGAGCTTTTGATCATCAAGGGGGAGAAATAGTCATGTGTAAAGATCTGTGCATTTCTCTAAGAATTGTATTCTCAAGGAAACATTTAGATTTGAACCAGATACTTATAAGATGTCCTCAATTGTTTATGTAATATATCCAATTAGAAATATATGTTAATTTGTTCATAGTGAAGGTCAAATATCCAGTGACAAAGATAAATCTTTAATTTGAAATACTTGATTGTGTGTCAACCAGATCTATTTCAGCTCAATAACAATTTCATTGATATATATCAAGGTTTGTGTACCTTGCCTGCCTGACCTATTTTTTTTAGGTATTGGTCTTCAGTTTTGTGGACATTGTCATGCCTTTAATTGATGAATTCTTCAGCGTCACCCGTGTTGGAGCGGATGATTGAACAGGCGCCATGCATCTACATTAGAGCATCTCCACCGGCGCCCCCGAAACGCCTCCCAAAACGTGGTCGGTGCGGAATTTGGGGTCGGGATTAAAAAAGAGGCCGCACCGGCGGCCCCAAAAGCCTGTCGGCGCACTCTTGCCCCCAATAAATGAGCCGGTGCTCCCACGCCGGCCCCTGTGTGGCAGGATCCTCTCGGGAGCGCCGGCAGTACGCGGCCACTCGGATCCGACAGACAGGCCCCGCTTGGCAGCGATGGCGGGTGGTCAGTCAATGTTTTTTATGGCGCTCACCCGTCGCCATGAATCGTCGCTGGTTCCCGAGGCGTCGAGGTGCCCGCTGGCCATGCGGATAGACACGCGGCGAAGCCCCGGCTTCAATGCGCACACCCCGGCCTACAACCCCCATGTCGCTGTCTCCCAGCTCACACCGCTCCTTCTTCCTCCCCGGTCCATCGCCTCCGCCCACCTAGCACCCATGTCTGAGCTCTCCCCGATGGCGCACAACTATGAGGCGACTGGCAGCGGCGGCGGTAGCGGCGACGGCTACGTGCGGCCGACCAACCTCAACACCGACGAGGCGCAGATCCTCACTGACAACAACATCCTCGTGCCGCCGGCGTGGCACCTGCCGCACAGATGGCACATGTCTGCCGCCGGCTACACCGTCGCCCCTATCCCGCTGGAGGGACCGCTGCTTGACGACCACATCAAGCAGCGATGGGAAACGCTGCCGCCGACACATGGGTGCCGACGCGCGGCATTTGGCTCCCCATCCTCCAACGCGAGCGGGAGCTCGAGCTCGGCCGGTACTTCTGCCCCTACCACGGCCGGTAAAACGTGACCGGCCGGTGGGCGTACTGCAGACGCGCGACACCGACACCATGCTCTGGGAGCACGACTACCGTCTGGAGTACCACGTGGCGACTCTAGCATGCAGGTGGCGGTCTGCGCTGCCAACCCGGTCAGCGCCCCCGGCCCCAGCGAGGTCCTCATCGAGAAGCGGCTCGTCGGATGGCCGCTCTACCGCGCGCTCCATCCCCTATGAGGCGCCGCCGACCCGTTCCCGTGACATCGTCATCCGTGAGGGCGCCGATGGTTGTGCTTCTGCGCCAGCGACGCGAGTGAAGAAGGAGGCGCCGCTGGTGCGCGTGAAGAAGGAGGCCCCGGTGTGCATGAAGAAGGAGGCCCCGGTCAAGGACGAGCCGGCGGCGGAGGAGGACGAGCGGCCCTGGTGGGTCAAAGAGCTCATGATGGCGGACGCGGTGCGGCACCCCGACGATCCCGCTGATGAAGCCAAGTAAGTTACCGGCCAGTTGGAAAACCCCAAGAGCAAGGTGTGATGAATATAGCAGCAAGCTTTTCCCTCAGTAAGAAACCAAGGTTTAATCGTCCAGGAGGAGGTCGAAATATGACTGAAGGTGATGCCCACTAGCTGCGTGATGCTCTAACAAGGGCGTCGTTAACGATTTCTTGTTAGCGCGTCTTCAACCAGTAGCAACATGGAACCTGCACACAACACAACCAAGTACTTTGTTCCCAACTTACGATGAGGTTGTCAATCTCACCGGTTTGCTTGAAACAAAGGGTATGAGCGTATCGAGTGGAAAGTGATAATAGTATGCTAGTAAAGTAAATAGTGCGAGTAAAGTAAACAGGTGATAGCAATATAAAGGAAATAGGACCGGGGTCCACAGTTCACTAGTGGTGTCTCTCCATAAGATAAAATAATACATGATGGGTAAACAAATTACAGTTGGGCAATTGATAGAATAAAGACAACGTGCATATGATGAGAGGATCACTATGAGATTTACTCTGGGCATTACAACAAGATACATAGACCGCCATCCAACTGCATCTATGACTAATAATCCACTTGTGGCGAATCAATCCGAGAACTCCACAAGTATTAAGTTGCGAACAACAGATAATTGCATTAAGCAAAGTGTGTAATGTAAACAAAGCATATGCCCTCGAGCATATGAATGTTGTTTTCCCCCTAGTAGCAACAGCACATCTACAACCTTAGAGGTTTCTATCACTCCCCCAGATTAAATAGAGGCATGAACCCACTATCGAGCATAAATACCCCCTCTTGGAGTCACTAGCAACTACTTGGCCAAGATAGCTACTAACAATGGAGAGCATGCAAGATCATAAACAACATAGAGATAAAATAAGATAAATTTCAGTACATCAACTCAAGCATAACACCAATATTCATCGGATCCCAACAAACCAAACATGTAGAATTACATAATGGTGATCTCAATCATGTAGGGCAGCTCATAAGATCTAAACATGAAGCACATGGTAGAGAAGACAAACATCTAGCTACTGCTATGGACCCATAGTCCAAGGTAGACTACTCACTCATCGCTCCGGAGGCAAGCATGGTGATGAAGAAGACCTTCGGTGGCGATTCCCCTCTCCGGCAGGGTGCCGGGAAGAGATTCTGGACACTCCCGATCTTCGGGTCGACGACGGCGGCGGATCGCGATGTGTTCTGGAAAAGTGATCGGGTATTTAGGTTTTTCCCGTCAGGGGGTCTTTATAGGCGAAGGGGCATCGTTAGGAGTGGACCGAGGCGGTCTCACACATAGAGGACGCAGCCAGGGCCTGGGCCGTGCTGCCCTGGTGTGTGGGGCCCTTGTGGCCCCACTCCGTCTCCTCTTCGGTTCTCTGGAAGCTTCGGTGAAATTCTGGGCGACTAGCTTTGGTTTCGTCCAATTCCGAGAATATTTCCTGTGTAGCTTTTCTGAAACACAAAAACAGCAGAAAACAGGGAACTGGCACTGTGGCGACTTGTTAATAGGTTAGTTCCGGAAAATGCATAAAAGTGCCACGAAGTGTAACGAAACACTAAGCAAATGGTGTAAAAACAAGCATGGAGCATCAAAAATTATAGATACATTAGAGACGTATCAGCATCCCCAAGCTTAACTCCTGCTCGTCCTCGAGTAGGTAAGTGATAACAAAAAAAAAATTTGAGGTGACATGCACCTACACAATCTTGATCATCTATGTAAGCGTTGTGCGCTGGGATCAAAAGAACTTAAAACATGGGCATGAAAGACATAATCTTGATAAAAGAAACTTAGCAACCATGTTATAACATGAAAATGAACACAAACAAAAGATCATGAACAATGAAACAATGAAAGTCAAACGTGTGTTCAAATCATATGGAAAAACATACAAATGGTTTTCAGCTTGTCCTTCATGGAGAGCAAAACATAAATGCATAGGACACCTTCAAGTTTAAGAGGGCGACTAGATACAAATAATATAAGAACAAGTGAAACCAACAATATGAATCAATCAATGAAAACTTTGGGACAATACACATTATACTAAGAATGACAACTATGCTCTCTTAATGGTGTATAAAGATAGAAGGTGGTGACTCAACATAAAAGTAAAAAGAAAGGCCCTTCCCGGAGGGAAGCACTGATTGCAAGTTTTATAAACCTTCAAAAATTATGGTACTTACCGGCTTTGAGCTCTCATTGCTCCCATCATAAGCATCTTGAATGGTTAAAGTTAATGCGAGAACACTTATGCTGCATATACTTGACAAATCATAAGTTGAAAACCTCGTGTCCCGTAAATACGAGTACCCAAACCTCATGCTACTTTACTTAGAGTCCCAAGCAAGCTCTTGTCATTGTAAGTATACATGTATCATCGAGAACCGCCAACGGGGTACCTCCGTGCCCGATGACATGGAACAAGCCCACATCAAAATGACAGTACAAGCAGACAATGAACACCTCGATATCTCTTTTATTTACCATTTATATAGCTTTTTATTTTGAGATGCGTCGTCGAATGTCCACTATGGGCATGCTGCAAATTTCCACCATGAATTATGCATGGCTTAGATTGGCGGCCCAGGCGTTTCTCTAACACATATAAAACTCCATGATCCCGCAAGATTCCCAATTCATTTCACACCGCGAGTATCCATAAAGAAAAGATCACGCACTAGTAGGGAAAACCTCTTCTGTGGCGCACCAAAATATGCATTCTGTGGCGCATGGGTGGTGCTCCACAGAATCTTCGCCACAAAAATAAGCATTCTGTGGCGCACCAGCACATGCGCCACAGAAATAAGGAATTCTGTGGCGCACCAAGACCTAATGCGCCACAGAATTAAGGAATTCTGTGGCGCATTTTGGCTTGGTGCGCCACAGAATTAGGTGCGCCACATAATTACAAGTTAGTGCGCCACAGAAATATTACAGGTTTTATACAGAAATTATTTTGTCTGGCGTATATATACAGGTATTAACAGATATAATATAGCAGTATACAGATATATCAACAGATTTCATGTAGCACAATTATATATCTCCATATACAACTCATTTCATATAGAATATTAACAGATTTCATATAGCTCCATGCATATACAACTCATCATACATATATATCTCCATACAACTCATAATCCATGCAAATTAAGTGCATCATCTCAAGATACAAATGAAGTGACACCGGCCGCCGCCTACACTAGGATGAAATAGAGTACCGCTCCGACGATGGTGAGCAAGAGCGAGAGCACAATGAAGGTCTTCATCTTGCTCTTGTTCGACTGGTGCTTCCTCCACTTGGCAACCGCCTCTTGTTGAGTCGGGTAGCCTTTGTAGCAGTTGCCGCTGAACTTGTGCACCTGTTCCTTGCAGTCCGTCCACTCCTCGTAGACTCCTGGAACCCGCCCCTCGAACATGACGTACCACGTCATCTCTATGGACACAAGGCATATTAGTATATAATGCAATGGAAAGAATTAGAGGGTTCACATGCCTACATATTCACAAGAATTAAAGCAAGGAAATAATAATAAACCTAAAAGTCATATAGCATCGGTATCACATAAGTAATCAAGTTCAACTACATCGACTACAATAGTAATTGAAGTCGAACAACGACACTAAGCAAGTTTATTTACAACACAGTAGGCACACCGGCCTCTCGATCAACGAGACGTCTTGTTCATGGGCTCCGGGAATGGTTTGTACATGTCCTTCGTCGTCCACGTCCTTCCATCACCCTGCCTATGTAGGCGTTCTTCTATATCCCTCTTACACAACCCTCTGAGTTGGTGTAAGAGCCCCGATCTGTTGCATACATCTTCTACGATAATTTCCGATAGCTTTACTTGGATGCGATGGAAGTCTTCTCTAAGATCAGCATCGCTGATCTCCCCCGCCATTTTTTTGGGGTCTCTCTTACTAGGTGGCAGACGCATCATCTCTGCATCCGCAACAAACCCTTTAAGGTGATGGAGGACATAGAAGGCCTCCTTCATGCTGTCATCTGGCTGCTTGATGCAAGGGAAGTTGATCACGTGCTTGAACCCCTGCTCTTTAGTGTCCGGCCTGATAAATTTCCCCTTCTCGTGGAAGATGCCTCCATTTTTGGAGTAGAAAAGGATAGCCTCATCGAGAACACTCCTTATTCTGTTGTAGTCTTTCTTTGTCGTCGTACTCGACGAGTCGAAGTACTGGGCTAGGGACCACTTCGGGCAAAGAACGACGAGTGTGCAGTATGTGTCCCTGCTCAACACATGCAATTTAAATGGAATGTTGGAAATGATCGGCAATGGAAGAAATATATAAGAAAGCATAAGTTACGACGGCCGAGAGCGAATGTGTACTTACTCGGGAAAGACAGGCAGAAGAATGGTGTTCTTCTCTTTGTTCATGAGCATGAAGCTCTGGAGGTACCGCACCGCCGCGGTCCGTGTGCTTGAGCCATCCACCAGCTGGCTATCGCGCATGTAGTAGGGATCCGCTACCGCGACGTTGGGGGGTCTCTCTCTCTTGATCTTCATCTGAAGATTGATCGCGTATAGGCGAACCAAGTTATAGTCAAGCCGTTTCAAGTGAAATAGATTGAAGACGTCCTCGAACGCTATGAAGAAGATATCCGCGGGGTATGCTTGGACGAAGTTCGGGTCTGCTGCTGGCACCCTGACCGTGAACACCGGGTAATTTGGATCCTTGTCTTGAAGAAGGAGGCTCTCTAGAAACTGAATATTTTGCTGCAAACTGATCATTGGTCCACTTGCGAGGTGTTCGAGGTCCTCAGGCAGTATCAGTTTACCAGCTTCATGAAGCCGGGACAAGCCACCAGGTGCCCGTGGTACCATGTCGTCGGCCCGCATCTTCTTAGGAAGAGTCTGGCTCGAAGATGTGCCCTTTTTATTTCCTCTCTTCCTTGGCTTCTTCACCTGACCTGCTGGTGGTGCTTCGGGTGCTGGTGGTGCTGATGGTGGGGTTGCTTGGGGTGCTGGTGGTGATGATGGTGGTGCAACGGGTGCTTGGGTTGCTTGGGGTGCTGGTGCTGATGGTGGAGCTTGGGGTGCTGGGGTTGATTCGCGTGGCTCCCCGACGATCGTCTTATACAGCGTGTTAGGGCTGAAAATGGTAGCCGGCTTGACTTGAGCTGGATTGCCAGCCTCCGGAGGAGTGTCTTGCAGAGAAAGACCTGTGAAGGTCAGGCGCTGCGTGACTGTAGTGGGACGACCAAGTTGATCGCCGTGAGTGCGGAAGGCTTCTTCATCCATATGAGGCATGTACATATCTTGGCTGCAGGCGCCAGTGTTGATGTAGGCATCGACGTCATCATCATCATCATTGCCATCAAGCGGCGCCATGTCCTGGAAGTTAGGTGGTGGCGGTTGCGATGCCGCCGCTTGGCATACCTTGCGTTTGGTCGACGGTCGTTGCGGAAGCTTTCCCAACAGCTGTTGGTGGCGTGTGGTGGTAGCGGCGATCGCCGGTTCCTTCCGGGTGGCGGCGGCGACCGCCGGTTCCTTCAGGGTAGTGGCGGCAGCGACCGCCGGTTCCTTTCGGGTGGCGGCGGCGACCGCCGGTTCCTTCAGGGTAGTGGCGGCGGCGACCGCCTGTTCCTTAAGGGTGGGGCCGGCGCCGGGCCGGACGACCTTGGGCCGGATGATAGGGGAGGTGGCGCCGATGTTGCGCCTGACACTCGGAAGACCCCCACCCAGACGAATCTGGTTCTTCGGCCATGTCATAAGCCAGCCGATGCAATTCCCAAGGACCACAATGTCGTCCTCGTCTGTGCCCGGAGGTTGATCGGGGGGGAGGAGGTTGTGGTACTCTGGCACTACCATTGCCAACTTCACCTTCACCAAATGATCTGCAATGTTTCTGTGGTGCATAGTTCGGCTGGGCATGACAGTGCCGCTAGCAACATCCATCAACTTGCCGCCGGGCTCCACCACATGCAGGAGTATGCAAGGTTCGTCCTGAGTCAGGGGCATGTTGGATAAGATCAGCGCAAGGCATATATAGTTAAAGAAGATGACGCGGAGGACTAACTAATGAGTTACCTTCTTGACGGCGTTGATCTCTGCTAATGTTGATACAAGGGCGTCGGTGCCGGCGCCGGGCCGCTCACTCTCGAGTGCATTATCAGGCACCACCACCCTATCAGCTTCCGCGGTTGGGGGCGTCGATGCGACCAGGTGGAGCGGCGGCGTCGGGGTCACCAGCGGTGACACTTGGTGACTTGAGTTACTGCCGCTGACGCTGGGCACATATATCGGCCCCTGTTGACCTGCCGCATTCCAAGCAGCTAACCCCTCCATCAAACCAGGGGGATGATCTGCCGGAGCCTCTCCTGCAGCTTCTCGTCCAGTAACTTACTCATCTCGGTCGGGTCCACTATTTTCTCTAGTGACTCCACCTTCTTCTTCAGCTCCTGAACCTCGGCTTTATCCTGCTTAGTCGACCTCCTCTCCTTTCTCGACTTGGCATCCGATCCGTAGTACTCGGATACCTTCATACTTGTGCCAAAGCCGGACACACGGCCAGCCGACGTCGGTGGCTTGTCCAGGTCCCGTTCCTTGTATGCGTTCGTCGCCCTGTTGAAAGGCGTGTCCCACGGTTCCGTCGACCCCTGGGACGACGGGCCAGCCGTAGTACTAGCCTTCAACTCATCGTCCTTCAGACAAAGGAACTTAAGGTTAGCCCATTTGGCTTCATTGCTTAATAAGATCAGCGCAATAATAATATAGACTATCCTTACCAGGAGTTTCTCGAACTTCTTCACGTCGGGGTAATTCGTAACAAATTCCCCCGTCTCCCAGTCTAAGTAGTAGCAGGACCGAACATAGTTCCTAGTCTGTATATCCACGATTTTTAGCCAGGGGTTTTCTTTGCCCAGACGTATCATCTCGGCATCCTCCTTGTCCCAAGTGGGCTGTTTTCCTCGGTAACCGCCGCTTCCGCAACGGTGAGCCCCTAGGTTCAATTCCCGCATTTTCTTCCCCCAGGCGGTCCATTTTTTAGCCTCATCAGTCTCTAAGGACGACTTGAATGCTTCGAAGTCTTCTCTAGAGAGCGTCGGGTCTTTGCGACTTATCTGCTCCCAGCTTTTACCTTTCTTGATCTTGTCCTTCAACCGGGTTTTCTAGCTGCTCAAGGCGGTGCTCATCTTCGTGAGAGCTAAAGAGTCCACCTTTTTATTGAACGGCTGTGGGAACGTGTATCGTTGGTGAAGCTTCTGGAGGAGGGTTGCGGCCAAAGCCGCGTTGGCCTCGCTTCTGAGGTCTTGAGTGTTGAGCGGCACGGTTTCACGGACGATGCACCCTAGTTGCATCGCGTACCCTTTGGCAACCTTAGAAGGCTCCAAGGGTAGGCCACTTTCGGAGACCAACGTGAAAGGATCGGTGATGTTGGCTAGCACTTGCGGCCTCCGATCCGCCCTTGGCCTCTTCGCCTTTCTCTTCTTCTTGGCCTCCTCAGGGTTGCCGCCGCTATCACCTTCCGTGCGGTCGGTGGTCTCTTCACCGGTCTCGGCGGCGTCATCCCGGCCCTCTTCCTCATCGCCGCTCTCGGAGGCGGCCCCCCAGCTCTCTTCCTCATCGCCGCGATCGGCGGCGCCCCCCCGGCCCTCTCCCTCATCGTATTCCTCCCACCATTCCTTGTTGGCCTCTCTGGCGAGATCCTCCTGGCTCTTAGGGTTAGAAGTGCCCGACATGTTTATTTGCACTTCATTAAAAAGAGGCAAATAGTTATTAGTACATAATGCAACGGAAAAATTCAAAATTTCGGCAT
The DNA here is from genome assembly GCA_007115705.1 of Dactylis glomerata. Classification (NCBI taxonomy): domain Eukaryota; kingdom Viridiplantae; phylum Streptophyta; class Magnoliopsida; order Poales; family Poaceae; genus Dactylis; species Dactylis glomerata. Next base: position 1,540,486 of record QXEO01000186.1, read on the forward strand.
GACTTTTGCTAATTTTTCTACCTATGAGTGCCCATTTCTCAACCGAAACGGAAGCGAATCAACACTTCGGGAGAAATGGGCAACTCAGTTTATTCATCCACACTTGACAGCATCTCATAAGCATATATAACAGCAGATTATGGTCAAAATATCTCATTGCATAACACATAACAGAGGCAAATAGTCTACATCGCTGTCATCCAATTCTACAGAAAACCATTATCATGCGTTGTCATATATCCACAGAGCAGCATAAAAAATATTCACAGACAGCTACTGGGAGTCTACATCGCTGTCATCCAATTCTACTGAACCACAGGCAAATTCAACATACCTTGAAGGATCCCCCGACGCTGGAGCTCCTTGTCCACTCGAGCCCGAGCTGCTTCGTGGAGGCCTGGTAGGTGCCCTCACAGCGTCCCCGCCGTCGAACCTCCTGGCGACGGCGAACTCCCAGGCCGTTCTTGGGGCGGGGGAGGGGGTGGTGGCCGGCGCCGTGCGGCTCGGAGGCGGGGCAGGCGTGGGCCACGGAGGGGCGAGGTCGAGCGCCGTGGGCGAGGTCGAGCGCCGCGCGGCTCGGAGGCGGGGCAGGCGTGGGCCGCGGAGGGGCGAGGTCGAGCGCCGTGGGCGAGGTCGAGCGCCGCGCGGCTCGGAGGCGGGGCAGGCGTGGGCCGCGGAGGGGCGAGGTCGAGCGCCGTGGGCGAGGTCGAGCGCCGCGCGGCTCGGAGGCGGGGCAAGCGTGGGCCGCGGAGGGGCGAGGTCGAGCGCCGTGGGCGAGGTCGAGCGCCGCGCGGCTCGGAGGCGGGGCAGGCGTGGGCCGCGGAGGGACGACGCTCGAGAGGGGCGGCGGCGAGGGTGGACGCGATGCAGGGAGTCGATCTCGATCTGGCAGGGGAACAGAGAGAGAAGAAGCAGCATGCGCGGGGGAGGGGGATCGATCCCCTGTTTTACTAAGTGTCAATATTCTGTGGTGCATCTACTGGTGGGATGCGCCACAGAATTAGCTAATTCTGTGGCGCATCCCACTAGTAGATGCGCCACAGAATTTATTTCTTTTTTTTAATTATTTTAGTTATTACTCCCTCTGTTTCAATGAACAAGGCTTATATTTTTTCTAAAAATTTCAAAGAACATGAAGTTTGACCAAATTTTCATATGATGTCTATATAATATTATAGTTGTCGATAGTTTCTAAAAATATAAGCCTTATGCTTTGGAATGTGCATACACAAAGAAGTCTCGATCACACACACCAAAAAAGTCTTCTCCGTCCGGTTCCGAGCTAGCTTAGCGTTTCTTCACGATCTTCTTGCCCTTCTTGTTGGCGGTTGGATACTTTATGCCGGCCACCTTGAGATTTCTTCGTGTGAATGGACAACCTTTAGTAGGTAGGGAGGTCTTCCTTCTTACTTTACTAGTAGTAGGCATGTCGAAGTGCTTGTCGAATTCCTCCTCGATCTTTGGATCACCGTTCTTGTCCAAGTCTTCCTCGTTTGCGTCTCCTTCCATTCCTATGATGCTCCTCTTGCCCCTCCTCACGACAACATGGCTAGGCCTCGACGGGTCGGTGATGAAGAAGCATTGGTCAACTTGGCTACCGAGTACCCATGGCTCATTTTTCGCGGATGCGTTCTTTGATTTGGCATCCGGTATAACCATGGTGGTGAAATATCGGCCTTCTTTTTCGACCTTCTTGGCCCATCTCACACGGAACATTGGCACCGTCTCTCCACAGTAATTGAGCTCCCATATCTCCTCGATCCTTCCAAAAAATCTTTCCTTGACACTAGTCTCGTCATCGGCGTATGATAGCATAGTTACTCCTGAGTTTTGATTTTCACTATTTCTGTCCTTTTCCTCAGTGTAGAATCTGTAACCGTTGATGTCGTACCCCTGATAGGTCCTTACGTTATGCCCGGGGCCCTGTGATAAGGTGTATATGAGTTTTTCATCTTCGGTAGAAGGCCTTCTGCTCTGTGCTTGAAGCAGTTGACTTTGCTTAAACCAAAGCGTGAAGCCGGAGTTGTGCTCTTTGGTTACGTCTCCCATCTTCCTTGGCCGGCTCATATCGATGTAATTCTGCTCGATTATGCTTTTGTGCTCTTGCACAAAAGGTTCGACCAATTTTAAGTGTTGTAGCGCGACCCGGTGAGCCCTTTCAAAGTCGTCGCGTCGATTGACAATGCCCACATGGACTGAGCGGTAGCCCTCGCGGTGACCGACTCCAGCGAGCCTGCCGAGGTGCGTCCTGGTGGGCAGACCAACATGATCCTGGTCGTCCTCGGTGCTTAGATAATTCTGGCAGAAGGAGATGCACTCGTAGGTTAGGAACCCCTTGGCCATGCTTGCGTCTGGACGGGCCCTGTTGCGAACGTATCCTTTCATGACACAGTTCTGCCTTTCGAAAGGCATCATGTTGTGGAGGAACGTCGGGCCGAGCTGCCTGATGTCATCAACGACATGGAGAAGGAGATGGACGCATATATCACAGAATGCGGGCGGGAAGTAAATCTCGAGCTCACATAGTATCACCACGATCTCATCCTGTAGCATCTTGAGCTGCCTCACGCCGATCGACTTCCTGGTGATAACGTCAAAGAAGTTGCAAAGGCCAAACAGCGTATCACGGACGTGCTCGTCCATTATCCCTCGGATCGCAACGGGAAGTATCTGCGTCATGAGCACGTGACAATCGTGAGACTTCATCCCGGTGAACCTCTTCTTCGCTACGTCTAGATATCTGCTTATATTCCCCGAGTAACCGTGAGGAAGTTTCACTCGTAGGAGGCACCTGAAAAACTGCTCGAGCTCCTCCGGACTCATTGTGAAGCAGGCAGCGGGAAGCACCACCGCGTTCTTCTTAGCCCTTTTACGGAGACGTTGAGTCCCTTCCGTCTGATCATCATCATCATCGTCGTCGTTGTCATCAGTATCGGGGGCTTGAAGAGCTTTTCTGATGCCTAAATGTTTCAGATCGTATCTTGCTTTCGGCCCATCCTTGGACTTTTCCGAGTTGCAAAGAGTGCCAAGCAGACTCTCGGTAACGTTCTTCGTAATGTGCATGACATCGAGGCTATGGGGCGTGCGGAGGACCTTCCAGTACTCCAAGTCGTGGAAAATAGACCTCGCTTTCCATACACCGAGCAGCGGCTCTGGCTTCGGTCGCTTCTTTCCCGGCGCTGGGCACTCCTTCCAATTTTTTAGAAGATCGTCGATTTCTGCACCGCTCCTCTGTCGCGGGGGTCCATCGGGTTCATCTTTACCATTGAACAGATCACCGCGTTTTCTCCATGGGTGATCCAAGCGAAGCCACCTTCGAGCACCTGGGTACACAGTTTTCGAGGACCCGGGATCCCTTGGTAGCTGTAGATGCGGGGTCTCGTCCATGCACTTCACACAGCCGCAGAATCCGTGGCTGACCTGGGCAGATACGTATGCGCAACCAGGATAGTCTGTGACCGTCGTGATCAACGCGGCTCTCATATCGAAATAAGTTCTACTGTAGGCGTCCCACGTACGGGGTGGCGTCTTCCACAACGTGTCTAACTCCTCTTTCAGCAGCCCGAGATACAAATGCATGTCGACACCTGGTTGTTTCGGCCCCTGAATGAGAATACTCAGGTGTATGTACCTTTGCTTGGTGCACAGCCACGGGGGTAGGTTGTAAGGCCATACAAACACAGGCCAGGTGCTATGCGTGCTACTCTGGTTGTCGAACGGATTGAGTCCATCGGTGCTCATACCCAGCCTGATGTTCCTTCCGTCGCCCCCGAACCTAGGGAAGGCAATGTCCAATGCTTCCCACTGGCCAGCGTCTGATGGGTGTGTCAGCATATAGCCCATCTCCGGATCTTCTTCGGGCTTCTCCCTTTCCGCGTGCCATTGCATGAGCTTTGCCTCCTTAGGGTCCACGAAATACCGCTGCAGACGGGGAGTGATACGAAAGTACCATACCACTTTTCGAGGTACCTTCTTGTTCCCAACCTTGTATCGTCCGTGGCCGCACACCAGACATGTGGTCATGTCCTTGTACTCCCCCCGATAAATCACGCAATCATTGATGCAGGCGTGGTATCTTTCATGCGGTAGGTCAAGAGGGCACACAACTTTCTTGGCCTCCTCGATACTACTTGGCAATGTGTTCCCCTCTGGGAGACGATCGTGCCAGAATTTCATGTTCTTGCTGAAGCTAGAATCGGTCCATTTGTTCTGCGTCTTCATCTGCAGACAATCAAGCGTTACATGCAAGCGCGTATCCTGCGGACGGCACCCAGGAAATATCGGAGTCATCCCGTCTTTCTCCATTTGCGCCAGCTTGGCTCTCTCTCTGGCTGCAGCTCTGTCGTTGCTCGTCTCATGGAGGAGCAGATCTTGAACATGAGAGTCCCGCAAGGCCGAAATTAGCGGAGTCGCGCCAGAATCTTCTTCTTCATCATGATCTTCTCTGCCGGCAACTTCTACTTCATGATGATCTTCTCCGCCGACTTCTTCTTCATAATGATATTCTCCACCGACATGTGGTGCTTCGTCATCTCGCTCGCCACCATGGTCTTCATGCGCACCATTTGTTGGGGCCGGCCGCGCCTGGTTGTCCTGCATGAAACCGCGCCTCAGCAGGTGCTCCTCCAGTTGTCCGGAATCAGGGTTGATCCAGCGCTCGAGTTTGCATGATCGACACGGACATCTTATCTGGCGCCTATTGTTCCGAATCATGTCCTCCTTCGCGTCTTTCTTGTATCTACTAATTCGAGCGGAACTCATCGAGAGGACCATGGTTGTCTGCAAATGGTATACATAGAGCAGAAAATTAGAACCGCAACACATGCACACACATGCATGGACCTCTCCTAAAGGTATACATAGAGCGGAAAAATTCGGCATGACCTCTCCTAAAGGTAGGACGTATGGGTAGTGCAAAAATTTGCCGAAACGGAAATGAATCAACGTCTTGACAAACATCCATGCACCACACCGGCACACACACACAAGCGCTTCACGTGCAACAATCATCCATACACAAGATCAACATGCGCATGCATGTCCCCTCCAAATACTCACCTTGTAGATTCGATACCGAGACGAGACCGCGATCGATGAGTTGGAGAGGAGGAGAGAGTATGGAGAGGCTTCTCCTCACCGCCAATTATGTATCAACCAAAGTAAGTACAATAAGTACCAAAGAAAGTGAAAACTATGGCCAAAATGGGATGAGAGGGAAGGGAGCTAGAGCTAGATCTAGATGGAGGAGAGGAAGATGAATGGCTTGGGAGTGTGGGAGGTGTGGTAGGTTGCCACTTTAAAGATGTGGGACGAGCTAATTCTGTGGCGCATCTGGTCAAGTGCTCCACAGAATTCCACTAATTCTGTGGCGCACCAGACATGATGCGCCACAGAATGTGCTAATTCTGTGGCGCACCATACCAGATGCGCCACAGAATGTACTTATTCTATGGCGCATCTGGTATGGTGCGCCACAGAATTAGTGGAACCAATGATTGGGGCTGGCAGGGAGTGGGCCCCACCAGAATTCTGTGGCGCATGTCCTTCTGGTGCGCCACAGAAATGTTCTATTTTTGTGGCGCACCACGCCAGATGCGCCACAGAATTATTTTCTGTGGCGCACTGCTGGCTAGTGCGCCACAAAAATACATCCCACCTATAAGGGTTTTCCTACTAGTGACGATATCAACTCAAATAAGAAGTGCAATGTTGAAAGCTTGCCCCATGACGGCATGGCTAGGCTAATTCCTAACTTACAGCTTGCAAGCATAACAACTCAACATAAGAGACCACAATGTCAAATTTTAAGAACGAGAAAAATAAAGTGTGTCAACCGGTTCGTGAGAGCTTTACTGACCAATTTTCGCATAACACTGGTAAGAGTTTAATTTGAAGAGTAGATAAAAGCAAGTCAAATGTACTTTGGAATAGCAAATTGCTAATAGGTATGTATGGTGGACACAATGGCAAACTTGGTTTTTAGAAGTTGGATGCACGAGTAGAGCTCATACTCAGTACAAAATGAAGGCTAGCAAAAGACTGGGAGCGACCAACTAAGAGAGCAATAACGGCCATAATCATGCAAAGCGACAAAGCGGCATTAAAAGAAGCATAAGATGGCATCAAAAGTCAAAAACTAAATGATCATAGAGGTTATTGGCGACTTTGTATTAGTCTAACATGTGTAAGCATGCGCCAAGTCAACCCAAATAAAGCATCAAGGAGAAAACCAAAATATTGCTTCCAAACGATAAAAACAACGCATGATTTTTTCAAAGGCTCATTAAGCAATCTCAGTTATTTGAGACAAGTCATGCTACGGCAAAACACTAAGCATACTATCAAAAAGACATCAAGCATGACATGCAAAAGCCTAGGCCGCAGTCTACACAAGCTCCTTCTTGTACCACTTTTTTGCATAAAGCTTTTTCTCTTTTCCAACACCATTCAAACTTTTTATAAACACCTCTTTTGATGAAAACTAATAAAGACCAGAGGCAAAAATACACCTTGACGAAAAGATATAACAAGATCTGAACACAAATCAAGGTGAAAATGAAAACTAAATGCAGTTCTAGAAAAAGAAGAACACTCGTTGAAATTATAAGAATAAAAAATGGAGTGTTCTTGGCAAATGGAAAGCAAGGCAACTTCTCCAAAAGAAATTTGTTGGGGTCCAACCATTTATTGCAGCAAACTAAACTAAACTAAACTGAAAACTAAAAACAACTGACGCTCCAAGAAAAATGCATAATGCATGAAGCAATAAAAATATAGTGTCTTGAAAGGTGACCTGATTTTTGCCGATGAAGAAGGGGTGCCTCGGGGGCATCCCCAAGCTTTGACTCTTGTACTTCTTGGATATTTCTTGGGGTGATGCATGGGCATCCCCAAGCTTGAGCTTTTGTCCATTCTTCAACTCATCTCATCACTCTCCGATCCCTACACTTGAAAACTTCATTCATACAAAAGTAAACACAAATCTATTAGCAACATTAGTGTAAGCATAATATAGAATCAACCCTTTTTGCTTTAGGTTTCAACCTAAAACCACCACATATAAAGTATATATTACTGTAGCAACTTCTCCAAAAGTTCCGTGATCAAAAGAACTCAAAAAGAAAGCGATAAAGCGGCAAACACAAATATTGGCAGAAATCTGTCAAAACAGAACAGCTGACAAAGGTCGAATTTTTAGAGAATTTTCTGTTGCTCAAATCAAAAAGTGTTCTACTAATGAAAGTTTGGATATAACCTGGGGCTTATGCACAAGAAATCGCAGGTCCAAAAGGTATACAGAGAATTTTCACGAATTTTTACGGTGCAGCACCGAAAACAGTTTCAGGACAGCAACATCCCCAAATCTTACCTCATTCAAATTAGAGGCTTATCTTGGCACAAAAACGAAATAAAAAGGATAAGGAGAGGTCATTACAGTAGTAATAACTTCCAAGACTCAAATAAAGGAAAAATAACTGAATGTAAAAACATTGGGTTATCTCCCATGAGTGCTTTTCTTTAACGCCTTTGAGCTAGGCGCAGTAATTTGAGAAGATGCTCACATAAGAAATATGATTTGAAGCAAAAGAGAGCATCAAGGAGAAAATATAAAACACATTTAATTCTAACCCACTTCCTATGCATAGGAATCTTGTAAGAAAATAAATCAAAGAAGCACATAGTCACAAGTATGGGTAGATAAAATAAGAGCAACTTCAGAACTTTCAATATAAAGAGAGGTGTTTTAGTAACATGAAAATTCCAACAACCATATTTTCCTCTCTCATAATAATTTTCAGTAGCATCATGAAAAAACTCAACAATATAAATATCACACTCACCCTCCTTTAAGCATGGAGGGCGATCAAATAAGGTATTAGTTAAAGAGTTACTCTTATTGGGAGGTAGACATGGGTAGCTCCATTCTTCCTCCTCTTGATCATCACTCTCCTCCTCTTTTTCATCCAATGAACTTCCAGTTTTAGCAATTTCTTCTTCCATAGGCTCCTTCAAGGCATTAGTCTCTTCCGTTGGAGAGCATCTATTAAGATATTTAAGAATATAGCCATTTTCTTCCTTGTAATTATCAAAGCAAAATGTAAGTATATCATAAACCTCATATTTATAAGGTGCATCATCAGTATTTTCAAGCAAATAAGAAAGTTTGAATGCACCCTTCCAAGCAATAAATTCTTCAATTTGTTCCACATCATAAAAGTCATAATTTCCATTAATATAAGAAGATATGGTAACATCATCATTATACTCACATTAAAAAGGGAGGTGTTTATACGTCCTACAGCAACAAGATCTATCAAAGCAATAAGTAACATTATAAGTAGAGCACACGTTTCTGGCAATGATATACAATCTATTAATTTGTTCCCATAAGTGTTTCCCTTTTTGTGACAAGCGGTGTTCTTCATAATATTTTTGTTGTTCTTCCGTGAACCCACCTTGCCAAAAAAATTTAGTTTCAAAGAAACCAACCATTGATAGAAAGCATGAGAAAGCAAGAAAATAACGGACCAACAAAAATGACAACTATAGTAGGAACTAATTTTTTTGTGTTTTTGATAAAACGATAAAGTAAAGCAAAACTTAAAACAAAGTAAAGGATGTGCGTGTGAAAACTCCCCTTGCAGAAGTCTTCTTCTTCCTCCCCGGTAACGGTGCCAGAAATAGCTTGATGAAGCCGAGTAAGTTACCGGCCAGTTGGAAAACCCCAAGAGCAAGGTGTGATGAATATAGCAGCAAGCTTTTCCCTTAGTAAGAAACCAAGGTTTAATCGTCTAGGAGGAGGTCAAAATACGACTGAAGGTGATGCCCACTAGCTGTGTGATGCTCTAACAAGGGCGCCGTTAACGATTTCTTGTTAGCGCGTCTTCAACCAGTAGCAACGTGGAACCTGCACACAACACAACCAAGTACTTTATTCCCAACTTACGATGAGGTTGTCAATCTTACCGGTTTGCTTCAAACAAAGGGTATCAGCGTATCGAGTGGAAAGTGATAATAGTATGCTAGTAAAGTAAACAGTGCGAGTAAAGTAAATAGGTGATAACAATATAAAGGAAATAGGACCGGGGTCCACAGTTCACTAGTGTTGTTTCTCCATAAGATAAAATAATACATGCTGGGTAAACAAATTACAGTTGGGCAATTGATAGAATAAAGACAACGTGCATATGATGAGAGGATCACTATGAGATTTACTCTGGGCATTACAACAAGATACATAGACCGCCATCCAACTGCATCTATGACTAATAATCCACTTGTGGCGAATTAATCCGAGAACTCCACAAGTATTAAGTTGCGAACAACAGATAATTGCATTAAGCAAAGTGTGTAATGTAAACAAAGCATATGCCCTCGAGCATATGAATGTTGTTTTCCCCTAGTAGCAACAGCACATCTACAACCTTAGAGATTTATGTCACTCCCCCAGATTAAATAGAGGCATGAACCCACTATCGAGCATAAATACCCCCTCTTGGAGTCACTAGCAACTACTTGGCCAAGATAGCTACTAACAACGGAGAGCATGCAAGATCATAAACAACATAGAGATAACATAAGATAAATTTTAGTACATCAACTCAAGCATAACACAAATATTCATCGGATCCCAACAAACCAAACATGTAGAATTACATAACGGTGATCTCAATCATGTAGGGCAGCTCATGAGATCTAAACATGAAGCACATGGTGGAGAAGACAACCATCTAGCTACTGCTATGGACCTATAGTCCAAGGTAGACTACTCACTCATCGCTCCGGAGGCAAGCATGGCGATGAAGAAGACCTCTGGTGGCGATTTCCCTCTCCGGCAGGGTGCCGGGAAGAGCTTCTGAACCCTCCCGATCTTCGGGTCGATGACGGCGGTGGATCACGATGTGTTCTAGAAAAGTGATCAGGTATTTAGGTTTTTCCCATCGGGGGGTCTTTATAGGCGAAGGGGCATCATCAGGAGTGGACCGAGGCGGTCTCACACATAGGGGGCGCAGCCAGGGCCTGGGCCGCGCCGCCCTGGTGTGTGGGGCCCTTGTGACCCCACTCCGTCTCCTCTTCGGTTCTCTGGAAGCTTCGGTGAAATTCTGGGCGACTGGCTTTGCTTTCGTCCAATTCCGAGAATATTTCCTGTGTAGCTTTTCTGAAACACAAAAATAGCAGAAAACAGGGAACTGGCACTGTGGCGACTTGTTAATAGGTTAGTTCCGGAAAATGCATAAAAGTGCCACGAAGTGTAACGAAACACTAAGCAAATGGTGTAAAAACAAGCATGGAGCATCAAAAATTATAGATACGTTAGAGACGTATCACCCGCCGACGAGCCGGTCCTCCACGTGCTGCAGGCGAGGTCCTACAACGAGCCCCAACTGTTGGACGAGGCAACGGCGGTCATGTGGTCTGCACTGGACAGCGGCGTCGTTGTCGACCTCACCAAGGACAACGACCTGCCGCCGGTGAAGCAGGAGTAGTAGGGCGGCGGCGGCTAGGCCTAGGGTTTGTATCAATTTCGTTGCAATATGTTATAATATGTTAAAATTCTATGAAATCCGCCGTTTTGCAAAAATTTGTAAATTTTGAGGTTGGCGTTTTGGGGCCGCCGGTATGGGAGCCCGGCCTCAATTTTCCGAGAGGACCTGTCGGCGCCCCTGCCGGCTACAAATTTGAAGGCGCCGGTGGAGATGCTCTTATGACTCCTCACCCAATAATTTATCTATTTTTTCTACTCCACGACCTTGGATGGAGGTGAATGCTCTCATGAAGTGTGTTGAGATGGCGATGGCGACACACAATGTGACTTGGCGTGCTAAAACTGACTGCTCTATGTGAAAAGTTGCATCAACAAGAATGAAGTTTTTAAGAGAAGGTTTTTTGTCACCCGTTGCATTGCATGGGCATATTAGCTAGTAAATATAAAAAACTGAGTTCACAATGACAACAATAATAACAAGTTCACAATGACCACTACTAGTTCATAACAAATATTATTGTGCATCATATCCTAGCTATCTATTACATATGCGAGACAAGTTTGTTTATTTCACCATCACCACCACATCACCATCACATAACCACAAAATGGATGAGGTCATTGACAAAGTCATGTTAATAGAAGTGTGTCTGGTGCTCCTAGTAGTGACCAACACCGCTTGTCCAACTTACAGGTCTTCGTAGTCACAAAAATTCTTACATTATCCTTTGTGGAAGGAGAGGTGTCCATCTGGTTCCGTCTTGTACGAAATGACGGTGCCACCATTTCCAACACATAGTATGACATTGCCTTCCTTAGGCATGTAAAGAGGCAGCAAAAGACTCAGATAATTTCTGTTACACCAAAAGAGAATTGTTGGGATCAACACATGATATGGAAACTGATGGCATGTAGTAACAGCCCGTTGGGAACCCCAAGAGGAAGGTATGATGAGCACAACAGCAAGTGTTCCCTCAGTTGTGAAACCAAGGTTTATCGAACCAGTAGGAGAAAGCCAAACTTCAGAAGGTGATGCTTGCTAGCTTCGTGACACTCCAGACAATGGCACCAGAAATATTGCTGGTGCGTCTTCACCTAGCAGCAAAATGAAACTTGCACACAACACAACCAAGAACTTTGCTCCCAATTTACTATGAGGTTGTCAATCCCACCGGTTTGCTGTAAACAAATAATTGAGCGTATCGAGTGGTAAAAGGATAATAGTAATGCAAGAAAGTAAACAGAGTGAGTAATAGTAAAACGGTAAAGGTATGTAAGGAAATTGGACCGGGGTCCACAATTCACTAGTGGTGTCTCTCCATAAGATAAATAACACATGCTGGGTAAACAAATTACAGTTGGACAATTGATAGAATAAAGATAACATACATATGTCATGAGGATCATTATGAGATTCACTATTGGCATTACGACAAAATACATAGACCGTAATCCAACTGCATCTATGACTAAAAATCCACTCGCGGGGAATCATCCGAGGACCCCTTGAGTATTAAGTTGCGAATAACAGATAATTACATTAAACAAAGTGTGTAATATAAACAAGCAAATGTCCTTGGACATAAGAATGTTGTTTTCTCCCTAGTGGCAACAACACATCTATAACCTTAGAGGTTTCTGTCACTCCCCCAGATTAAATAGAGGCATGAACCCAACTATCGAGCATAAATACTCTCTCTTGGAGTTACTAGCATCTACTCAGCCAAGATAGCTACTAGCAACGGAAAGCATGCAAGATCATAAATAATATAGAGATAACATAAGATATATATTCAGCACATCAACATCACATAGTACCAATACTCATCGGATCCCAACAAACACAACATGTAAGATTACATAAAGATGATCCTGATCATGTAGGGCAGCTCACAAGATCTAAACATGAAGCACATGGTGGAGGAGACAACCATCTAGCTACTGCTATGGACCCATAGTCCAAGGTAGACTACTCACACATCACTCCGGAGGCAACCATGGTGGTGTAGAAGGCCTCCGGCAGGGATTCCCCTCTCCGGCAGGGTGCCGAGAAGAACTCCTGGATCCTCCCGATCTCGCGACGGCGATAGCGGCGGCTTGTAGTATGTTTCATGGAAAAGAGATTTGTCCCTTAGGTTTTTCCCATCGAGGGGACTTTATAGGCAAAGGGGTGATACGTCTCCAACGTATCTATAATTTTTGATGCTTCATGCTTGTTTTTACACCATTTGCCTATTGTTTCGTTACACTTAGTGGCACTTTTATGCATTTTCCGGAACTAACCTATTAACGAGTTGCCACAGTGCCAGTTTCCTGTTTTCTGCTATTTTTGTGTTTCAGAAGTGATACACAGGAAATATTCTCAGAATTGGACGAAATAAGTTCCTGAAGTCTTATTTTACCCGGAAGCTTCCAGAGATCCGAAGGAGAGTAGGAGGGGGCCACTAGGGCCCCACACGCAGGGGTGGCGCAGCCAGGCCCCTGGCCGCGTGGGCCCCGCGTGAGGGCGCCTGGCTCCTCCTCTGACGACGCCACTTCGCCTATAAAGACCCCCCGACGGAAAAAACCTAAGTACCCGATCAATTTTCCAGAACACATCGCGATCCGCCGCCGCCGTCGACCCGAAGATCGAGAGGGTCCAGAAGCTCTTCCCGGCACCCTGCCGGAGAGGGGAATCGCCACCGGAGGTCTTCTTCATCGCCATGCTTGCCTCTGGAGCGATGAGTGAGTAGTCTACCTTGGACTATGGGTCCATAGCGGTAGCTAGATGGTTGTCTCCTCCACCATGTGCTTCATGTTTAGATCTCATGAGCTGCCCTACATGATTGAGATCACCGTTATGTAATTCTACATGTTTGGTTTGTTGGGATCCGATGAGTATTGGTGTTTATGATTAAGTTGCTGTACTGAATATTATCTTTTGTTATCTCTATGTTGTTTATGATCTTGCATGCTCTCCGTTGTTAGTAGCTATCTTGGCCAAGTAGTTGCTAGTGACTCCAAGAGGGGGTATTTATGCTCGATAGTGGGTTCATGCCTCTATTTCACCTGGGGGAGTGACGGAAACCTCTAAGGTGGTAGATGTGTTGTTGCTACTAGGGAGAAAAAAACATTTATATGCTCAATGGCATATGCTTTGTTTACATTACACACTTTGCTTAATGCAATTATCTGTTGTTCGCAACTTAATACTACTGGGGTGTTCGGATTGATATCCCCGGGAGTGGATTATTAGTCATAGATGCAGTTGGATGGCGGTCTATGTATTTTGTTGTAATGCCCTGAGTAAATCTCATAGTGATCTTCTTGACATATCACGTTTATCTTTATTCTATTAATTGCCCAACTGTAATTTGTTTACCCAGCATGTGTTATTTATCTTATGGAGAGACACCACTAGTGAACTGTGGACCCCGGTCCTATTTACATCATATTGCTATCACCTGATTACTTTACTCGCACTGTTTACTTTACTCGCACTGTTTACTTTACTCGCATACTATATTGTTTTCCACTCGATACGCTCATAATCTTTGTTTCAAGCAAACCGGTGAGATTGACAACCTCGTCGCAAGTTGGGAACAAAGTATTTGTTTGTGTGTGTGCAGGTTCCGCATCACCTTCAGTCGTTTGTCTCTCCTCTCCTGATCGATAAACCTTGGTTTCTTAAACTGAGGGAAAACTAGCTGCTATACTCATCATACCTTCCTCTTGGGGTTCCCAACGGGCTGGTTATTTACCACGCACAAGGACCGTCTGCTCCCACGTCCATCAAACGCAGTAGCTTCTTTTCTGGCACCGTTGCCGGGGAACAAAGAAGAATAATCTCCCTCGTCAACTGGGCGCCATCAAAGGGATCAAGGGGCAGCGTCAGAAGTGGGACCAGGCGGCCTCACCACAGGTGGGCGTGGCCAGGGGTTGGGCCACGCCCCTGGTGGTGAGGCTGGCCCCTGGCCCCCCTCCGTCTCATCTTCGGTCTTTGTGAAGCTTTGGTAAAAATAGGAGGTTCGGCTTTTGTTTCGTCCAATTCCGAGAATATTTCCTGTGTAACTTTTCTGAAACACAAAACAGCAGAAAACAGGGAACTGGCACTATGGCATCTTGTTAATAGGTTAGTTTCGGAAAATGCATAAAAACTCCACGAAGTGTAACAAAACACAAAGCAAATGGTGTGTAAACAAATATGGAGCATCAAAAATTATAGATACGTTTGAGACGTATCAGAAACAAACAAGAAAAAAAGTCACAAATTAGAGAACTTGCCATCTCGTGGGTGCCAATGTTAGTCTTTGTCAAGCGGGTGACAAAAGGAACACCCCAATGATGTCATTGAGGGGAGGAAGGATATTATGGAGGTGTGCTTGCTCATCCCACGTAAGGTTGCATCTTTGAGAAAAAATGGTAGCGTCAAAAGGATCTTCCTCGCTCTCATCTCCATCCTTGCTCTCATCGCCTTCATCTCTATCCTCGCCCTCACCGCCATCAATAAATGCAATAAGGATCTTTGGAAATTCTCCTTACAAGTAGAAACATACCATTTCTCCTCCCTAAAGACGATTTTGTTTGAGGAACCGTCTCCAATCCGCCCCTCCAATGCGGGTTCTTGTGGCACCATTCTTGATTTCATGTTGTATATATATGTCCATAAGAATGGAAGGGCATAATATCCTCTGCCAATTTGTTGAACTGTAGTCGACAGTCACACAATCTATGCAGCAAAAACAATATAGAGACGCTTTACAAGTGTAGTGCACTAGAAGCAAATATAATGGATTCACCTAATAAATTCTAACAATATTCATCTAAATAAATTTATGTAACAAATTCTAACAAAAGTCATCTAACAAATTTTAACATAAAAAATTCTAGGGTTCATCTAATAGACTAACACTATCTAATACACTAACTACTCACTAGCGTAAAAAACAAAAAGGAGAGAGATTTATATCTTCAGTTGTGGTGGCCGGTGTCAGCGTCAACGGTGTCGGGTGGTGTCAACAGCGGTGTCGAGGTGGTGTCGGCAGCGTGGACGGTGAGGTGGCGGTGTGTGGCGGAGCCGATCTGGTGGCGCGGCGACGGTGTAATCTGCCGGTGGCGGTGACGGGCATGGGTGTGAAGCGCGACAATGTTGGGTTCTAGCGGATCGAGTGAGTGAGCGGTTTGTGTGTGTGAGCAAGGGAGGAAAGAGAGAAGGGAGCGGCTGCGATGTTGGTGGGCCGGACCTGAACTATTGGTAGCGTATGGTCTACAACATGCGCTCAGGTAGTGTATTACCGATGGCGTACAGCTTACACCATGCGCTAAGAATAGTTTCTGGAACCGTGGGAGGCCGGGGCCCACAAAGTAGTGTAGGTCCCTCCTGATAGGTTTGCTACCGGTAGTACGCTAATGATATGTACGTCTTACCACACGCCGATACCAGTAATAGCAGCAGCGTGTGTAAAATGGGGGCCACCACCAATAGGAGGTTGCATATAGGCTTTCCCTAGTAGTGCATCCTCTCCACCAATACCGATCTCGTGCGCCCGACTTTGAATCGATGACTGGTGACCGAGGTGACACATAAGTCAACGAGGCATGTCTAAAACGGAGTGTGGTGGCGTCATCATATGTTATGTTCATTGATCAATCTTTATGACATTTCTTTACCTAATAATAAAGTATGCAAGGGTTCTATAGTTTGGTTCTTCCGTCCGGATGTTTTGTAAAAAAGCCCATCATAATTTCTTGAAAAGCCCATCATAACTGATTTTTTATCTCCCCATCGTGGTTCCCCTCGTTCAAATCCCTGCGGCACCGCCGTGGCACAAGGGCACGCTCGCCGCTTCAATGCCATCGACCCGAAATCGCACCTCCTCCGGTCGCTGCCCTTCTGTGTTACTCTCCTCTCCGCATCCGCATTGCTCCAGATTGGATCGTGCACCACGCGTGGCTCCAACCCCTCCATCCGGTCCCCTGCCTGTCCGTCTGCAGATCTACCCCACCTCACACCGCTGGCTAGGAGGGCCGCTCCACACCACTTGTCGTCTGAACTGGCCGTGGAGAGGCCGATTCTTGCTGTGGAGGGCTCCTAGCTCCGGATCTACCCATTGAGGCAACGGGAGCCTCATCCTACAACCATCTTTGCCATATCTTTTGTTCTCTGCTTTTTTCCTGAGCTTTTTGTTCGTTTGGATGCAAAATTCCATTTTTTCTGTTCTCCAGAGATGCCCGATTCCCCGTCATCCGTGTGCGTGGCCACCTGCGCGCCGCCATCCGGCAGTCAACCGCGTGCAGAGTCCACCACTGGAGGCGCTATCCCCATCCACTACATCACGCGCAGTCGGCGGCGCTGCCCCATCCCGTGTATCGCGACCGCACCTTCCTCTCCCCCATCCCCCCCTCCACAATAGCTCTAGATGCAGGGGAGGCGGCACCTCACACTCCTTCTCCTGCAACCAGGGCATGCTGAGACGGCACGGGGTTGGGGGCAGGGCCTGCGCGCAATATGGACTCCTCTGCCATGGTTGCGGCGGCGCCAACAAGGAGGACCTCGATCGTTCATGCCTTTGTCGCCAGCTGCGCTGTAGGTCGCTCCGTCGAGCTGCAGGCTGCCCCACTCATCAAGGGGAGAGGGTGGCAGGCTGGCAGCGGCCCAGCGGTCGTCGAGGTCCAGCCGTGCGCCACGATGTAGGCCGCGTCAAGCTCCCCTGCACCGCCGATGGGGAGCGAGAGCGGAGAGCAACAGCACCGGACAGCGCGGGGCAGAGAAGGGAGACGAAAATCGCGCACCCGAGCTCCGGCGCGACCTTGAATTACGGAGGTCCTCCCGCTGTACGCTAGCTCCACGTGAGCGTTCCTCCATCAGCTGGGGAGCGGTCGCGGTCTGGATAGCAGGCAGCGCCTCTAATTCCCTGGAAGGTTTTGATCGTGTGTGCTTGGGATGGCAATGATAGTTAGGCATATTTAGCGTTTCACCTGTGTCAGTTATGTGTTCATCTTAACTTTTGTTCTGATGCTCTGCAATTGATCTTTATGTGATTTGCAGATACACCAAAATATCTACTCTACTTCTACATCTGTTAGCTTCTGAAAAAGACGGCTTTGGAGCTCGGGCTCCATGGAGCCCTAATTTTGAAGCTCTGAAAATTCGAATTTAAACACTTTCAAAATTTGAAAAAATAACTAAGCATGTAATTTCTTAGAATATAATATATTGTATTTTTGGACTCAACAAAAATGACAAATTGATATTTTGTCCTCGGTGAACAGTAATGAACAATGCGTAGGAAACTTGATTTTATATTTTTGTGTGATTTTGTTATTTTTACATAGCTCAAAATACAATGTATTCATTCTGAAAATTTACATAATGATAGAGTACAACATTGCCTATGTGTAGATTTTTTTTAAAACTTTTTGTGATGTTTAAATTTGAATTTTTATTAAAAAAGAAAAAATAAAACCACGCTACCTGGTGCCTAAGCTCCATTTGGAGTTTTTGAGCAAAGACCAACAGTGGCATTGTGGCACCATGACAGGTGTAGAGGAGTTACCTGATCAGATAAATGTTTATATGCTTTACTTGGATGGTTCAATGACACGCGTAACATTTTCATATAAATGGCATGCAAGCACGCCTTTTGCCGGGCTTGACAGAGCACGTCGCTAGCATGAGTCCAGATGGCGACCTACATGGCAACTTCGCCGAACGCTTTCACAACCGTCACGCTCTCCTCCCCATTCTCCATTGACAAATTTTCTATCTTCTATTGCAACGGAAATTCTAGGAGAATTTAGATGAGAAATCTGCTTTGCCCTTTTAACAGAAACCAATTTTGAGTAGCGAAATTATTCAGAGATTTGAAAATTTTCAATAAAAATACACGCACTTTTCTCTCTCGGTGCAATGCACGGGCATTTTTCCTAGTGTTTTCTTATATCTCTCGATCTTATGCTATGTTCATTGATCACTCTTTTTTAGTTACGTGCATCATTAGGACACTGCGTTGTCATAGGTTTTTTTTATATTAATATATGATTTTTATAAAAGAATATATATTAATTTGAAATTGGAACGAAAGCATCAGCTCGAATTACGAGGAATATGGATGGTGGATGACTCGAATCCGGAGTCCTGATAAAACTATCGCAGGTTGATCCTCATCGTGTTGTTCTAATCGCAAGCACGAAACATGTTCTAATCGCCCGCCCCGAGATTCGTCGTGCCTGTCTGTCTAACCCGCCCCTCAAGCCCCGCCGCCAAACTCTGGTCCGCGCCGCCGCAAAACGCCCCGCCCCGCCCCGCCTCGCCCCGATTCTAGCAGTCAGTAGGCCCCAAGGCGCTGGACTGCAATGCCGCGGAAGTCGTGGAAGCCGAGGGGCGGCCCCGGACGTGTGGCGCCCGCGCCGGAGCTCCAGTGCTGGAAGGCACGAGACCCCAACCCCAACCCCGCCGTGGTCCCCGAGTGCTCCCGCGCCGCCGAAGTCCCGGACGACGTTGCCTCTGTCGTGGACATAGTGGAGGTGGGCCGCCTCCGCCTCGACTCCCCCGTCGCCGCCGAGGATCCTCATGTGCAGGAAGAAATTGTAAGGGAGATGGTGGGGATTGGCGATGGCGGGGAGGACATGGGGTTGAGTGAGGAGGAGCTGCGCGCTAACAATCAGATGCAGGAGGACGAGGTGATGCACCTTTTTCTCTCCTTTTCTCCTTGAGATTCGGGGATGATCACCGTAGTGAACTTTATGAATTTCATCATGGTGCTTTGCCTACTGATTTTTGAGGGCCAATTGTCAGGGCTGGAATTGTTTTTCCATGTCAAGGCGTCAAGCCAGATATGAGATATCCTATTGTCAAGCCAGCCCTGCTTTTGTGTTAATTTATCTGGTTTTGGGTATAATGGTTTGTGACTTCATAAGAAGGGATTGGGAGAAAAATATCATGCCAATACATTAGATGGTGGATGGAAGTGTTAAATATTATCAAAGGCGCGCCTTAAGATGTTCTTATTTGCTGTTATGTTGTTTTTTAGTTGGACATATGTTCATCACTTATTTTATCTGATAAACTTAAACTTAATGCTCAGATATTTGCCTTGGAAGCAATTTTTGGAGACAGCCTAGTCATTTTAAACAAAAAAGAAGGTCAACGGTGTTTCCAGGTATGTCCATCACTATCAATTTTCTGTCCATATTTTTGCCTGTAACGGCAAGTGTTTTAATATGTTACTATTTTTTACAGATTCATGTGCATATTGAGATCCAAGATGGTATGGATGTATCGGCAAGGCTCGACTTTGGTACTGGAACATTGAATTATGGGGGGATATGTGATGGTGATGCCTCTGATAATCTCGTTTACAAGTTTAGAGTTGAGCATTTGCCTCCAATCCTGCTAACATGCTACCTGCCTTCGTCGTACCCGAGTCATCAACCTCCCTTTTTCACTATCTCCACCGAATGGCTGGACAAAGTGAAGATTTCGTCATTATGCCAAATGCTGGATATGATTTGGGGAGAGCAACAGGGCATGGAAGTAATATATCAGTGGGTTCAATGGCTCCAAAACTCTTCCCTTTCTCACATAGGGTTTACAGATGAGATAATTTTAGGCAAGGGTGATCTAACCTGTGATGAAGATGTTGGGGATAAACGTGCTTGTGTAGATGATTCTGCACCTGATGTTATAATCCCAAGGATTATGAGATATAATGATGATAAGCGTCACCAAGCCTTCTTACATAATATCCATGACTGCATGATTTGTTTCAGTGAGATTCCTGGTAAGTCTTAGCTTCTGCATAACTGCTTGTAGTATTATATACAAACTTATACTGTAGAAGTCTTGAGCTGTGTTATACATAACAATAATTGGTATGTGCTGGCCTTCTGGTTGTATGGCATAGACCTATTTTTGCTAGATAGTATCACTCTACGTTCAGTTTAGTCCCCATTACCCAATCCATGATCCTTATTATTATATAGTTGACCATATACTACAACTGTAACATCGTTGTACAGATGTCATAATAGAGGTTCTCATTTAGATGACATTTTTTGCCTTTCTGGTTGTAAATTACTAGAAAATAGTGCAATGAGGTATTCATGATTGCCATGCCCAACTTGGATATTTTCCTATTTTTTAACCCTTTGTATATTTTGATTAATGCTGCTTCTAATTCTTTCACTATTTTGCCATATTTTCTAAAATTCATCGCTTCACAGGTCTCGATTTCGTCATACTTCCATGCCATCATTTCTTTTGCCGGAAATGCATGCAAACATATTGCAAAATTCATGTCAAGGAAGGATCGGTATTGAAGTTGACGTGTCCTGATACAAAATGTGAAGGTGTTGTTTCTCCTAATATATTGAAAACACTTCTGGGGGAGGATGAGTTTGACCGTTGGGAAAAGCTGCTTCTTCAGAGAACTCTCGATGCCATGAATGATTTAGTTTATTGTCCAAGGTGCGAAACTGCTTGCTTGGAGGATGAAAGTAACGAGGCAGTGTGTCCGAGCTGTCTATTCAGCTTCTGCACACTTTGTAAATCTCACCGTCATGTGGGGAAACAATGTATGACTGCAGAGGAAAGAATTCGTATGTTGGAGGTAGGACGACTTTATGTCACATATAGCTTATCTTGGATATGGTTAAAATGTGAGGCTATTTCAATACAAATATATATCCACTAGCAAAAGCAGATAAAACGAGAACTCCAAAAAAGTGACACTATTTCTGGATCCAGTGGGACAGCAGCGGTGATGGCAATTGTGAATTACCTGAAGGCGCACATAAACTGTAACAACAGCTAATCATATTTCTCACATCACTAGATAATGTTATAGAATGTTACTACCAGGTTATTTGTCTGATGGTCTCATCAGCCTCTGGCCAGGGTGAAAAGATCATGCCCTGCAGTCCCTGAGTGGCCGGGTGTGAACCTTACCCTACCCTCATCCAACAGGGGATTTTTAATCCAAAAAATAATGGAAATACATTAATAGCATTACTTGCTAACACTAAGAGGGGCACTTGATGTTCTACTTGTGGGCTAACTTGATGAATATCTGAGCTGCCAGATGCCAAAATTGTTTATTGTTGTATACATTGAATATCAGTTCTCCATATAAGTTACCTTTTTGTAACTAATAGTTTTACTTATGTTTGCTCACTGCACTTTTCTCAAGGTGTTCTATACCATTAGATGCACTTTTTTTTTGCATTTTGGCCAACTTTAGTAAAAATGAGGCTAAAATTATTCTTTCTGGAGAAAAATTTATACATGCATTCTGATGTCATTAGTTCTACTCCCTCCGTCCCTTAATATAAGATGTTATTACATCCAATATGCTCATGTATTGGATGTAAGAACATGTTATATTAAGGGACGGAGGGAGTATGTGTTTTAAATGATCGATGTGAATACTAACTTTCTTTTATTTGGTGCAGGAACGGCTAAAATCTAGGCAACTGCGCAGCGATCAGAATCAGATAGATGAAGTGCGCAACCTCCAGGCAATTATGAGGGATGCAAAACAGTGCCCACGATGCAAGATCGCTATATCTAAGATATCAGGATGCAATAAGATGACCTGCTCGAACTGTGGGCATTACTTCTGCTACCAATGTAGCTTTGCAATTGTTGGATATGATCATTTCAGGTGAGTTCTCTTTTAGTGATATATTATATATATCTCTCTCTTTTTCATTGTCATAGCTGTGCCGTGACAAAAAAGATATATCATGTTGTTGCGTTCAGACCGGGTGCATGTGATCTTTTTTCTCGAGAGGAAATAGATAGATGGGAAGCGCTAATGAATCCAGGGAGAGGGAGGGTTCAAGCGGAGGCTCCAGCTCCTGCCCCATTGCCTCGAGGACGATATTGTCACTCTTGTCCTACATGTGGCGAAGCAAAGCCAAAGGTAACATGAACTAGTTTTTTTTTCATAAAGATATCTTAGACAAGCAACCATGATAGTTTATGAGAATGATGCAGTTCCCTACCTTTTGTTCCTGAAATTGCCAGTTGCCTCTCTTTTGCATCGAAACATCAAACAATTTCTGTTTTTATACAACTATTTGTGGTCAGTTTATTCTTTGTAAAAGAAATGTTACCATTAGGACTTTTTACTCCCTTGCTTGTGCTTTTACCTGCAGGTACGATGATTAATTGTTGCTATTTGAACTGTTTATTCCAAGTTCAGTTACATATAAGTATACAACTTCGACCACTCTTGGCTATGATATAACTTCGACAAAGAAGTAGTTTGTTGGCATAGTTTAATTTTTTTGAAATGGTCACCGGGGTGCATAATTTTATGTTAAAGTAAACCAGCGGCTGGTCTCCAAGCCGTAATTGCTTGCTGGCTTGAATGCTCCGAGTGAATTCTTAACTGCTTTGAAGCTGTGGTTCTTCTTATTGTTTCTTTTCACATTGCACAGCACAAACGCCTCATGATTTGTATTTACTTTGGTTGCAGATTGGAAACAATAACCACATCACGTGTGGGTCATGCCAGACGAGTTTCTGTGCATTGTGCCGGAAGACTGTCCAGAGAACTTCACAACATTTTGGTCCCAGGGGATGCAAGCAACATACTGCAGATCCCGACTGACACTGCCATATGCGGCAGAGGCCAGGATAACCCCCTTTTCGGAAGAAGAAAAACTGACGTATGCACAGTACCTTTACGCCGGTGGAATTATCCGAAGTTTCTGCTCATGATCTGCATATATACCCGCATCAGGATCCAGCCTCAGTGTTTCCTGCATTTTGAGGGAGCTTGGTTATTTAAGTCCCCGTCTTCTTGTATCGTAGTAGTAAACATCAACCAAGAAGTACTATCGGTAAATGAGGAATTAGATCAAGAATGTCAATTTCTTGTTACTTGTCAGGTTTTCCGTTTCTGTGTTTGCTTCCTCTTGTAGATTCTGCAAACGGCAAGGTGTTGTCGTTGGGTGGTACCCATCGCCGCCCACTTACACCCCGCCTTTCGAGCGTGAGGGCGGAGGTGCTCCCCATCACGGCCTTTGTTGACATGCCCCTGAAATTGAAGTAGCTACAAAGACAATTCTGTTACAGATAGTAGGCTCAGGAGCCAAAACCACTTTTGAAATTTGAAGTAGCTACAAAGACAAATCCATTTAGTGGGCCAAATACTCCTTCATTTTATAATATAGTGTATACTACATTTTGTCAAGTCAAACTATAAATACGAGTATAAAATATTTTGTATCTACAACACCAAATACGTCACTCCATATTTTTCTTCTCCTCCCATAGCTGAAGTGATTAACAAAGGACTGTAATGTAGTGCATAAATTTGCTCCCGGAAACAACAGCGCGGTAGAGACATGACGTAGTGCCGCTTAGCGGCACCTTTCCTTCTTGGGCGTCGTGACAAGCCTCCGTCTACTTTATTGGGGAAATCCTAGGACCATATTGTCCGGGCAGCAGCGCCGTGTCGATGGCTTTCCTTCTTGAAGGTGGTGCTTGACTCGAGGCGCTTCAGAGTGCTTGGAATGGTGGGAAAAGTCGGAGGGAGCAGCGGTTTTGGGTCCTCATCACTTCGTCGATTTGTTGTTGTCGTCATTTCTTTTCTTTTGGGCATGTTTTTATTGTTGTCCCAACATTTTCTTTATTTTGAACTCTTATATTATTGGTGTGGTTGCTATATAATATAGCAGGATGAAAGCCTATTTCGTGATAGAGACATAAGTTACCAAAAAGAGTTGGTGCAAGCCCTTGCACCTTGCCACGTGGCACAAAAATGGAATTTGCTATATACGTAGGCTGTAAAATCCGACATTTCAGAAAGCTTTTGCTACAAGATACTTAAAAATTTGTGTTTCTCCTTTTTTCACAAAAATATAATAAGCATTGTGCTTCGATGCATGGATAAAAAAAAAGTTTTTTTACAAGCCCTAAAATGGTGAAATACCCCGCCATACAACTCAACACAAAGAAGCACGCCTAAGAGAGCAGTTGATGAACGCACAGACCCCCATCTCAGCCCATGCAGTTCCTCCTTTAATTTTACCAAACTAAAATGTTTGTCACGAAAAAAACATTCTACCTATCGGTAGCCATTCAAGCGGCGAGGATGGAAAGCTCCACAATGGCCTGCGCCCATTGTGCTCTCCCTGGCCGATCACTTGATCGGGACCATGTTTGTGCTTGATGTGGTAGTACAAACAACATAATCCACTATCTTTCTTCCTCATTCCAAACACTCTGTACACGACATGTGTCGAGCAAAACATGAGACAGATAAAAAGATATAAGAAGTTTGAAGAATATATTAGAGTGAAAATTAATCTGTTGACCGCCTAATTTTTCTATGTAAAATATTAATCTGTTGACACACACGCACGCACACACAGAGATGACTGACCATCTAGTTCACTCTATGTTGTCAATAAATCGTTCTAGTATTTCTCTCAATCGTTCATGGATTTCTCTGAACCTACAGGTGTGCATTGACATGTGTCAAGCAAATCCTATGGTACATTATATGGTTACACCTGATACATGCCTGATGTTTGAAAAAGACCGTCCATTCATTTTAGGGTGTGTTTGGTAGGTTGGACCAACTCAGAGATTCATAGCTCATCCAAGAATTCCACCCCTTTTGTTGTTTGGTAGGTCAGGTCAGTCCAACTCAAAGATTCCCACCTCATGTAAAAAAGGCCTTACAACCAGGCTGAGGAGAGAAGCCTGAGCTTCTGAATCAATACCCGCAGAACACTGTAGCGGCCCTACGGCACCCCAGACCCTCACCTGCACTCTCTCTATTCCTCATTTCCCCTCTGTCTCTCTCTCCCACTCGAGCGCTATCCCCTCCCGTCGGTCACCGTCGACTTCTCTCCCGGGCTCCCTTCTCTCCTCTCCTGAGCCCCCTCCACTCCTCCTAGCTCTCAGTGCGGCAGTTGCCTTCGACTCCTCTTCCAAGATCCCTGATACGTTGCAAACGTATCTATAATTTTTGATGTTTCATGCTTGTTTTACACCAATTGCTTTATGTTTTGTTTACACTTCGTGGTATTTTTATGTATTTTTTGGAACTAACCTATTAACAAGATGCCACAGTGCCAGTTCCTATTTTCTGCTATTTTTGTATTTCAAAAAAGTTATATAGGAAATATTCTCGGAATTGGACGAAACAAAAGCCAAAGTTCATATTTATCTGACATGAAGACGGAGTCCAAAGGGGAGATGGAGACCAGCCAGGAGGCGGCCACACCAGGTGGTGGCGCGGCCCAGCCCCTGACCGCGCCACCCTATGGTGTGGGCCTCTCGGACGCCCTCTGACATCGCCCTTCCGCCTATAAATTCACTTCATCGGGAAAACCCTAAGGGCCCGAACATCTATCCACGAAAAGTACTGTAAGCCGATGTCATCGTCGACCCTAGCTTGGGAGGGTCCAGAAGCTCTTCCTGGCACCCTGCCGAAGAGGGGAATCATTACCGGAGGCCTTCTTCATCGCCATGCCTGCCTTCGGAGTGATGCCTGAGTAGTTCACCTTTGGTCTACGGATCCATATCAGTAGCTAGATGGTTGTCTTCTCCTCTATGAGCCTCCATGTTTAGATCTTGTGAGCTGCCTATCATGGTCAAGATCATCTTTATGTAATTCTACATGTTGTGTTTGTTGGGATCCGATGAATATTGAGTACTATGTCAAGTTGATTATTGATCTATCATGTCTATGTTATTTGTGATCTTGCATGCTCTCCGTTGCTAGTAGATACTTTGGCCAAGTAGATGCTTGTGACTCTAAGAGGGAGTATTTATGCTCGATAGTGGGTTCATGCCTCTAGTAATCTGGGAGAGTGACAATAACTTCTAAGGTTGTAGATGTGATGTTGCTACTAGGGAGAAAACAACAATCTTTTGTTCAAGGATAATTGTATTGTTTACATTACACACTTTTCTTATGGCGATAATCTGTTGCTTGCAACTTAATACCCAAAGGTTGTTCGGATGATATCCCGAGGGTAGATTATTAGTCATAGATGCAGTTGAATTACGGTCTATGTATTATGTTGTAATGCCCAAATGAATCTCATAGTGATCTTCATGACATGTACATGCATTGTTATGCATTCTCTATTTTATCAATTGTCCAACTGTAATTTGTTTACCCAGCATATTATTTCTTTATGGAGAGACACCTTTAGTGAACTGTGGACCCTGGTCCATTCTTTTACATTTATATTACCATCTACTGCAAGTACTGTTTACTTTCCGCAAGTATTATTTTACTTCATCGCAAACAAACATCTCCTTCCACACTATATGTTTAATACTTTGTTTTCAGCAAACCAGTGAGATTGACAACCTCACTGTAAGTTGGGGCAAAGTAGTTTGGTTGTGTTGTGTGCAGGTTCCACGTTGCTGCTGGCGTCGACCACGCGCCATCAACTGTCTTCAGGCGCCCTGTCAAAGTCAGCTAGCAACAACCTTCAGAAGTGATTTCTTTCTCCTACTGGTCGATTAAACTTTGGTTTCATACTGAGGAAAAACTTGTTGTTGTGCTCATCATACCTTCCTCTTGGGATTTCCCAACGGGTCCTGTGAGACATCACTCCCAGTGCAACGGCGGCGGTGCGACCCTTGGAGACAGCGCACGGGGGCCTCGTGCTCCATCCCTATACCCGACGCAGACCTTCTGCTCTCTCGGCCTCCTCCTGACGGCGCCTGGCGGCAGCGCGGCGCACGGCGATGTGTGGCGGCCCGCCCTTGGCCTCATCCTGGCTGCGCACGGGAACGCGTGGAGGCCCAGCCTCGCCCTCCTCCTGGCAGCGCACGGCGGCGCGTGGAAGCAGCGGTGGGTGGCACGTGGAGGCGGCTCTCCTTGCCAGCGCCGGTGTCTGGCCGGCCGGCGAACCACAGGGACCCGGTTGCTTTTTCCATTTTTGTTTTGGACCTGGTTGCTTTTTCTTCTCTGTTTAGGGACTTGATTGTTTTTTTATTTCCTGTTTTGGTATGTGGTGACCTAGCATACCACTGCATGTGTAGTATGCAGGTCGTTGACATAACACCAATGAAACACCATCTCACTAGTATTACATCGATCAGAGTGGTACAACAGAAACATCGCAGGTCCAAGGTATGTCTATAGGATTATAATTTTCAGCATACAGAAGATCTTCAGAACCTCCTCAACAGGTAGAGGTTTAGTTCTGGCGATTACAATCGAGAGAGAACAACTAGAAGACTAAACTAAAGCTACAACTAATGCAGTTGGCTTGCTACAGAATTACCCTAACTACTTAGGTTCTAGGATTAGGGAATTGGTTCCGTTCTATCCCTATTCTAGTTTTCCTCCAAGCTTGGTATAGTTGCTGACTCCATTGCTAATTCTGACATTGGTCGAGATCTTCATCTTCATCTTTAGTGTCTCGAGGTGGCCTTCTTGTGTTGCCTCCAATCTAAGCAAGGGTTAAGAGGGAGTGGGGTGAGTAATGAGCGTTACCCAGCAAGTTCATATAAGAGATATAAGGTGTTTGATGCACTATCTACAGCCTTAGACCCAAGAGTCGTTTGGCAATGCAAGTTTTCGTAAACATTTCTTCAAAGATTGATTTTATTCAAAAGAACTATGTCCGTCAGCCTTCATAGGTTGATTAGAGCTTCGATGGGCTCCTTTCCTGCCGCATTCGCAGCTCCTTCCCGGAACAGGGAGTATCCAGATACTTTCTTACACTCTGCAGAGGTGGTCACTTATACCCATAAGAGATCAAAGCCTTGTTGCACATCCGAGTTGCATGCTCGTCCACACTTCTTTTGTGTGGGGCCCAGCCAATGATCCAAGCCAATCATCGTTCTTCTCCGCGATCCCGCAGACCCACCCATTTGTAAGTCCATCCTCTCCTATACCACATATGTAGACTGATTGGCGCACGGGTCCTCACCTATGCACTATGGACGCTCCCATAGGTAGACTATTCTGGACCCAGATGCCCGCTCCTATAAAATATGGGTAGACTGATCCGGATGACTCTTACAATCCATCATAGATTAATTAGCAAGTTTGTCCCCCCTATACTATAGGCAGACTAGCAGGAAACGCATTTCTCCCCTTTACACTATAGTAGCCTAGGCAAGACAACCCTTGCTACTGATCCGTTGGCATGCGAGAGGGAAAAGATACAGCTGACTTCTCCGTCCCATTCCAGATCTCATGGTTGACCGTTATTTACGGCGCTAGAATCACTGGCGACATTTGTTATTAGTCCTAGGTGAACTTTCCAGTTGCAGTGGGACCTCCACCATACTCATACCATAGTCCCACTGCCCACCATCCTAGGGCAACAACCATTCCGGTCGAAACCACTATTCATATTCATTATGAAAAGAGAACCTTTTGCTTTTCAATGCAGTAGTAATACCACAGGTATGTATTTGCAAGTAATTTGATAAAAATACACAAGAGATATGAGCAAGAGTGAACTTGCCTTTTTGACCGCAAGATTATGCGAGTCAAGGTCTTCGATACGATAGAAATCCCAATTCTGAAATAACAATCATCATCCGGTAGGGATGATGTTAGAAATCTGCAGCATGATATGCATAAGATATGCTATACATTGCTCTAAGCGTAACCTAACCCCGATGATTTGTTATCATTGAATCATGGTGATTTCTTTATGATGTGTTGCACTTTTAACTCACACCATAACATGGTTATTAAGCATTTTAGGTTAGATCACTATCAGGTGATATTAAAAGAATAAGACTTTAACAAGAGCTATTGTTTTAGGGTTTTATAATCATTCCTTGCTACAAGGGAATGATGGTTAATGGTGAAGACATGAAGGTAACACTTTTAAGTTGCATATTATAATTAGCAATCACTTGGTTGATCATAGATATGCAAAGTCAAGTAAAGTATACACATAGCAATATCCAAGTAGTTCTAGGGTTGACAATAATCTTAATACAACTTAGGGTTTTAATTTATAACTAAAAGGAAATGGTTTGATGCTTATTTTCAAGGTATCTCAAAAGAATAACTTTTGAAGAACACATTATTTAAAAAGGGTAATTAGTATTTAACTCATTTTAAGTGATCACAATTATTCTTAGGAATTTGGGTTAATTAATAGAACATGATTTTACTTGTTATAAGTTTCTAGGTCTTAACTGATAATGTTAAAGTAATTGAGTTAATCATTCATCATGGTTGAACTAAGCATTTAGAGCTAATTACTTATTTACTGAATGGAAGCTAAGAAATAACCTAAAATACAAGTTACTAATTTATTTGTTGATGTCTTCTATAATTTTAGTACTTAAAAATTATCTATGAAAAATAGTTCAAGTGTTTTAAGTGTTAATGGCAAAGTTGAATTTAAGATCCTAAAATAATAAAGTAGTAACTACAATAAGGCTGTTTTAGTGTAAGAATATTTACTACCTTTTCAGAGAAATGATTTGATTCCTAAATTTGATTTAAATTCATATTGAGAAATAGTACTTAAGCATGTTTTAAATTTCACTCAAAATTATTCCACACAAGTATATAATATCACAGTACAAACATATAGTTCTTATTTTTGTGATCATTTTGGTATATTACATGTATTTTCTGATTCAAAACGAATTAGTTATGAATTTTCTAAGGTTTGGATGTTTTCTGGAATTTCTAATTAACAGGTGACAAGGGTATAGCTAATAGAGCCCGTTAGTTGAGTACCCCTAAGGCCCGTTAAGCTAGGCCCAATTGTAATGATAGTCGAGATACGAGTCCTTACCGTATGGCGATATTGTAATCTGTATCGGACCCTACCCGATCCTCGAGACCTGGCCACCTATATATAGGGGCCAGGAGGGGACGGTGTAGGCCAGATTGAAAGCAAGCCAGGTTCAACACCCAAGTTTACTTTCGATATACAACTATTTTGACTAACCTTACCTTCGAGTTCATCTGACGCCCTATCTCCCTGATCCTAAGTCCTTCATCTAGGACATTTGTCGAGTTAACCCTCGTCAACAGGAAAAACCTTTTCCTACCGAATCCTAACCTACCCGCAGAGACTGACTGGTGGGGCAATGCTTGGTCAGCTGCCACACAGGCAGAAGTCTTGGTCAAATAGACTGACTAGTGGGGCCCGTGGTTCGGTCAATGCCACATAGGCAGGGCCGAGTCAAGAAGTTGACTGGGAGCGGATCATCGCCGGCGATCACCGGAGATGGTGATTCCAGCCCCCTGGAATGCGTGTGTGGGTGAAATAGAACCAGTACAACACGCCGAGTTTGTTAGTGCAAGCGCCGCTCGGAAATGGTCACCGGAGATGGCTCCGGCGAGCTTCACTGCGGCGGCGCATGACGGTGAACTACAGGAACCAAGCTACAGACTATGAAAGGATGAGCTAAATGGTTCCAGAGGTGCGCAAGATCAACCTGAGTCTGATAAACTGATCAATTGGGTCGATGGTGATCGGAGATGAGTGAAGCTTTGCGGATTCTGGCGATGTCTGGGAGAAGGGAAAGGCTCGATTCGGCCTAACCCGGGCTCCCCTGGATATGTGACTCCTCCAGCAAGATCAATACGGCGAGGCGCTTCTCCTGGGACACCCCATAGCCTCCGGGATGACCTCCATCGACGGCTCCTTGCAGGTCTCCGGCGAGATCCTGCGGCTGGGTGGTGAAGATAGAGAAGGATGGAGAGGGAACGAGGGGGCGGCGAAGGAAAAGTGCGGCACGACGGACCTCCCATGGTATTTATAGGGCTCGAGGTGATCTTATCATCAATGAGGACGTGGAGCACGCCGGCGTCATGTCGACCGTGTGGAAGAGAGGAAGAGGAAGACGATGACCTCTTCTTCTGATGGGTGGGTCCCGCCTGTCAGTCTAAGACCGAACCGGTATCCTAGCCGGGCCCCGGATGGGCTGGCTAGCTGGGCCGGCTTGATGGGCTGCGGTCTGGTACGCTTCTCTCTCTATTTTTTCTCTGTTTGATTCTTTTTCTTTTTCATCTATTTTCTATTTTCTGATTTTTATTTGAATTTGATTCTGTTTTGCTGGTTTCCGTTTGTTTGAACTTTGTCCAATATTTTGATAGGTTATTTAATATGATGTAATGGTATATTAGGCAATGTCTAGGTGCATTAGCACATAACTATAATGTATATATTATTTGAGTTTAGGTAGGGATTTTAATAGGAATGAATTCAAATACTATTATTAGAATGTCCAGAACTTTGATCAAGTCTTGGACAATTACTAGTAATATGCAGAAGCACTAATTTGCAGTGATATGGTAGGATAATACTAATAGTTATGTTGAATTTAATACTATTAAGGTATGTACCCTATAACATGGTTTTATGTTTCTCCTCATTTTTATAAAGGAGAGTTGAGTTTAGAATAAAGATGCAATCAATTATGTGGGTTGATCACCAAATAAAGGACTTGGTTGATCACTAATCAATTATTGTTTGGATGCAACTCTTGGATTTAGAGATAATCAAATGATTAGAGGGTTTTGCCGATGATATTTCCCTATACTATCTGGTCATGGGTGGTGGTATGGTGCTAGATGACCTAGTTCATCTCCTATGATACTTGTTTGTTGAGATACATACATGCAGGTGTTTATTTAAATGAAAGGGGTGCTTTTCTTAAGGTGGTGTTCTGACAATTAATTCCACACATGCTCTTGCAAAGGATATGGTATCTAGTTAATTTGGCTATATGCAAAGATGCATCTCAAATAATATGTAAGTGAGGTATTAGAGTGTATACTAATTTATCTTAGCATGCTAGGCTATATAAGCATTCACACAATTAACTATTGGTGTGTTCACTAACTAATGGCAGCTAAAGATAATGTTCTAACCTTTGTTATGCAAGTGTAGGTGTATGAATATTATGCATATGTTGATAGTAAATTTCTTGGTACAGACATATGCATGATATGAATAGCTACTCTACATTTTCTGGGTTTGATTTGCTTCGTAGTAAATTTACTTGTTTGTTCTTGGTGCTCATATGATCACTTAGATGTATGTGATATGCCTCTGAAGCATGTGTATGTTTTTAGTACTCCCTCCGGCCCGAATTAGATGGCCCCCAAGCGGCCCAGCCCATTAAACATAACATTTGCAAAAACCCCCTTTCTAAACTGTTTCTTCTCCCACGTGGTCCCAAATCGAAATCAGGGACGGCTGGACCTGGGCTCGCGCCGGAGCAGGGCTCACGCGCCGGAGCTGGGCACGCGCCGGAGCTGGGCACACGCCCCCACTGGCCGGCCGCGGCCGCTCCACTAGCAGAGGAGGCGGTGCCCTCCAGGAGCGGAGGAGAGGCCAAGCTCCCCCGCCGGCCGTCCCCCGCCTTGCCGCTCCCTCGCCAACCCTTGTCGCTCCGCCGCTGTCCGGAGCTCCCTCCGGCCGCGCTGGTGCTCCGCTCGCCGTCGGAGGGCTCCAGCGCCGGTGCTCCGCGCCGGTGCTCCGCTCGCTCGTCGCCTCCATCAGATTCAGAGTCTTGGACGCCATCATCACGTTGTGCACTACTGGCCTGCAGGTTTTCATCGGCAGGAACATCTGGACCTTCTTCCGCATCTTCGTCAGGGTCAGGCGATGCGGCGCTGACTGGGGTAGAACTCCCTTGATGTGCTTCTTCCGCAGTTTTCTGCTCTTGAATTGAATGGATAAATTTGTAAAGTGGAGCAGTAAGCATCCTGCAAGTTACTTCTGCCATCTTCTGAAATTTGAGACCCGGTATGAACTGCATGTAGCCCTTAGGTGCAATCTGAGACTTTGACATGCGAGTCACACCATTTAACTGCCTGCCTCCAAATATAGTCTTTGTGTCCTTTCATCAGCTGGCTGATCCTCATCAACCATAGAAGAACCATAGCCCAATGTAAGCATTGCCTTAAGCTTGCCAAGACCCTATTCCAGTTCAATAAGAGATGACTCAACAATATGAAGGAAGACAGCAGCAAGTGAGTTTTTTCAAAAACCATCAATAATGATGACAGAAGAGTGTTTTTACCTGCACATAATGAAAGGAAGTCACACCTTAAAGTTATTCTCATACCATACAGTTATTCTCTATAATAAATCAAGCACTTACAATGAGCACACCTTTTGCAAAGCCATTAGTGGAAAATCCATCATCTTCTGGTCTGATAGAGGGCAAGAAACAAACCCTAGCTCAGCAGTTTCCAGAGCTGTAACACTTACAATTTGGAACATCACTTTCACAGGCCTCTATCAGTTCAAGCACACAATCAATTTACCCAACTTCAACAAAGGCTTGAATCTAATTCATATTCAGGAACATGAAGACCAGTGGACATACTCAAGGGGACAACAGTACTCATCAACCTTATTTTCTCAACCTTATTTTAAAAAGGTGCTTGCCAGCTAACATACAGTTTTCCTGTGGTTAGTAATGCAACAGAGCAAACATCAGAAGTATGCTTCAAACTAAAAAAAATCATGCAAGAAACCTCTGTAAATATTGTCAGTCAAAATCCAGCAAGAAAGCTCTGTAAATATTGTCTTGGTTTAACTCATTGTCATTTATTCCAACAATTGTATCCTTAGTTCTTTCAGTTTTATAGCATATAACCAGAAAATGTACTCCAAGCTAGTTCTGTCTCCAGTCTGTCTTCAGATGCATGACTGGTTTAATGTGTTATGCGAGCCATGAAAAAATGAGCAACATCAGATCTCTCCACATAAAAGTGCCATTCTTGCTTCTTACCAATACAGACTGAAAATCAAATTCACTCAAATGAAATTTACCAATACTCTAACAGAAACTCATGACTCAAAAGCCATGACCATGTCTTCTTCAAGTCAGAAACTGTTTCTTACCCAATAACCATAGCCAAGACTACTGCCTAAACAAGCTAAAGGAAGCTGTAACAAGGCATGAGTTTCTTTGAGTCAGAAACTAGCAAGAATAGCAAGCTGTAACAACTATTGTAACTGCAGCAGTGTGTACAGAAGTTAACTTCTCCCTATTGTGCAGTTGCATAGTTTCATATATTTGTGCTAAATTACAAATTAAATGAAACCATGCGATACACATACTGACCGCTCTTTTTTCCTTTTCTTCATACAATTTCATAAGCTGGCATGTTGTAAAGCAGAGCAAGCTAGAGCAGCTAGACGTGCATATTCAGAGCAGCAAACGGCTCAAGCACGTAGTTACCGAAATCACTGGATTACTCGTCGGCTTTTCTAATAATTAGAACTGTGTGCTTTGCAGAGTTTAACAAGCAAGAAATCAAAAGCCCACGGGAGCAACAAAGGTTGAAAGGAATTTACCTTTTGGCTTGTATCTGCTGTGGAGGCGGAGGCAAGTTGATGTACTGCAGTATTGCAGAGACGTTGCCGAGCAGCTCCCTTGCGGATGCGCTCGAGCTGATAGGAGGGTGGCGCCACCCGGGATCTGCCGCCTCCAGGTACGTGCTGAGCAGTTGCGCCACCCAGGAACTGCCTCCAGACTTCCGCCTCGAGCCAGTCGAAGCCGCTGATGCTTCCCGGGATCTGCCGCCTCCAGGTCCGGCCTGGCAAGCTCGGCTCCAACACCAGCTTCGCGTCGAGTGGGAGAAGTAATGCCAGTGACGGGTCGAGCTGGTCCGCACGAGAGAAAAATCCGAGCTTGCGGAGGGGGAACGAGGAGCAGATCGAGGCAGCGGTTGGGAGGCGGTGGCGTGGGAATGAGAGAGGTGGCGAAGAGCGGGCGGAGCGAGGCGGCGTCAGACTGGGGAGGGAGGAAGATCGGGCGGAGACTGGGCGGCGGAGACAAGAGCGGCGGCAGACGCTGAGCGGCGGCAGAGAGCGAGTGGGGAGCGGAGCGAGTGGAGAGTGAGTCGGAAATTTCTAGGGGGTTTTTGAAAAAATGTAAGGGGCCAGGTAATCCGGGCCGGAGGGAGTAGATGATTTCAGATCAGAGGCATATATTGCTCTTGCTTATGGTGAATTCTTCCCTTTTCCCTCTAAGTACACTCGTCACTCTCATCCTGGACCAACCTGGTGGTCTTGTGAAGCTTGGTCTTCGGGAAATCTGGTAACCTGCATCTTGTGGCATGCCTGCACCTCCTAGCTGCTTGACCTAATTCCTAATTGAACTAAGTAACCATTTGGTCTTGGTCTTGCTGGTTTGGTTCTTGTGGTTGTGCTGGTGGTGGTGAATCCTGCCCTGTTGCTCAACTCATGAGCAGGGTGGATTGTGTGGTGGTGTTGCTGGTGTGATGGTGATGTTTCTGTGATGGTGGTGTTGTTGGTCGGCTAGTGTTTCTTGGCCCTATCTAATGTATGATAAGGCCCAAATTCGTTGGTGTCCTCCTACCATGATTTTATGGTGCCAAAATGGATGCCAAGGGGTTCCTTTTTATAGTATCTTGAGGCCCACAAGTTGACACCTCAAGTGATGACTCTTGTTTGAGCAAGGTGAGTAAGCTACTTGTTGTCAAGCTCTCATGCATGAGCATTACTTGGGGTTCAAGTAAAGGAAGATATTTTCAAGTGGATAACTGTGAGCATTACTTGGGGTTCAAGTATAGGAAGATATTTTCAAGTGGATAGCTATCCTAGGTGGCATGATGATTATCCTCTAATAATCTTTATTTTGGACAGCCAAGTGGCATTTGGCACTAAATGGACTTGTGGTTGAATCAATTCATATTCTCATACATATTTGTAATTCATAATTGAATTGTTATCAATTGATGTTGAATTAATTGTTTGGAAGTTTAACTTTCAAAGTTTATATTTGAAATGATTCAGTTATTGTGAATCATGCATATTGTCATATCTTATTTGTTCCTATTATCAGTTGTGCTCAAAATATCCAAAGTTAGCAAGGTCATGTTCAAATTTTAAGTGATTTGATTTGATTTCACCAGGGCATGATCATAAGAGTTTCAAAATAGTCATAGTTATTTTTATTCAGATAGTTTGAACTATTTAATGTAATGTAAATGAGCTTAGTTTTGTCATATCTCTTATAGTTAATAAGTTATGATTTAAATAAGAATGGGTGGCTTTTATGCACTTTAGACCTTGTAGTTTACCAATTTTGGTAACAAGTTTAAGAGTGAATTAAATTATACCCAGAAGTACTGGCTAATTATTTAAGTAGTTAAACTCTATTGTAAACTCCTCTAACCATCTTGGTACTAGGTTAGTCTTTCCCTCTTCTGAAGCTTCTGAATTATACCCTATGGTTCTATTTCAAGAGATAGGAATGATATTGGATTTGATATAGACTCTCTCCTTGTTCTGGAGATAAATAGGTTTAGATGGAAAAGATTATGATAATCAAGATATGAAAATAAAGTAGATTAAGAGTCAAGGTAAGACTTGTGTTGTCTTCCTTTAAGCTAGAAATGACTTCAATGATTTAGGTTTAAGAAATACCATGGTGATCATGATAGAATTGGTTATAAGGTCCTAAAATGATGTGTTAACATATTAATCCTACCTCACATTCATCTCCTTTGATTGTTGTTATTATCTCTACCCAAAACAAGGTTGTTAACAAAGGTCATGTTGAAGTTTATCGCACTTCAGTCGATGAGCTACTTCAGTTCCATCAACTCAAGAGAAGCTTCAATCACTTTGACAAGTTTTATTTAAAAGTGCAAAAAATTTCCAGATTTTCTATGCATGAATGCAATGCACACTTCTGTTCTCTCTATTTCTAGCCTCACATCCTGGGATGTTACATGGTATATGATCGTTTCTATTTTTTTCGAAATGGGAGCATAATGCCCCAGCCTCTGCATCAAAATGATGCACACGGCTTTATTTATTAAACCAGTATTCAAAGTATTATTACATCACCATCACGGGTCAATCAAAGTGGCTGCATAAATCAGCCAACGAAAGAAAGAACAAGCTATAAATAGTCTATGCGACATCTCCAATACGCCTAGAGTGCAACCAGCCACCCTGGTTGAATATTCTATTTTATATCCAAGGACCTATGTATAAATTTTTTGATTCTCAATTCAATAAGCAACCAAACAATATCTCACCTCAACTTGTTTGAACCAACACGGGCTATCAAACATACAAGAATATCTCACCTCAACTTGTCTAGAAGCAGCATGTATGAGGGGAGATGATGATTCTCAGTTGAACCGAGCTACCAAACACATAGGGAGAAGGCGAGTAGATTTATACTAAAAGATGATCCACGGGTGCATTTGACCTAAATCTCATCTCGTGGAGCTCCAAGAAACAACCTGGGTTCGGTACTGAGGCCGAATACATGTTGTTGGCAAATAGCACAACGGAAGTTGTCTTGATACAATCGGTTCTAAAAAAATATTGTACTATTCAGAATCAATAACCAATTTTATTGTGCTCTAATTTTGGTGCTCCTTACATGACAACCAATCATGTCTTTCATACTCGTACAAATACATATTGAGTTCAGTTTTACATTTTGTACGAGAGAAGGTTGACTTGACTTAGCTAGGTAGGACCCTTTGTTATGCGGTTATCTCGCTGGAATATCAACTCGCGGATGCTTTCACAAAGCCCGACACCCGGAAGATGCTAGACAAATTTCGTGGCGGTCTGAATATCGTTTGTACTAGTTCGGATTGAGGGGGCGTATCAAGAAGATTTTTAGTCAAATATTTGTAATGAACACGATCTAGTGATTGCAGTACCTAACTTGTCTATAAATACAACAAAATGTCGTTCATTATGGTAAAATACTCCATCAAACTCTGAAGATTCTGGCGTTGTAACATTCTAAACAAGTAACTGAACATTGAAAGAAGGGGAAAAAATCGATACTATTATGAGTTTTATTCAGTAGAAGCGTGGTGTGATGCAGAGATCAACCGAGAGAGTTTTCTCGCTCGATATATTTCACGGCGGTAGCACACTGCGGTTTGTATATAGCATGTCGCACTTGCGAAAAGGACTCGCACGCATGCCTGTCGCGATAGGATCACACACCACAAACGCAGAAGAAAAAGAAGCCGGCCTACGATTCTTTTTCCCCTTCTCCTACAGCTTCCTTGCGACCGTGCTCTCTCAACCGTTACACTAGCTCCTCTCCCTCCCTATCTTAACGGTAATTACATCTTCTCGTCTGTGGTTATTTGGAGGGAGATAAATCCCAATTACTCCCCTCTGTACATACTACATATTAGTGCCAAATAAAGGTGGTCATATATACGGCTTTCCTTTCGAGTTCGTGCTTGCGTCCTTCAGACTGAGGTCTCAGACTTCAGAGCTTCCATCCCCAGGAGAAGCAGGCAGGGATTGCTCTTTGCGGCAGGCACCAAGTAGAGATTTGGTGGCTGATTGAGGTATGGTACTTCTCGATTTCCTGTTCTTATATAGCTTCTGATGTTCCTGTTCTTTTGATTAGGTTTCTCTGTTCTCTCCCTTCAGAAAGGGAAAACAATTCCCTATTGTTTGTGGTTGATTAGGGCGTGCTGCTAGTTCCTTCTCTTTCGTTTATTTCTTCTCTAGTTGGAACCTCTTATCGAATTCTTGGTTTTCTTCCGATGATTTCCTGTCCTTTTAGAGGTTATGACGTTTCATGTTCTCCTTCATGGAACTTGTTTTCTCCTTGGCGCCCTCTTTCACCTTCAGATTTCCACCACCAGCGAATTTTAACTTGGTTGTCTGCCGCCGTTGGTTTCTTGTTATGGAGAAAATTTAGATCAGATGATGCCTGTCTCTTGAGGCAGAAAACATATACTCCCTCCGATCCAGATTAATTGACGCAACCATATATTATATTCACTTCAAGTGTACTCTTGAGATGTGCCAATTAATTAGAGCCGGAGGGAATATGTTAATGTTAAATACTAGTAAGGCTCTGGATTGTGGCGATTCAATCATATTTGTGATGTCAGATAGTAGGCAAAAAAAGCCAGTATGTGCTCTTAGGATGGATAGTGGTTGGTGAATGCTTGCCCCATACCTTCATTTTGGTCTTCATACATAAAGTTAAGGACTTTAGGAGGATATTCAACGATGATTCGAGTGTCTTCTAGCTATAGATGTTTCAGTCTCACCAGTCATCCCTAGCTCTATTTTGTTTTGGTTCAGACGCTTACCCTTTGGCACTACATCCGAAATTCGCATTTCATGTCTGCAGACGCTGACACTATTGCTGTTTTGCTGATACCCTGTAGTATCATACATCACAAAATAATTTCGTGCCGACAAATTCTTGCCAGTCGACAGCGATTACAGGCTCAGACTATTAGAAACATCGCGTCTGACCGCGACACGCTTCACTGTCTTCCCTTTTCCTCCACATATCTCTTACTGAACTTCTGCTTAATTATGTTGAGAATACGAATTTCCGTACTAATATCTCACATTTCTCATACGGCATCTTTGGATTTATTTTTTAATGGAACAAACATATGTGAATTTTGGCAGGTTTTTGTGGAGGATCATACGGTCGACCGGAGACTGGAACGGTGTCAGGATGCTGACGAGAAGATTGCAGGGATGCGGCGTTCTGCTGCTCGTATTTATCCTCTCCAACGCGTCAGGTATATGCATATTGTGTAGCTGTTTGCTGTCGGTTCATCAGTAACATCACCTTTCTTTCTATCTCGCTTTTGTTTTATTATTATTGAGATTCCTGGTGTGACCTCGGAATGTATCGCCATAAAGTGGAGAAACTTTCGTGGCTAGATTTAACCCTTTTCGTCCTAAGAGATGCATTCTGGCTTGCAGTTTGTCTGCAATCCTTTTCATGTTTTCTGTTTGGGTAGGGGTTTGGGTTTGTTGTTATTTCTCAGTCACTCTAAAAAAGTGCAACTGTAGTTTAAAAAAAATGCCTGACAGAAAAGTGCAATTACACTTTTTTACAAGAAAAGTATAACTGATACATATTTTTTAGGGTCACTGAGAAATTCTTATTTCTCAGACGCCTGTTATTTAGCAAATCCGTTTAGAAACTGAAACGAACACTAAGCATAATCCGCCTGAATTTCTAATGTTCTCTGTAAGAATCTGTCCCCCATTTATTACCTGCCGAAGTCCAACAATTTCCTCTTGGTTCTTCTGCG
The DNA here is from genome assembly GCA_007115705.1 of Dactylis glomerata. Lineage (NCBI taxonomy): Eukaryota > Viridiplantae > Streptophyta > Magnoliopsida > Poales > Poaceae > Dactylis > Dactylis glomerata. Next base: position 1,580,980 of record QXEO01000186.1, read on the forward strand.
ATTTACAGGTAGTTTCTCCGAAGAAACAGAAGAGGAAAGCAAGAGGCGGTCGCTAGCTACGGGGATGTTCTGCGTGGCGATACAGGGGGCGGACCCGACGGCCCTGCAGACGGGGCTCAACTACGCGTGCGGCCCCGGCCACGCCGACTGCTCCGCGATCCAGCCCGGCGGCAAGTGCTACAAGCCCAACGACCTGCCGGCGCTGGCCTCCTACGCCTACAACGACTACTACCAGCGCAACGCCGCCTCCGGCGCCACCTGCAGCTTCAGCGGCACCGCCATGACCACCCCCATAGACCCCAGTAAGCACACCCTACCTGCTCTCACCACACAACATGATGATCTCGTCTTCGCAGGCTCTGAATGTTCCGTTTGATTCCTCTGTTTCAGGCTCCGGGCAGTGCGTCTTCGCCGGAAGGTGAGCGCTGTTTGCTTGAGAAAATCTCAACTTTGCTGCACTCTCTGATGAAGTTCAGAACTGACATCAGTGACATGTAACGTGCAGCTCCATGGCGGGAGGGTCGAACTCGAGCACGCCGGGGGCAAGCGCCCCTTCCAGCTTCGTCCCACCGTCGTCGACGTTCACGCCATTCACGCCAGGCTTCGGAAGCCCCGCCGGCTCCTTCAACCCTCTGGACGCCGCGGACAGCCTCATGGCTGGAGCTCGCAGGGCGCTCTGCGTGCTGCTGCTTCTGCTGCCACTCTTCTTCTTCTGATCAGTGCCATCGCTCGACTGTACATTGTACTCCATGGCATTCGTTGCATTTTACTACAGACTATGGAGCTATATCAGAGGGAAGATGGCACTAGAGTGTCATAATCTTTACTACATGTTCTTTTTTACTTCAGTAGTAACCCATTTGTGGGTGTACATGTCAGATCGGATGTTCTATAAATATATGTAAATCATTTCTGGAGATCATATGCCTTTTGGTTTAAGATTTGTCGATGCAAGATTAGAAAACCAACATGTATTTTCACACTCTATACAAATACAGGAGATGCATGTATGCATCGCACGGAACATCTTAGGATCTTACAAGAAGAATCGTTGAAACGAACTCCCAATTTTGTTCAGAGAAAAACTCCAGCCTTCAGGCTTCCCTGTCTGCTCTCACGACCGCCGCCCTTCCCGCCGATCTCGAGGTTGCCTTCTCCATCCGAAACTTCCGGAAGTCGGCGACGAGGCCGACGTCCACGTCCCGCTTCATCCTCTCGGCAAGCGTCGACAAAACCTGCACGCCCCAATCTTTCAGATTCGCTTGGAAAGAGCAGAGAATGTTGCTCAGTTGCTGTTTCAGCATACAGCGAGGGAGCTAATTAGCTTACCGACTCGGCGACGCCTCGCAGGACGCCCTCCGGCACGATCCGCAGGGGCGGCGGCAAGGCGACGGTGATGGAGATCTCGAGGTGGCCCCTCAGCCGGGAGCCGCGGCGCCGGCCCCTGTCCGCGTAGAGCGACCCCCGCACGGCGAGGTCGAAGCTCGCCGGCGTGTAGCCGCTGTCCAGTCCCCTCAGCTCCCACTCCGTCTGCATCCACAATCCAAACGCACGCAGTTCAGTTCAGCCAGTGTCGCAGTTCAGCATTTTGTGCATAGATAGATAGGCGTATGTATGTGTATGAGTACGCACGATCCGGAGCTCGAGCACGCCGCCGCGGTTGCGCAGCTGCATGACGACGACGGGGCGCACGGTGATGAGGAGGAACTCCAGCGGCAGCATCTGGATCCTCCACTCCTCCTGCACCCACAAAGAACCGAATCGATCCGTCAGCAGCGACACCACCGCTCTAGTACAATTCTTCAGTTCGGGCGTTAAAATTTACATCGCTGAGCCGCTGGCTCCTGCTCTCGTCGGGGAACATGGCGCGGAACACGCGCGGGCGGTCCTGGAGGTACTCGTCGAACGACACCTGCGAATAACCGCATCATTCGAGCCGCAATTTCACCGATTCCCCAAATGCGGAATTGCGGAGATCGATTCGATGCGGATGCTTACCCCGAGGGGCTCGTAGAGGGGCATGTCGGTGTCGATGCTGGAGGAGTAGGTGACGGCGTCCGGCGAGGCCGAAGACGGCGCCCCGGCCCCGGCCGCTCGGGAAGTGGTTGTGACGGCGTGCCGCGGCGCCCACGGCTGTTGCGGGGCGCCGGTAGTAGAGACCCTTTTGGCCCAGGCCAGCCTCGTGCGATTCGTGCGCGACGCAGCGGCTACCGGCCAGGGGAGTTGGGAGCTTCGGGCTGCGCTCGAGGCAGCTGCGGCGGCCGTGGCCATGGCCGGTCGTAGCACTCTGCCCATGGCTGGGGCTATGCTGGCGCGCCGCAACGGAGACCACTCCTTCGGCTCTCTCCATATGATGACGAGTCGGGACGGGAGTGGGGACAAGCGGTAGCGCACGTTTTTTTTTGCAGAAGCCGTAGCGCGTAACTAGACGGTATTCAAATTGGGCCATTAGAATTCCGGGTATGGAGTGGGCTGTAGGCCTGTCGCTGTGTCGGTGGACACAAAGAGAGTTCCTAGCCCGGGTCCTCCTTCCTGGCGCCCGCGCGCTATGTATCACTCGTTTCGCGAAAGAAATCAGTCGACTGGGCCGGCCCATTTCGTTGAAGCGTGTTACGCGTGTGATGGCGTTGCTTCGCAACTTTTCGTTCGTTCGTAGCCCGCATACCTGAGCAGGTTTAGCTATTTAGGCCTTGTTTGGTTGTTAGGGGTGAAAAATCTAGGGAAGCAAACCCCCAAGGGGAATTTTAGGGGACAAACGGGGTCCCTAGTTTTGATCGGGGAGATTCCCCCAACCCCCTGTATTCATTTGGCAGCAGAACGGGAAAATCCAGGACCCTTTTCCGCGGAAGCGATCTGCTACATCATAAAGTACTACAGAACTAGCATGTTCGATCATGCTTCCATGCTGTGATCACTTCCTTTCTTCAGCGCACCATCCACAATGTATCAACACAATATATAAGTTCTAATAAATTCAAAATAGCACATATAATTCATACAGGCATAACATAATTCATAAAAAATCACAGATAATCCTCCACCCCGGCAGCTCGCCGTGCTCCTCTGCCCTGGTAGCTCGCCATGCTCCTCCTCCCGGTAGCTCGCCGTGCTCCTTTGCCCTTAGCCAGCAGCCTCCACCTCCCTACTCCGTCTTCTTGGAACACGTCGGTGCTCCCGCGAACACATCGAGCACGTGTAACACCTCATCTGCCCACCAGCTGCGTTGCGCCGCTGCCACGGACACCCGGGGGCTCCCGGGCACGGCGCCGCCACCAGCCTCTGCAGCCTTAACATAGTCCTTTTGTGTACTCCATAAACCCACACAGACGCCATGTGTAGTTCCTGCATATACAGCAATTGAAAGTCAAAATAGCAATTGACTTTCAAATACATGTTAGTGGTACAATCAGCAAGGACTTACATGTTAGACCGGAAATATCAAGTGCAGCTCTCAATCTCAGCATTGTCATCATACACATGCACTCAAGAGCATTAGATTCAAATTTAATTTTAACATGATCACAATACTTCTTCCTACATACCAGACACGAGATGTATATATCCAAGTTTGCATTTAGAAAAAAACTAGCAGGTGTGCTCACTATAACAACATTTTGAGGACACATAGAAAACATAGTACTGTGATTCATGTATAGTCATCCAAGAAGACAGATATATGATGCTTTGATTTCAATGCAAATGTCCCCTTGTTTAGAGTACAAAGCAGCAAAGTAATGACAAGTTGACACCTAGTATATCTTCTGCCTAGCTTCTTGCTCACTGGAACATTATAAGAAATTTTAAATGCCCAGGTTGATAAATTAGAATGTATTAGGTTAATAAAGCACCAGGAGGACAGAAACTAAGTTCATAAGAGACTAGTCCTAAATACTCCTAAACAAGAGCAAGTACATATATTTATCAGGGCACTGGCTAGGCGCATTTTGTGGATACATTCTAGACTAATACATGTCAGCCCTGCAAACACACATGATTAGTAGCTACAAACAGCATTACTCATCATACTTCAACGCAAACTTCATACAATATATATATTTACGTACACGACCACCATACAATATTTCATAGGCAACTAGGCCTGGAACATAATTACAAGTTACATGTAGTACTAGTAATGCTAGGAGAATATAACCGTGAAGCTAATTCAGTAGCCCACGAATTAGCCAGGGAAGCAAGAGGAAAACCGGGGAAAGTCTGGCTCGATGAGCCCCTGGCCTTCCCTAATACCACTGGTACTTGCTGATGTAACTTATGTCTTGAATGAATAAAGTGGTATTGAACTGTCAAAAAAAATTAATGCTAGGAGAATGAATACGAAGCTAAAATTATTTATTCATGTGCACGGGCGGAGTGTCGTGGAGGCGAAACTGGGCCACGGCCCCCCCTTCCAAATTGCAAACTTTTGTTTACTGCGTATACTCAGCACCGGTGGCCTCTAAAAAAAAAAGACCCATTTTCTGTTGCTTTTCCCTAATTCGACCAAACCCAAACAGAGCGATCAAGCTAAGCCGATCAGACAAAGACGTCCTCGCCTAGTCTGCTGGCATGCATCGGCCCCATTGCTAGGTCTTCCTCGATTCCTCCTCCTCGAAGTTCTCACCCCGTCGCTCGTCCCTCATCGCCCTCCTCAATCCCATTTTTCTCGTCTTCTCAGTCTCACGATCGACGATCCCAGCCAATGTCGGCAAACTGTTCTGCTGCTGGCTGCTCTGCTCCTGGCTAGCTGCCTGCACTGCTGCAGCCTTCAGACCACATGTACAAACAGGAATGCAAAAGCAAGAGGCTTGAGTCTCTGACTCTATGTACATCACTTTTATTTAGCTCCACTTCTGCTTAATTATGTTTTTTCAAAGTAGATTACTAAAATTGCCATATCAACTCACTGGTGATCTATGGATACGGAAACTGGTTCAATGCATATAGAGAATCGACAAATTAGCAACAGTGCAGACTACTTAAACACAAGAGGAAGGTCACTGGATCTCCTTTTCCGTTATGATATATTCCTATGTTCAGATTTCAGAAATAATCACTGGAATCCTTCCATGGAATAGTTCTCCAAATGCAGCCTAGAAATAATCAGACCGTCGTTGGTTCAAAGAAGGTTGGTGCTCAGATTCCTAAATCTGGAGCAGCAACTCAGCAAGAAGTAGGACATGAACTACAGAAAACAGAAGGAGGGGAGAAAAGTACGATACTAACCAATCGGGACTGCCGACCGTCGTTGTCGCCGGAGGGGACGGGGATCTGCGGTGGAGCAGATCTTGGGAGGAGATGGACAACCGCCGCCGGAGAGGGGACAGGCGGGGGAGGTGAAATCCGACAGAGGAGAGGAACATCGAGGAGATACGCTTGGTGAAACCTCGCTCAGGTCGCCGGTGGAGGAAGAACACGGGGAGGCATCGCCTCTCCCGTCGCCTTCTCCGTCGCGAGAGGCGAGACGAGAGCGATTGGGGATTTCCTTCCCGACCTCCAGAGTCGCGGACCGTTCTCCCCGGGAACGGCGTGGAAGGGCCAGGGTCCACCCCCATCGTGGACAACCAAACGGCGCCATGGACTGTCCCGGGGTAATTCGGCCCGTGGATTTTACGCCCCGGAAAAATTAGCGGAACCCCTCGGGAAAGACTGCAACCAAACAAGCCCTTAAGGTGGTCAATACTCCTTCAAGGTTTCGATGTGGGACTAAAATTCCGGGATCGCTAGTTTGCTGCATGCGCTTCCGCTGACACGACGTACACGCTCTGTCAACTGCAGCCTGAACGATGCGGGGTCCACACAAAGTTGCTTGCATGTTCTCTTTGAAACGCCCGGTCAAAAGCAAGCAACGCCCATTAAAAAAAAGCAAAGTAACGGAAGAGTGTGTACATGTGAGTTGAGATTAGGTAGCCATGCAGAATACATTCGTTTAAAAAATGCATCGTGAGTACGTTTTTTGTTAGAAGCATGCATCGTATGGCTTAATACCGTTTATAGAATGTGCAGCATATAATTTATAAAAAACTTTCTACATTAAATTATGAAAGAAAAGTGTGCAACAAATAGGATGGCCGCGTGGCAATAAAATTACAAAATATAGTGAATAATTTGTGATACTAATTTTCTAAAATAAGAGAAACAAATCTCCCAAAATAAAGAAAAAAATGTTATACATCCGGGAACAAAGATGAACTTCAAAGGGAACAAAAATAAACATCAAGGAACAAAATAATTTTTGGAACTAATTTTTTTAAATAAGATGAACAAATCTCTCTAAATAAAAAAACAAAATGTTATACGTCCGGGAACAAAAAATGAACTTCAGAGGGAACAAAAATAAACATTAAGAAACAAAATAATTTGTGGAACTAATTTTAAAAAATAAGAGGAACAAATCTCTCTGAATAAAGAAACAAAACGTTATACGTTTGGGAACAAAGATGAACTTTAGAGGGAACAAACATAAATATCAAAGAACAAAATAATTTTTGGAACAAACTTTTTAAAATAAGAGGAACAAATCTCTCTAAATAAAGAAACAAAACGTTAAACGTCCGGGAACAAAAATGAGCTTCAGAGGGAACAAAAATAAACATTAAGGTAAAATAATTTTTGGAACTAGTTTTTAAAATAAGAGGAAAAAATCTCTCTGAATAAAAAAAACAAAATGCTATACCTCCAGAAACAAAGAAGAACTTCAGAGGGAACAAAAGTAAAACATCAAGAAACAAAATAATTTATAAAACTAATTTTCTACAATAAGAGGAACAAATCTCTCTGAATAAAAAAACAAAACGTTATATGTTCGGGAACAAAGATGAACTTCAGAAGGAACAAAAATAAACATCAAGGAATAAAATAATTTTTGGAACTAATTTTTTAAAATAAGAGGAACAAATCTCTCCGAATAAAGAAACAAAATGTTACACATCTGGGAACAAAAATGAACTTCAGAGGGAACAAATATAAACATCAAGGAATAAAATAATTTGTGAAACTATTTTTTTAAAAAAATAAGAGGAACAAATCTCTCTGAATAAAGAAACAAAATGCTATACGTCCGAGAACAAAGATGAATTTCAGAGGAAACAAAATAAACATCAAGGAACAAAATAATTTGTGGAACTAATTTTCTAAAATAAGGGGAACAAATCTCTCTGAATAAAGAAACAAAATGTTATATGTTCGGGAACAAAGATGAACTTCACAGGGAACAAAAATAAAAATGAAGGAACAAAATAATTTGTGAAACTAATTTTTTATAATAAGAGAAATAAATCTCTTCGGATATAGAAACAAAACGCTATACGTCCGGGAACAAAGATAAACTTCAGATGGAATAAAAATAAACATCAAGGAACAAAATAATTTGTGAAACTAATTTTCTAAAATAAGAGAAACAAATCTCTCTAAATAAAGAAACAAAACGTTATACGTTCGGGAACAAAGATGAACTTCACAGGGAACAAAAATAAAAATTAAGGAACAAAATAATTTGTGAAACTAATTTTTTATAATAAGAGAAATAAATCTCTTCGAATAAAGAAACAAAACGCTATACGTCCGGGAACAAAGATGAACTTCAGATGGAACAAAAATAAACATCAAGGAACAAAATAATTTGTGCAACTAATTTTCTAAAATAAGAGGAACAAATCTCTCTGAATAAAGAAACAAAACGCTATACTTCGGGGAACAAAAATGAACAAACATCAAGACTAGATGAGGAACAAAAATCTAGTCTACGAAATAACTCACGACTACAAAAAGAAGGAACAAAAAGTAGTGTTCTCAGAACAAATAATAACTACAAAGAAACAATAGTTTAGGCCACGGAATCAATCAAGGCCACGGAATCAATCAAGAATACAAAAGGAACAAAAATTTAGTGTCCGCGAATAAAAGACGACTACAAGAAGAACATAAATTAGTCTATGAACAAATAAAAATTAGACGGGAAACAATTATTTTATAACTAAATGCAAAAAAAAAATCTAGCTAAGAAAGCAAACGGCTTAAGAAAAATATTAAAATAAAATGGAATAAAAAAGAAATAGGAAAGAACGTTAGAAAGAAAGAAAAAAAATAGGGAGGAAGCATATCTGTGAGTCACACGTGAAAGGAAAAATTAAAAAAAAAACGAAGCAAACTGGAGAGAAAAAAAGAAAACAGAAGAAAATGTAAAATAACGAACGGACTCTACGTACCGATCAAAACGAGCCAACAAAGCAACCACCAGCCAGCGCCCTAGCCAAAAAAAAGGCACCACGGAGTACTACTGCCAGCAAGCATCGATGAAAAAGCTAATGGGCTGAGCCCACGAAGGAAAATCTTTAGCGAAAGGGTGCTTCGGTAGCGCGCGTGCGCTACCGAGCAATTTCACCTAGCCCGGTGCGACCGTTTCGCTTAACTATTTTCGTAGTGGGCTCGGCCCACTAGTAGTTCGTTAGATACCACGTGATTTTTTTTGGGAGCTCCTGTATGCCGCTTAAAGCGGCGCGGGGCGGAAGGGCCACACAACGTCCACCACGTGGCGGCTTAGAGGGCCACGGCCCAGGTACTCTCTTTTCCTTTTTCTTTTTTTTTCTTTTTTGCTTTTTCAAAGTTTGAACAAAAATTCAAAATTTGAATAAATTTTCAATTTTAACAAATTCGAAATCCGGACAAAATTTAAAATTTTGAAGAAATTCGTAATTTTGAATAAATTTTGAATTTTAAACTAACTTAAATTTTGAACAAATTTCGAAATCTAAATTTTTTCAAAATCCAAACAAATTTTGAACTTTGAACAAAATTCAGTACTAAACAAAAAATAAAGCAAAAAGAAAAAAGAAAAAAGAAAAAGAAATGGAAAAAGAAAAAAGATGCAGACATTTGCTTTAAAAATCAGACTATGGGCCCAGCCCATAGCTCGAAAATTAAAGCAAACCTGTGCGCGGATGGGTGAGCGGCACGAGGAGATAGGGCCGCTTTGAGCGGCGTATAGGATGCCACATTTTTTTAGAATACTTTAGATTTAGATCATGGTTTACATATCATTACATGAAAGATTAAACCTCAGGCCTTGTTCACTTCTTCGGTATTTTCAACGCTAAAAGATGTATGAATATACGGAGATTTGGTGTTTGATGTTTACACAGTTTTTTCCAATTCCTTCAAATATTCTTTTCCAAAATACTCTACTATGAGGATGATGTAGAGTTTTAAATCGTGCCAAAAATACACTAGTGTGGTGGGGAATTGTGGGATGTCTCAGGATTATCCCCTACAAACCTGGCCTAGTAAACAACCTATCGAGATATTACGGGAAACGGGATAATCTACTCTAATCCCCTCAAATACCCTAGAAGTAAACAAGGCCTCAGACAGGTTAGAAAACCAAACATGGCGACCTGCTGATAATGAGGCTGCCAAATGAGCTAATGCATGAGCCTCTGAGTCTGAACCTTTTCCCTCGTGGCGGAAGGAATGTCTCCTCATTCTCTCTCCACCAACTCTATCTCCTTAAGAACATTGCTAAAAAGGCCAAAATTATGTCGCTCAAGGCCCTAGATAACCTCCAGACAATCTGTGGCGACCATAATCGCACCCACAGGCATGCTGGCTGCCAATGCAAGAGCTTCGTGGTAGGCCATCGCTTCCATGCTCCCAAGGTATGTAACTCCCTCAAAAGTCACTTTCAAAGCATCAAGGTAGCCGAAGATTATATTATTTATTATAGACGATATGATCTCCATCTACGCCGAGGACAAAAATTAAGACAACTACTAAAACCTTACGCGAGTTTATTAAAACATTAATTTTATTAAACTGCACTCATAGATCGAGTTTCCCACTCCTCCCGACGACGGCGAGGCTAGGTGGAGGAGGGGACCCGGCGTATGGTGGAGACGAAGGTGGAGGCAGAGGCTAGCTAGAGAAGGGGACTCGGCATATGTTGGAGATGAAGGTGGAGGCGGAGGCTAGGTTTAAAGACAGAAAGACCAATGGAGAGAGACTTTACGAGTCTTGAAAAGTTTCAAGAAAAATTTGTGATACATGCTTATGTAGACCTTCTTTTAAACTTAAACACATCAAAGGTTGAGATTGCTGGTAAATCGTATTCAGCGCCCGTTAGCGCGCTGAAGCTTGCTCCGTTTTGAAGCGGACCCGACCCAGCAGGGGAAGAGAGGTGTTGGTTTTTCACCGGTTTCGGGAATGTTTTAGAAGGTTCTGATTTGGTTTTGGCGATTTACTCTGGATTTTGGTTACAATTTCGTGTTTTCCTGATTTTCTGGTTTCTGGTTTTTGGTTTCTTTGGTTTTTCTTTTTTAGTTTTCCTTTTCTTTCTTTCTTCGCTTTTTTAATCTGAACATTTTTCAAATTCAAATATTTTTCAACTATAAAAATTTATAATTTGAACAAAATTTCAAATCTAAACAATTGTTGAAATCTAAACAATAAAAATGTGAACAAATTTTAATTTGAACAATTTTAAATTTGACCAATTTCAAAATTGAACTGTCTTAATTTGAACAATTTTATATCCAAACTTTTATAATTTAAACATTTTAATTTTTTGGATGTATTTAAAATCTGATTTTCATTTCACCAAACATTTCTAAAATTAAAAAACTTGGCCAAATCTTGACGTTTTGGAATGATCCGAACAGCAGAAGGAAGCAAACGAAAGAAAGGAAGTGAACAAACCGTGGACCAGCCCATCAGGATCCTGTTTTAAGTGTCCACGCCGTAACAGATGCTGAAAGCGCTGAATAGGTGAACCCGAGATTGCTATATGCTTATGAATTGCAATTGTAGGCTTGTAGCTTATCTACTCGAGATTGCTATATGCTTATGGATTAGGCGCAACAACAACAAAAATCTATCTCGACATCTCTTTCATGCTGATGAGAAAATGTCTATTTCATTTCACCGTCATTGCCTCCTTGGCTTCTCCAGAAATGAAAATGTAGGAACCAGGGACAAAACTGAAAAGGTAGAAACCAAAAAAAGGAGAGAGCTGGAAAAGATAGGAGACTAAGATTTGAAGAGGCCTAGTCTGCAAAAGCTAAATCACGATCAAATCCAAAGTGCACGCAGAAGAATGGAATCTTGCAAGAGCTCTAAGCTCTCTGGAATTTAGGGAGCTCTCCTTGCTCCACGGTTTTACGCATTAATTGCGGTGACCCAGCACACCTGCATATGTAGTGTATAAGTTGTTGATATAATACTTATGAAAGTCCCTTTCCGTAAATATCACATCCCACGGAGTGGTATAATAGAAACATTGCGGGTCCGCAACTTTACGTGTTCATAGATATCAACCAAAAGTGTACAAAAGTTTCGAGATCATCCTCGGTCCATTGAGGAGTCTCATTTGAAAATCAGCTCAAACTAGCAATTCTAATTAGTAATGGTAGTATAAGGCATAGCACCATTACGAGCATGAGCAATTTATTTATGAACAGTCGCTAAGCTCCCCTAAATATCCTATAGTTCTATGCTTCAGTGTCCGGTTTCTCGTCACTAGTACCGTAAACGATACTGTAGTCCACTCCTTCTACTCCTTTGGAAAGATCCGGCTCCTCGTAGTATTGTTTCTTACTATCATCAGGAACATCTTCGTTGTTCTCACAATCTAAAGTAAGGGTTTTCGAGGATAGATTGAGTACAAGCATACTCAGCAAGTTCTATGAAAATGTGTTTCATGCTAAATAAATCAACAGGTTGGAACAAGGAAATTTCCAAACATATGCAAGTTTTGTAAAACAGTTTTTGTTCAATGAATCCAAATTTAAATTTCATAAAAACTATGTTCATCAGTCTTCGCGGGTTTATAGAACTTTTGATTAGTTCCTTTCCACGCGGCATTTGCAATTCCTATTCCGGAATAGGGAGTGACATTTCACAATTCTATACACTCTGCAGAGGTGCGCTAATTTGCCCACAAATGTCCTTGGCCCTAATGCCAATATCATACTTTCTTCGGTATGAGGCCAGTTACCAAGTATAGCCAAATTATGCCGAGCACAACCTAACTTCATAATCCACCTATTGCAATTAATCTGGGCCTCGGTCCGAACCAGTCACCCTCTCCGCTAGAAGACATTAACCGTTACTCTGTAGCACAGAGTAGGAACGTTTACCATGGGCTCCCACCCATTGATTTTCCTCGAACGGAAACTCAATTCGGCTATGCCTCCGAGAATATATGAACCATTCTAATCTAAATATTAAGAGTTTAACCATTTCATGAAATACACATATAACCAGGGAAATAATGCAGTTTTTTTATCAACATTTGGGCAAGATGTATGCCGAAGATTTGATCAGACTCTTGGTGTGGCATGATTTTCCCTATACTTCAGTTTTGGACTTATTATCTGCTCTTATGATTTGAGCTTGAGGTCATCAGATTCTTTCACATTTCTTATTTACCTATTGTGCAAGACAAGGTCTAGCATAGCATATTTCGTTGTATGTCCTTGGTTTTCCACTACCTAACGGGGATGTATAGTTGAACAGTCAGCCACATCAATGTATTCGCCGGTCCAAAATAATCTTCTACTGGTATATACGACATGACACTTTAATACTACTCCCTCCGACCCATATACTCTTTGCTAATATAGATATATTTAAACTCATTTTAGTAGTAGATACACCATATTAGTGAAGAGTAATATGGGTCAAAAGGAGTAGCAAACTTAGACAACTCAACTTAAATAAGTATCATTTGTGCTACTTACAAATAAGTGACTCTATGACATATACGTATTGGGTAATGAGTACAAACAAAACAAGGGTAGTGTTACCGCTTATTTCAAACAAACTACTTACATTTCAGAAATTATGATAAGGAACAAGTATATCCTTACAGGTTATTTTAACATCTTTGAGTACAAGAAATTGTGAAGCCGCCTGTTGACATATATCTGGTCAAGTGAGGCCCGAAGGAGATTATTCCAATGGTCTACTAACTAAAAGTGAAATCTGGTTCTCCTATGGTGACATCACACGAGGAAAGAATGCTGCAGCGGCATTAGTGCGGGGTTCAGGGTTTTTATTATGTGGAAGCATTTATTTGGTTTTTTCCTTGATGCTTTGTTTGGGTTGACTTGGCGCATGTTTATAACATGTTTGACTCTTACAAAGTCCCATAAGCCTCTATGATCGTTTGGTTTTTGACTTGTGGTGCCACTTTATGCTTCTTTTAATGATGTTTTGTCGCTATGCATGATTATGGCCGTTATTGCTCTCTTAGTTGGTCGCTCCTAGTCTTTTGCTATCTCTTATTTTGTACTGAGTATGAGCTCTACTCGTGCATCTAACTCCCAAAAACCAAGTTATTCCAATGTGTCCACCATACATACCTATTAGCAATTTGCTATTCCAAGTACATTTGACTTGCTTTTATCTATCTTTCAAATTAAACTCTTTTTGGTGTTATGTGAAAATTAGTCAGTAAAGCTCTCACGAACCTGATGACACACTTTACTTTTCTCGCTTTCAAAATTTTGATATTGTGTCTCTCTTATGTTGACGTTATGCTTGCAAGTTGTAAGTTGGAAATTAGCCCAGCCATACCGTCATGGGGCAAGCATTCAACATTGCATTTTCTCTTATTTCAGTTGATATCGTGATCTTTTGTTTATGGATACTCGCGATATGAAATAAGTTGGGAATCTTGCGGGATCATGGAGTTTGTATATGTGTTAGAGAAACGTCTGGGCCGCTAATCTAAGCCATGCATCATTCATGGTGGAAATTTATAGCATGCCCATAGTGGACATTCGACGACGCATCTCACAATAAAAATCTATACCAATGATAAATAAAAGAGATGTCGAGGTGTTCATAGTCTGTTTGTCCTATCATTTTGATCTGGGCTTGTTCCATGTCATCGGGCAAGGAGGTACCCCGTTGGCGGTTCTCGATAATACGTGTATACTTACAATGACAAGAGCTTGCTTGGGACCCTAAGTCAAGTAGCATGAGGTTTGGGTATTTGTACTTCACGGGACACGAGGTTTTCAACTTATGATTTGTCAAGCATATGCTTCATAATTGTATTCACATTAACTTTAACCATTCAAGATGCCTATGATGGGGGCAATGAGAGCTCAAAGCTAGTAAGTACCATAATTTTTGAAGGTTTATAAAACTTGCAATCCCTGCTTCCCTCTAAGAAGGGCCTTTCTTTTAGTTTTATGTTGAGTCTCCACTGTCTACCTTTATGCACCGTCTAAGAGAGCATAGTTGCCATTCTGAGTTTAATGTGCATAGTTGCTACCGGTTGATGGCACCAGAAAATAAGCTGATGGCGTGTGGTTGACGTGGGAGCAGACGGTCCTTGTGCGTGGTGAATAACCAGCCCGTTGGGAACCCCAAGAGGAAGGTATGATGAGTATAGCAGCTAGTTTTCCCTCAGTTAAGAAACCAAGGTTTAATATCGATCGGGAGAGGAGAGACAATGACGACTGAAGGTGATGCAGACTGGCTTAGTAACACTCCAACAAGGGCGCCGTTAACGATACTTGTTGACTCGTCTTCGGCCAGTAGCAACACGGAACCTGCACACACACAAACAAATACTTTGTTCCCAACTTGCGATGAGGTTGTCAATCTCACCGGTTTGCTTGAAACAAAGGTTATGAGCGTATCGAGTGGAAAACAATATAGTATGCGAGTAAAGTAAACAATGCGAGTAAAGTAAACAGTGCGAGTAAAGTAAACAGGTGATAGCAATATGATGGAAATAGGACCGGGGTCCACAGTTCACTAGTGGTGTCTCTCCATAGATAAAATAACACATGCTGGGTAAACAAATTACAGTTGGGCAATTGATAGAAAAGAGATAACGTGATATGTCAAGAAGATCACTATGAGATTTACTCTGGGCATTACAACAAAATACATAGACCGCCATCCAACTGCATCTATGACTAATAATCCACTCCCGGGGATATCAATCCGAACACCCTAGAAGTATTAAGTTGCGAACAACAGATAATTCCATTAAGCAAAGTGTGTAATGTAAACAAAGCATATGCCCTTGAGCATATGAATGTTGTTTTCTCCCTAGTAGCAACAGCACATCTACCACCTTAGAGGTTTCTGTCACTCCCCCAGGTGAAATAGAGGCATGAACCCACTATCGAGCATAAATACCCCCTCTTGGAGTCACTAGCAACTACTCAGCCAAGATAGGTACTAACAACGGAGAGAATGCAAGATCATAAAAAACATAGAGATAACAAAAGATATAATTCAGTACAGCAACTTAATCATAAACACCAATATTCATCAGATCCCAATAAACCAAACATGTAGAATTACATAACGGTGAACTCAATCATGTCGGGCAGCTCATGAGATCTAAACATGAAGCACATGGTGGAGAAGACAACCATCTAGCTACTGTTATGGACCCATAGTCCAAGGTAGACTACTCACTCATTGCTCCGGAGGCAAGCATGGCGATGAAGAAGATCTTTGGTGGCGATTCCCCTCTCCGGCAGGGTGCCGAGAAGAGCTTCTGGACCCTCCCGATCTTCGGGTCGACGGCGGCGGCGGATCGCGATGTGTTCTGGAAAACTGATCGGGCACTTAGGTTTTTTCCGTCGGGAGGTCTTTATAGGCGAAGGGGCGATGTCAGAGGAGGAGCCAGGCGCCCTCACGCGGGCCTGGCGTGGCCAGGGGGCTGGCCGCGCCGCCCCTGCGTGTGGGGCCCTGGTGGCCCCCCTCCTACTCCTCTTCGGATCTCTGGAAGCTTCCGGGTAAAATAAGACTTCAGGATGTGGTTTCGTCCAATTCCGAGAATATTTCCTGTGTATCACTCTGAAACACAAAAACAACAGAAAACAGGGAACTGGCACTGTGGCAACTCGTTAATAGGTTAGTTCCGGAAAATGCATAAAAGTGCCACTAAGTGTAACGAAACAATAGGCAAATGGTGTAAAAACAAGCATGGAGCATCAAAAATTATAGATACGTTTGAGACGTATCAAGCATCCCCAAGCTTAACTCCTGCTCGTCCTCGAGTAGGTAAGTGATAACAAAAGAATAATTTTTGAGGTGACATGCACCTACACAATCTTGATCATATATGTAAGCATTTGTGAGCTGGGATCATAAGAACTTAAAACATGGGCATGAAGATATAATCATGACAATAAGGACTTAGCAACCATATTGTAAACATGCAAATGAACACAAAAAAAAGAACATGAAAATGAAACAATGAAAGTCAAACGTGTGTTCAAATCATAAGGAAAAACATACAAATGGTTTTCAGCTTGTCCTTCAAAGAGAGCAAAACATAAATGCATAGGACACCTTCAAGTTTAAGAGGGCGACTAGATACAAATAATTTAAGAACAAGTGAAACCAACAATATGAATCAATCAATGAACTTTGGGACAATGCATATCACACTAAGAATGACAACTATGCTCTTTTAATGGTGCATAAAGAAAGAAGGTGGTGACTCAACATAAAAGTAAAAGAAAGGCCCTTCGCAGAGGGAAGCAGTGATTGCAAGTTTTATAACCTTTAAAAATTATGGTACTTATCGGCTTTGAGCTCTCATTGCCCCCATCATAAGCATCTTGAATGGTTAAAGTTAATGCGAGAACAATTATGATGCATATGCTTGACAAATCATAAGTTGAAGACCTCGTGCCCCATGAATACGAGTACCCAAACCTCATGCTACTTTACTTAGAGTCCCAAGCAAGGCTCTTGTCATTGTAAGTATATGCATATCATTGAGAACCGCCAATGGGGTACCTCCGTGCCCGATGACATGGAATAAGCCCACACCAAAATGACAGGTCAAGCAGACAATGAACACCTCGACATCTCTTTTATTTGACTTTTATTTAGCTTTTTATTGTGAGATGCGTCGTCGAATGCTCACCATGGGTATGCTGCAAATTTCCACCATGAATTATGCATGGCTTAGATTGGCGGCCCGGCGTTTCCCTAACACATATACAAACTCCATGATCCCCACAAGATTCCCAATTCATTTCACACCGCGGGCATCCATAGACAAAAGATCATGATATCAACTCAAATAAGAAGTGCAATGTTGAAAGCTTGCCCCATGACAGCATGGATGGGCTAGAATCCAACTTACAACATGCAAGCATAACAACTCAACATAAGAGACCACAATGTCAAATTTTTAAGAACAGGAAAAAGTAAAGTGTGCCTTCCGGTTCGTGAGAGCTTTACTGACCGAATTTCGCATAACACTGGTAAGAGTTTAATTTGAAGAGAAAATAAAAGCAAGTCAAATTTACTTGGAATAGCAAATTGCTAGTAGGTATGTATGGTGGACACTTTGGAAAACTTTGGCTTTTACACTACAAGAAAAATAGGCTGTAGAGACATTATTTCTGGTAGCTAGAGACATTATTATTGTCTCTACAGTAGAGTAGAGGCACTTGGTGAGGTGTCACATAAGTGCCACTACATGCAGTGTCCCTAGGCCTAAAAGACATTTTCATAATGTCTCTATATATTATAGGACATTTCATAGAGGCACTTTATATTGTGTATACATCTGTAAGACATTAATAAAGACATTCATTATGTCACTATTCATATAGAAAAATAATTTATAAAAATGTTGGTCGCAATCCTTGAACTCAAGACCTTCAAGTAAAGGTCATACTAACCCAACCACTTAGCCTTACACAACATCTTGTTAATACACATTAGAAAATTCTTATTAGACTGTATTAGATGCCTAAAAATGCCTCTACAGAATGTAAATAGTATCTCAAACCGTGTCTCTAACTATGATGTAAGGTCACTTTATGAAGTGTCCTAAAAAATGCCTCTACATGATTTATTTTGGCACTTATCTAGTGTCTCATACAATGCCTTTTAACACTCATTTGATAATTATGAGATAAATGTCTCTACTCGTGTCTCTACATTTAAGACACTCTACCTTGTGTCTATAAAAAGTGTCCCTACTTCAATGGAAGTGTCTCTACATAATTATTTGACAATTTTATAGAGGCAAATCATAAGTGTCTCTAGAGAAGTGCCTCTACAAGCAGTTTTTGTTGTAGTGTTAGGAGTTGGATGCACGAGTAGAGCTCATACTCAGTACAAGGCGAGGGCTAGCAAAAGACTGGGAGCGACCAACTAAGAGAGCAATAATGGCCATAATCATGCAAAGCGACAAAGCGACATTAAAAGAAGCATAAGATGGCATCAAAAGTCAAAAACTAAATGATCATGAAGGCTATTGGCGACTTTGTAAGAGTCTAACATGTGTGAGCATGCGCCAAGTCAACCCAAATAAAGCATCAAGGAGAAAACCAAAATAATGCTTCCATACAATAAAAACAACGCATGATTTTTTCAAAGGCTCATTAAGCAATCTCAGTTATTTGAGACAAGTCATGCTACAGCAAAACCACTAAGCATACTATCAAAAAGACATCAAGCATGACATGAAAAAGCCTAAGCTGCAGTCTACACAAGCTCCTTCTTGTACCACTATTTTGCACAAAGTTTTTTCTCTTTTCCAACACCATTTGAAATTTTTATAAACACCTCTTTTGATGAAAACCAATAAAGATCAGAGGCAAAAATACACCTTGATGAAAAGATATGACAAGGTCTGAACACGAATCAAGGCGAAAATGAAAACCAAAAGCAGTAGCAGAAAAAGAAGAACACACGATAAACGATAAGAGTGAAAAACTGAGTGTTCTTGGCAAATGAAAATGAGTACATCTCCTCCAAAAGAAATTTGTTGGGGTCCAACTATTTATTGCAGCAAACAAACTAACTAAACCAACTAAGAAAACTAAAACAACTGACGCTCCAAGAAAAACACATAGTGCATGAAGCAATAAAAATATAGTGTTTTGAAAGGTGACCTGATTTTTGCCGATGAAGAAGGGGTGCCTAGGGGCATCCCCAAGCTTTGACGCTTGTACTTCTTGGATATTTCTTGGGGTGATGCATGGGCATCCCCAAGCTTGAGCTTTTGTCCATTCTTCAACTCATCTCATCATTCTCCAATCCCTACACTTGAAAACTTCCTTCATACAAAACTAAACACAATTCTATTAGCAACATTAGTGTAAGCATAATATATAATCAACCCTCTTTTTGCTTCAGGTTTCAACTCAAAACCACCACATATATAGTAAATACTACTGTAGCAACCTCCCCAAAAGTTCCGTGATCAAAAGAACTCAAAAGAAAGCGATAAAGTGGCAAACACAAATATTGGCAGAAATCTGTTAAAACTGAACAGCTGACAAAGGTCGAATTTTTGAGAGATTTTCTGTTGCTCAAATCAAAAAGTGTTAAACTAACAAAAGTTTGGATATAACCTGGGGCATATGCACAAGAAATCGCAGGTCCAAAAGATAAACAGAGAATTTTCACGAATTTTTATGGTGCAGCACCAAAAACAGTTTCAGGACAGCAACATCCCCAAATCTTTACCTCACTCAAATTAGAGGCTTCTCTTGGCACAAAAACGAAATAAACAAGATAAGGAGTGGTCATTACAGTAGTAATGACTTCCAAGACTCAAATAAAAGAAAAAGTACTGAAAAGAAAACATTGGGTTATCTCCCAAGAGTGCTTTTCTTTAACGCCTTTGAGCTAGGCGCAGAAAATTGCGAATCAAGTAATATCAAGTGATGAAGTGCTAGGATCAGCACGTGCCTTACGTCTCCCTTTCTTACCTTTGTTCTTGACTCTAGGGAAGACATGGTTATTGCAAGGTGGAGAGGTAATTGTTATATTGCCTTTTCCCACATCGATGACGGCGCCCAGGAGCTTCAGAATGGATCTTCCAAGTGTGATTTGTCCTTTTCCTACACATTCAATAACAAGATAATCAGTAGATATCATTCTTCCTAGGACTTTTGTAAAAACTCCTTCAGCTATTCCAAGGGGAAATATAGTGGCATTATTAGTAAGAGAAATTCCTTCTCCTCCCTCAGAAAGCTTCCAAAGGCTCAAAGATTCATAAACATCCTTTGGCATGAGACAAAATTCAGACATAATATCACAACGAGCATGAAAAGTTTCACCACTAATGGTGATTTTTATCGTAGGGTACCAACTCGAAGGTTCAGAATTTGTTGGCACATAATCAAAATGTCAGCGCAAAGTATTGTAGCAAGAATTCAAACTAGCAGTGTGAGTCTCAAGAGTATTAAGTCTATTAAAAATGCTCACAAGAGAGGAATCAAAATAGGTTGGCATGCTATAAATTGTAATCAACTTTTTTATAATATTGAAGGCTTGATCTCCATCACAATGAAGGAAATCTCCTTCTGCAGTAGCATCCAAAGCATATCTATAACGAAGAGAAAGTCGAAAGTAAAAGCTACTAAGAAGCAAACTCAAAGTCATTTTAGGTTCAGTTTTTCCATGCCAATCATAAATTCTAGACCAAGCTTCTTTAAAGCTTTCCTCATCTTTCTGCTTAAAAGTAAAAATCATGTCCTCGGGCGACATAGTAGTAGCAACTGAACTAGACATAATAAACTAAAAGTAAAGAAATAGCAACTACAAAGGATTCTAATTTTTTTGGGTTTTTGATATAAAGCAATGCAGGTAAAATAAAATAAAGTAAAGTAAAACAATAAAACAAAGTAAAGAATGTGTGTGCGAAAAACTCCCCTCGCAGAAGTCTTCTCTTCCTCCCCGGCAACGGCGCCAGAAAATTGGCTGCTACCGGTTGATGGCGCCAGAAAATAAGCTGATGGCGTGTGGTTGACGTTGGAGCAGATGGTCCTTGTGCGTGGTGAATAACCAGCCCGTTGGGAATCCCAAGAGGAAGGTATGATGAGTATAGCAGCTAGTTTTCCCTCAGTTAAGAAACCAAGGTTTAATGTCGATCAGGAGAGGAGAGACAATGATGACTGAAGGTGATGCAGACTGGCTTAGTAACACTCCAACAAGGGCGCCGTTAACGATACTTGTTGACTTGTCTTCGGCCAGTAGCAACGCGGAACCTGCACACACACAAATAAATACTTTGTTCCCAACTTGCGATGAGGTTGTCAATCTCACCGGTTTGCTTGAAACAAAGGTTATGAGCGTATTGAGTGGAAAACAATATAGTATGCGAGTAAAGTAAACAATGCGAGTAAAGTAAACAGTGCGAGTAAAGTAAACAGGTGATAGCAATATGATGGAAATTGGACCGGGGTCCACAGTTCACTAGTGGTGTCTCTCCATAGATAAAATAACACATGCTGGGTAAACAAATTACAGTTGGGCAATTGATAGAATAGAGATAACGTGATATGTCAAGAAGATCACTATGAGATTTACTCTGTGCATTATAACAAAATACATAGACCGCCATCCAACTGCATCTATGACTAATAATCCACTCCCGGGGATATCAATCCGAACACCCTAGAAGTATTAAGTTGCGAACAACAGATAATTGCATTAAGCAAAGTGTGTAATGTAAACAAAGCATATGCCCTTGAGCATATCAATGTTGTTTTCTCCCTAGTAGCAACAGCACATGTACCACCTTACAGGCTTCTGTCACTCCCCCAGGTGAAATAGAGGCATGAACCCACTATCGAGCATAAATACCCCCTCTTGGAGTCACTAGCAACTACTCGGCCAAGATAGCTACTAACAACGGAGAGCATGCAAGATCATAAACAACATAGAGATAACAAAAGATATAATTCAGTACAGCAACTTAATCATAAACACCAATATTCATCGGATCCCAACAAACCAAACATGTAGAATTACATAACGGTGATCTCAATCATGTAGGGCAGCTCATGAGATCTAAACATGAAGCACATGGTGTAGAAGACAACCATCTAGCTACTGCTATGGACCCATAGTCCAAGGTAGACTACTCACTCATCGCTCCGGAGGCAAGCATGGCGATAAAGAAGACCTCCGGTGGCGATTCCCCTCTCCGGCAGGGTGCCGGGAAGAGCTTCTGGACCCTCCCGATCTTCGGGTCGACGGCGGCGGCGGATCGCGATGTGTTCTGGAAAACTGATCGGGCACTTAGGTTTTTTCCGTCGGGGGGTCTTTATAGGCGAAGGTGCGATGTCAGAGGAGGAGCCAGGTGCCCTCACGCGGGCCCGGCGCGGCCAGGGGGCTGGCTGCGCCGCCCCTGCGTGTGGGGCCTTGGTGGCCCCCCTCCTACTCCTCTTCGGATCTCTGGAAGCTTCCGGGTAAAATAAGACTTCAGGATGTGGTTTCGTCCAATTCCGAGAATATTTCCTGTGTATCACTCTGAAACACAAAAATAGCAGAAAATAGGGAACTAGCACTGTGGCAACTTGTTAATAGGTTAGTTCCGGAAAATGCATAAAAGTGCCACTAAGTGTAACGAAACAATAGGCAAATGGTGTAAAAACAAGCATGGAGCATCAAAAATTATAGATACGTTTGAGACGTATCAATAGTCCCAAAGTTTATCATTGATTGATTCATGATTATGGTTTCACTTGTTCTTAAATTATTTGTATCTAGTCACCCTCTTAAACTTGAAGGTGTCCTATGCATTTATGTTTTGCTATTCCATGAAGGACAAGCTGAAAACCACTTTTATATGTTTTTTCATATGATTTGAACACACTTGACTTTCATTGTTTCATTGTTCATGATCTTTCGTTTGTGTTTCTTTTCATGTTATAACATGGTTGCTAAGTTTTATTGTCAAGATTATGTCTCTTTTGCCCATGTTTTAAATTCTTTGATCCCAGCACTCAATGCTTTACATCGTTGATCAAGATTGTGATGGTGCATGTCACCTCAAAAATTATTCTTTTGTTATCACTTACCTACTCGAGGACGAGCAGGAGTTAAGCTTGGGGATGCTTGATCCGTCTCAAACGTATCTATAATTTTTTATGCTCCATGCTTGTTTACACACCATTTGCTTTGTGTTTTGTTACACTTCGTGGTGTTTTTATGTGATGTCCGGAACTAACCTATTGACAAGATGCCACAGTGTTAGTTCCCTGTTTTCTACTGTTTTTGTGTTTTAGAAAAGCTACACAGGAAATATTCTCGGAATTGGTGCCAGTGCCAGTTCCCTATTTTCTACTGATACTGGTGCAACTACTTCATTCATTTCTCAAGAGTTTGTTGACCTTTATGGGATTCCTTGCAATAAGTTAGAATATCCCATCACTGTTTTATCTACGGGGGAACGATTCTAGTCACACACCTCAAGCAAGAGCAGGTTATTATGATCCACGATTGCGTTTATCTTGCCGATCTCTTGCTCATCCCTATGAAGGATATGGTTGTAATCCTTGGAATGGATTTGTTAGAGGAGAATGGAGCTCAGATTGATTGCAGAGAGAAAACTGTGTCACTCAGAAGTCCAGGAGGAGGCAGGATAGTATATCAAGGAGACCGTCATGCAAATATCGAGGTTCAATTGCAACTTAACACTCTGAAGGAAGCAAAACTTGAAGATATTCTAGTGGTTAATGAATTTCAAGATGTGTTTCCACAAGAATTACCAGGGATGCCACCTGATAGAGAGATTGAGTTCACCATTAATTTGATTCCAGGAACGGCACCCATAGCTCAGGCACCATACAAGATGGGACCCAAGGACTTAGTGGAATTGAAAGAGCAACTGGATGAGTTAGAACAGAAAGGAATCATTCAAGAAAGTATTTCACCATGGGGAACACCAGTGATATTTGTAGATAAGAGGGATGGAGGACGCAGAATGTGCGGAGACTACAGAAACCTCAACACTGTTACTATCAAGAACAAATATCCTTTGCCAAGATTCCAGGATTTATTTGATCAAGTCAGGGGATGAAAGAGCATGTGCCCCCATGTGTGGTTTTGGTAATTAATGACAATCCCTATGGACTAATGTTTGCATTGAGTTATATTTGTAGGACTTATCCGTAGACAACGCTTGATCCATATGTTGGGTTCAAGGTTGTAAGAAGTTGAATATAAAGAAGATTATGTGATGATCAAGGTGTTATTCAAGGAGTGATCCGAAGATTGGTCCTAAAGGAGTTGAGCCTATATAGAGTGTGTCTTGAGGAATAAGATGGAGTGAGCTCTCATGTGCATTCTCAAGACATCATCAATGTTGATCAAGTCGAAGCGCAAGTTCAAGATAGGCTTCCAGAAGATATCATTTGCTTGAAGCTCGGTGTCCATTTGGTGGTAATGGACATGTGAAGATATTTCTCTAGTGTCTCTCCCATAGTGATGTATGGGGGAGCAATCCGCAAGACTTCACCGAGCAAGCGCAATCAAGAAAGGTTGTCCAAATTGAGAAGATCAAGATCGTCACCATCTAGCTCAAGTGGAATGCTCAAGGCAAAGGTATGTTCTTGATAGGGTTTCTTTCTTACCGGTCTCATAGTGTGGGAGACCAGGTTTAGGATCGATAGTCGTACTATTAAGAGGGGCTCTCGAGTGAGTAACTTATTCGTATCGTTCGGAGAGAGCTCAAACCTTTGCATACTTGGCATTATCTTTCTTGGTTCTTATTTGGATTTTATCCATGTGAGTTTCTAGAGCTTGTGGTTATTTCCATGGCAAGCTCCAACTCATCAAAAACGGATTTCGTATGGAACTCTTATTGCGTTTTTTGGTGTTTGGAGAATTTACCGGTTCCTCATATAGAGACGCTTTCCAACAAAATTGGTTTCATCTCATTTGGAGTTTCCTTGCAAAAGTTATTTGGTTTTTGGGCTGTCCATTTCGGCCCCTGGTCCGGCCAGGCCGGGCTCTAGGCCGGACCGTCCGGCGGCGGACCGGACCGTTCTGGCGGTCCAGCCGAACTGGTGTTCTGGCAGCCTTTTTGGCCCAGCGCCGGATCCGCCCGGCGGGCCGCCGGACATCCGGCGAAGCGTCCGGTCCCGACGGACTTTTCGCCGGACCGTCCGGCCCCGAGGCCGGCGCCGCCGGACTTACGACCGAACTGGCCGGTGGGCTGCTTCCAACGGCCATATTTTTCCCCACCTATAAATACCCTTCTTCCTCCTTGAACCAACCAACATTTTTTGGGCTTCTCTCTCCTCCATTGTTGACCTTCAAAGCTTGCCCTCCCTCCTCCATTCCCTCCATGTTTCTTGCATCTTTTTAAGGGAAAAGAGAGAGGAGATCTAGATCTACATTTCCACCAATCACTTTCTCCTCTAAGTGAGGGGAACCTATTGGATCTAGATCTTGGAGTTCTTTGTGGATTTCCTCCTTGTTCTTCCTCTCATATCCCTCCATAGCATTTGTCGCTTTGGTAGGATTTGGGAGTGAGGGATTTGAGCACTTTGTGTGTTCTTGCCATTGCATTTGGTGCATCGGTTTGAGTTCTCCTCGGAGATTCGGTGGTGAAAGCAAGAAGCTTATTTCCTCTTGGGTTCTTGGAACCCTAGACGGCTCAGTGGATTTCTTGGGGACCTCCAATTAAGTTGTGGAGATCTTCCCAAGCTTTGTGATGCCTCCGTGGCGATTATTGGGAGCCTCCAATTGAGTTGTGGAGTGTGCCCCAATCTCAGTGGCTTTGTGGATTTGGGAGCCTCCAATTAAGTTATGGAGTAGCCCCAAGCTTTGTGCGGGTTCGGTGACCACCCTCAAGGGTCCCATAGTGGATCGGGTCTTCCATCTTGGTGGGAGGGCTCGAGGAGATTACGGTGAGCCTCCGTGGCGTTTGGGGAGCCTTGTACCTCCACACCGCTCCAACGGAGATTAGCACCCGCAAGGGTGTGAACTTCGGGATACATCGTTGTCTCCGCGTGCCTCGGTTATTTCTATACCCGAGCTCCTTTACTTATGCAATTTACTTTGTGATAGCCTTCGTGCTTGAAGTTATATATATCTTGCTATCACATAGTTGCTTATCTTGTTTAGCATAAGTTGTTGGTGCACATAGGTGAACCTAGTTTATTTAGGTTTTGTATGCTTGGCAAATTAAACGTTAGTTTTATTCCGCATTTGTCAAGCCGCTCGTAAAAGTTTTAAATCACCTATTCACCCCCCCCCCCTCTAGGCGACATCCGTGTCCTTTCAATTGGTATAAGAGCAAGGTCTCTCATTTTAGGCTTCACCGCCTTGAGAGCAAAGATGTCGGCTAGGGGATTAGTGCACAATTCCACCTTTATATTTGATGGCACTAATTATGATATATGGGAAATTTGCATACTTAATCATTTTCGTGATATGGACCCAAATATAGAGAGAATTTTAGATATGGGTTTCTCTCCTCCTAAGGATTCCCAAAGTCTATCTTTAGAGGAGAAGAGAAACTCTTATCTTAATTCTCGAGCTTCTAATGTGCTTGTTGATTTTGTGAGCAATGTAGTTATCCTTGCAATCATGCCTTTCCGTAACGCTCATGAGTTTTGGACAAAGATTCAAGAAAAATATGATGTGCCCAACACAATTGAGGATGATTGTATTCCCTCCACTTTCGGCCGTGATGAACTCTCATCCACTTTACCAATGTGTGGCAAGACACAAGGTAATGTTATGGTGAGTGGTGATGAATATTGCAATGTTGATAGTAAGCTTACTTGTGATGACCATTTATATATATCTCATTGCAATGCCTCATCTTTGGACTTAAACACCTCTAGCACCATAAATGCTTTACATGCTTGTGTTGATAGTCCTTGCATATCATGTGCAAGTTGCATGAATAAATCTCATGATGATATGCTTGATTTGTCTTATTTCCATGATACAAATATATCTACTTCCTCTAGTTGTTGTGTGTCTAACAATGTAGAGGAAAACAAATATTCCATGGGCCAAGACAAGATTCTAATTAGAGCTTCAAGTGATTCTTCTTCATCATCTCTTGGTTCCCACATGTGCCTTATGGCTAGGTCTTCAAAGGTAACTCCTACTTTGGAATCCAATATATCTAGTGATGATGATGAGGATAATGAAGAAGAGGATGATGATTTTGCCTCTTTATTTGAGAAGAGTGAAATGTTTTTTCATGCTATTCATAAGAATAAAATTGCTTACTCTTACTTCTATAAGATTTTGGCTATTGCCACCGAGAGCAATAAAATTATTAAGGAGCATGAGAATACCATTTTTAAAGTGCAAGGTCATGCCCGTGATTACGCGGATGAGATCACGAATCTAAAAGAAGCTCTAGAAGAAGAACAAACCACCAAGGAATCTCTTGAGGAGACCTTTACTTTAGAGTTATCTAAAATAAAGAAATCCTATGATAGAACTCTTGTGGTGGCAAACGAATTTGAAACTAAATATGAAGAGCTTGTAGTTACTTATGCTAAACTCCTTGAGAATGTTGTGCTTCTTAAAAATGACTCTAGGGTCATTTTGTGCGAGCCCATCATTCTCACCGAGTCGCATGAGCAACTTAAGGCTTCAAATTCAAATGAGCTTACTAAATTTCCTTCTCCGCTTTCCGTTAGTGATGATGCTTGTGCTACTAACTCTACTTCTTGTGAAGCATCCATCTTGAAGGAGAATGTTGAGCTAAGGGCTCAACTTGACTTGCTAACTAGCAATTATGGGAAATTGGAAGAAAATCATGGAAAGCTCTCAAGCTCCCATGAGGATCTTCTAGCTTCCCATGATAGGCTAAAATTAGCTCATGAGGCTATTATGTCAAAGGTAACATCTAGTGAGCCTCATGTGGACTCTTGCACTACTTCTCAAAATGCCATATTGCCTTGTGCTAGTCCTAGTAATTCATCCACTCATAATATTACTACATCTTGTGATGAAGTACTTTCCTTGCCTTATTTCTCTAACAATGAAGCTTCTACTTCCTCTAGTACTTGTGTTGTTACTAACCATGTAGAGGAAATCAACGAGCTCAAGGCCCAAGTCACTTCATTGAAGAAAGACTTGGTAAAGAGTCATGAAGGGAAATCCAAACTCGACAATATGTTGAGTGTGCAAAAATTTCCCAATGACAAGAGTGGACTTGGGTTTATCTCAAACAACAAGAAGAAGTCCAAGATTGACAAGAAGGAAAAGGGCCAAGGACAAGTCAAAGATCCGGCCAAGATTGTTTGCTTCAAGTGCAAGATTGAAGGGCACCATGTTAGATCTTGCCCTTTGAAGAAGAAGGCACTAGTTGAGAAGCAACAAGGGAAGCAACCTCAAGTTCAAGGCCATGCTCAACCTCGAGTTGAAGAAAGGTCACTTCCCAAGAAGAATCAAGCTAATGCTCCCATTGCGGAGAAATCAAGTGAGAAGAAGGTGAAGAAAAGAACATGCTACATATGTCGTGAAAAGGGTCATCTATCTTCTTCATGCACTATGGGTAACTCATCCAACCCTATCATAACTGATGATGCTTATTCCCTTTGTAAAGATAAGGTTGGCAATGTGTTTGCCAAATTTATTGGCACTCAATGTGGTGTCAAGAAAAGAACCATTTGGGTGGCCAAGCCTATTGTGACTAACCTCTTAGGACCCAAATTGGTTGGGGACCAACACACCAAAACTTGATCAATAGGTGTTTATTGGAGGGCATTGGAGACTTGGCTATATCATGAAGAATTAAGGGATCTTTATCAATATATTGTCTCAAGTCAAGTCAATTGGATTATCTTGTTTATATCATATATCTAATGTTCCTCTTTGTGGTAACATGTACTCAACTTATCTACATTGAAAGTTACTCACCCCTTTTGCATGTGTTGGTTGTGTTTCATTACATGTGTTGGTATATGTTGTGCTACCTACTTGTTTTATTTTCATTAATCAAGTATGTACTTGTGGGTTTGCACACCATGTATGTGTGTTTGTGTTTGAGCCTATTGCATCTTATTTTATATTATTTGGCTCTTTTGAGAGACTAATGGACTATCCCATTTTGGGGGAGTGATATGCTTTGGCACTTCACAATCCTAAATATGTGCGCACATGAGGAATACCACTTAGTGTCGATATTTGAATTTATCTAGTCTCTATGTGGTATGTCATGTTCATGAAAAATTCAAATTCTATAATGTCCATTAATCTTCATATTGAATTTTATTTGCCTCTTGTGAAAATAAATGCTTTATCACATTATGGGGGAGTAATATGCTTTGTGCATACTACAAACCAATAAAATATATATATTTGAGGTTGTGTCACATAGTGTTGATATTATAAATTATCTTTATTCTATGTGACATGTTTGCTCAAACAAGTTTCAATTTGCCAAATTGTTTTGTTGCTCTTGTTTTGGATCTTGTTTGTGAGATTCATTCTTGGTAGGGTTCTCCTAAAACGTGGAATTCTACATCAAAGTTGGAAAACCATTTGCTTCAAGTTATCCTAATCATTGCTTTGCGTGATTGTTTAACTATTTGAGTCTATCAAGAATATCTTCTTTAGCATGGTGTTTAATTCTTATCCTTTTCATATGCTTCTTGTTGTGAAGATGATCTTGGATTTATGTGTAAAATACCACTGGGAAATTAATAACTCCAAACACCTCTTGTCCTTGAACAATTGGTACTTTATCTTGTGGCATATATATATATTGATCATCTTTACATTGGCTATTGCTTTTAATTACCTTATCTCTTGCCAAGAAATATATTTGTTTTATTTCCCATTGTCTTCCTTGACCCTTGTGAGTCCATTTCATTTTGTTGAACTTGTGTTGTGTTATTCTTAATGTAGGTAGAGATGATGATCCCATTTGTGTGCATTTTGTATTCAAATGCAAAATCATAAATAATGCACTAATCTTGGGGGAGTTCTCCTATATTTTCTATAACATACTCTTGCGGCTTATTTCAATTGGTATTGGTTATTGTTGGAAGACAAATCTTTTTGCTTTTGGTACTTAGTGTGCCATCATAAAAGAGTGGAGAGTTTAGTTTGTTTGATTGGAACCTTGCTCTCTTTGGGAGAATGGCTATCTCTTTTCTTGATTTTGCTCTTTTTCTTAAATGAGATAAGTCTTTGGGCATGTGTCTTTTAGTTATTATTTATGCTCATTGGTATTTGCTTTGTTCACTTGGTGGACTTTGGAGTCAATCTTGTGTTGAATTGATTCTTTGATATAATTTGGACAACTTTTGGGTTTTTCACACCTTCGTGTGACTCTTTGGTCTTCTTGGTGTTTCGTCCAAATTGTATCTCCCTTTGGCTCTTAGAAGTTTTTAGCATGCATAATTACTTACTACATATTATATGGCATGCTTTGCTTTCTTTGATCCAATATATAGGGTAAACTCCAATAAATCCTAATTCGGCTAAAATGTGCATGAAATTCAAGTTCATATCTATATGCACATATTTTTGTGGAGCTTGTCCTATATATTGTAGTGTCTGTAACTACTTCGGACCCAATGAGTCTGGGGACCATTTTGTACTTGAATATGTTTTAGGTACATGGGAGATAGGTTGGTGCTTGTCTCAATAATAAGGATGAAGCGGTGACTAGTTGATAATTTGTGGAAAGCTATGATTATTGAAGAACTCCTATCTACTACATCCTTCCAATGATATCTCGGTAACAAGTATCTTATTCATGCATACTTTTATAGCATCTAACCTTGTGTGGGTCATTTCAAGGCATAAAAATCTTTATTTGCAATAATCTTAATGAAACCTCTTTATTGTAAATGTGAGTAATTTGAGATGAGTGCATATTTTGGGGAACCCTTCCCAAATATGTCTATTTAGCAATTTTATTGCATATCATTTCCTCAAGTTCCTCACATGTGCAATATTGATGAAAGTGCAAATTTAGTTCTTTCTTTTGGTGTTCTTATTCGTGATACTTGTTGCTTTTCTCAAAACATCCCAACTATCTTCTTTCCCTTGTTGATATTTGTGATGTCTTTGACATGTTTGTGGTTGAAGTTCTTCAATATGCAATAAGATAAATTGAGCCTTTGGCCATGCTTTAAAAGCAAAAATCTCATTGGTATATTGCATGAACTTGTTTAGATATCCTGTTCTATTCTTTGTATCTATTTTATGTGTATATGTTTCTTTGTGATAATTATCTTTGTGATGTCGTCTACTTAGAAACTTATATACATGAAAGATGATATCTCCTTAATTGATATCTTATTTTTTTCCTTGTGTGTTGGGATGGAATGCTAAGCAATATCATTCATTGAGGACTATGTGGATGCTCTTTGTGCATCCTTGTACTAGTCTTATAATATGCTGTGTCATTCCTATCACACATTCCTTTGGTTGAGCCATTTAATATGTCGGTTCCTTACTTGTTGCTCAACCATTTCTTTGATACAAGTGTTAAGCATATTGTCTTTTTTATGATCTCTTGCTAATGGTTGCTTTTAAATGGTAGTGAGGGAGTGAGGATTCCATGTTGTGCAAATTGTTTTGAAATACAAAAAGTCTATCTTGTGCATGTACCTTGGGGAGCTTCTTCATTTTATTTAAAGCACCATTTTGCGGTTATCATAGTATTTTGATGTCACTTGGTATCATTTTGTTTTGAATAATATCGAGGTAGTGATGATTCCTTGTTTGTGCACCTTATACTTCAATTCAAATGGAATATGTTGTGCACAAACCTTGGGGAGCTTCTTCATGTTATTTAGAGCATTGTTTTGGTCTTATCATAATATCTTTATTTGATTCGCTTTTGGATCTTTTGATTGCTACCTTCATTTGTTGGAAGTTTTACCATCATGTCATCCTTTTTGTTTGCAATTTTTGATCCTTAATATAGGTTGATTTCCTCCCAAAAAAAATTCCTTGGATTTGTGCATGTGTTTTCACTCTTTTGGGGCCATGCACACCTTGAGGAGGAACTCTCACTATATTGGCCTTCTAAGACTTTCTGCCCATTTTGGCAATGGATGCCAATGGGGGAGAAGTTTCGAGGGTTTGAAGGGAATTGGGCTTCATGCTTTGGTTTTGTTCTTAATCATTTGCCTTCCATGCTTTGCATGGGTGAGTATATATAGTGGAAACTCCACCAACAACATTAGTTGGCAATCTATGCAATGAAATTCAAGTTCATTCACACGTGCATAGATTGTGGGGGAGTTTGCTCTATATATGATGGTTCTACTAGCATCACTTACTTTTGTAGTAATTGATGTTAGTGTAACCATCTTAGTTCTTTAAATTCATTATATAAACCCTCTCAAAGAGATTGTCATCAATTACCAAAATGAGGAAGATTGAAAGACCATGTGCCCCCATGTGTGGTTTTGGTAATTAATGACAATCCCTATGGACTAATGTTTGCATTGAGTTATATTTGTAGGACTTGTCCGTAGACAACGCTTGATCCATATGTTGGGTTCAAGGTTGTAAGAAGTTGAATATAAAGAAGATTATGTGATGATCAAGGTGTTATTCAAGGAGTGATCCAAAGATTGGTCATAAAGGAGTTGAGCCTATATAGAGTGTGTCTTGAGGAATAAGATGGAGTGAGCTCTCATGTGCATTCTCAAGACATCATCAATGTTGATCAAGTCGAAGCGCAAGTTCAAGATAGGCTTCCAGAAGATATCATTTGCTTGAAGCTCGGTGTCCATTTGGTGGTAATGGACATGTGAAGATATTTCTCTAGTGTCTCTCCCATAGTGATGTATGGGGGAGCAATCCGCAAGACTTCACCGAGCAAGCGCAATCAAGAAAGGTAGTCCAACTTGAGAAGATCAAGATCATCACCATCTAGCTCAAGTGGAATGCTCAAGGCAAAGGTATGTTCTTGACAGGGTTTCTTTCTTACCGGTCTCATAGTGTGGGAGACCGGGTTTAGGATCGATAGCCGTACTATCAAGAGGGGCTCTCGAGTGAGTAACTTACTTGTATCGTTCGGAGAGAGCTCAAACCTTTGCATACTTGGCATTATCTTTCTTGGTTCTTATTTGGATTTTATCCATGTGAGTTTCTAGAGCTTGTGGTTATTTCCATGGCAAGCTCCAGCTCATCAAAAACTAGTGCACCTATACATCTGACAAGTGTATTGGGTGTGTTGGGGACACAAGAGACTTTCTGTATCGTAATTGCAGGGTTGCTTGAGAGGGATAGCTTTGACCTCTTCCTCCGTGAGTTCGATAAACCTTGGGTGATCCACTTAAGGGAAACTTTCTGCTGTTCTACAAACCTCTGCACTTGTAGGCCCAACACTGTCTACAAGGATAGAAGCATGCGTAGACATCACCAAGTTTGTGTCTGAATGCCATACTTGTCAGAGAGTGAAGGCGGAACATCAAAGTCCTGCTGGACTTATGCAACCATTGAATATTCCAGAGTGGAAGTGGGAAGAGATTGGAATGGAATTTATTATAGGGTTACCACTGACACCTAAAAAGAAAGATATGATCTGGGTAATAGTGGACAGATTGACCAAAAGTGCACATTTCTTAGCCGTCAATCAAAAGGATTCCGGAGAAAAACTGGTGAACCTATATGTACGAGAGATCGTAAGCAAAGATGGGGTACCAAAGACAATAGTGTCGGACCGAGGGTCCGTATTCACTTTAGCCTTCTGGAAGCAATTACATGAAGCTTTAGGATCCCAAGTGGACTTTAGTACTGCTTATCATCCACAGATAGGGGGTCAAACTGAAAGGACCAATTAGATTCTGGAGGATATGCTTAGAGCATGTGCCTTGGACTTTGGAGGATCATGGGAAGAGCATCTACCACTGGCAGAATTTTCATATAACAATAGTAACCAAAGTAGCATACAAATGGCACCATTTGAAGCACTCTACAGAAGAAAGTGTCGATCACCTATCTGCTGGTATGAAACTGGAGCCAGTAAGGAGTTTCATCCGGACTATGTCAAGGAGAAACAGCATGTCATTGATATCATCCAAGACCGATTGAAGATTGCTCAAAGTCGTCAGAAAAGTTATGCAGATTTGAAGAGGAGGATATGGGAACCTCAAGTTGAGGACATGGTACATCTAAAGGTTAGTCCCATGAAGGGAGTACATCGCTTTGGAGTCAAGGGAAAACTCAGCCCAAGATACACTGGACCTTTCAAGATTCTAAGTCAAAGTCGAGGAGTAGCCTTTGAACTAGAACTGCCGAAGAAGCTATCTCAAGTCCATAATGTGTTCCATGCTTCTCAACTTCGCAAGTGTATGAAGACACCGGAGGAAACCATACCTTATGAAGAAATTGAACTGCAAGCTGATTTGACCTATGTCGAAGAACCATCAAAAATTCTAGCAGAAAACTAGAAGCAACTCCGTAACAGGGCCATCAAATATTGCAAAGTGCAATGGAAACATCACCCAGAGAGAGAAGCTACTTGGGAAAAAGAAGAGGATCTAAGGACAGCATATCCAGAGTTCTTCAGGAAAACCTTACCCCAAACTTCGGGACAAAGTTTTTGTTAAGGGGGGAAGTCTGTAACATCCCAGCACGTAGGACAATTCCAAGGTAGATTAGAGGGCTTTTGTGCATATCATCTGAAATTATAGGATTTTTTCGCGCTTTTATCACTAAAACCTAAGAGGGATCGAGTCTCTCTTCGAGAGGGAATGGTATACTCTCGGAGTGCGAAAGAATTCGACATGATCTCTTTTGATCATTTGTTTGTGGGGAAGAGATGAATTTGAATAACAAACCTTAACATAAATAGAGAATTCAAATTTAACTTTGAATTATGAAATTCAAATTTGAATTCAAAAGGCACATTTAGAAAGGATAAATATTTGATAAGAAGGAAAACTTGAACTTTATTGATCATCAACACAAGATACAATGTCTTTACAAAATTTTGAGAATAAAATAATAATTACAATAATGGACAGAATAAAAAGGAAAATTACAAAAATACATAAAAGGAGACAAGGAAATTAATTCCTAAAACTAAGAGTCTTCTTTCCTTTCTTCTCTTTCTTTTCTTTTTGTCACCTGCAATAATAACAAGATAGAAACACAGCTAGGAGGGTAATAGCCAAGTGTCAAGTCAAAAAGAATAGACCACTGTTGATAATCATCAGAACATTGAAGCTTACCACCATAGCTCGCAGGGAAAAGATCCTAGGCCAGCCTGGAGCAAGCAAGCTAGTAGAGAGCACACTCACCAAATGCATGCCCTAGGTGTCAAGACACCAGTAAACCAGAGCAAGTATAAATAGCTCACTGTGGATGGATTTGGCCGGCCAAGAACACCAGCCGACCACCACACCACCACAGCAGCACAACACCATAACACCACAGTTTCAAACATCACTGTGAGCAATCACAGCTAGCAACACCATCACAATCCACCCTGCTCATGAGTTGAGCATGAGGGAAGGATTCACCACCACCAGCACACCATCAATAACCAAACTAGCAAAACCACAACCAAGATGGTTACTTAGTTCAACTAGGAACTAGGTCAGGCAGCTAGGAGGAGCAGGCTTGCCACAAGAAGCAGGTTATCAGAAATATCCAGAAGAACAAGCTACTCTCCAGCAGTAGGTTAATACTGAACCAAAGCATGCATAATTGCTGGGAGTAAGCCCACAGGTTTATCTCCCAGGTAGGCAGCACAGAGCACAACCACACACTTGTAGATGAGTCAAGCAAGGTTGCTGACCAGAAAATCATCAAGGCAAGATACCAAACCTAACTACCTTCCACTAGGTTTTCACCTAGGAGGACAAAGAGGTGATGAACTCTCAGACTTGCATAGAAATGCTATGCAAGTTCTTCACAGAGCCTTTATGTGTCTGTTAAATATCTATTCTTATTTTAGAAAAGAGCCTCAGACTTTGCATCATGGGCTAGGCCAATTTCCAAACAAGGCAGTGACTGTTCTTATCAGTTTCAACCTGAACAAGATCATACACATGATCTGAAATCAATGACACAAGACCAATGCCAATAGCAATGTTAATTCACAGTAGCCATCCAACTCTTATTCCAAGAGCTTGGGCACACTGATACGTCTCAAACGTATCTATAATTTTTGATGCTCCATGCTTGTTTTTACACCATTTGCCTATTGTTTCGTTACACTTAGTGGCACTTTTATGCATTTTCCGGAACTAACCTATTAACGAGTGCCACAGTGCCAGTTCCCTATTTTCTGCTATTTTTGTGTTTCACAGTGATACACAGGAAATATTCTCGGAATTGGACAAAACCACATCGTGAAGTCTTATTTTACCCGGAAGCTTCCAGAGATCCGAAGAGGAGTAGGAGGGGGGCAACCAGGGCCCCACACGCAGGGGCGGCGCGGCCAGCCCCTGGCCACGCGGGGCCCGCGTGAGGGAGCCTGGCTCCCCCCCTGACATCGCCCCTTCGCCTATAAAGACCCCCCGACTGAAAAAACCTAAGTACCCGATCAGTTTTCCAGAACACATCGCGATCCGCCACCGCCGTCGACCCGAAGATTGGGAGGGTCTAGAAGCTCTTCCCGGCACCCTGCCGGAGAGGGGAATCGCCACCGGAGGTCTTCTTCATCGCCATGCTTGCCTCCGGAGCGATGAGTGAGTAGTCTACCTTGGACTATGGGTCCATAGCAGTAGCTAGATGGTTGTCTTCTCCACCATGTGCTTCATGTTTAGATCTCATGAGCTGCCCTACATGATTGAGATCACCGTTTTATAATTCTACATGTTTGGTTTGTTGGGATCCGATGAATATTGGTGTTTATGATTAAGTTGCTGTACTGAATATTATCTTTTGTTATCTCTATGTTGTTTATGATCTTGCATGCTCTCCGTTGTTAGTAACTATCTTGGCCGAGTAGTTGCTAGTGACTCCAAGAGGGGGTATTTATGCTCGATAGTGGGTTCATGCCTCTATTTCACCTGGGGGAGTGACAGAAACCTCTAATGTGGTAGATGTGCTGTTGCTACTAGGGAGAAAACAACATTCATATGCTCAAGGGCATATGCTTTGTTTACATTACACACTTTGCTTAATGCAATTATCTGTTGTTCACAACTTAATACTTCTAGGGTGTTCGGATTGATATCCTCGGGAGTGTATTATTAGTCATAGATGCAGTTGGATGGCGGTCTATGTATTTGGTTGTAATGCCCAGAGTAAATCTCATAGTGATCTTCTTGACATATCACGTTTATCTTTATTCTATCAATTGCCCAACTGTAATTTGTTTACCCAGCATGTGTTATTTTATCTATGGAGAGACACCACTAGTGAACTGTGGACCCCGATCCTATTTACATCATATTGCTATCACCTGTTTACTTTACTCGCATACTATATTGTTTTCCACTCGATACGCTCATAACCTTTGTTTCAAGCAAACCGGTGAGATTGACAACCTCATCGCAAGTTGGGGACAAAGTATTTGTTTGTGTGTGTGCAGGTTCCGCGTTGCTGCTGGCCGAAGACGAGTCAACAAGTATCGTTAACGGCGCCCTTGTTGGAGTGTTACTAAGCCAGTCCGCATCACCTTCAGTCGTCATTGTCTCTCCTCTCCTGACCGATATTAAACCTTAGTTTCTTAAACTGAGGGAAAACTCGCTGCTATACTCATCATACCTTCCTCTCGGGGTTCCCAACGGGCTGGTTATCCACCACGCACAAGGACCGTCTGCTCCCACGCTAGCAGCCTCTTTTCTGGCGCCGTTGCTGGGGAGGAAGAGAAGACTTCTGCGAGGGGAGTTTTTCGCACACACATTCTTTACTTTGTTTTATTGTTTTGCTTTACTTTATTTATTTTACCTGCATTGATTTTTATCAAAAACCCAAAAAAAATTAAAATCCTTGGTAGTTGTTTTTACTTGTTTACTTTCGTTTTGCTGAAATGGCCAATCCTGAAAACACCAAGTCGTGTGACTTTACTAGCACGAACAATAGTGATTTTATCTGCACTCCTATTGCACCACCTGCTCCTGCTGCAAACATTTATGAGATTAAGCCTGCTTTATTGAACCTTGTTATGAAAGAGCAATTTTCTGGTGCTAGTACTGAAGATGCTGCAGCTCATCTCAAAATTTTTGTTGAGCTATGTGAGATGCAGAAATATAAGGATGTTGATAGTGACATTATTAAGCTCAAGTTGTTTCCTTTTTCTTTGAGAGGAAAAGCTAAAGATTGGTTGCTGTCTTTGACTAAGAATAGTATTGATTCATGGGCTAAGTGTAAGGATGCTTTTATTGGTAGATACTATCCTCCTGCTAATATTATATCCTTGCGTAGCAATATTATGAAGTTTACTCAGTTTGATAATGAACATGTTGCTCAAGCTTGGGAAAGAATGAAATCTATGATAAAAAATTGCCCCACTCATGGACTGACTACTTGGATGATTATCCAAACTTTTTATGCAGGACTGAATTTTTCTTTGAGGAACCTACTTGATTCAGCTGCTGGAGGCACTTTTATGTCCCTTACCTTGGGCGCCGCATCAAAGCTACAGGACAACATGATGGTAAATTATTCCGAATGGCACACCGAGAGAGCTCCACAAGGTAAGAAGGTAAATTCTGTTGAGGAAACCTCTTCCTTGAATGATAAGATTGATACCATTATGGCTATGCTTGCTAATGATAGGACTCATGTTGATCCTAATAATGTTCCTTTGGCCTCTCTGGTTGCCCAAGAAGAGCATGTTGATGTGAATTTCATTAGAAACAATAATTTTAACAATAATGCTTATAGAAACAATTTTGCTAGTAACAATTATAGACCGTTTCCTTCTAATGGTGATAATAGCTATCTTGGTAGACCTAAAATGCCTAGTGAAGAAAGAATTTTTGAACTTGAAAAGGCTACCAAGAATTTTATGCAGATGCAATATGAGCAGAACAGGGCTTTCACCAAGACTATGGAGGAGCAATCAGCTCTGTTGAGGACTATTAGTCATCAACTAGAAAATTTAAACAAGGCTGTTCCTGCATTGTAAGCTAAAGTCTCCAAAGCTGAAACCGATATTTCATTATTGTCTAATGTGCAATCTTCTTTGGTTAATAGAATGTCCGCTAAGCCTGATCCTTTTGCTACCGCTAATGCTATCCAAGTTGGAATTGATGAAAATATTAGATTGTTAGCGGAATTGCATGCCAGGTGGGAAAGAGAAGATGAGATGGCTAGAGAGATTAAGGTATATACCATTACTACCTCTAATGATGTTGCTCCTACTGGTAGCAATCCTCTTACTTTGATTGGTGTAGAGAAAACTCCCACTCCCTGTGTTAAAAAGCCTAAAACTGCCAAAACTTTTTCTCAAAAGAGTGCTGAAATTTTTCGGAGTGTGGGAGATGATAGCTCTATTTCTTTTAA
Organism: Dactylis glomerata; assembly: GCA_007115705.1. Classification (NCBI taxonomy): domain Eukaryota; kingdom Viridiplantae; phylum Streptophyta; class Magnoliopsida; order Poales; family Poaceae; genus Dactylis; species Dactylis glomerata. The sequence goes on from QXEO01000186.1 coordinate 1,620,124, forward strand.
TGATTTTGATGTTGATGGCTGCAATATATTTGAAGTAATTTTGTTCTTGCAAAAGCTTGCTTTGACTCCCAATGCTAGTTCTTTAAATATTGCTTTTACTAAGCATATTACCAATGCTCTTATAAAAATTAGGGATGAAAAGTTGAAGCAAAAAGCCTATGTTCCCAAGAAGTTAGAAGATGGTTGGGAACCCATCATTGATATGCATGTTAATGGTTATGATTGCCATGCTTTATGTGATCTAGGTGCTAGTATTTCTATCATGCCTAGAAAGATTTATGACATGCTTGATTTACCACCGCTTGAAAAGTGTTATTTTGATGTTCCTATTGCTGATATTGCTAAGAAGAAACCTTTGGAAAGAATTAATGATGTTCTTATTGTGGTAAACAATAACCTTGTTCCTGTTGATTTTCTTGTTATGGACGTTGAATGCCATGCTTCATGTCCTATTATTTTGGGAAGACCTTTTCTTCGAACTGTAGGTGCCATCATTGATATGAGGGAAGGCACTATCAAGTATCAATTCCCACTAAAGAAAGGTATGGAACACTTCCCTAGGAAAAGAAAGAAATTACTTTTTGACTCTATTCTTAGAGCAAATTATGAGCTTGATGCTTCATCACTTGATATTACTTGATTCGCAATTTTATGCGCCTAGCTCAAAGGCGTTAAAGAAAAGCACTCTTGGGAGATAACCCAATGTTTTCTTTTCAGTACTTTTTCTTTTATTTGAGTCTTGGAAGTCATTACTACTGTAATGACCGCTCCTTATCTTGTTTATTTCATTTTTGTGCCAAGAGAAGCCTCTAATTTGAGTGAGGTAAAGATTTGGGGATGTTGCTGTCCTGAAACTGTTTTCGGTGCTCCACCGTAAAAATTCGTGAAAATTTGTCGCTGAAAACGTCAAGTTTCTTGAGAAGGAATTTTTTGCAAAAAGTCAAGTGGGAGGACAATAGAACTTTGATTAGGTTGTTGAACCTAAGCTATATGTGCTGAGTAGCGCAGCGCTGGGAAGTGTCCCGGAGGCAGCCACAATGCGCATGGCTATCGTACCTCAAAGGTTGTGGTCACATAGATCTAAGTTCCTATTGAACCGCGTGAGTCGGATAACAATCAAATAGTTAGATTTGAGAACAGATCATTATTGTTTGACAATGATGAACCGACTACATGCAAAGAAGCGATGATGGGCCCTGACTTCGTCAAATGGATAGAAGCCATAAAATCCGTGATAGTTCCATACACAAGAATTCAAGTTTATGAACTTGGAAGACCCTCAAAAGTCATGAAGCCTAATGAACGTATTTGGATCTATAAAGACAGACATGGATGTTTAACATCTTTGAAATAGTCGACACATCATTAAAAGAGTTTACGATTGTGTTCAATGAGTTGACTATGACAAGATTTGATCTTTCATAGCGATATTTTGTCTGGAAGGATTACTGTAGCAACCACTACATATGCCAAGTTTGGTATATGTTAGTTGAACAAACAAGACAACATTCTTCTAATAGAATGGTTACCTAGGACATGTACATGACATGGTCCAATGGGTTTTGTAAATTCAAAGGATGCTAAAAGGCATGCAAACTTCAATGGTTGAAGTAAGCATCACGGAGTTGGAATATTCACCGTGATGAAATAATTAAAAGGTTTAGTTTCATCAGATACGATGAATATGCTTGCATTTGCAAGAAATTAAGTGGGAGCGCTGAGACATATTTTCTGTACATTATGTAGAAGACATATTGTTAATTGGAAATGATTTATCTTTTATTGGCATAGGTTAAGAATTTCATTAAAATTAGATTTCAATGAAAGACTTAGGCAAAACCAAAATATTGGGTCTCGATGTCTATATAGATAGATTGAGGTACCAATATGGTTGTGCCAAAGTACATAGATGAAATATTGAATGAAGTTCAATATGGAAACGACAAGAAAAGTTCTTGTCACATGGAAGAGGTTGAAACAAGATTCAGGTGTTTTTGACACTTGATGAGTGAAACCACATGAATGATTTGATTGATCATGTATACCATGATATGTACATATCCAGATATGTCCTATGCTCTAAATGTTATGAGCATATACCAGAGTGATAAAAGTCATAAGATGATCACTGGACAATAGTAGAGATATCCTTATGTGCTTTGGAAGGACTAAGGATATATATTATGTATGACAAAGTGACACATAATTCATTGTAAAGTGTTATATTGATACTAAGTTTGTCACAAGATACAAATTAAGTTTATCTTAATTTTAGCTGTATGTTTAGGTGGCACAATGTAATGGAAGGAAGTTCCATGATGGATTTGGATGAGTTCCAAAGTTAAGACATTGTGATGGATTCTACAACAAAGGTTGAGTATATTGCTACTTTAGAAGTAGCAAAAGAGGGCATTTGTGTCAAGAAGTTTGTTATCAAACTAGGTGTAGTTCCAAGCTGGCTATTACTATGAAGATCTATTGTGCGACAATAGTGACAACATGATTTTAGGTAAAGGAACTAAGGTCTCACCAAAGGACTAAATTTATACCCAACTATCTCATTTGAGAATGAGTGATGCGTAGAGACGCAAAGACATGCAAATACACACAGAACTGAAAGTGTCAGATCTGGAGATCAGATTAACCACTGCAACGCGTACGGATAACACGTGAAAGCCATAAGTGTTATATACACAAGTATCAACTAGATTATTGACTCTAGTGCAAGTGGGAGACTGAAGAGAATATGCCCGAGAGGCAATAATAAAGTGGTTATTATCATATTCCATGTTTATGATAAATGTTTATTTCTCATGCTAGAATTGTATTAATCGGAAACATTAATACTTGTGTGATTAATAAACTAAAAGGTTCCTAGTAAAGCCTCTCTTTTATACTAGCTCGTTGATTAACTGATGATCAAGGTTTCCTGATCATGAACATTGGATGTTGTTAATAACGGGGTCATATCATTAGAAGACTGATATGATGAACACTCACACCCATAGTATGAATAGCAAAATGATCAAGTCATCAAGTTCATTGCTATATCAAACTCATACGAAATAGTTCTAATCCTCAGACCATGAGATCATGTTAATCACTGATATCGGAAGAGTGCTTTGATGATATCAAACGTCACACCGTCACAGGGTGATTATAAAGGTTGATTTGGGTATTCTGAAAGTATTAGTTGAGGCTCATGGATCAAGAGTGGAATTTGTCCGACCCGATGACGGGAAGATATTCTCTGGGCCCTTCTCGGTGATATTGCATTAGAATCGCTTGCAAGCATGTGACTGGGTCACAAGAATGCATTATCACGGAACGAGTAAAGAGACTTGTCGGGAACGAGATCGAACTAGGTATGGTTGATACCAAATGATCGGATCTCGGACAAGTAATAATATTGCGAGACAAAAGGAATTAACTATGTTCGTTACTGGTTCACACGATCACTAGTTCATCGTTGAGTAAGTGGGAGTCATCATGGATTTCCAGATCCCGCTGTTGATTATTGATCAGAGAGGAGTCTCGATCATGTCCACGTTATTCACGAACCATAGGGTGACACACTTAAGGTTCGCCGTCGTTTTTGAGTGGATACGATACTCCGATTGAATTACAGGACAGCATGAGGGTTGTTTCAGAAAAGCACCAAAACTGTTTTGGGATATCGAAATAACTCAAGGGTGTATTTGTTAATGTTTGTTAATTGAATGAATTAACAAATATTAAAGAAATAAAAATGTTTTATTAATTCAATTAGTGTGAATTTTAATTAGCTTGAATGTCATGCAAAATTAAATGGGGGGGTTACCTCATGTTGATGAGGGGGTTACCACCATGAAGAGGGAGTTACCACCATGAAGAGGGCCATGAAGAGGAGGAAAGTCCTTCCCTTGGCCGGCCACCCCCTCCTTGGGGCTGCCACCTCTTCTCCTATAAAAGGAGCCCCTCTTCACACACTTCTTGATCCTCCCCTCCCTTGCATAGTTGCTGCCTAATTTCCGTCTCTGCTTAGCGAAGCTCTGCCGGAATTGTAGTTCGTAGTTCATACACTTAGAGAAGTGTGTGGAGGAGTGTCCGGCGGATCCCTTCTTCCGCTGCCCCGCTGGACCGAGGGCGTGGAGGAGTCGACGTCGAGCTGTACGTGTGACCGAGCACGGGGACGCTGCCACTTGTGACGCCGGGTACACGATCTTGTGATCGTCAAGTGAACCACGACGTCGACTACGTCAAGTGAACAACTACGTCGACTACGTGCGTCTACACCAACTCTCCATCGTCAACGTTTGTGCGGGAACGTAATCCCCGCTTACGGTCGTCGAGGGTTAGTCTCCGTTGCTACCACCTCGTAGAGTATCTTGGCTAGTTTATGTGTTCTTGCGTAGGAAAAATTATTGTTTTCTATGCTACGAACCCATCAGTGGTATCAGAGCCATCTCTATGCGTAGTTGGTATGCACGGCTAGAACACATGTGGATGTGGGCGTTGATGATCATGTTATTACAATTTCTTTTGTATTTTGGATCATAGTGGCATAGTGGGATTGAAGCTGCCCGAGACTAACCTTACGTGACCGCGTTCACGAGACTTGTCCCACACTTAACATGTTTCGGCATATGTGGCTTTGCGGGTGTACGTTTCTCCCACTATAGTTATGATCTATTTTACAAATAGTTGTTAATAATATTTTTATCACCGTTGTGGTTTCATGTTCGTAGGTAAGAACGGTTCTTCCTAGAAAGCCCTAAACCACGTAAAATATGCAAGACAAATTAGAAACGTCTAACTTGTTTTTACAGGGCATGTGATGTGATATGGTTAAATTGTTTATGTTACAAATTGTATGCGATGATCCTTTTTGTAAGTTATAAACAACCGGCAGGAGCCATATGGTTGTCTTTACATTTAAATGGCCTGCGTGCCAAATATATATATCCAAGTGATATATTGTAATGGAGGAAGACAACCAAGGTGGCGCGCCATGGACCTTGGTGCTACGCCGGTGGAATGATGGAGATCATACCATGACGCACAAGATGGAGATCGAATGCGTGAAGGACCATATCATATCACATTATATGTGCATGTGATGTTTATCCTTTTATGCATCTTATTTTGCTTAGATTTGATCGCGCGGTAGCATTATAAGATGATCCCTCTCACATAAATATCAAGATAAAAATATGTTCTTCCATAGCATGCACCGTCAAGAAAGTTCGTCGTTTCGAGACACCACGTGATGATTGGGTGTGACAGACTCTACGTTCACATACGACGGGTGTAAGACAGTTTTACACACGCGAGTGCTATGGTTCTACTTGGCGAGCCTAGCATGTACAGACATGGCCTCGGAACACGAACCGAAAGGTTAAGCATGAGTCATATGGTTGATATGATAAACATGGTGATGTTCGCCTTTGAAACTATGCCGTTGCAAGTAATGATCGGTTGCGGTATAGTGAATTTGGTTCGTGTAATCACTTAAGAAAACCAAGAGGGATGTTGTTTTTAAGTGGGAGTTCACTTAGTAATTTTGAATTATAGAACTCAATTTATCATGAACTAAATCAAAGTGAATTTGCATAGTTTGTTGTAGGCATTGACATCCGTTTACTACCTTGCGATTAGCTATAATTGAGATAATAGAACTATAAAATTCTGGATGTTAACTTTACGAACTGGTATCATATTGTTTGAATGTCAATCTAAAGTTTAAAGTCCTATTGCAAGCTTTTAGCAAACCTTAGTTACTCGATAAAATTTAATAAGTTGTATTAAATCAAGAGTAAAAATTCCAGTGTTAGTATCTAAGTATCACACTTGCCTCCATGATCCTTGATATTCAAAAGTTGTTTTTAGTATCAAGGTTATCTAGGAGTTGAAAGAATTGTTTCATAAACTATCATGTGTGGAAGATATTGTGATATCTGAAACAATGTTTGGTTGCAATGTGATAGAGTATAATTTAGTAAGACACATGTTCTCATATTGTATGAGAATTTGCGAAGATTAGAGACGCCAGGCATCCAGATCTCCTAAAAGGTAGGAACTAATATTATACTCGCAATTTGTCCTCATGAGCTATAGTAGCTTGATCATGAAAGTTGTTATGATAGGATGAATGGAAGATGTAGGTAAAATGTTTACTACACTAAAAGATTACTAAAGAATGGAATTTGGAAGAACGCCAAATATTTGATAATGGTGATCTACTTCAAAGTGCGAGTCCAAGGGTATTAGTGTTTGACTAATCATGCCTTGAACTATGTGCCATGTGTATGGTGCCACTATTGATGTTGATAGATTCTTCTAGACGAAAAAGAATTGCTAAAAGAGAATCCAAAATTTATTCTGGCGGAAAAGAAAAGACTGGAAATGTCCAGCTCAGGTATATAGAAGATATACATGTTATGGTTGTATTCGTTGCTTGTTAAAACAATGTGGTTCTTGGGTATTTGATACTAAATTGGTTGGTATGAACTGTCATACAACGCAATACAAGAACTACAATGGCCTAATTAACTAGCAAATAAATATCAGATGATTCTCATCGAAAACAAATAAAGTGTTATTGTGTTTCGTTGGAATTAAACCTAGCCTTCAAGATTTATTTGAATAATTGTTATTTTGTTCTGGTATTATGAGAACAATGGTTGTTCAAATTATTACCGCATTCATAAAAGATGAATGAACACTTATCTTGTTGGAGAAATCACATCCATAACACTGATGCTAAAAATGTCTTAAGACAAATGATTAGAAGATCACTTATGAGTGACACCACTGTTAAAATCATATTGGAAAGAAAACGTGAAGGAACTCCATATTGATGGAATTTTGGAGTCTTTTGATTTTGAATCAATTGACGCTTGTGAAAATTTCCAAGAGATGATTAAAATTCCGTTCATAGGCCAAAGAAGAACATACGACTAACTTATTGGATATTGTACATGTTGATGTATATAGTCCATTATGTGTAGCCGTGTGTGGTGAATTCTTGAACTTCATTTTCTTTAACCGATGATTTGAGTAGATATATGTGTATATTTACTTGATAAGGAAGAAGCATGAAATATTTGAATATTGTTCAAAGTATTTCTAGATGAAGTTGAAAATCATTGTAACAAGAGAATAAAGAATTTATGATTTGATCATAAAGGAAGATATTTGAGTTACAAGTTTAGCAAACACCTAAAAGTTGAGGAATCGTTCCATAGACTTGTATTTCCTGAAACACCATAGGAGTATGGAGTATTCGAGAGATGAAATCAAACTTTGTTTGATATCGTTGGATCAATGGTGTGATCTATAAAACTGCCATTATATTTGAAGGATAAAGCTTTAGAGACTACCGCTTTTACACTGAAAAGAGCGCCATCATGATCCGTTGAAATGACACCATATGAGATATGGCATGGGATAAAACCCAAGTTGTCTTTTCTAAAATTTTGGTATGCTATGCATATGTAAAATGTTTACAACCAAAGTCGGATAAATACGTCTTTGTAGGTTATCCCAAAGTAAATGTTGGGTATTCCTCCAGAACACCTAAGACAAAAGTGTTTGTCGCTGAAAACGTCAAGTTTCTTGAGAAGGAATTTTTTGCAAAAAGTCAAGTGGGAGGACAATAGAACTTTGATTAGGTTGTTGAACCTAAGCTATATGTGCTGAGTAGCGCAGCGCTGGGAAGTGTCCCGGAGGCGGCCACAATGCGCATGGCTATCGTACCTCAAAGGTTGTGGCCACATAGATCTAAGTTCCTATTGAACCGCGTGAGTCGGATAACAATCAAATAGTTAGATTTGAGAACAGATCATTATTGTTTGACAATGATGAACCGACTACATGCAAAGAAGTGATGATGGGCCCTGACTTCGTCAAATGGATAGAAGCCATAAAATCCGTGATAGTTCCATACACAAGAATTCAAGTTTATGAACTTGGAAGACCCTCAAAAGGCATGAAGCCTAATGAACGTTGATACGTCTCAAACGTATCTATAATTTTTGATGCTCCATGCTTGTTTTTACACCATTTGCCTATTGTTTCGTTACACTTAGTGGTACTTTTATACATTTTCCGGAACTAACCTATTAACGAAGTGCCACAGTGCCAGTTTCCTGTTTTCTGCTGTTTTTGTGTTTCAGAAGTGATACACAGGAAATATTCTCGGAATTGGACGAAACAAGTTCCTGAAGTCATATTTCACCGGGAGCTCCCAAACATCCGAAGACCTGACGGAGGGGGGCCACGTGGCCCCCACACACAGGGGCGGCGCGGCCTGGCCCCTGGCCGCGCCAGCCCCGTGTGAGGCCGCGTGGCTCCACCTCTGACAGCCCCCCTTCGCCTACATATACCCCCTGACGAGAAAAACCTAAGGGCCCGATCAGTTTTCCAGAATACATCGCGATCCGCCGCCGCCGTCGACCCGAAGATCGGGAGGGTCCAGAAGCTCTTCCCGGCACCCTGCCGGAGAGGGGAATCGCCACCGGAGGTCTTCTTCATCGCCATGCTTGCCTCCGGAGCGATGAGTGAGTAGTCTACCTTGGACTATGGGTCCATAGCAGTAGCTAGATGGTTGTCTTCTCCACCATGTGCTTCATGTTTAGATCTCATGAGCTGCCCTACATGATTGAGATCACCGTTATGTAATACTATGATGTTGGTTTGTTGGGATCCGATGAATATTGGTGTTTATGATTAAGTTGTTGTACTGAATTATATCTTTTGTTATCTCTATGTTGTTTATGATCTTGCATGCTCTCCGTTGTTAGTAGCTATCTTGGCCGAGTAGTTGCTAGTGACTCTAAGAGGGGGTATTTATGCTTGATAGTGGGTTCATGTCTCTATTTCACCTGGGGGAGTGACAGAAACCTCTAAGGTGGTAGATGTGCTGTTGCTACTAGGGAGAAAACAACATTCATATGCTCAAGGGCATATATGCTTTGTTTACATTACACACTTTGCTTAATGCAATTATCTGTTGTTCGCAACTTAATACTTTTGGGGTGTTCGGATGATATCCCCGAGGGTGGATTATTAGTCATAGATGCAGTTGGATGGCGGTCTATGTATTTTGTTGTAATGCCCAGAGTGAATCTCATAGTGATCTTCTTGACATATCACGTTATCTTTATTCTATCAATTGCCCAACTGTAATTTGTTTACCCAGCATGTTATTTATCTATGGAGAGACACCACTAGTGAACTGTGGACCCCGGTCCTATTTTAATCATATTGCAATCACCTGTTTACTTTTCCCGCACTGTTTACTTTACTCGCATATTACTACTGTTTTCCACTCGATACACTCATAACCTTTGTTTCAAGCAAACCGGTGAGATTGACAACCTCATCGCAAGTTGGGGACAAAGTATTTGTCTGTGTGTGTGCAGGTTCCGCGTTGCTGCTGGCCGAAGACGAGTCAACAAGTATCGTTAACGGCGCCCTTGTTGGAGTGTCACTAAGCCAGTCTGCATCACCTTCAGTCGTCACCGTCTCTCTTCTTCAAGATCGACATTAAACCTTGGTTTCTTAACTGAGGGAAAACTAGCCGCTACACTCATCATACCTTCCTCTTGGGGTTCCCAACGGGCTGGTCATCACCACGCACAAGGACTTACTGCTCCCACGTCAACTAAACGCCACAGCTCTTTTCTGGCGCCATCACACGAGTAGCAAATGTATTTGGATCTATAAAGACAGACATGGATGTTTAACATCTTTGAAATAGTCGACACATCATTAAAAGAGTTTACGATTGTGTTCAATGAGTTGACTATGACAAGATTTGATCTTTCATAGCGATATTTTGTCTGAAAGGATTACTGTAGCAACCACTACATATGCCAAGTTTGGTATATGTTAGTTGAACAAACAAGACAACATTCTTCTAATAGAATGGTTACCTAGGACATGTACATAACATGGTCCAATGGGTTTTGTAAATTCAAAGGATGCTAAAAGGCATGCAAACTTCAATGGTTGAAGTAAGCATCACGGAGTTGGAATATTCACCGTGATGAAATAATTAAAAGGTTTAGTTTCATCAGATACGATGAATATGCTTGCATTTGCAAGAAATTAAGTGGGAGCGCTGAGACATATTTTCTGTACATTATGTAGAAGACATATTGTTAATTGGAAATGATTTATCTTTTATTGGCATAGGTTAAGAATTTCATTAAAATTAGATTTCAATGAAAGACTTAGGCAAAACCAAAATATTGGGTCTCGATGTCTATATAGATAGATTGAGGTACCAATATGGTTGTGCCAAAGTACATAGATGAAATATTGAATGAAGTTCAATATGGAAACGACAAGAAAAGTTCTTGTCACATGGAAGAGGTTGAAACAAGATTCAGGTGTTTTTGACACTTGATGAGTGAAACCACATGAATGATTTGATTGATCATGTATACCATGATATGTACATATCCAGATATGTCCTATGCTCTAAATGTTATGAGCATATACCAGAGTGATAAAAGTCATAAGATGATCACTGGACAATAGTAGAGATATCCTTATGTGCTTTGGAAGGACTAAGGATATATATTATGTATGACAAAGTGACACATAATTCATTGTAAAGTGTTATATTGATACTAAGTTTGTCACAAGATACAAATTAAGTTTATCTTAATTTTAGCTGTATGTTTAGGTGGCACAATGTAATGGAAGGAAGTTCCATGATGGATTTGGATGAGTTCCAAAGTTAAGACATTGTGATGGATTCTACAACAAAGGTTGAGTATATTGCTACTTTAGAAGTAGCAAAAGAGGGCATTTGTGTCAAGAAGTTTGTTATCAAACTAGGTGTAGTTCCAAGCTGGCTATTACTATGAAGATCTATTGTGCGATAATAGTGACAACATGATTTTAGCTAAAGGAACTAAGGTCTCACCAAAGGACTAAATTTATACCCAACTATCTCATTTGAGAATGAGTGATGCGTAGAGACGCAAAGACATGCAAATACACACAGAACTGAAAGTGTCAGATCTGGAGATCAGATTAACCACTGCAACGCGTACGGATAACACGTGAAAGCCATAAGTGTTATATACGCAAGTATCAACTAGATTATTGACTCTAGTGCAAGTGGGAGACTGAAGGGAATATGCCCGAGAGGCAATAATAAAGTGGTTATTATCATATTCCATGTTTATGATAAATATTTATTTCTCATGCTAGAATTGTATTAATCGGAAACATTAATACTTGTGTGATTAATAAACTAAAAGGTTCCTAGTAAAGCCTCTCTTTTATACTAGCTCGTTGATTAACTGATGATCAAGGTTTCCTGATCATGAACATTGGATGTTGTTAATAACGGGGTCATATCATTAGAAGACTGATATGATGAACACTCACACCCATAGTATGAATAGCAAAATGATCAAGTCATCAAGTTCATTGCTATATCAAACTCATACGAAATAGTTCTAATCCTCAGACCATGAGATCATGTTAATCACTGATACCGGAAGAGTGCTTTGATGATATCAAACGTCACACCGTCACAGGGTGATTATAAAGGTTGATTTGGGTATTCTGAAAGTATTAGTTGAGGCTCATGGATCAAGAGTGGAATTTGTCCGACCCGATGACGGGAAGATATTCTCTGGGCCCTTCTCGGTGATATTGCATTAGAATCGCTTGCAAGCATGTGACTGGGTCACAAGAATGCATTATCACGGAACGAGTAAAGAGACTTGTCGGGAACGAGATCGAACTAGGTATGGTTGATACCAAATGATCGGATCTCAGACAAGTAATAATATCGCGAGACAAAAGGAATTAACTATGTTCGTTACTGGTTCACACGATCACTAGTTCATCGTTGAGTAAGTGGGAGTCATCATGGATTTCCAGATCCCGCTGTTGATTATTGATCAGAGAGGAGTCTCGATCATGTCCACGTTATTCACGAACCGTAGGGTGACACACTTAAGGTTCGCCGTCGTTTTTGAGTGGATACGATACTCCGATTGAATTACAGGACAGCATGAGGGTTGTTTCAGAAAAGCACCAAAACTATTTCGGGATATCGAAATAACTCAAGGGTGTATTTGTTAATGTTTGTTAATTGAATGAATTAACAAATATTAAAGAAATAAAAATGTTTTATTAATTCAATTAGTGTGAATTTTAATTAGCTTGAATGTCATGCAAAATTAAATGGGGGGTTACCTCATGTTGATGAGGGGGTTACCACCATGAAGAGGGAGTTACCACCATGAAGAGGGCCATGAAGAGGAGGAAAGTCCTTCCCTTGGCCGGCCACCCCCTCCTTGGGGCTGCCACCTCTTCTCCTATAAAAGGAGCCCCTCTTCACACACTTCTTGATCCTCCCCTCCCTTGCATAGTTGCTGCCCAATTTCCGTCTCTGCTTAGCGAAGCTCTGCCGGAATTGTAGTTCGTAGTTCATACACTTAGAGAAGTGTGTGGAGGAGTGTCCGGTGGATCCCTTCTTCCGCTGCCCCGCTGGACCGAGGGCGTGGAGGAGTCGACGTCGAGCTGTACGTGTGACCGAGCACGGGGGCGCTGCCACTTGTGGCGCCGGGTACACGATCTTGTGATCGTCAAGTGAACCACGACGTCGACTACGTCAAGTGAACAACTACGTCGACTACGTGCGTCTACACCAACTCTCCATCGTCAACGTTTGTGCGGGAACGTAATCCCCGCTTACGGTCGTCGAGGGTTAGTCTCCGTTGCTACCACCTCGTAGAGTATCTTGGCTAGTTTATGTGTTCTTGCGTAGGAATTTTTTTGTTTTCTATGCTACGAACCCATCAAGGTTAGTCCTGTTCATTGTGTTCCTAAGAAAGGAGGTATGACTGTTGTGCCTAATGAGAATAACGAGCTTATTCCTCAAAGGGTAGTAGTTGGTTATAGAATGTGCATTGATTATAGGAAGGTAAACAAAGTTACTAAGAAAGATCATTACCCTTTACCGTTTATAGATCAAATGCTAGAAAGGTTGTCTAAGAAGACTCATTTTTGTTTCCTTGATGGTTATTCTGGTTTTTCTCAAATTGCTGTTAAGAAGGATGATCAAGAGAAAACCACTTTTACTTGTCCTTATGGAACTTATGCTTATAGACGTATGCTGTTTGGTTTATGCAATGCTCCTGCTACTTTTCAAAGATGTATGTCTGCTATTTTTCATGGCTTTTGTGAAGAAATTGTGGAGGTCTTCATGGACGATTTCTCCGTCTATGGAACTTCTTTTGATAATTGTTTGCACGACCTCGATAAAGTTTTGCAGAGGTGTGAAGAAACTAACCTTGTTCTTAATTGGGAGAAATGCCACTTCATGGTAAATGAAGGAATTGTCCTTGGACATAAAATTTCTAAAAGAGGTATTGAAGTTGACAGAGCAAAAGTGGAGGCGATTGAGAAAATGCCTTATCCCAGAGATGTTAAAGGTATTCGTAGTATTCTTGGTCATGCTGGTTTCTATAGGAGGTTTATTAAAGATTTCTCTAAGATTTCAAAGCCTCTTACTAATCTTCTTCAAAAGGATGTACCATTTGTCTTTGATGGTGATTGTAAGGAAGCTTTTGAAACTCTTAAGAAGGCTTTAACTACTGCTCCTATTGTTCAACCACCTGATTGGAATTTACCTTTTGAAATTATGTGTGATGCTAGTGATTTTGCTGTTGGTGATGTTCTTGGACAGTGCGTTGATAATAAGTTGAATGTTATTCATTATGCTAGTAAGACTCTTGATGCTGCTCAAAAGAATTATGCTACTACTGAGAAAGAGTTTCTTGCTGTTGTTTTTGCGTGTGATAAGTTTAGATCTTACATTGTTGATTCTAAAGTTACTATTCATACTGATCACGCTGCTATTAGATATCTTATGACTAAGAAGGATGCTAAGCCTAGGCTTATTAGATGGGTGTTGCTTTTACAAGAGTTTGATTTGCATATCATAGATAGGAAAGGTGCTGAAAATCCTGTGGCTGACAACTTGTCTAGATTGGAAAACATTTCTTTTGATCCTATTCCTGTTAATGATAGTTTTCCAAATGAATAGTTGGCTGCAATTAACATAACTTCGCGAGACCTTCCTTGGTATGCTGATTATGCTAACTTTATTGTTTCCAAGTATTTGCCTCCGACCTTTACAGCTCAGCAAAGAAGAAAATTCTTTTATGATTTGAGGCATTATTTTTGGGATGACCCACATTTATATAAAGAAGGAGTTGATGGTATTATGAGAAGATGCGTACCGGAATATGAGCAACAAGAGATATTAAGAAAATGCCATAGTAGTGCCTATGGAGGGCATCATGCTGGAGATAGAACCGCGCAGAAGGTTCTACAATCAGGTTTTTATTGGCCAACCCTCTTTAAGGATGCCAGAAGGTATGTTTTATCTTGCGATGAATGTCAAAGAGTTGGCAATATTTCTAGACACAATGAGATGCCTATGAATTACACTCTTGTTATTGAACCGTTTGATTGTTGGGGATTTGACTTTATGGGTCCTTTTCCTCCTTCAAAAGGCTATACCCATATACTTGTTGCTATTGATTATGTTACTAAATGGGTAGAAGCCATACCTACAAAGAGTGCCGATGGTGAGACTTCGTTAAAAATGCTTAAGGATGTTATTTTTCCTAGGTTCGGAGTGCCTAGATATCTTATGACTGACGGAGGTTCTCATTTCATTCACGGTGGTTTTAGAAAAACTCTTGCTAAATATGATGTCAATCATAGAATTGCTTCTGCTTATCATCCCCAAACTAGTGGGCAGGTAGAGCTTTCAAATAGGGAGATCAAGTCTATCTTGCAGAAGACTGTCAATAGATCTAGGAAAAACTGGGCTAGTAAGTTAAACGACGCTTTATGGGCTTATAGAACTGCTTATAAGAATCCCATGGGTATGTCTCCTTATAAGATGGTTTACGGAAAAGCGTGTCACTTGCCCTTAGAATTAGAACACAAAGCTTTTTGGGCAGTGAGAGAGCTTAATAGAGATTTTAAACTAGCCGGTAAGAAAAGGCTATTAGATTTGAGTTCTCTAGATGAGTGGAGAAATGAAGCTTATGAGAATGCCAGACTTTTTAAAAAGAAAGTCAAGCAATGGCATGATAAGAGAATTCTTAAGAGAGAGTTTCATGTTGGTGAGAAAGTTCTTTTGTATAGGTCTCGTCTCAGATTTTTTGCAGGAAAATTACTCTCTAAATGGGAAGGACCATATGTTATTGTGGAAGTGTACCGCTCAGGTGCTATTAAGATCGCTTCATTGAAAGATGACTCTACACAAGTGGTGAATGGGCAAAGACTCAAGCATTATATTTCTGGAGATTCTTATAATGAAGATGTTGATGTTATTGAAACAGTTTCTCCGGAAGAATTCATCCAAGACAAATTGCAGGTGCATGCAGAGTTCGCTTTCGAATAGGTAACAGTTCTAGTCAGAAAAGTTCCGCGAAAAGTTCTTCCTTTAATATTTTTGCTGTTTTTACTAAATATGAAAAATCACGAGACGAAAACGGGGAGGAAAAAGAGTCTGTGTGTGTCTCACACACAGGTGGCGCGGGCCCACCCCTGGCCGCGCCACCCATGTGTGAGAACACACCGGAACTCGTTTCCGTCCCGGTTTCCTCCTGTGACCTCGTTTCGATGTATAATTTTTGCCTATTTAACCCCCCGGAGTCCCCAAGGTCTGTATATCATTTTCTCGTCGTGTTTTGTTTCAAGCTTTTTCTGCCAGGAGTTGATCTTAAGCTTGGGGGAATTATGGCCTCTTCAAGCGACAACAAGGGTAAAAGGCCCTATGTAGACGATCACCAGCGCCAGAAGTGGAAGGAAGCGCAAGGTTCAGGGAGAGCAAGGCCCACGAACCCTGCTTTTGAAGGACCGACAAAAGCTAGACGTATCTTTTCTCATGATTTGCAGGGACCAACATATCATGTTTTGGATCTTGACTCCATGCCCGTGATAGAACACGGCATGCTGGTCACTTTTGAGTTTTGCACTCAATATCAAGCTTTGAAGAGGGAGGTAAAGATGCTTCAAGAAGAGAATCTCAGGCTTCGCATGATGCAGGAATATTTCATTAATCCAAGGCTGCTTCCAATACCACCAAAGGAGTAATTCATCATCGGTTTAGGCATCCCCTTGGCTTGTTCCAAGCTTGGGGGAGTGCCGCGGTATCACATCATCACCTTTTGCTCATTTACTTTTCAAGTAGTGTCATATCATGAATAAAGAAGTTATCATATAGAATAGTTTGCAGCTTGGAAGTATCCTCCTTAGTTAGTTATCTATGTATCCCTTGGTGTGAGTTGCGGTAATAAAATATTAATGAGAAGTTTTATCGTTTACTCTTCGCACACTTTATGTTAGTTTGCAATCTCTCTTATGTGACTAGTATTGTTGATTGGTATTGGTATCATATTGGGAGCATGAGTAGATTTAGTTGGTTTTGGCAAACCTAGCTTGGTCAGTAGCAACTTTACCTTGAGGTTTGAGTAGAAAAGAATAAAGAAGTGCTTTACATCACTTCAGTTTTCCCTTATGTTTGGCTTATAAGCATTGTTATTCTTAAGGTTAAAATCGTTGTACCTTCAAGGGAGTTTGCATGATTGTTCTTATTATATGTATGTTTGTTTGTTTCATGCAACTCTTATGCTTGCTACCTAGCCTTGCTAGCCAAAAACCTGTACTGAGAGGAAATACTTCTCGTGCATCCAATTCCCAAAAGCCAAGTCACTTCCGAAGAGTCCACTATAAATTCCTATGCATGGTATTTCAAGCCATTCCAAGTAAATTTTCATGTGCTACCTTTCAAAAACTTTCAAACACTTCTCATTTTGTGCCACTGTTTTTAGCTCATGAGGACGTAGTGGATGGGTTTGTTATCTTCCATACTAAATTAAGTACCCCTCGACTAGGCAGCTTTATCTGCTCGTCATTAATTTTGCAATGGAGCTGGTCAGACCATTATAATCTCAAAAAGAAAAGAAAGAAAAAAGGCACTCCTCCAATGGAATGTGAAAGTTGGTCGGCACCCGATGGAATCGGTTAGCCATGGTTTGAGAAAGAAAAAAAGTGGGGAGGAGTGCAAAGCTATAAAAGAGCACCAAAGTGCCAATTAATCAAACATCTCAGAACCGCTCTCACTTGTTTAGTATGGAAGATATCAAGAACTCTGTTGCTAGTCGTTGACAAAAGCAACCACCTCTCAAAATAACTTTTTACCTCAGTTTTACAAATGAAAAGCTCTAGCACATGTTTAATCCCTGCTTCCCTCTACGAAGGGCCTATCTTTTACTTTTATGTTGAGTCAACCTATTTCCCTCTATCTAAAGCAAGCATTTGAGTTGTTATGTTTCACTCATCCATATGTTGATCCGTTTAATCATGTTTATTATCTTCCTTGTTTGGTATAATGCTTTTATCTAAAGGAATATATCTTTGAAAGGTTTCTATGAATGCAAAAGTTTACTTTGTTGAGCATATAGTCTTTGCTATATTAGCTCTGTTTTAAAAGGCTCCGTTTAAAAGAAAGAATAACTTGTTCATAGTCCGTTGACCAAGAACTAAGGTTTGCCATTGCCAATTATAGTTTACCTTGTGCATCTTTACATGTGATTCCCTTTTACCTATTGCAAGTCTATATCTTATAAAGGGAAGTTGCTGTCTATTATAATTTGTGCTTTGGTAAATGTGATGCTTCTTGTCCGTATTTTGATTATTGACACCTCACTCCATAAACCTGTGGTCATGTTTACCGAGTTTAGTTTTCGCTTGGGGACAAGCGAGGTCTAAGCTTGGGGGGTTGATACGTCCAATTTGCATCACTATTTTGTATCATAATTTACTGTTATTCATTGATATATTTCATATTTAGATAAGATACTTATGTTATTTCCTTTGCTTTCACATGTTTGATGATCATCGGAGGAGTTGCTGCCGGAGTCAGGGTTCTGCTGGAAAAAGGGCCATCAAGAGACCATATTTTGAAGATTAGGAAAATTCTAGAAAAATACCCAGAAATTATATTTTCCCAGAAGACTCATGAAGCCAGAAGGGGGAGTCGAGAGGAGCTAGGGGGGCCCCACACGTCAGGGTGGCGCGGCCAGCCCCCTGGCCGCGCCAGCCCTGCGTGAGGCCACCCTGGCCCACGTCTGGTCTCGCCCCTCCGCGTACATCATCGTCCCCGAAAACCTAAGTCAAGGGGGGGCTCAGAGTTAGACACCGCCGCCTCTGCGGGGCGGAAAACACCAGAGAGAGAAAAGCTCTCCGGCAGGCAGAAATCTGCCGGGGAAATTCCTTCCCGAAGAGGGGAGATCGTCGCCATCGTCATCACCATCGCACCGGACTTCATCGGGATCATCATCATCATAATCATCTCCATCACTAGCACCTTCATCTCCACCGTCACCACGCCGTCCTGCTGTAACATCTCGAGTTGGATCTTGTTATATTCATAGGGGAAACTTTCCCGGTGTTGATTACTCTTGTAGTTGATGCTATTGGGTGGAACCGTTGAATTAAGGTTTATGTTCAGATTGTTATTTACCATTATTTCACCTCTAATCATGATCCATATGATGTCTTGTGAGTAGTTCGTTTAGTTCTTGAGGACATGGGAGAAGTCAAGATGTTAGTAGTGAATTATTGTTGAGAAATATTTAATGGTTTGATATTGTTGTGGTGCTATTTCACTAATGGTGTCATGTGAATGTCGACTACATGATAATTCACCATTTATGGGCCTAGTGAGATGCATTGTGTATTTGGCTACCGATTGTGGGGTTGCTGGAGTGACAGAAACCTAAACCTCCGTTGGGAAACCATTGCACCAGGGAGCGTAGGATCTTAGAGTTTAAGGCTGTGGTTAGATTTATCTTAATTACTTTCTTGTATTTGCAGATGCTTGCAAGGGGTATAATCACAAGTGTGTATTTATCCTAGTAAGGGTAGTGTGCTAGCACAGGTTCACCCCCATAACACCTATCAAATCAATAAATACTATTGGCTCTATGAAGCGAAAGCTCTTGATAGAAACTCCCGTGTGTCCTCGAGAATGTTTGGTTATTATAAGTACACAACCGGCTTGTCCTTTGCTGAAGAAAGGATTGGGCCACTTGCTGCAATTGTTACTATTGTCTTTTATTTACTCGCACTTTATTTACTCGTATTACCAAATACTCCTGAAAACCTGTTTGCTAGTATTTACAGTGATTCCTTGATCAAAACCACTCATCAACACCTTCTGCTCCTCGTTGGGTTCGACACTCTTATTTATCAAAAGTACTACGATACACCCCCTATACTTGTGGGTCATCACATACTCAAGGCACCAGCTATAGAAGCTCAATAAGAAATGCAAATCATCACTGAATAACATTAAGTTCATATTTAAAAGGGTGGAATTTAGTTAAAGTCAATCTCTGAATATTTCCACTCCTAGTTTGACACTAGATCATACAGGCACAATTTAATCACCACACTGAGAATATCTTAGCATCTGAATCCCAAGATCATGCTATAAGCCACAGCCTAGTTCATAGCCAACTTATAATAAGCAAACTATTTAATTAACAGTATAGGAATATAACATTCCTCAGTTCAGTTCCAGCAACTGGAACTAAATAGCTGAAACCAACATGATTCAGTTAAAGAGTTAACTGAATCTCTGTCTGAAACTAACAGTAGCAATAAGCATCAGAAGCTAATCCTATCCATGCTTTAATACCAAGATTAATAGACAACTAGGGAATACTGGGTGTGTATCATGCACATCACAACAAGCATCAGGTCAAGATAGGGTCACAGCATCGACACAAAGAACAGGCTAGCCATCAAGCTAGTCATCAGCAAGCTAAGCAAGCACCAGAGCATCATCACCTTGCTTAGCCACAGAGCATCAGAGGGTCAAGAAGAGGCGGAGGAGGTGAGCACTTATCTGACCCGAGTTGAAGAGGGTGTCGGCGGCACCATGGCACAGCAGCATAGAGGCACGCCAGCACCGATCTGCGCCAAGCCGCACCTGCAGCGCCTACCGGGGCTCCTCACCAGGAGCCAAGCCACCAAGACCCAGCTCGAGAGGCCATGGTCGATGGATCGCCTCGGCATGGGGGCGAGCTCGACTGGGCGGAGGCGAACGGAGTCGAGGGAGACGAACAGAGGCGAAGAAGATGATTACCCATGGTCAAAAGGAAGAGTGCGAGGAGGCGGTTCGTTTGCCCCACGCAGCGGCGGTGAAAACCACCGGAGCTCGTCGGAATCGCGCGGCGACACCGACGGCGACGCGCAGTCGCCAGAGCGCGAGGGGGATTAGGGTTAGGGTTTGTCGGGGGAGTGAGAGGAGGCTCAGCCCGACTGGGCCGGGCTGGTTCGACCTAACCCACTCGGGTTGGTCTGACCAGTGGGCCCAGGTTGTCAGTTTTTTAAAATAACTAAAAACCCTATGAAAAACCCTAATTAGAATTAAACAGCACCAGAAAATAATTAGAAAAATAACCCAAAGTGAAAATTAACTATTCTTAGTTTTTATATGAACTTTGAGATTTAAAATAATCTTAAGGATTATTTGTGCAAAAAGAAAAGGAATTTAAAAGTCTTTTCTATAATATTTAAGCTTGTGAGATATCTAAGAAAAATATGGATAAAAAATCCTAACTCCTTCTTAAATAAACTCCATTTAAGAATACTTAGCCATTATTCTTGAATGAATATATTATTAACATATATTCTTTAAAATCATAAAAGGAATATATAAAACCATCAAATGAATAAATCATTTCATGGGGATATAAAGGGAACACACACCTTAAAGCATGCATCAATTGAATCTTTAACCATTGCCCTTATCGGACAATGATGTTGTTTTCCAGAACCCGAGGTCCCGGGTCACTCCAACAAATCCAACTGCACTATCTTGCAGTTTGTAGGCAAGTTTACTCTTGCTCATATCTCTTGTTTATCTTTAGCAAATTACTTGCAAATATACCTGTGGTATTACTATTGCATTTAAAAGCAAAGGTTCTGCTTTCTCAATTAACATGACTAGTGGTTAGCAACCACGGTGGTTGTCGACCTAGGATAGTGGGCAGTGGGACCATGGTATGAGTAATGGTGGAGGTCCCACTGCAACTGGAATGTTCACCTAGGATTAATAACCAATGTCGCCAGTGATTCTTGTGCCGTAAAATATGGTCAACCATAGGATCTGGAATGGGATGGAGGAGTCAGCTGTACCAACTTCCTCTTGCATATTAACGGAAGCGCCGTTCCGTACCAGTTGTCGTCCTGCTGGGAGCAACGGAGGGTGGAATCCCCCTCAAGATTCCACGATTCGGGTGGTCTATGATGGATTGTAGCAATAACGGGGGTAGTTTACCGAGGTCGGATATTACCAAAGTGTAAGATGACCGGCGGGGGTAACTTATTGTCGTTGTCAGAATACTACCAAAGAGTAGAGTGCCCGGCGAGGACAAGTATACCTAGGTCGGAAACTACCAAAGAGTAGGATGCCCGGCGTGGGTAGCGGACCGAAGTTGGAGCTGCAAAAGGATGGGTATGCAAGGTCGCGGAGGAGGACAGTGATTGGCTCGGATCATCGACTGGGCCACATACCAAGGAAGTATGGACGGGAAAGTACGCCCGGTCGTGCAGCAAGGCGTTGATCTCCTATGGGTACAAGTGACCACCTCTGCAGAGTGTAAAAAAGTATCAAGATACTCCCTGTTCTGGGAAGGAGCTATGAACACGGCAGGAAAGGAGCCCATCGAAGCTCTAATCAACCTGTAAAGACTGACGGGCATAGTTTTCTAAATAAAACCAACCTTTGAAGAAATGATTACAAAAACTTGCATTTGACCTAAGACTCTCAGGTCTACGGTCGTAGCTAGTGCGTCAAACACAACTATTCTTTAAATGAACTTGCTGGGTAATGCTCGTTACTCACCATACTCCCTCTTAACCCTTGCTTAGACTCGGAGGGCCAGTTTGAAGAGACTGAAGGAACCCCGGAGGACTTCGAGGAAGTGTGCTATGAGGAGCCGGACCTTTCCGGTGGAGTTGAAGGCATAGACTACACCATCGCTTATGGTATAGGCGAAGGACCCAAGGAGGAGGCTGACAACTAGAGTCGTAGAATAGCAACTTTAGTTGCACCGAACACTTAGAATAAAGCGACTAGAGTAGAGCATCATGTTTAGTTTACTACTTTCGTTTGTAACCAAAGTTCGTAGTATTAAGATAGAACCTACTAGTGTTCCTCTTTGGACCGAGGAGGAACTAGAGACCTTTGTAACATTATGGCTTGTAATATTTAGTGCTTGAATAAAGACTGCTATGTTTCTGTTGTACCACTCCGAGGGATGTAATATTTGTGAAATGGTACTTCACGAGTGTTATGCCAACGACTTGCATACTACAACATGCAGTGGTATGCTGGGTCACCACCGTTGGACAACCTGGTGGAGCCCCTTGTTTCACATGTTCATTCACAACAAACAAAGGGGACGGAAAGAGGAATATGAAGTTGACACCACGTGTGGAAGCACAATCGGCAACAAGGGACAACCACCCCTTGCCGCGATATAGTAGGGGACCTGGAGCTCGCCTTATTGCTTCTCCTCTATGATGTAATTTGATGTGAGCTCACCCCAGGCTCCCTTGACCCTTTCCACACACGCCAGACAGAAGGGAGGAGAGAACACCGATGGGACGATGAGATGGAAGTGTGTTCCCAACCACCGCTCTGATATACCTCTAGGGCATGGTCGATGGAAGGCCAGCGAGCGAGGTTTTATAGGGCGCGTCGAGCAGTTGTAGTAGGAAAAAAAGATGAGATGAGAGGATAGGAAGAGGAGCGCAATAGGAGAGCCGCGTAAGCAAGAATACAAAGGGAGAGCAGAGAGTGTCCTTGCGGCACGGTCCAGGGAAGAGGAGGAGGCTTTGTCGCAGGAGTGGTTGGTGGCGTGCAACCGCTAGGGATAGGACGATAGGGTTAGCATTGGGATGGTAGGTTGGGCACTTGGGCCAGGTTGGACCCAAGTTTGGTTTGTCGGCTCCCTTCTTTCTTTCATTTTTAGAACAACAAAATACTAAGCTCCATGGCTATGAGTGCCTCCGGTCGATCGGTAGGTCGCTTTTCGCTGGGCCCACTTGCATGGGAGGTATATCTTGGCTATCGGTCGAATCGAGCGTCTTTGGTTCATCGTGTGTTGCTCTTGTTGGGCCTAGTTGCAGCACTTGGCTCTCCGCGGAATCGAGAGTCGGGATTCCTTTGGCGGTGGGCCCTCGGTAGGCCCCTACCTAGTGCATGAAAATGTTTTGTCCTATGCGTGTGTGCCACTACGTGTGTCATCTGGAGGTGCAAGTGGTCCACATGAAAGCAAGGTGAGAGTCATGGGGTCGGTTCATTGTTTTTTTGACTAGGGTTATTTTCTGCTTTTTGTTATAACGGTGGTTCTCTTCGCGTGGTGGTGCTCTTCCTCTTCTTTGCTAGCTGAGTTGTGTCTGTGCGGGTGGCTTTTGGGCGTTGTCGCTGGTCCACCTGTGTTTTCCGAGGTTGTTGGTTCCCCGCTCTGGTTTATTTCCTTTTTTTTGGGAAATCTGAGAGCTTTATTCACCTAAAAAATCACCTAATTGATCAGCAAAAGTGCTGATAACCAGAAAATCCGGGATACATTCCAGCCAACAACTCGTTCCAGTCAAAGTGCAAGCTAACTTGGCACAAAGATGGGCAGGGTTATTGGCTGATTGAGAAACATGCTGAATATCAAAAAACAAAAAGTTCAGAGCTAGCTCTCCTATATCTTGCAGAATAGATGTCACAGCAGACCGAGAACTGTGACGAGTTTTCTAGAGGTCGACGACCTCCAGGCAGTCAGTCTCCAACAGAACTTTTGAGAAACCACAAAGATTTGCAAAGATAGCACCTTCACGAAGTGCTAGGGCTTCAGCTATAAAAGGATATGTGATTCCCAAAAGAGGTTTACTCCAGGCTCCTAAGAACGAAGCAGAAGAAGTTCTCACTATCCCTCCTGCCCCTCCCTTACGAGCATCCAGCGATATACCTCCATCCGTGTTTATTTTGACAGTGTCATTTTCAGGAGGTCTCCATCCATGACCAGGTAAAATCACTGCCTGCTTCTTGGGTATTTATAGCACAGCAAGCGCTTCCCTTGCCATTTGAATAGAATGCACAGGATCATAACCTCCTTTATCATGTGTCCAGCTATTTTGTGAATTCCAGATTGCCCACATAGTTGTAATAATCTTGGCTCAATCCGAATCCGAAAACCTGTGGTCACACAGAATGTCTCGCGACCATGTGTGAGGGTGGAGTTTTGGCATAGAAAAATCTAGCCATTTGCTCGCCTCAGCCCAAAACCTCTTTGCATGATCGCAAGAAAGCAAAGCATGCATTAGGTCTTCATCTGCATCTAGGAAAATCTTGCATCTGCCTAACTGAGTTATATGTCTATGCTTCAAGGTACTTTCTGTAGGTAAGATACCACGTAGTACCCTCCACCAAAAAACTCGCACCTTTGGCATAACATTTAGTTTCCAGAGAACATACCACAACTGTTTTACCGTCAATGAGGTTTTCGTAAACGTCCCTTCGTCTAGACCAAGATGCTCATTGCGACTCATTAGAGCACGATACGCTGACTTTACAGAGTAGTTACCTGTCTTCTCTAGAGACCAGGCCCAGAAATCATCACCTCCATTCCGCCTTAGAGGGATGATCAATATTGCATCAGCATCTGGCACAATAAAATTACTCCTGACCCTTTTCTATCTTCCAACACCCAATATCATGATCAATCAGATCAGAGACCATGTTAAGTTCCTCTTCTCCCGGCTGTGTGGATATCTGAACCGAAGGCTTCCGAGTTCTGGTTCCAGGAATCCAATTATCATGCCATACCGAAACAGAGCGCCCATCACCAATCCGCTTAATAAGTCCCAAATTCAATGCTTCCCGTCCCGCCACAATGGCTCTCCATGTGGCTGAAGAATTTCTCGGAACTGTAGCTTGTAGGAAATCAGTATCTGGAAAATACTTTCCTTTAAGAACTCGAGCACAAAGTGAGTCAGGTTGTACCATAAACCTCTAGCCATGCTTCCCAAGCAAAGCAAGATTAAAGAGTTCTAAATCCCTGAAGCACATGCCTCCCTTTGTTTTGTGTGATGCAAGTGTCTCCCAAGATACCCAATGAATAGAATTTTGGTCTAGGGAACTACTCCACCAATAATTTGCACAACAAGATCGAAGACCTTTGCAAACTTTCTTTGTCAATCTGAAACAGCTCAACTGAGAATGGGAATGGCTTGAATAATAGATTTCAGAAATGTTTCTCTACCCGCACAAGAAAGAATCTTCTCACATCCTTGGATTCTTGCACATATGTGATCAGAAATGTGGTTAAAGGACCCACTAGTTATCCGACCAACAGCTGTAGGTAAACCTAAATAGCGTTCACTGAAAGCTTCAAGAGGAATACCTAGGAGCTGTTTCATAGTCTGTCGGACATAGTCAGGAGTGTTGGGACTGAAGAAAATAGAACTTTTTTCTCTGTTTACACACTGCCCCGAGCAATGACTATAAATCCTCAGAATTTCGTTTAGCCTCTCCGCACTTTGTGTCGAAGAACTCATAAAAATCAAGCTATCATCAGCGAATAATAAGTGATTGATCCATGGAGATTTAGCACTCACTCTTATTCCCCTATCCACATGTGCACCACCAAAATTGTTCAATAAAGCAATGAATCCCTCGGCACATAAAAGGAACAAAAATGGTGAGATAGGATCTCCTGATGTAGTCCCCGAGATGGAGTGAAGTACGGAAGGAGCTCACCATTTACCCGGACAGTAAACCTAACTGAAGAAACACATTTCAGAATAAGCCTCACTGTATTTTCACTGAAACTAAGTTTCAACATAACGGCCTCAAGAAAATGTCACTCGACCCGGTCATAAGCTTTCATCATATCAAGCTTTACCGCACAGAGACGATTTCTTCCCTTCTTCTTTCTTCTCATGGCATGAACACTCTCATACGCAATCAGAACATTATCCGTCATGAGACGTCCAGGCACGAAAGCACTTTGCTCTTCTCCAATTATGTCATCCAAAAAGACACGCAACCTATTGGCAATGCACTTGGCTCCAATTTTATATAAAACTGAGCACAAAGAAATCAGTCTATATTGAGAAATTTTTTGTGGATTCCGTACCTTTGGGATTAGAGTAATCGAAGTATCATTCAGACCAACTGGTAGGATACCACCATTTAGGAAATCCAGTACAGCATGTACCACATCATTTTTCAATAAACCCCAGTGTCGCTGAAAAAATCCTGCGGTAAAACCATCAACCCCGGGTGCCTTCGAAGGAGCCATCTGAAAAAGGGCTATTTTAATTTCGTCCTCCGTGTATACTGCATCCATCCCCACACTCATTTGTTGAGTGACCCTCGGGTGAATAAATTGCAACAATTCCTCCATTCCTCTACAGCCCTGCGACCTATAGAGATCTTGATAAAAACTTTGCACTTCTCCATTGACATCATCACTACTAACACATATAGCGCCATCTGCTCTCTCAAGAAGTTCAATCTTATTTATACGCTTCCTCTGAGCAGCGTAACGATGAAAATATGACGTATTTCTATCCCCTTCTCGCAGCCATTGCACACGAGAACGCTGCCTCATCCATATTTCCTCCCGATGAAGAGCTTGTTTTAATTTCTTCGTTATCGCTTTTTCTTCATCAGATGGGCCACGACCCATGGAGTTTTTCCTCAGCCTGTCCAGTCTCTGTCGTAGTTTCCGAACAGTACGCGCTAGACATCCGAACTCATCCGCTCCCCAAACAGTGAGTTTTTCCTGGAGCGTGTGCAAAGCACTAAGGGCGTGTTTGGTAGCCCGGTTGTACTATTCCATCTAAGACAAGCTGAGTCTAGCTAGGTTGATCTCATACAAGTGCGATTTTTTGGGCGTGTTTGGTAGCTCGTATGAGCCGAGCTGAGCTCAGCTGAGATCTTGTTTGGTAGATCGTATGACTGGAGCCCTGCCCTAGAAATATGAAATGCAATCAGGTCCCTAAAAAGAAAACAAAAAAGCCATCGAGTCCTTATAAAGAAAACAAAAAAGCAATCGGGTCCTCGTCGAGCTCCGGCGCTGCCGCCGGCGAGAAGAGCCGCTGCCGCCGGCGAGAGGAGCTCGGCGGAGGCCTGCGGAGCTCGGCGGACGCCTGTGGAGCGCGGCGGACGCCTGTGGAGCGCGGCGGAGTCTGTGAGGCGGCGGTGGTCTGTGAGCTCGGCGGAGTCTGTGAGCTCGGCGGAGGCCTGCGAAGCTTCGGGCGGGCGGCGGACGGTCCGGTCTGTGAGCTCGGTGGAGGCCTGCGGAGCTTCGGCGGAGGCCTGCGGAGCTTCTGCAGTCGCGGACGGCGACCTTCATTGCGTCGGGCGGCGGATGGTCCGGTCAGAGTGGAGCGCGGAGGTCGGGGGCAGAGAGGAGCTCGGGATAAGAAAAGGAAGAAGAAAAGAATGAGAGGAGAGATGGGCAGGGGGCGGGGGTCTGGGGGATGGGCAGGGGGCAGATGAGAAGCTCGATTTCAGCTTCTCACCTCAGCCTGGCTGAGGAGGCGTTTTCGGGCCAGATGGGCAGTGCCCAACTCAGCGAACCGGGCTAACAAACAGCGAAAAGTCGGTTGAGGGGAGATTTTCTGAGTCCGGCCGGGCTACCAAACACGCCCTAAGTACTCCATGTAGTCCTTGCTGGCCAGAACCATGTAACCAATTATCATTCACCAGCTTGTCATACTCGATATGAGTGAAGGAAATATGCCCTAGAGGCAATAATAATATTGTTATTATCATATTTCTTGTTCATGATAATGTTTATACTCCATGCTATAATTGTATTAAGCGGAAACATTAATACTTGTGTGGTTTATGAACAACACCGTGTCCCTAGTACGCCTCTACTAGACTAGCTCATTGATTAATGATGGTTAAGGTTTCCTAACCATAGACATGAGTTGTCGATTAATAATGAGGTCATGTCATTAGGAGAATGATGTGATGGACAGACCCAAATAAAGCAGAGCAATTAGATCGTGTCTTCGTGTTCATCTTTGCGAAGCTTTTCCTATGTCATGTATTGTATTCCTTAGACCATGAGATAATACAACTCCCTAGTATCGGAAGAAAGCTTTGAAGTCATCAAACGTCATCCTATGTGAGGGTGATAATAAAGATGTCTCTCAGGTGATCGGAAAGTACTTGTTGGGTTGTATGTATCGAGATGGAATTTGTCCCTCCCAAGTCGGAGAGATATACTTCGGGCCCACTCGGTAATCGATATCAACACCGCTTGCAAGCATGTGGTTAATGAGTTAATCACAAAGTGATATCGGATTACGGAACGAGTAAAGTACTTGCTGTGAACGAGATTGAACTAGGTATGGCGATACCGACGATCAAATCTCGGGCGAGTAAAATATCGTGTGACGAAGGGAATACATATACGGGATTAATTGAATCCTGACATCGTGGTTCATTCGATATGATCATCGATGAATATGTGGGAGTCAATATGGGTTTCCAGATCCCACTGTTGATTATTGATAGAAGATCATGTCTACATATTCTCGAACCCGTAGGGTCACACACTTAACGTGTATCGATGCTAGGATAGAATGGATAATTGGTTTATGAGTTTTAGTTCGGAGTCTCGGATGAGATCCAGGACGTCACGAGAGGTTCCGGAATGGTCCGGAGAATAAGATTCATATAAAGGAAAGCAGTTTTTGGATTCCGGAAAGGTTTCGGAGTTTATCGGTATTGTACCGGAAGGTTCTAGAAGGTTCCGGAGTGGGACCAACGTGGGCCCACTTGACGGAGGCCTGCGTGGGCCTAAGGGGAAGTGCCCTGGCCGCCCTGGGCCAGGCGCACAAGGCCCCTAAGGCCCAGCCGGCCAGCCCAAGGGGAAACCCTAAGGGAGTCTTCAAAGAAGGAAAGGGGGAAACTTGCCCCCCACTCTTCCTACTCCAAGTCGGCGCCCTAGGGTTTGGGGAGAGGCCAAGCTGGCCGGCCACCCCTCTATATATAGGGGGCAAGGGCGCAGCCCTCTACACACCCCTAACCCAAACCCTAGCCGCCAACTGCTGCCCTCCCTCTCTCTCTCTCTCGCAACTGCGCGTAGGCGAAGCCCTGCTGCAGAAACTCTCCACCATAAGCACCACGCCGTCGTGCTGCTGATCCAATCTATCTCTCCACCATACTTGTTGGACCAAGGAAGGAGGAGACGTCGCTGCACCGCACGTGTGCAACTCTCGGAGGCGCCGCCACTTGCGGCGTAGGATCGGATCGGATCGCGAGGAGGAGACGGCGAGTACGACTACGTCAACCACGTTCTATTGAACGTTTCCGCTGTGCGAATCTTCAAGGGTATGAAGATCTCATCTACCTCTCTCGTTGATTACATCTCCTAGATTAGATCTTGGCTTTCTTGTTCGCATCCGTAGGAAATTTTTTTGATTTACTATGCTGCGAAACCCTTCAATGAGTTTGCCACACATTTTCATAACGAAATTGTCGTGCTCTTCTCATGCCCTGGTCAGCAAAATTATCTCAGAGCTCTGTTAGAACAAAACAGTGATCTGACTCCGTAGATACAATATGTCGGACTCTAGTGTGTTGAAAACGTGCTAGAAAGGCAGCATTAGCAAAAGCCCTATCTAGTCTCGCTTTCACATTATTTGTACCAGCTTGACGATTATCCCATGTATAAGGCGTACCAGACCACCCCAAATCTTGAAGGCCACACTCATCAACTGCATCTCTAAAATTTCTCATCTGCCATTCAGGTCTAGCTGCCCTGGAGAAATGTTCATCACCATATAAGGTCTCATTAAAGTCTCCCAAGCACAACCAAGCTGAATGTGGGACAGAAAACAAAGTTCTCAAGAAGCGCCAACTGTGATGTCTGTTTTCAGCTCGTGGTGCCCCATAAAATCCTGTAAACCTCCATTCTGAAGAATCTTGGTCCCTCCTCCGCACCATGACATCTATATGGCCGGAACTGATACTTTGCAAAACAACCTCATAGTCGGCGGCCTAGAACAAACCAAGGCCCCCGCTTAGTCCAACACTGTCAACTGTAATACAACCCGCAAAACCCAGAGTGTTCTGCAGGCTCTCTACTCGTTTGCCGCTGATCTTGGTCTCCATAATAAACATCAGTGCAGGCCCTTCTTGCTTCACAATGTTGTGAAGCTCACAAATGGTTTCGGGGTTCCCAAGCCCCTGACCGTTCCAACCAAGACAATTCATTGCAAGGCTGCCTAACAGCCTCTGCCAAATTTTCAGTCACACTAGGAGTCTTCCTCTTCTTATTCTGGTCACCCTCACTTGCGGGAACCATTTGCTGATTACCACCTTCCCCTGCCCCATGAAGAGGCACCAACATAAGTTGGTTGTCTGCCGACGGTCTGGCAATGGCAGGTTCAGAAGGTTGCAGCAGACCAACCGGCCTGTAGACTTTCCTGGTACCATCCCCCTTTCTCTTCACTCCCCCTGCAGTATTACTTGGAGATGTCACCTCAGCTCTTGCATCTGGCACATTGCTAGAAAATTTGGTCTCCCTCTTACTGTTGTGGCTAGCAAAGTGCTCACGGGGTGAGTTCTCAAAAGAACCAGATTTCTTGCGATCATCGGGAGCTCTTAGCCCAGCCCCAAAAGGCCACTCACCATTATCATTCCTAGAACTTGGTGTAGGGCAGAGTAGCTCTGAGTGTCCCAGGCGGCCGCACGAGAAGCAGAAATGGGGAACTTGTTCATATTGCAAATTATACCAATCCCTACTTCATCTCGCTGCCGAATCAATCAACAGTCCCTCCTCAAGGGTTTTGTGATATCCATAGTTACTCGTGCTCGCAAGTAACCACCAACTGGATCAAAAACAAACTGGGTAGCATTTTTATCTAGCTCCTTTGTTATTGCCTTGCCCCAGGTTGGATTTCTCAGATTGAAGGGTACGTTAAGAACCCCTGAAGATTAAACGGTTCAGGCGGTCTATGATGGATTGTAGCAACAACGGGGGTAGTTTACCGAGGTCGGATATTACCAAAGTGTAAGATGACCGGC
The DNA here is from genome assembly GCA_007115705.1 of Dactylis glomerata. Lineage (NCBI taxonomy): Eukaryota > Viridiplantae > Streptophyta > Magnoliopsida > Poales > Poaceae > Dactylis > Dactylis glomerata. Next base: position 1,651,283 of record QXEO01000186.1, read on the forward strand.
GGGGGTAACTTATTGTCGAGGTCGGAATACTAGATCAAAGAGTAGAGTGCCCGGCGAGGACAAGTATACCGAGGTAAGAAACTACCAAAGAGTAGGACGCCCGGCGTGGGTAGCGAACCGAAGTTGGAGCTGCAAAAGGGTGGGTATGCAAGGTCGCGGAGGAGGACAGTGATTGGCTCGGATCATCGACTGGGCCACATACCAAGGAAGTATGGACAGGAAAGTACGCCCGGTCATGCAGCAAGGCATTGATCTCCTATGGGTACAAGTGTCCACCTCTGCAGAGTGTAAAAAAGTATCAAGATACTCCCTATTCCGGGAAGGAGCTATGAACACGGCAGGAAAGGAGCCCATCGAAGCTCTAATCAACCTGTAAAGACTGACGGGCATAGTTTTCTAAATAAAACCAACCTTTGAAGAAATAATTACAAAAACTTGCATTTGACCTAAGACTCTCAGGTCTACGGTCGTAGCTAGTGCATCAAACACAACTATTCTTTAAATGAACTTGCTGGGTAACGCTCGTTACTCCTCTTAACCCTTGCTGAGACTCGGAGGGCCAGTTTGAAGAGACTGAAGGAACCCCGGAGGACTTCAAGGAAGTGTGCTACGAGGAGCCGGACCTTTCCGGTGGAGTTGAAGGCATAGACTACACCATCGCTTATGGTATAGGCGAAGGACCCGAGGAGGAGGCTGACAACTAGAGTCATAGAATAGCAACTTTAGTCGCACCGAACACTTAGAATAAAGCGACTAGAGTAGAGCATCATGTTTAGTTTACTACTTTCGTTTGTAACCAAAGTTTGTAGTATTAAGATAGAACCTACTAGTGTTCCTCTTTGGACCAAGGAGGAACTAGAGTCCTTTGTAACATTATGGCTTGTAATATTTAGTGCTTGAATAAAGACCGCCATGTTTCTGTTGTACCACTCCGAGGGATGTAATATTTGTGAAATGGTACTTCATGAGTGTTATGCCAACGACTTGCATACTACAACATGCAGTGGTATGCTGGGTCACCACAGTTGGACAACCTAGTGGAGCCCCTTGTTTCACATGTTCATTCGCTGCAAACAAAGGGGAGGGAAAGAGGAATCTGAAGTTGACACCGCGTGTGGAAGCACAATCGGCAACAAGGGACAACCACCCCTTGCCGCGATAGAGTAGGGGACCTGGAGCTCGCCTTATTGCTTCTCCTCTATGATGTAATTTGACGTGAGCTCACCTGAGGCTCCCTTGACCCTTTCCACACATGCCAGACAGAAGGGAGGAGGGAACACCGATGGGACGATGAGATGGAAGTGTGTTGCCGACCGCCGCTCTGATATACCTCTAGGGCATGGTCGAGGGAAGGCCAGCGAGCGAGGTTGAACCGGGCACGTCGAGCAGTTTTAGTAGGAAAAGAAGAGGAGATGAGAGGATAGGAAGAGGAGCGCAATAGGAGAGCCGCGTAAGCGAGAAAACGAAGGGAGAGCAGAGAGTGTCCTTGCGGCACGGTCCAGGGAAGAGGAGGAGGCTTTGTCGCAGGAGTGGTTGGTGGCGTGCGACCGCTAGGGATAGGACGATAGGGTTAGCATGGGCATGATAGGTTGGCCACTTGGGCCAGGTTGGACCCAAGTTTGGTTTGTCGGCTCCCTTCTTTCTTTCATTTTTAGAACAACAAAATACTAAGCTCCATGGCTATGAGTGCCTCCGGTCGATCGGTAGGTCGCTTTTCGCTGGGCCCACTTGCATGGGAGGTAGATCTTGGCTATCGGTCGTATCGAGCGTCTTTGGTTCATCGTGTGTTGCTCTTATTGGGCCTACTTGCAGCACTTGGCTCTCAGCGGAATCGAGAGTCGGGATTCCTTTGGCGGTGGGCCCTCGGTAGGCCCCTACCTAGTGCATGAAAATGTTTTGTCCTATGCGTGCGTGCCACTACGTGTGTCATCTAGAGGTGCAAGTGATCCACATGAAAGCAAGGTGAGAGTCATGGGGTCGGTTCATTGTTTTTTTGACTGGGGATATTTTCTGCTTTTTGTTATAACGGTGGCTCTCTTCACGTGGTGGTGCTCTTCCTCTTCTTTGCTAGCTGAGTTGTGTCTGTGCGGGTGGCTTTTGGGCGTTGTCTCTGGTCCACCTGTGTTTTCCGAGGTTGTTGGTTCCCCGCTCTGGTTTATTTCCTCTGGTACTTGTTTTGCACTCTTATTCCGTATTGTTGTGGTGGTGGCTCCGATGTGGGTCGTAGGGAGCGGCAACGCAACGACCATGCGCCATTCTACAAAACGCGCCTAGCGCACCATGCTGCACCTAAGTCTAAAACTCGACGATCCAGCAACGAGACCATGTGTGGTCGACAAAAGAAAAAACACGTCACAAAAAATTAGTGTTAGTATCGGAAAACGGCGGCAAAGAGCGCTGGGTCCATCTAGTCCATATTTAAAGACCAGGGATGCAGACAACCCGACTATGAAGCTAACTAATCCTACCCGGACACTATATATGAACGTATACAACGGGGACATGACAAAGTGCCTACAACGTGCTTAATTCTAACAGATAAAAGGTTTGAATGCTGCATAAATCGGTGTTCATGTAGTAATGATTATGGAATACACTTCACAAATTTAACGTTGATTGCAGAATTTGCTCGCAAATGTAATTTATAATTTATTAATTCAATCTAGTACTGTAACAAAAATCAATATAGGAGTAACTTTGTATTTTTTGTCTGCAACAAAACGAAGGTTTCCATTGATTAGCTAATTTGCCTCTAGTGCAACTTAAACTTGTTTTGAGAGAAGGACAGGAAAAGCAAGACGTGGACCTGAAATCACTGGACGTGCAACTGCAGGACTATATTGGGTGCGGATCAAGGGATTCACATCGCATCACAAGACGTGGCAAAGTCTGGATTTGGTCCGAGGTTCGAAAGGATCGGAGGGTCAGTTAACCTTGAAAACAGGCCACGGCTGTCTCTCAAAGCCCTAGCCGCCACGCAGCCAACGCCACTGCGGCTCCACATCCGTCAGATCGACAGCGCCTCCTTCCTCTCGCTCACGCCTCACCCGCCGCTCCTCCTGTCGCCCACGAGTCCGCGGCGCCATGACTTCTTCGAGAGGGAAACCTCACAGCGGTGAGGAACGAGGCAGACCCAGACGCTCGCCCGAGGCATTCCGCATACCGGTGTCCAGGACAGGAACCGCCAAAGACAAGCGGAGGTACGACTTCAAGATGGCGCACCACAAGGAGCTCCGTGAGCAAGAGGAGCGATTCTCCAGCAGCCTACCTCCTCCCCCTCCTCCGGGGCCAGCCGCCGATCCTTTCCGGCAGGAGCCTTTCGGCGACGAGACCATCGCTAGGGAGTTCCAGGCTGCGGATCTCAAACATTACGGCGTCGCCGTTGCCTCCATCGCTCTGTTCGACGGGGAGAGGTTGTTGTTTGCGTGCTCCGGCACGGCCTTGCCGCGAGGGAGGTCGGTGCTTTGTGTCGCGAGGTTCGTGACCTCTGCGCGTCTGGTCAAGGAGTTCAACGACAGGAGAAACAGAGACGATAATCTGAGCATCCAGGTGCGCGTTCAGGATGGTGATAGCAGTGTCGTCCATGATGGGTTCCTGGGACTGTATGATAACCATATCGCCATTGTCTCCGCCTGCATCCCGTATGTCCACCCTGTGGATGTCGATCCTAGGGAGCGCAAGTTCAAACCTACTCACATGATAGCGGCAGGGCGTGCCGTCGGAGAGGACTCACACAGTTTGATGGTCACCGGTGTCAGCACTCCTGCTAATACTAGTGAACATATTCACGTTGCTGAACACCACCGTGGCCTTGTATCAGTTGCCTGTGACATCACCGAGGCTGGACTTGGAGGGCCAGTGATAGCTCTGATTCCTGGTAAATCCGAGCTGTTCGCTGGTGTGGTCGTTAGTTGTGAGAACGGAGTGGCCTATTACCTACGGACAAATGCACTACGTCGACGCTTGGAGCATTTTCAGATACTTGCTCCTAAGGCTGTGAGCTTCCGTGGGTATTCATTGCCTAAAGGTGTAAAGTGTGTAGTCCCTTCTGGATTATGGGTTACCATTCAGAGACTCAAGTCCTTGGGCTACCCCCAGCCACCCCCACTAGTGTGTGAGCTCAATGGGAGATTGGTCAATATGTTTGAAGAGGATTTTGGTCGACTTCTTGCCTGGGAAGGGTACCCCTTCGGTGTGGATCAGCGTAGCTATGGAGACTATGTATGGGATGAACTTGGAAAAGAAGTTGTTACAAATATATCTCGAAGTGTTGTCTCAGTATCGTCATTCAAGGAAGATGTGAGATGTTTTGCATGCACAGGCTTACTTATAAAGTGGCATGGAAGCAACGGCACAAGAACCGTTATCCTAACTTCTGCTAGCTTGGTTAGAACTAATAAAGTCAAGATTGATAAGAACTTGAGGATTGAGGTGTTTCTACCACAAAACCAACGTGTGGAGGGGCGCTTGGAATTGTATCATCAGAACTACAACATCGCAATTGTTAGTCTAAAGAACCGTCTCAACGCTATTCGTCCAATGGATATTTTCGAGCCATCAGAGAAGTCACATGCAGTGGTGGTTGCTATAGCACGTAACCCTAGCAAAGGATTACTAATGGCCTCAAAGGGTGAATTGGAGCCTCCACACAAGCATTCCAAACTGAAGTGCAAGGCCCTCAAGTTGTCCACTTGTCGAATAAAGAAGGCAGGGATTGGAGGCCCCCTTATAGATTTTGATGATGGAAGTTTTGTTGGCATGAACTTCTATGATGAAAGTAAAACAACTCCTTTTCTTCCAAGAAGCACTATTTTAGAAGTCTTGAAAAGAGGGTTCGATCTCCCGTCGCAAAGAGGATTGTCCCGACCCATGAGCTTGGGGAATGATGTTCCAAAGAAAAATTGGTGGCCAGTGCCAGAGGCATATTGGTACCATGGTGGACTTGATGTGGATAAGAATGTCCTACCCCTACATGTTGGAAGAGTACCACAATAGAGAGACCAGTAGAAGTGCTTCTCAATAATATTGTCTATCGTTGCTATCAATAGCAAATATCCATGTTACTCAAAGGATTCCGTGCGTAACTTTACGTTTTTTAATTATGTTCTTTGTTCTAATTAATATTCAAAATGGACTGCTATTTTTTTTATCTTGTCCTTGGATTGTGATAACCTAATATATCTCGGTGCAAAACCGGACAATTTGGTAAGATACCTACGGTAGTATCATGCTTTCTAGCAGGAGACAAGCAACTTTACTAGTGCGGTTTTTGGTCGCATGTGCTGACGTGCGCGGCCGCGCATCAGGGGCGGATCCATGTGCAGCTTTGGGGGTGTACAGAACACCGGGAAAAATTGAAATTCGTTGTAAAATAGCTTTTTTCACGTCATGTGGAACCTCTAAATTAAGTATTTTTGCAGCTGGGGCACCACCGTGCACCCCTATCATCAATCCTCTAGCTCCGCCACTGCGTGCATATATACACTGTGCAACTTATTCGGTCTTCTGTTTCGTTAAGCATATATATCCCACCTGTGTTTGTATAGAAGCAAGGGTAGCCTTTTGCCTCTCGTTATATTGGGCCCTTTTTACTTACTCAGCTCGAGCTTTTTTTTTATAATTACTTACGTGGGGTTTAAGTTGGTTGGACCGGACCAAGCAATTAACATGACACGTTCTAATAAGAAAGTAAGAGTAATTAACACTTCGCATGGAGGATTTATAGAATCATTAGCTTGCAAAGATTCCTACAGATATTATACTCCATCCGATCAGGAAAAAATGTCACTGACTCGGTATAAAGTTGTACTAAGTTATACTAAATCACCTGACACTCTTTTTCGATCGGAGGGAGTATAACAAAAGATTCCAATTAATCCACGATGTCGTAGGGATTTTGTCCATTAACCTTAAAAAGTCACCCTGGTCCTGGAGAAGACCCACTATGACAACGTGGATCTGGTCTGAGTTGACGTCAGCAAGATAGATATACCATCATCAAAGATTTTTCATCTATGAACATTGGAAATTCTTAAGAGAATAAGTATATGCTATTTGATATATTTTCTAATAACTAAAATAAGGAGTATTTTTTACCCTAAAACAAACATCTTAATTTGTATATTCTTTATTTTTCTTATTTCTAACTCATATTATGAGATAATAAAATATCGCAAAAGCTACAAGTAAGAAAATGTGTATTGGTATCAATATTTTTGTAGGATTTTATTGTTTATTGGTAACATGTCATGTATGCATGTAAAATTACTATTTATTGATTCTAGGGCCCTATTTCTAGTGTCGCCCCAGGCCCCTAAAATCTCTGGACCAGCACTATATAGAAGTATGGGCAAAACGCAAAATATTGGCGAAAACATGCACACTTCTTTTTTATACAACAAATTGTACTTTACTGTGAGACGCATGTGAGTATAATTCTTCATTAAATTTTGCTTGAGTCGCGCCAAATATGAATTTGTGGTTTATTATGTGTGTCCGCGTGTTTGTGTTCTACTCTATGAAGATGTCTCTCATGCTCTTGCGCTCCTCCACAAGAGTATCTCCCATGCTGCCGCTTGTCCCTCTTCAATCCCGATGGATGTCACGATGCTTCGATGTCACGTATGACCTCATGTTGGAGCTTCAATTTGGACACCGCTTGGAGTTCTTTGCATTGCCAGCCTCGGAGAAGATGGTGCATATGGGTAGATAGTCTAAGGCTCCCAAGGCCGGACGACGATGGGTCTCCGGTGAGGCGTATTTGCTATTTTCAAGCCAGCTGTAGTGAGTATATTGTCCTAAATATTGATAGTGAAAGGTTAGTAATTTTGGGACATCTGATGTTGCATATTTTTTTTCCGCATTTTGTGGGGGATCATATATGGATGCTACATACACACGGGAAGTACGGGAGTATATTGACCTAAGTGTGTTTAAGTGGGCATAATGGTATCTATGAATTGCAGTGACATTTTTTGAATGGAGAAAGTTGTAATGACGTTTCTCGAATAGACAAAAATTGCAGTGGCACCTATCCCATTGACCCAGTTTTTAAACCCTTGTATGCATTTATTTACTCTGAGTGTTAGGACTGTCTTTTGCATCCTTCTAAATTTCCATACATGTATAATATATAACAATATTTTTTTGATACGGTCAAACACTATCATGTCACAACTCAATAGACGAGATGGTGAGGGAGACGGTCGACTGCTTCCTCTAGTGTCTAGCAGTCCGATCAACACATATTGTCCCCCAAATACAACATTAAGATGTGCAAATTTTCATACATAAATGATAGTGAATTGAAAGGTTGAATTCCATCACACTCGATTACCTGAAGCATCGATCCAATTGCGTAGCGCAAAAATGGTGATCACTTCGTTTTAAGTTGTAGAGGGAGCACCTCTTGAAGACATGATTATATCAAGCACTACCATGTCACATAGGAAGGTCCGTCAATTTGCCAACTCTCTTTGTTCTCCACGTGTGGAGAGGTGAGACGAAAAGGTCGTTGACATGGAACGTTCCCCGGTCAGGTGGGCGGGAGTGGTATATTGGTGCACCAGTGGATGTCGATCAAGAGCTCGGGTACCCTGTGGTTTAGTGGTAGATGTGCTCACTTGTACCACGGAAATTTCAGTTCACCGGGGTAAACCAGGATAGACGTGCATATTTCTTGTAGTGAGAACCCATGGTACTTTTATGTTGGTCAGCGATTACTATAAATTTACATTGTTTCAAGAATAAGTTGTTTACTTATTAATAAAGTACTCTAAGGGCACGTACAATGCAAGAAGCTTAGGGAGGTGCTTAGATAAATAAACCTACTTTTAGTTAAGCATTTATGCTTATCTATAATAGATGGGCCTAACTAGGCATCTCTCTTGTACAAAAAAAGAATTGGTGCGTAAGAAAAAAAAGCTTGATTTATATATTTTTCTAAGCACCTTGCAATGTACATGGCCTAAGTTGTAAGACTCATTTGATCATAGTAAAAAATAGCATACCAAATGTTCCATTTATAATCTAGAAGTTTCCACAAAGTTTCTTATCTGATCACTGAAGGGTTTCGCAGCATAGTAAATCAAAAAAATTCCTATGGATGCAAACAAGAAAGCCAAGATCTAATCTAGGAGATGTAATCAACGAGAGAGGTTGATGAGATCTTCATACCCTTGAAGAAATCGCACATCGGAAATGTTCAACAGAACATGGATGATGTAGTCGTACTAGCCGTCTCCTCCCCGCGATCCGATCCGATCCTACGCCGCAAGTGGCGGCGCCTCCGAGAGATGCACACGTACGGTGCAGCAACGTCTCCTCCTTCCTTGGTCCAGCAAGTATGGTGGAGAGATAGATTGGATCTGCAGCACGACGGCGTGGTGCTTATGGTGGAGAGTTTCTGCGGCAGGGCTTCGCCTACGCACAGTCGCGAGAGAGAGAGAGGTGGAGGGGCAGCAGTTGGACGGCGGCTAGGGTTGGAGTTGGGGGGAGGCTGCGTCCCTGCCCCTCCTTAAATAGGAGGCTGGCCGGCTGCCTTGGCCCCTCCTCCAAGTCCTAGGGCGGCGGCCCAAGGGGAAGAGTGGGGGGCAAGTTTTCCCCCCCTCCTTCTGGAAGGTTCCCTTAGGGTTTCCCCTAGGGCTGGCCGGCTGGGCCTTAGGGGCCTTGTGCGCCTGGCACAAAGTGGCCAGGACACTTCCCCTTAGGCCCATGCAGGCCTCCGACAAGTGGGCCCATGTTGGTCCCACTCTAGAACCTTCTAGAACCTTCCGGTACAATACCGATAAACTCTGAAACTTTTCCGGAATCCAAAAACTGCTTTCCTTTATATGAATCTTATTCTCCGGACCATTCCGGAACCTCTCGTGATGTCCTGGATCTCATCCGAGACTCCGACCAAAAACTCATAAACCAATTATCCATTCTATCCTAGCATCGATGCACGTTAAGTGTGTGACCCTACGGGTTCGAGAATATGCAGACATGATCTTCTATCAATAATCAACAGCGGGATCTGGAAACCCATATTGACTCCCACATATTCATCGATGATCATATCGGATGAACCACGATGCCAGGATTCAATTAATCCCGTATATGTATTCCCTTCGTCTCGCGATATTTTACTTGCCCGAGATTCGATCGTCGGTATCGATATACCTAGTTCAATCTCGTTTACAGCAAGTACTTTACTCATTCCGTAATCCGATATCACTTTGTGATTAACTCCTTAACCACGTGCTTGCAAGCGATGTTGATATCGATTACCGAGTGGGCCCAAAGTATATCTCTCCGACTTGGGAGGGACAAATTCCATCTCGATACATACAACCCAACAAGTACTTTCCGATCACCTGAAAGACACCTTTATGATCACCCTTGCATACGATGACGTTTGATAACCTCAAAGCTCTCTTCCGATACTAGGGAGTTGCATTATCTCATGGTCTAAGGAACACAATACATGGCATAGGAAAAAGCTTCGCAAAGATGAACACAATGACACGATCTAATTGCTGTGCTTTATTTGGGTCTGTCCATCACATCATTCTCCTAATGACATGACCTCATTATTAATCGAAAACTCATGTCTATGGTTAGGAAACCTTAACCATCATTAATCAATGAGCTAGTCCATAGAGGCGTACTAGGGACACGGTGTTGTCCATAAACCACACAAGTATTAATGTTTCTGCTTAATACAATTATAGCATGGAGTATAAACATTATCATGAACAAGAAATATGATAATAACAATATTATTATTGCCTCTAGGGCATATTTCCTTCAGTCTCCCACTTGCACTAGAGTCAATAATCTAGTTAATACTTGCGCCTTTAACACCTATGGCATTCCGGTGTTATTCATACGCGTTGCACATGGTAAACCTTATCTACGGGTCTGACACTTTCAGGTCCGTTTGTATTTGCATATTCCTTTTGCGTCAGCATGCATTACTCATCTTGTATGAGATGGCATCGTATAAACTTGGTCTTCTGATGAAACCTTTGTTTCTTTGCCAAAACTATGTTGTCACTATTGTCATACAATTGAACTATATAGTACTAGTACACTTGGAACTAAACCTCCACGATCGGATCGCAGAATTTAATTTTCTGTTACGATGATTTTCCACTTCGTTCTGAAATTCTTTGAACTTTTCAAACATTTCAGATTTATGTTTCATTAAATAGACATACCCATATCTACTTAAGTCATCAGTAAAAGTGAGAAAATAGCGATATCCACCGCGCGTCGAAATACTCATTGGTCCGCACACATCGGTATGTATGATTTCCAATAAGTCCGTTGCTCGCTCCATTATTCCGGAGAACGAGGTTTTGATCATCTTGCCCATGAGGCATGGCTCGCACGTGTCAAATGATTCAAAAATCAAGAGACTCCAAAAGTCCATCAGAATGGAGTTTCTTCATGCATTTTACGCCAATATGACCTAGACGACAGTGCCACAAAGAAGTTGGATTATCACTATCTACTTTGCATCTTTTATGCCGCTTCTAAAGCGATTATATACTTAGGCCTCGTTGCAGTGTCCGCCACAATGTTAACATTGGAACTCATCCAAGTCATCATGGAACTTTCTTCCATCTTATTGTGCCACCTTCTAACTCAAACAAATAGCTTAAAATTGAGATAAAATTTTACCTGTATATGTGACAAAGCCAATGTAACACATTGCAATGAACCATTTGTCACTTTTGCATACAGAATATATTCTTAGTTCTTCGAAAGTGCATAAGAATATCTTTACTATTGTCCAACGATCATCATATGAATGCTCGTAACCTTTCAGCGCATTGGACATATCTGGATCTACATATCATGGTATACAAGATTGATAAAATCATTCTTGTGGTTTCACTCATCAAGTGTCAAAACAATTGATTCTTGCTCCAACCTCTTCCATGCAACAAGAACCGTTCTTATTGTTTTCCATATTGAACAAATTCAATATTTCATCTATGTACTCTGGCAAAACTATATTAGTGCCTCAATCTATCTGCATAGACATTGATGCTTAATATTCTGGTTTTACCTAAGTCTTTCATCAAAAACTAATTTTAATGAAAACTTAACAATATCAAGAAAAATACATTATTTCTAATAAACGATATGTCGTCCACATAAAGTATTAGAAATATGTCTGAGCGCTCTCACTTACTTTCTTGTAATACAAGCATCTTCAAATATCTTGATAAAATTAACACTTTAACATTTTCATCATTGAAGATTCCAACTTTGCTATGCTTACTTCTACCATAGAAGTTTGCATACATATCTAGCAACTTTTGAATCAACAAAACCCATTGGGTCATGTCAGGTACACGTCCTTGGTGTGCATTCCGGTAGAGGAATGTTGTTTTGTTTATTCAACTATCATATCTCAATATGTAATTGTTGCTAGAAAAATCCATATGACAAAGTCAGGGCCCATCATCGCTTCTTTGTATATTGTTGGTTACTATTATCTAATAATATCTCGTCCTCAAATCTTGCTATTTGATCACGACCAACTTGGTTAAATAGGAACTTCGATGCCATGACTACAACATATTGTAGACGCGTGAGCTATGAATGCAGTTGCCGCTTCCAGAACATTTTCTGGTGCTGCGTTACTCTGATCATCTTGCTCAGATTCAATAACCTCATCAAGTTCTATCTTCCTCCCACTTAAACCTTTCGCGAGAAAACTCCTTCATAAGAAATTCACTTTTAAGTGACAATCACTATGTGTTTGGGTTCATAGTAGAAGGAATACCCATCGACATTCTTTGGGACAACCTACAAAGACTTACTAATCCGATTTTGGTTGTAAACATTTTACATATGCCGTGCATACCAAAATTTAAGAAAAGACAACTATAACTTATACAGTGTCATTTCAGCGGATTATGATGGTGCTCTATTTAGTGAAAAGCGGTAGTCTCTAAAGCATAATCCACAAATTATATTGGTAGTTTTATACAATCATTGCTCTAACCATGTCAAACAAGGTTTGATTACATCCATCGAAAACTCCATACTCCTATGGTGTTTATTACGATGCAAGTTTGTGGAACAATTCCTCTAATTCTTAGATGCTTGCTAAACTTGTAACTCAAATATTCTTCTTTATGATCCAATCATAAAAACTTGAATTTTTCTTGTTACAACAATTTCCACTTCATAAATTGAACAATTTCAATTGTTTCATACTTCTATCTCATCAAGTAGATATACAATACATCTATTTGAGTCATTGATGAAATAGAAAATACACCATGATCAACTTCACACCATGGACTACATACATCAACATGTATGATCTCCATTTAGTTAGTCGCTTGTTCTGTCAATGGCCCATGAACGAAGTTTAATCATCTTTAGGAAAAGTCTCACAAGTGTCAATCAATTCAAAATCAATTGACTCAAAAATCTATCAATATAGAATTTCTTTCATGTTTTGTTTCCAATATGACTTAAACGGCGGTGTCATATATAAGTGAAATTCATTTTGTCTTGCGACCTTTAGCATCAGTGTTATAAATGTCTATTTCACCAACAAGATAATAATAATCTATCCATCGATTATGGAAGATGGTAATAATTTGAACAACCATTGCTCTCATAATACCAGAACAAGATAACAATTATTAAGTTCATAAAATATCTTGAAGGCTAGGTTTGATGTCGCCGAGAAGCACAATAACACTTTTATTTGTATCTCGTCATGCATCATTACCATATTCTTTTACTAGTTACTTAGGCCATTGTACTTCTTGCATTGTGTTGCTTTGTATGACATTTCATACCAACAAATCAGTATCGAATACCCAAGAATTACATTGTTAACGAGCAAAAGAATTCATCTATAACATGTATATCATTTATATACCTGAGCTGGGCAATTCCAGTCTTTTCCTTTTTCTACCAAATACTTTTGTAGATCCTATTTAGCGTTTCCTCTCTTTTTAGAAGAATCTATCGACATCAAAAGTGGCATCAATCATTTGACACATAGTCCAAAGGATGTTAGTCAAATACTAATGACTTTGGAATTTACACTTTGAAGTAGATCACCATCATCATATAATTGGCGTTCTTCTAGATTCCATTTTTAGTATCTTTTGGTATAGCAAAAACAATTTAGCCAATACCCTTTTATTCATCTTATCATGACAACTTTCATGATGAAACTACTATAGCTTATAAGGATGAATGCAAGTATAATATTAGTTTCCCAAACTTTTGGGTGATCGGGATGCCTAGCATCTTCAATCTTCGCATATGTTCATACAATATGAGCATATGTTCTTTTACTAAATTATACTTAATCATTTTGCAAACAATCAAAGTTTTAGATATCAAATATCTTTCACTTCTTGTTAGTTTCTGAAATAATTCTTTCAGCTTCAAGATCACTTTGATTCTCAAACAATTTTGAAGATTAATTTCTCATGGAGGCAAAGATGATCTTAGATGCTAAACTTGAATCATTGCTCTTAGATTAATATAACTTATTAAATCGTATGGAGCAAGTGAGGTTTTCTAAAACTGCAATAGGACTTAATCTTTGAACTTGACATTTTAACTAAATGGCACTAGTCCAAAAAGTGATTATCCAGAATTCTATAGTTCTTTTAACTCAATTAAGCTAAGTGTTGGTGGGAAACGGTGCCAAAAACTACAACGACTTATGCAAATACAACAAGATTTAGTTCAAGATAATTAGTTCAAGTTAATCAAATTACTAATGAACTCCCACTAAATTCAACATCCCTCAAAGTTGTTTAGTTAAGCATGATCCAAATTCACTACACCGAGACCGATCATCACGTGAATGATGTAGCTTTAATGGTGAACATCAACATGTTGATCATATCATCCATATGACTCATGCTTGACCTTTCGGTCCGTGTGTTCCGAGGCCATGTCTGTACATGCTAGGCTCGTCAAGTCAAACCCAAGTATCTCCGCATGTGCAAATACTGGCTTGCACCCGTTGTATGTGAACGTAGAGTTTATAACACCCGATCATCACGAGATGCTTGAACACGACGAACTTTTGCAACGGCGCATACGAGGGGAGAACACAATTTTATCTTGATCTTTAAGTGAGGAATCATCTTATAATACTACCGTCGCGATCAAAGCATAATAAGATACATAAAAGGATAAACATCACATGCATATAATTTTATGTGACATGGTATAGCCAATCTCCGCGCAATGATCTCCATCTTGTGCGCGCCGGCATGATCTCCATCACTCCACCATGATTGTCTCCACCACGAATAGCAACTACAACTATTGCTAACTACTTAGCGATAAAGTAAAGCTATTACATGGCGTATAAGAAGTTGACACGCAGGTCATACACAATTATAAAGACAACTATATGGCTCCTGCCGGTTGTGAACTCATCGACATGCAAGTCGTGAAATATTACAAAACATGATCATTGCATACATCACATATATCACATCACATCTTGTGGCCATACCATATCACAAAACACTCCCTGCAAAAACAAGTTAGACGCCTCTACTTTGTTGTTGCATTTTTTACGTGGCTTATGGGAGTAACAAGCTAAGAACGATTCTTACCTACGGAAAGCCACAACAGTGATATTATGGTTGCTAACATCCGTTGTAAATCTCATGACTACTATAGTGAGAGAAACTGGCATCCACCAGCCGCATGTGTGGAACAAGCCACACGTCAAGTGCGGAGCCGGTCTCGCGAACGAGGTCGCGTAAAGTTGGCCTGGACCGCTTCGATCTCACTATGCCGCGCCATAAGAAATACAAAACAAAGAGGTTTGCAACAGAAAACATCAACGCCCACAACAAGCATGTTGCGTTCTACTCGTGAAACACATCTACGCATAGATCTAGCTCTGATACCACTGAAGGGTTTCGCAGCATAGTAAATCAAAAAATTTCCTACGGATGCAAACAAGAAAGCCAAGATCTAATCTAGGAGATGTAATCAACGAGAGAGGTAGATGAGATCTTCATACCCTTGAAGAAATCGCACAGCGGAAACGTTCAACAGAACGTGGATGATGTAGTCGTACTAGCCGTCTCCTCCCCGCGATCCGATCTGATCCTACGCCGCAAGTGGCGGCGCCTCCGAGAGATGCACACGTACGGAGCAGCAACGTCTCCTCCTTCCTTGGTCCAGCAAGTATGGTGGAGAGATAGATTGGATCTGCAGCACGACGGCGTGGTGCTTATGGTGGAGAGTTTCCGCGGCAGGGCTTGCAACTCGTTGATGGCGCCAGAAAAGAGCTGTGGCGTGTAGTTGACGTGGGAGTAGTAAGTCCTTGTGCGTGGTGATGACCAGCCCGTTGGGAACCCCAAGAGGAAGGTATGATGAGTGTAGCGGCAAGTTTTCCCTCAGTTAAGAAACCGAGGTTTATCGAACAGGAGAGGAGAGACAATGACGACTGAAGGTGTTTGTGGAACCTGCACACACACAAACAAATACTTTGTTCCCAACTTGCGATGAGGTTGTCAATCTCACCGGTTTGCTTGAAACAAAGCTTATGAGCGTATCGAGTGGAAAACAGTAATAATATGCGAGTAAAGTAAACAGTGCGGGAAAAGTAAATAGGTGATAGCAATATGATTAAAATAGGACCGGGGTCCACAGTTCACTAGTGGTGTCTCTCCATAGATAAACAAACATGCTGGGTAAACAAATTACAGTTGGGCAATTGATAGAATAAAGATAACGTGATATGTCAAGAAGATCACTATGAGATTTACTCTGGGCATTACAACAAAATACATAGACCGCCATCCAACTGCATCTATGACTAATAATCCACTCCCTGGGATATCAATCCGAACACCCTAGAAGTATTAAGTTGCGAACAACAGATAATTGCATTAAGCAAAGTGTGTAATGTAAACATAGCATATGCCCTTGAGCATATGAATGTTGTTTTCTCCCTAGTAGCAACAGCACATCTACCACCTTAGAGGTTTCTGTCACTCCCCCAGGTGAAATAGAGACATGAACCCACTATCGAGCATAAATACCCCCTCTTGGAGTCACTAGCAACTACTCGGCCAAGATAGCTACTAACAACGGAGAGCATGCAAGATCATAAACAACATAGAGATAACAAAAGATATAATTCAGTACAGCAACTTAATCATAAACACCAATATTCATCGGATCCCAACAAACCAACATCATAGAATTACATAACGATGATCTCAATCATGTAGGGCAGCTCATGAGATCTAAACATGAAGCACATGGTGGAGAAGACAACCATCTAGCTACTGCTATGGACCCATAGTCCAAGGTAGACTACTCACTCATCGCTCCGGAGGCAAGCATGGCGATGAAGAAGACCTCCGGTGGCGATTCCCCTCTCCGGCAGGGTGCCGGGAAGAGCTTCTGGACCCTCCCGATCTTCGGGTCGACGGTGGCGGCGGATCGCGATGTGTTCTGGAAATCTGATCGGGTACTTAGGTTTTTTCCGTCGGGGGGTCTTTATAGGCGAAGGGGCGATGTCAGAGGTGGAGCCAGGCTCCCTCACATAGGGGTGGCGCGGCGAGGGGCCTGGCCGCGCCGGCCCTGTGTGTGGGGCCCTGGTGGCCCCTCTCCGTCTCTCCTTCGGATGTCTGGAAGCTTCCGGGAAAAATAAGACTTCAGGAACTTGTTTCGTCCAATTCCGAGAATATTTCCTGTGTATCACTTCTGAAACACAAAAACAGCAGAAAACAGGAAACTGGCACTGTGGCGCTTGTTAATAGGTTAGTTCCGGAAAATGCATAAAAGTGCCACTAAGTGTAACGAAACAATAGGCAAATGGTGTAAAAACAAGCATGGAGCATCAAAAATTATAGATACGTTTGAGACGTATCAAGCATCCCCAAGCTTAACTCCTGCTCGTCCTCGAGTAGGTAAGTGAGAACAAAGAATAATTTTTGAGGTGACATGCACCTACACAATCTTGATCATATATGCAAGCATTGGTGAGCTGGGATCAATAGAACTTAAAACATGGGCATGAAAGATATAATCATGACAATAAGAAACTTAGCAACCATGTTATAAACATGTAAATGAACACAAACAAAAGATCATGATAATGAAACAATGAAAGTCAAACGTGTGTTCAAATCATAAGGAAAAACATACAAATGGTTTTCAGCTTGTCCTTCAAAGAGAGCAAAACATAAATGCATAGGACACCTTCAAGTTTAAGAGGGCGACTAGATACAAATAATTTAAGAACAAGTGAAACCAATCATCATGAATCAATCAATGAACTTTGGGACAATGCATATCACACTAAGAATGACAACTATGCTCTCTTAAGGGTGCATAAAGAAAGAAGGTGGTGACTCAACATAAAAGTAAAAGAAAGGCCCTTCGCAGAGGGAAGCAGTGATTGCAAGTTTTATAACCTTCAAAAATTATGGTACTTGCCGGCTTTGAGCTCTCATTGCCCCCATCATAAGCATCTTGAATGGTTAAAGTTAATGCGAGAACAATTATGATGCATATGCTTAACAAATCATAAGTTGAAAACCTCGTGCCCCGTGAATACGAGTACCCAAACCTCATGCTACTTTACTTAGAGTCCCAAGCAAGGCTCTTGTCATTGTAAATATATGTGTATCATTGAAAACCGCCAATGGGGTACCTCCATGCCCGATGACATGGAACAAGCCCACACCAAAATGACAGGACAAGCAGACAATGAACACCTCGACATCTCTTTTATTTGCTATATTGTTTAGCTTTTTATTATGAGATGCGTCGTCGAATGTTCACCATGGGTATGCTGCAAATTTCCACCATGAATTATGCATGGCTTAGATTGGCGGCCCGGCGTTTCCCTAACACATATACAAACTCCATGATCCCTACAAGATTCCCAATTCATTTCACACCGCGGGCATCCATAAACAAAAGATCACGATATCAACTCAAATAAGACGTGCAATGTCGAAAGCATGCCCCATGACAGCATGGCTGGGCTAGAATCCAACTTACAACTTGCAAGCATAACAACTCAACATAAAAGACCACAATGTCAAATTTTTAAGAACATGAAAAAGTAAAGTGTGCCTTCCGGTTCGTGAGAGCTTTACTGACCGAATTTCGCATAACACTGGTAAGAGTTTAATTTGAAGAGAAAATAAAAGCAAGTCAAATTTACTTGGAATAGCAAATTGCTAGTAGGTATGTATGGTGGACACTTTGAAAAACTTTGGCTTTTAGGAGTTGGATGCACGAGTAGAGATCATACTCAGTACAAGGTGAGGGCTAGCAAAAGACTGGGAGCGACCAACTAAGAGAGCAATAATGGCCATAATCATGCAAAGCGACAAAGCGACATTAAAAGAAGCATAAGATGGCATCAAAAGTCAAAAACTAAATGATCATGAAGGCTATTGGCGACTTTATAAGAGTCTAACATGTGTGAGCATGCGCCAAGTCAACCCAAATAAAGGATCAAGGAGAAAACCAAAATAATGCTTCCATACAATAAAAACAACGCATGATTTTTTTTCAAAGGCTCATTAAGCAATCTCAGTTATTTGAGACAAGTCATGCTACAGCAAAACCACTAAGCATACTATCAAAAAGACATCAAGCATGACATGAAAAAGCCTAAGCCGCAGTCTACACAAGCTCCTTCTTGTACCACTATTTTGCACAAAGCTTTTTCTCTTTTCCAACACCATTTGAAATTTTTATAAACACCTCTTTTGATGAAAACCAATAAAGATCAGAGGCAAAAATACACCTTGATAAAAAGATATGACAAGATCTGAACGCAAATCAAGGCGAAAACGAAAACCAAAAGCAGTAGCAGAAAAAGTAGAACGCTCAATTTTTAATAAGAGTGAAAACTAGAGCGTTCTTTGCAAATGAAAACGAGTACATCTCCTCCAAAGGAAATTTGTTGGGGTCCAACCATTTATTGCAGCAAACAAACAAACTAAACCAACTAAGAAAACTAAAACAACTGACGCTCCAAGAAAAACACATAGTGCATGAAGCAATAAAAATATAGTGTCTTGAAAGGTGACCTGATTTTTGCCGATGAAGAAGGGGTGCCTCGGGGGCATCCCCAAGCTTTGACGCTTGTACTTCTTGGATATTTCTTGGGGTGATGCATGGGCATCCCCAAGCTTGAGCTTTTGTCCATTCTTCAACTCATCTCATCATTCTCCAATCCCTACACTTGAAAACTTCCTTCATACAAAACTAAACACAATTCTATTAGCAACATTAGTGTAAGCATAAAATATATTCAACCCTCTATTTGCTTCAGATTTCAACTCAAAACCATCACATATATAGCATATACTACTGTAGCAACCTCCCCAAAAGTTCCATGATCAAAAGAACTCAAAAGAAAGCGATAAAGTGGCAAACACAAATATTGGCAGAAATCTGTCAAAACTGAACAGCTGACAAAGGTCGAATTTTTGAGGGATTTTCTGTTGCTCAAATCAAAAAGTGTTCAACTAAGAAAAGTTTGGATATAACCTGGGGCATAAGCACAAGAAATCGCAGGTCCAAAAGATAAACAGAGAATTTTCACGAATTTTTACGGTGCAGCACCGAAAACAGTTTCAGGACAGCAACATCCCCAAATCTTTACCTCACTCAAATTAGAGGCTTCTCTTGGCACAAAAACGAAATAAAAAGGATAAGGAGCGGTCATTACAGTAGTAATAACTTCCAAGACTCAAATAAAAGAAAAAGTACTGAAAGAAAACATTGGGTTATCTCCCAAGAGTGCTTTTCTTTAACGCCTTTGAGCTAGGCGCAGAAAATTGCAAATCAAGTAATAATGAAAGGGGGATCAGGATCCACTATAGGAATAAAGAAATGAATACTATCCAATTGAGGTTTTGCATATCCCTTTTAGTCATGCTTTGGTACACTATTTTCATCAAAAAGATTTTCAGGACAAATCCAACTAGTATTAGCTACCAAGGCATTATGAATTTCTACAAGCTTACAAAGTATTGGCAACTTAGATTCTTCATTGGGTGTACCAACAATTTCAACAGGCGAGCCAAGCTTATTAAACTTCTTAAAAACTTTCCTAGCCTCAATTGCAACATCTCTAAATTCTAGGCGCAAAGTTTCCAAGATAAAAGCCTTCTTTTCGGGATCCTCAATTTCATGAAGCTTAAGGAACATATATTGCATAAAAGGATTAAGACTAGCAAACCTAGCTTCTAACATGTGAACTAAATGAGCAGAAGCAACTTCATAACTAGGAGCTAACTCAACCAAAGACTTTTCCTCAACTTCCTTATGCATACTAATGTGATTAAAGAACTCCTCAATGTTACTTTTGCCAATAATCGAACCACTACCTACTGAGAGGTCCTCCAGAACGAACTTAGGAAACAACATGATAAACTAAAGTAAAGTAAAAACAACTACCAAGGATTCTAATTTTTTTTAGTTTTTGATAAAAAGCAATGCAGGTAAAATAAATAAAGTAAAGCAAACCAAATAACAAAGTAAAGAATGTGTGTGCGAAGAACTCCCCTCGCAGAAGTCTTCTTTCCTCCCCGGCAACGGCGCCAGAAAAGAAGCTGCTACTCGGTGATGGCGCCAGAAAAGAGCTGTGGCGTGTAGTTGACGTGGGAGCAGTAAGTCCTTGTGCGTGGTGATGACCAGCCCGTTGGGAACCCCAAGAGGAAGGTATGATGAGTGTAGCGGCAAGTTTTCCCTCAGTTAAGAAACCAAGGTTTATCGAACAGGAGAGGAGAGACAATGACGACTGAAGGTGTTTGTGGAACCTGCACACACACACAAACAAATACTTTGTTCCCAACTTGCGATGAGGTTGTCAATCTCACCAGTTTGCTTGAAACAAAGGTTATGAGCGTATCGAGTGGAAAACAGTAATAATATGCGAGTAAAGTAAACAGTGCGGGAAAAGTAAACAGGTGATAGCAATATGATTAAAATAGGACCGGGGTCCACAGTTCACTAGTGGTGTCTCTCCATAGATAAACAAACATGCTGGGTAAACAAATTACAGTTAGGCAATTGATAGAATAAAGATAACGTGATATGTCAAGAAGATCACTATGAGATTTACTCTGGGCATTACAACAAAATACATAGACCGCCATCCAACTGCATCTATGACTAATAATCTACTCCCTGGGATATCAATCCGAACACCCTAGAAGTATTAAGTTGCGAACAACAGATAATTGCATTAAGCAAAGTGTGTAATGTAAACAAAGCATATGCCCTTGAGCATATGAATGCTGTTTTCTCCCTAGTAGCAACAGCACATCTACCACCTTAGAGGTTTCTGTCACTCCCCCAGGTGAAATAGAGACATGAACCCACTATCGAGCATAAATACCCCCTCTTGGAGTCACTAGCAACTACTCGGCCAAGATAGCTACTAACAACGGAGAGCATGCAAGATCATAAACAACATAGAGATAACAAAAGATATAATTCAGTATAGCAACTTAATCATAAACACCAATATTCATCGGATCCCAACAAACCAACATCATAGAATTACATAACGATGATCTCAATCATGTAGGGCAGCTCATGAGATCTAAACATGAAGCACATGGTGGAGAAGACAACCATCTAGCTACTGCTATGGACCCATAGTCCAAGGTAGACTACTCACTCATCGCTCCGGAGGCAAGCATGGCGATGAAGAAGACCTCCGGTGGCGATTCCCCTCTCCGGCAGGGTGCCGGGAAGAGCTTCTGGACCCTCCCGATCTTCGGGTCGACGGTGGCGGCGGATCGCGATGTGTTCTGGAAATCTGATCGGGTACTTAGGTTTTTTCCGTCGGGGGGTCTTTATAGGCGAAGGGGCGATGTCAGAGGTGGAGCCAGGCTCCCTCACACAGGGGTGGCGCGGCCAGGGGCCTGGCCGCGCCGGCCCTGTGTGTGGGGCCCTGGTGGCCCCTCTCCGTCTCTCCTTCGGATGTCTGGAAGCTTCTGGGAAAAATAAGACTTCAGGAACTTGTTTCGTCCAATTCCGAGAATATTTCCTGTGTATCACTTCTGAAACACAAAAATAGCAGAAAACTGGAAACTGGCACTGTGGCGCTTGTTAATAGGTTAGTTCCGGAAAATGCATAAAAGTGCCACTAAGTGTAACGAAACAATAGGCAAATGGTGTAAAAACAAGCATGGAGCATCAAAAATTATAGATACGTTTGAGACGTATCAGGGCTTCGCCTACGCACAGTTGCGAGAGAGAGAGGTGGATGGGCAGCAGTTGGACGACGGCTAGGGTTGGAGTTGGGGGGGGGGGGCTGCGCCCCTGCCCCTCCTTAAATAGGAGGCTGGCCGGCTGCCTTGGCCCCTCCTCCAAGTCCTAGGGCGGCGGCCCAAGGGGAAGAGTGGGGGGCAAGTTTCCCCCCCTCCTTCTGGAAGGTTCCCTTAGGGTTTCCCCTAGGGCTGGCCGGCTGGGCCTTAGGGGCCTTGTGCGCCTGGCCCAAAGTGGCCAGGACACTTCCCCTTAGGCCCATGCAGGCCTCCGACAAGTGGGCCCACGTTGGTCCCACTCTAGAACCTTCCGGTACAATACCGATAAACTCCGAAACTTTTCCGGAATCCAAAAACTGCTTTCCTTTATATGAATCTTATTCTCCGGACCATTCCGGAACCTCTCGTGATGTCCTGGATCTCATCCGAGACTCCGACCAAAAACTCATAAACCAATTATCCATTCTATCCTAGCATCGATGCACGTTAAGTGTGTGACCCTACGGGTTCGAGAATATGCAGACATGATCTTCTATCAATAATCAACAGCGGGATCTAGAAACCCATATTGACTCCCACATATTCATCGATGATCATATCGGATGAACCACGATGCCAGGATTCAATTAATCCCGTATATGTATTCCCTTCGTCTCGCGATATTTTACTTTCCCGAGATTCGATCGTCGGTATCGATATACCTAGTTCAATCTCGTTTACAGCAAGTACTTTACTCATTCCGTAATCCGATATCACTTTGTGATTAACTCCTTAACCACGTGCTTGCAAGCGATGTTGATATCGATTACCGAGTGGGCCCAAAGTATATCTCTCCGACTTGGGAGGGACAAATTCCATCTCGATACATACAACCCAACAAGTACTTTCCGATCACCTGAAAGACACCTTTATGATCACCCTTGCATAGGATGACGTTTGATAACCTCAAAGCTCTCTTCCGATACTAGGGAGTTGCATTATCTCATGGTCTAAGGAACACAATACATGGCATAGGAAAAAGCTTCGCAAAGATGAACACAATGACACGATCTAATTGCTGTGCTTTATTTGGGTCTGTCCATCACATCATTCTCCTAATGACATGACCTCATTATTAATCGACAACTCATGTCTATGGTTAGGAAACCTTAACCATCATTAATCAATGAGCTAGTCCATAGAGGCGTACTAGGGACACGGTGTTGTCCATAAACCACACAAGTATTAATGTTTCCGCTTAATACAATTATAGCATGGAGTATAAACATTATCATGAACAAGAAATATGATAATAACAATATTATTATTGCCTCTAGGGCATATTTCCTTCAATCACACCACAAACCTAATTGTTAGGCTAACGTTGGAATCTCTCCCAATATATTTAATGATATAAAAACATAGAAGGGTACCCACAAATAATTATACATATACATAATATAATTCATCAATTGTTCAAAATTAATTCACAATTAGACGTGATTTTTCATCTTTTTTTCACATTGAAGGCGATACTATTTCAATTTCTTTGAAAAGGCAATGAATGAGAAAGGAAAAGCACTTAACAAACTATGATATATTATCAATGATATACATTGTAACTATTACCAAAAATAATACAACAAATATTATGATATTTTTGTGTTATGTAAATAGTAATATGCAACATACTTTTGTTTACATCATAAATAAAAACATAATGATAAGTAAAAAAGTTTATTATCATTACATTAGTTTAGCTTGCCTCGGCTGTAAACCTTACTTGGACCAGCCCTATACGGGTGAATCAATGATGCATCACAATTTTCCATGATGCATGGACTACGGCAGTATTGAACAGCTTGATGGAATGGTCGAGGCCTCCCGTGTAGCATGCTGGTCCGACAATGCGGATGATGAGGTATCAATGATTTGAGATTTGGAGAACCGAGAATGGAAGAAGTGTGAGGGGGGAAGCCAATGATATGGTGATCACCCCCACATTTATATACATGGTGCGGAAGTAATTTGATGGACAAGAGGAAACACGCTGTATTATTAACACGATAATGAATCTAAAGAGGAATACTGATGAGGTGGGCAGTGGAGATGTGATTCTCGGATAACCATCGGTTCTTCTAATCTGTCGAAGATTGACTTTTTTCCTGCTTCGGTGGTGAGGACACGCCAAGATTGTCGATTTTACTTATCTCCGGTCCGCACTGCTGCCCGATTCTCTTTTAGTATGATGATGAAATATTGAAACATGTTATGTTTCTTAGAAAGGTAGGCGTATGTGCGTAACATTTTGTTTTTTAGAATATCAACACGATTGTATGTAGACAGGAAGTTGAAGAGATCGAATGCCATCGCACCAAATTACCCCAAGCACCGGCATCTAACTCCTTTGCACGAAAACGGCCATCACTTATCCAGTCGGAGAGGCAGAACACGCCGTGGTAGGCATGAATCGGCTCAGGTCGTACCATGTCATGTGGGAGACGACATGGGTAGATCTGTCAATTCCCCCAACTCCTTTTTGTTCTCCACGCGACCGAGGCGAGGCGACGAGATCGCTGACAGGAACGCTCCCCGGTCCGGTGGGCGGCCTGTTCCAGGTCCAGCCTGGCGCTCGCACAAGTGGGCGTCCGTCGGTCAAGCGCCGAGCAGAGATACACAGATTACGCTCGCGTATCCCTGCGGGTTAACCCGCCATTCCCCGATCAGATCCCATCCCATCGCCAACGCGATCACGCGCGCCCAGGGACACAGAATCATCCCCCACCTCCTCCCGAATACTCGGACCTCCACCAGGAGGAGAGACACGCGCGGCGCCGCACGCATGGATTCGATGAGCGGGGTGACGGAGGAGGCGGCCGGCTCCGGCGGGGGGAGCGGCAGCGGGGGCGGCGCGGGCGGGTCGTCGGGGAGCGGCGGCGACGGCCACCACTCGCACCCGCGCCGCCGGTTCGACGACAAGGCGCTCGTGGCGCGCACGTCGCTCATCCTCTGGCACACGCACCAGAACGACGCGGCCGCCGTGCGGAAGCTGCTCGAGGAGGACGGCGCGCTCGTCAACGCCCGCGACTACGACAGCCGCACGCCGCTCCACGTCGCGGCGCTGCACGGCTGGCAGGAGGTCGCCGAGTGCCTCGTCGCCAACGGGGCCGACGTCAACGCGCTCGACCGATGGCAGAACACGGTGAGCCGTTCCTTCCTTCCCCACTCTTCGGATCGTCTGGGCTCACGATCTGGTCTGCGCGTCGCCTCCTGTCCTCGTTGAAATCATTTGTGTTGCGTCGAGCTCATTTTGTCTCGTATCGGGATTTGGATTAATTTTTTAACGTTATGAGAGGAATTCATAATTCTGGTGGGGAAACGATCGAGCATGGGGCTATAGGTGGCACTCTGCAGCATTTGATTCGTTCGATGGTGCACCTGTCACTCATCATATGCCATATGCCCCCGTGACTTGTTCAGACCTCGACGAGTTTACAGTTTCTACCGCGAATTGGCTGGGGCGCGTGCTATGTCTTGTTTTTCAAACGCGGCTACGTTCATTTAATCCCTCTTTGTTCTAGGAAAGTTGATTCAAAGCATGCGACTATTGGTTAAACTTCGGGGGTTGTGGTTACTGATTGGTTATATTTATGCATCAATGCTGTTGATTTCAGTACAGTCTCTAGAATTCTTATAATTTGGGTAATTGTTCACAGTGCTTATTTTGGTTTTATTTACAGCCACTTGCTGATGCAGAGGGTGCAAAGAGGCATGCTATGATCGACCTGCTCAAGAAGCATGGCGGATTGACATATGTAAGTAGCCATTAACTCAGGTTCGGTTTAATAGATTGTCTTGCCCATTGAATTGCAAAGTTGTAGGGATGTTTAGTTTGAACGTTAGCTCAACATTACTAAATTTGTCACTTGACACCAGGTATTCTGATTCCACCGGTAAATGTATGGTAGTGGAAGTAGTGGAAGTAGTGGGTGAGTCCCCATATATTCCTCCACACCTGTCTCTGTCATGGTGCTGAATTTGTATCCGGGGCACTTGGTCCCAGATATTGTTACCAGAAGTAGAAGTGGGATATTTGCATGTGTCTGTGTACTTTATGGAAAATGTTAGATGAAGTAATAATGGATGATTTTGACATCTTGTTCCTCCACACATGGGCATTTGATATAAATTGTCGTATGTACTCCCTCTGTCCCTAAAAGGATGTCAATATCTGTCAAAATTTGGATGTATCTAGACGTGATTTAGTATATAGATACATCCAAATTTGGGCAAATCTTCAGCATCCTTTTAGAGATGGAGGGAGTAGAACAAATGTGTCCATTTTTAATTAAAGATCTGATACTGTTCTCTTTTTTGGAGATCTTACTGGATACACTAAGAATGGGTTGCAGAGGTTTACTTGTCTATTTCCATTTAATGGGTAGTCTAGGTGCACCTTTCAAGCATGACCAAATTAATTATGCTCTATGTAGTTGGACTAAGCGTTGAATTGGATAAGAGCTGTGTAATTAACCATTGAGACTCCATTATGTGTTCATATTTGTCATCGTAGCATTTAATTATGCTCAGATACATCGGATTCCTCTGATTCAGTTTTCCTGTAGGGGAAAACTGGAAGCCACTTTGAAGCAAAGTCAATTCCACCTCCCCTAACAAACAAGGCTGACTGGGAGATTAATCCACTTGAATTGGATTTTACAAAAGCAGTTATGATTGGAAAGGTTATTCTCGATTTTTCTCCTACTTTAGTGCAACTTTTATATAAACATTATGTGATATAGAACACTCTTAGTAAGCATTCAATTGTTATCAAAGCAAACTGATTTGCATACATCCTGCGTACCGAGCCATGATAGTTGAGAATTGCTAACATGAAAAATAAAATTGAATACTGATGGTCTTAAGCTTTTCATATGTTGTGCAAACAGAGACTGCTGCAACTTTAGTTACTGCTAGTTGTTAATCTACTACGTAGTAATAGACTTTGCATTTTTCATGGTTAAAAAATGTCCATCACTAGCATACTTAAGTTAATCCAACATACTTAAGTTAATCCAATTGGGTAGCATATGGCTTATTCTTACTGCAGTGAGCAAGGCAGAACCATTGCCCTTCATTGTTTTGAACTTTTAGGTCATCTGCTGTATGGTTGATATGTCAAATTAGCTAGAGGAAATAAAATTACTGTTTAGTTCCAATCCTTAATACATGCAGCCAAAATAATGGATTGTAAACATGCTTGAAGCTAAAAAGATCGTTTTGGATGTTTATTATAATAAACTTAGTATAACTAGTTAAATGCCCGTGCGTTGCTACGGGCTTCTAATTTTTTAATTGTATATTTAAAATAATGCACATAAATTTTACACTTATAAAAAGAGATAGCCATATGTTATTACGAAAACAATGAGATTGTTCTTCCTTACGTTGTAATTCAATGAAAATTCATTGTTTGACACTATGCATAGAAAACAACAACTCTGACAAGTTTCTCTTATAGCTACATGTAATAAAAATGTACACATTCAAGTATAAACTGAAATATTAAATTATTTTGTGGTGACACTCACTCAATCGCCCAAATGCACAAGGGGTTCCTTACTCCAAGTAATGTCTTGTCTCTTTGACCATGGACGATAACGAAATCTAAAACTTCACTTTGGATGTATGCACTCCAGAATAAATCATAAATCATAAATTTGTATAATGGACCTGAACGCCAATTTGTCCTTTGTGCTCTGGTGCCTCCAGCCATCGATCTCCATATCCTTCACTACTACTGTATATCTAATCTAAGCAAGAAGGCGAACTGAAGCAAGATACTTCAAACCAAACTGAAACATCAGACAGCCAAAGTTGCTTCGTTGTGGAGGCCTGTGACTGTGAGGAAATTAGTAGACCTCACGGCTCACGGGGATGAGGGGGCGTGGAAGGCAGTGAGTTGAGGCGGGAGAGCTGGAGAGGAGGTGGGAGTGCCCCTCCGCTGGGGATCTTCTGGATGCCGCCACGCCTGAGCTGCCATGGCCGCCACTATCCTGGTCGCAGCCGCTAGCCTCGTGTTGTCCCCTCTCCTCCCGTCTACCTGCAGCACCGCCAGCTGCTGCCTGCCGCACCGCCAGCTGCTGCCTGCCGCCCATGTCGGAGCGGCTCGCCAGCTCCGATTCCGAATCCGCGCTAGTCCGTCGAAGCGGCGAGCTGTCCGAGATCAGGAGATCTCGGGGATGGGGGTTCAGCCGCGGGATAGCCCAGATCTTTGGGGAGGAGGGAGATCGGCAGCGGAGGTTTCCGGTCCTCAAGCTCCACCGACGCTTGGCCCGTCGACGAGCATGAGCACCGTCGCCCTGCTGCTCCCCCGGGTTAACGCCTCGAGCGCCTCGGCCTCTATGGCCAAGCTCTGCCTCTTCGTGATATCTGTGACCCCGCGGTCGCCTGTCGCCTCTGCTCCAGCCCATCCTCGGTGTCGCCATCGCTCTCCGTCAATGCTCATGGGAGAAGAAATTCTGTGCCTGACGCGTGCGCCGCCAGCCAAAGGACGCGGTGCCAGCGCATCGAGGCCTGCCTCTTCACTCGGCAGCGAACGACGCCGTCCTAGACTCCGGCCGTAGCCATGGAGTCAAAGCAGGAAGAGGGGGATCGAGCGGCATAGCGATGGGGATCATCGGCGTCGGCGGGGGTTCGGGCCTGGGTGCTCCCGTGCGAGGAAGAAATCGGAAGCAATGGTTTTTTTGACGTACGAGATTAGATCCGGTTTATTTTAACGTACCAATGGTTTTTTTACCTACCACGGTTTTGTAACCATCACGTCCTCAAGCCGTATTATTAGTAGAGATACTAGGAAGATAATTGGCTTATTTTTGTATATTTGCATTATAACCATGCGCTTTGCTCCACCATAGCTCATTTTGGAATTATGTTATATTAAGTTCATCTTACTCGAAACAGGCGTTATCTTAAGTTCATCAAACCTGCTAACTACTGCAGGGCTCTTTTGGTGAAATTCTGAAAGCAAATTGGCGAGGAACACCTATTGCTGTCAAGCGAATTCTTCCATCATTATCTGATGACAGGCTGGTTATGTAAGTTTTAAGTTTATTCACGTGGTCCCTAGGATAAACACTCGCATTTCATGTGGTTAACTGTGTTCTGTATAAGGTGTGAGTGGACACTATTAGCCTTTTGTCACATGTTTGTCTGACGGAGTGTTCACTCAACATTTACTTTCCTTGGTTTGCAGCCAAGATTTTAAACATGAAGTCAACTTGCTGATAAAGCTGAGACATCCAAATATTGTACAGTTTCTTGGAGCAGTCACAGAAACCAAGCCTTTGATGCTAGTTACCGAGTTCCTACGAGGAGTAAGTAATCTGTTTCAGAAGTCAACTCTCCTGTGATGTGGACTATTTGGAACTTGCTAATGTTGACCTATATGCATGTTCCAGGGGGATCTTCATCAATATCTCAAGGAGAAAGGCTCCCTCTCCCCACTTACTGCTGTTAATTTCGCATTGGACATCGCAAGGTATTCTCATCTTCATGTGCTTAGCTCATACAACATAATAAATAATAAGTATATATTTGATTGATACTGTGCAAAGTTATTAGTATTTAATTTGCTTTAAACTGTATCCTTCTCATAGAAACTTAGCTCGTACAATATAATGAATATAATGTATACATATGATTAATACTATGCAAAGTTCTTATTATCTAATTTGCTTTAAACTGTATCTTTCTCATAGAAAATTAACTATTATACTATAACTAATTAGTTATCCCTTGAATATATAGTTAGACAATCTTATTATGGTTTTAATGTTGGATCATTTTAGATAATGCATTTTTGGTTCCCCTTGATAATTCTCATATATGCCATGCGTTCATCTTTAGGGTAGTAGCTATTCAGCGTTGAATCTGATTTTGCTTTAAACAAAAACTCTTAGCATCCAAGTGATCAACAATATTAATAGACACTGGGTATTGGTTATAGTGGCATGATCTCTTCAAAATCTGTTTGAACTGCAAAGAAAATTTGCAATGTTTCCCATTTTTTGTTCAATGGAAATAAGTACTTTCTGTGGAAGGTTCTAGCGTCCCATATGAAAAATCACTTGATGTAGTGATATTTTTCCGTTGGAATTAATAATGATCCATGTGTTTCTCTCTTGACTAATTCTCTTCTGTAGGGGCATGGCATATCTTCATAATGAGCCTAATGTTGTAATTCATCGGGACTTAAAGCCAAGGTCTGATGGTTTATTGGACTACTTGTTTTTGCTAATGCAAGCAGCTTCATAGGACTGGTCTAACCTATTATGTCTATCTCTAGAAATATTCTTCTCGTTAATACTGCTGCCAACCACCTAAAAGTTGGAGATTTTGGTCTTAGCAAGATTATCAAATCTCAGCATGCCAATGATGTATACAAGATGACTGGAGAGACCGGAAGCTGTAAGTGCTCAGGACTTGTATAGTTTGCCTTTCCTCTCTGAATATATTCTCACAAGTTTTCTTGATATTTGTTCAAATACAGATCGGTACATGGCTCCTGAAGTTTTCAAGCACCGTAAATACGACAAGAAAGTTGATATCTTCTCCTTTGCCATGATACTATATGAGGTAGTTTTGCCATCAGACTTGCAAGACAGCAGCGTGTCATATCAGAGGATCATGCTGTTCTTTTTTTTTCGAGAGTATGCCAATGGCATACCTTAATTTTATAGAAGAGGAGAAATTCAATTTACAATTAACCAGCTTAATTGTGAACAAATAGGCTGGCTACAAGAACCATCAGATGATCATGCCTGTTCCGAATGACAATATATTTTCGTTTCGATTGTAGATGCTGGAAGGGGATTCACCTTTTTCCAACTATGAACCTTATGAGGCTGCTAAGTACGTGTCAGATGGGCATCGCCCAGCTTTCCGTTCAAAAGGACATACTGCTGAGTTGAAAGAGTAAGTACAAGCTCAACATAACCCCTCTTAACATTCTGCGACTGACATGTTTATGTAAGCTTTTCTCTTTTGGCTTCAGTATCTAACGTGGTTTTCTTAACCGCAGTTTGACTGAACTATGTTGGGCTGGGGATATCAATCTGAGGCCATCTTTCCTAGAGATACTCAAGAGGCTGGAGAAGATCAAGGAAAGCTTATCATCCCACGATCACCACTGGCATTTATTCTCACAATCGTAGTCCTTATACGAGTTGCGAGCAATTCAAACTACGGTCGTTGTGAATGGTTTCTCTTGGGAGATCACCATCGATTGTGTACAAAATTGGATAGTCAAAAAGGTCCACTGAAACAACAAAATGATACCCTGATGCTTTTGTTTCTGCCAAAGCAGATACTTTCTTAAACCACTCTTGCTTTGAAGTAAATCCTGAAAGCCTTGATGGCGATTAGCCCATAGTTCTTCAACACAGAGTTGATTGGGATTCTAAAGATAAAAAAGAATCCTGCCCTTTCCATCTTGAGAATTCTTGTTCTTTGTTAATGTGAACATGTAGATAATTACCCAAATTGAAATCTTATTTGTTGTATAGTTGGATTGTAGGGTTTTGTAGACTGAAAGGAAAAAAATGTATCTCTGAGCGAATGATGGCTAGTTTTGCTGTGGCTACACTGATGGCGCTATCTCTGGCAATGGCACGACTAGGACCAAACAAGTCTTTACCTAATTATGCCGCATGCCCACTACTGACGTCGCTGCAACCTCTTACGGATATCCATTCCCAATTGAGATGAAATTGGGGAATTTGTAGGTCACATAACTAACCTTTTCAAGTTAAGAATTGTGGGACCCTCCCCCAAGAGAGGAAGGACCCTTCAAAAATTAGCGTATGCTGCTTAGTGTGGCGTGCACACGGTATTCTTTAGTAAAAGGCGAAAGAATAGTTCGCTTTGTGCTCACCACGCAGCTGCGTGCCTTTCCCCACTCGCACCCCGCCCTCTTATGTAGCCGAGCTCCATGCGCAGCCTCTCTTGGCTAGGCGAGGTGGGACTAAACGAAGAACCTACCTCCACCGGCTGCATTACCCTTCTGGTGCCACCGCGCAGGTTCAGCAGCAAAGCCCATGCAAATGCTCTCTGCAGGCCTTTCTGGTACCCAGCCCATGCGATCCCAGTTGGGGCCTCGAAGCGTTGGGTCTCTTTCGTCCGCGAGCACTCGGCTCCGTGATTTTCCCTAAAAAACAAAACTCGGCACTGTGATCTCCCCCTTTCACTGTTCGTCGTCGGCGCAGCTGATGAAATGGGCAGAGCGTAGCAGATCCTACTCAACGATGGTGGTCGCGGAAA
Source organism: Dactylis glomerata (assembly GCA_007115705.1). Taxonomy (NCBI): domain Eukaryota; kingdom Viridiplantae; phylum Streptophyta; class Magnoliopsida; order Poales; family Poaceae; genus Dactylis; species Dactylis glomerata. The sequence continues at coordinate 1,683,847 of QXEO01000186.1, forward strand.
CAGGTAATCCTCCGTCACAATCCAGACACAAACACATATCCTAGCTAGATCCCACGTAAATTCTTGTGTTCTTTGTCCTGCTCTGCGCTGCCAAACAGTGTCCGAGCAAAGAAGAAACAACTAATGTGGCTCTAAATTACACCATATATATGAAGCATCAACTTTGGCAGATTTTACAAACTGTTTCGACTGGACAAAATCTAAGGGCACAGGTAGAAATTCCACAGGTATAATGAACTCTTACTGAAGATTCGAGTATACGCTCAGCAACATAAGTTAACAGCTCACAGAAACAATACACCCTAATTTTGGAATGATTTATCATCATGGGAGAGCTACAGCAGCTTCTTTCTCTCAAAAAAGGTCTTCAGATGCCACAGCTGCAACCCTGCCACGGACAAGCAGATGCCGAGTGAGAGGAAACTGAGCCAGCCCATCCTCGAGTTGGTTTGCTTGTTCATGTTCTGCATTTCCTCCTCCCTGGACAAACGACAGATCAAAAAGTTATTTTCTGAGAATGGCCACTAATCATCATGGAGTGAACTTTTAATGGTGCCAGAAATACTAGGCAGCCGGATAACATTTCAAAAAGTTGATTTGGGAGTTGCCTTCTCTAATTATCATGGAATGGAGTTCTTTTTTAATTTGGGAGTTGCTCCCCTAATAGCGAAAATACATGGTTCTTCCACAACATGTTATAGAGTTGAATGAAGTTTTACGGTTGCAAGAAATAATAGGCAGTATTGTACCTTTCACGTAGATAATACATTTCTTCATGGATAGATTTGATGGTATCTGCTAGCTTCTTCAACTCTATTTCCATCATCTGCAACAAGTAAAAAACAATGTATGAACAGTTAACCCTCCAACAAACATTTGTAGGATAGCACTTGTGCAGTCATACACTCGTACCGCAGTACTATCTCTGTATGCTACTGCCAACTACTAATATAAATCATCTATAACATGCTGCGGATATGTATTTTCACTACTACTTTATTTGTATTGGTGTCTCCAGAGGTACTAGGTAGACAAACAAAATGAAGACAGGTTCTTACATAACCATATATTTTGCTGCTTATTCAGAAGTGTCGGTTATGACTTTATGAGCAGTCAGCAGTGTTCAAAAGCTAATACTGAACTGTGACTGCTACTGCCTACTGTGTAAGAACCAACACTAGCTGACACAGTGATACCCATTAGCTATTGATGTGTCAATGCGCAATTGCTGATGGACAATGTTGCAGATAAGCTACCAAAACCTGGACAAAGAGAATCAGCAGGCACTGAGCCTATGAGTTATCATGAAGAGTTATATGAAAATAGTTATCATGCAGAGTTATATGGAAAATAGTTATCATGAAGAGTTATATGGAAAATAGTTGTATGTCAAAATTACAGAATTTCCAAACTCATTAAAGATCAAATTTCTTACATTGCTCAGCGTGGAAGTATGCTAAGAGATCAAAAACTTATTTGACATATAAAGCCTTTGTTCAATGATACACAAACACCTTATAGTTGTGTGCAAGTGATATTGATAATTCAAGTACATCATGGAAATGGAACCAACTAAAAAAATCTACAGAACATACACAGGTTAATGTTGTAGACTCATTCATAAACGTAATTTGTAGAAATGACAAAGTGAACACAGCTAAATGCACTTTACCACAAGACTACAATCTAACCACTGGACTATTCAGCATCTTTACTCCAAATACACTAGATAAGGCTAAGAAAAACAATCCACCCATGCTTAAGCTCCTCGAATCAAAATTTAAAACCATACAAAACATACTTACAAGCCCCAACCTACTCAGATGCATACAACATACTCCAACTAACTTGGCATAGAAGGGGTTAATCTACCACCGCACAGGAAGATTGCTGAACATAATGTACAAAGCTAGAAGTGAATTGATTGCAAACAGATATGCTCAAAATGACCTCAGTGTCTCCACATAGTATATGAAACTACATGGTAACCCACTCAAGAGAACAAGCAAACCAAGAGACTCAACTTAGAAGTATATAAATCTATAAGAGCCCAAGTGTGCACACCAAGATATATATTTAATGATGCTGCGAGCCTACCATTTGCTCTAAGATTTTCAGCATACCTAGAACTGGAGAACTCAAATCTACAAAATCTATCAGTCCTAGAACCATAGACTTAAATTGCTCCTGAGCAGCGAACCTACAAAACCTCAACCTTTGCAGATGTCATGACCCCGGGGGTCCCATCCTAGTAATCCGATTACACACACAAACCCCTAATTTATTTCACACATCCAAGCACTCACATGCCAGAGAAAGCCTATGATTACTTTGCTCTTACGAGCAAATTGGCACCCATAGTCACGAACCACTAAGACTTTATCTACAAGGGACAGTTCAAACATATGAACTAAATTGATTAGTTAAAATTTGAGCAGAAGCTGAAGTAGGGGCTAAGTGGAACACTCACATCGACCTGGCCCTTCTTGGCGACGTTGGACCAGTCCTTGGCTGTGACGCCGCTTTTCCAATCAAACTCGAAGGTGACAGTGACGGGCGGCTTGTGGTCAGGCGCCCAGAAGCAGGCCAGGTAGTCGCCCGCCTCCGTCGCCGTGAAGGCGAAGTTCCCCGACTGCACGTTCTCGGAGTAGTGCATGCTGTTCCCGTACGGCGACGTCACCTGCATCGACCAACGTGCGCACAAATCACGGGATCGCCGTGGTTTCCCCCAACCCAATCGCGGCAGCTAGATGACGATCGATATTACTTACCCTGAGGGAGATGCGGTGGGACTCGGGGAGCGGGGCGTCGGGGGAGCTGTTCTCGGGACCGACTACCTGGTACTTGCCGACGGCCATGGAGTTGACCTTGATCTCGTCGGAGATGCACTTGGTGTGGCCGGACTCGAGGTCGAACCGGAGCGCGCGCGCCGCCGGCGAGCCCGCGAAGAGGACGGCCAGGAGGAGGAGCGCGGAGGAGGGAAGCCATCTGGGGGCAGAGGATCCGGCACGCCGCGCGGCCATGGCCGGAGATCGGAGTGGGAATCGAAGCAAGGTCGGCGCACGAAGTCACGAGGTCTTTGGAGTTTGGCTTATTGGGGATGGGGGAAGCAGGAGGAGAGCTGGTTGGCTGGTTGCAGGTTTGTGACGTGGAAGTGACTAAAAGTTTGGGGAGAGGCTTGGAACGTGGATTATAGAATCAATCTTTTTTCTTAACTGAGATTAGTGATCAATTCTTTTTCTTAACTGAGATTAGTGACCAGTCTTTTTATGGGGGAGAATATATAGGGTTTAATCTTTTTGCAGTGCTAGAAGAATTCACAACTTACAAAGAACACTGTGTATCTAGTTCCGGTTTTGTTTATGACTTTGCTCCAAATTATATTCGTAGACTCTGCATATCGATGCTATTTGATCAAAATAAAGCGTCGTGCTCTCTAAAGAAAAATAAAGTGGTGTGCTCTCTCAAAAGGAAAAAACTTACAAGAACACTGACAAAATAAAAATTACAAACATTCTAAAGAGGGAAACTTATGGTGGCCTCCAACCTACATAAATCGATAGCACCACTATGAGCGTAGCTCGATGTCGCACATTGTGCGAACCCAAGGAGTCATTGTTGGTCCAGATGTTACAAGGTGTTGCCTGGAGACACGAGCGACGACGACTCAAAGCACGGCCCTAAGAAGGCGGCTAATGCCGGACGAGGAGATTCACCCCCTTGTTGACGCTGAAAGCACCGCCGTAGAAACTTATTTCCATAACCCGACATGTCAGATCTAGGGAACCAACTAGCGGCGGAGCTGCATGTAAGTTGTGAGGTTTGTAAAACCCCTTCAATTTGTAGATATTTATGTGTTGTCCGACTCCATAGATTTCTTTCGCTGGCTTCGCCACAACATCTTGCAATGACACAACAACTAGCCCCACGTAGACAGGAACAAGGCCGTGTGTACTTATTTTGCTGCCTCGTTGTCTCGATCGCCCGCATTAACGACATCAGGACACGAAACCTAACAAACTAGACCAAGACTCCCTGCAAGCACGAAGAACCATGGTCTACCGGGCTCCTTGGTATCAAAATCGGTCACCAAAGATAAAGAAGCTCGACAGCCGGCAAAGATGAGAATTGAGCGGATCCATCAGTTTCATAGAATTCTCGGTCGTATCAGCCATTGGCAGTCTTTCAGTAAGAGATGTAAGTGGGTTCCCACAAATGTCGCACTTCTAAAATTTGAGCTAGGAATTTCCAAATAAACTATAAGTGGGACACTGGCGGGAAACCAATTGGCACCTTTGCTTCCAGATGCAACTTTGGTCATCGTTATGTTTGTCAGCTTCCAAGCAAACGGATAGACTCATGGACCCATGCTAACGAATACAGTAATAATGGTCAGAGATGTGATTTTTCAGATTGCATTATGCTTGTCAGGCAGTACCCTAATTTAGTCCTATCACTCAGCTATTAAATATTTAGCAAGTTTAGCTCATTCTTGGATTAAATCATTAGTCCGAATCCGAGCCCCCCATCTCCCACTGACGAGCATCTTTGGGTTCAGGATCAGCGACGCCTTCAGTAGTGGGTTGACCAAAGAGAGTTGTGCTAAGCTTTGGACGGCGACGTTTCTCGGTCTTGTCTTTGGGAGCTTCATCCTGGAAGACATAATATATGGTCAGAATTCAGAAAATTAATCCCAAAACTGCAAAATGGGCGCAAAATACTTCCTGAACTGTAACAGCCGGTTAACCCCCAACAAGACAAACAAATCAAAAAACATATGAAGTGCAAAAACAAAAACTGAACTTAAAATCAAATGCAGTTCCATTAACTCGTTTTCTTGGAAGAATGAACAGAACAGAAAAAGAACCTTGTCACCATGTGTCAGTGATTGGGTTGCTGGCCCCAAAATATCTCATGTGCTACAAATCAGGGAACATGATATTGCAGTTTACGACTATTGCTCGTGTATCGTTCATGCAAGACTATATTGTCATTTTAGCTGAAATCGGCTTGGCGAACAAATGTGAAAGCTAAGCAGAGCGAATACTTGTTCGGATCAGTAAACAGTGCAGTCAGAAATCTATTTCACGTGGTAAAGCAAAAAAAGTACTTACCTTTGGAGCCTTCTGAGTTGATTGAGTATGCTTGAACCATATTATTCCCCATGAAATGCATGCACACAACAGCAAAGCTGAACCAATCCTTGGGTCCGTCAAGTAATCTCTGAAATTGAAGCCATTGTTCTTAACCGTCGCTTTTAAACTTTTCCCTGCCGAGCGGATACTTTTGGTGCCGCTTAACCATTCCTTGCTTGTTTCCTCAGGTAACAGATCTGGAACCTTCGAAGTCTAGATACAGAAAAAGGACAGCATAATGATAATTGTTTGAAGAATGTGTACCTCACATGAAGTAATTTTCTGCAAACTTTACCATCTCACAGTTTACTAGATACATCATCTTTAAAAATGTGACTGATAAACAACAGAAAAGCATGTTTACAGGGATACATCCCATAAATTGGTGTAAACGAAATTATAGAATAATCTTGGTGCTCAGATGAGAGGCTTTATCAAATTTATAACTATGCTTACATAGGCAACTAACATCGATCAAATTAGAAAAAAATAGGCATACAAGATTTAAACAAGTCTCGCAACAAGTAAACAAACACTTTGCATAGAGCTCTCAGTTCAACCCCTATGTGAAGTAGACTTTTCATATTATTATAGCAAAAGCATCTCTCAGACAGCAATGACTAAAGCCAACATTGGTTATAAGGAAAACCAAAATGCAATGCAGACATCCTTATGGTGTTGGAATACATCTAAGTTTGCACTGCACCCACCCCAGAGGCGAAGGCAGGAAAATTAAAGCATTTGGGTTCATACAAAAACTATAATGTCACACTAAGTGGTATATGGTGCTAAGTACCAGTTTAGCTTTGATTAATGCAGATCCATTGGGTTCATTTGAACCCAACCATTTACATGCTGGGCTCCACCATCCTACCCTCTAGCAATTCCTGTCTCCTCCGCCAAACCAGTATGGGATCTTTGGTATTCTTGTTGTCAAGTCCAAATCACTTGTTTTTTCCATTTTAGTTTTTACCCTTTTATTTGAAAAGGATATGCTAATGTGTTCAAAAATAATATTTTACTTTAGGATACACGCTAGATAAAGTTCAAAAGGGAGCATGCTTTACGTGACTTACAAAGTAAGGAATTTCTCTAGCATCTCCATCTTTAATAATCTGAGAGACCCACTTGTTTATCTGCAAATATAATAGTTAAGAATGTATATTTTAGATAGCTGCATGGCTTGAACACATACATACATATATATGTACTAATACACCATTTAATTGCGCACCTCTAGAATTTCGTCGGGGCCATTATACCGAGCCACTAGCTGGGAGGCATCAGGAGTATCCTGACCCTGGAGAGTATCCATAAGATTATGCTTTCTGTCAGCTTTCAGCGCCTCGTATGTTGCATTTCTTTGGAAACGAACGATGAATACTTCAGGCTTATCATTGTCATCTTCAAAGCCTCTAGGACCACAGGCTCCGTTGTAATCGGTGGCAAGGTAGAAGGCACAAACTTTCTGTAAAAAAGGATACTGTTATCCAAGCACAAGTACAAGAACACATGCTGCTTTCATTCGAAGAAAAACTTATTTCATTGTTGAGAATGACATGACTCAGCCATTTGCTGAAGCTAGGCCTGAAATGTTCCAAATACTGTGGGTCCAGTGATGTACATCAACATCCACTGTAGAACACCAATCATTGTAAATTTGGAGAATATACACTTAGATGGATATTTCACTTGGCGGAAAATGTTACTTTCAGGATTTGTAATTAATAAGGCATTGCAAGGTAGCTAGCTTTCCAACAGAGATTAATTGTTAGGATAGAAGTACACTCTGTATATAGAACCAAAACGTGGATAAGCTTTGCAAATAGAGGGGTCCACGGATTTTAAAAATCGAAGAGTTATGCACTACAAAACCATATTGCTCGAGAGGCCTTCCTTAATCAGATCAAGTACTGTTCTACCCACTAGAGGCTAAGATTCTCGTTTGTAAGGTGGTAAAAAATCTAATGCTATAGGGTTGCAATCCTGGATATTAGGTGTTAAGAGGATCCATGGAACACATCTTCATCTGAACTAAAGAAGATAAATATGCCCATACCTCAACTAATTCAGGAAAGCAGTTAAGCAGAGCAAATGTCCTATCTAGTACACAATAGCCACAGCAATCTGTATAGTTTCAATTATATATAACAGTTACTGGTTATCAGGTAGATTTTCTTGAGATTTCATTTTCCTTTGTACCAGAAAACTATTCATTACATTAAGTTGTCCATAATGCTATACACCTGGGTTACCCTAAGATTTCAAAGTATCACCCACAAACTCTAAAGAAGGGCACATAATTACAATGCATGCTGCTCTACTTTTGAGATATGGAAAATATATGAGTGAAACTGTTCCATACTAGTACCAAGAAATCATACAGTTATTGCCAACAGAGATAATTTGGAACCAGTATAAAAGCATAACGGCAAGAACAAAGAGAGGAAGTGCTACTTCAGAAAAAGAACATGTGGCCTTCTCGAGTGATGTCACCAAACAGCAAGTACAGCACCACAAGCTAAAACAAACTGCATGTTGATAGTAAAAAAATGGAATTTGTGAAGCTCTCTACCTTCTGTAATTCTCCATCTAACCAAACAAAGGTCAACCTGTCATCTTTTAAGGCAATTGCAGCAGTTGCTACCTCTACTATCTTTTCCACATTTTCTGTAGTACTTGAATCAACAACACTTAGTAGCTGGTCTTGGGCTTTTCGCAAAATCTAAAGAAATTTCAAATTACAAAAGCAAATATAAGTTTACAAGCTAACAATGAATGGCTAAAAGCTGATTCAGGAGGGACAAACTCCATCATTGTTCATTGCACCAAGCTAAAGAACTTACTTGTCTCTTTTTACTTAATTCTACACCAGGGCGACCAGCAACGACTACACAATACCATATAGCCATGTCTTTTCTAGCACGTGAATGACCTCTAGCATCACAACCCAAATCCAAAGATGTGTCACTTCTTAGCTGCCGGAGTTCTAATCAATCAAGAAAAGAGTGAAATGAGTATACTGAAAAGAACACATATTTTCTCTTTGGTAGAAAAGGATGCATCAATGATAGCATGGCAATTCTATATACTGCTGATTGGCAGACAGAGTTTAATGATACCTTGGTGCTTATGCTCCTCCATTATCTCTGTAAACTCCGACTTACTAAAAGTTCCTGAATTGGAGGTAAGTAATCAGTCTAGGACTCCACTGCATAAAATCAAAAGGCTAAATAGGGGATAGAAGCTTGCCATGGTACACAACAGGCTTGGCACCTGGACCCTTCAAGAAAACAAGTGCAGGAGCCGATTCCACTCCTAACCTGATGTAGAAGAGACAAAAAAAAGTACCGATAAACATTATTCATACATTAAACACAAAAGTACTAACCTATTCCACATAAAAAATATGGTTTTCCTTATTTAGCAAAAGATATGTTCTTCTTCACTAGTAGCCCAATAGCTCACTGATGGAGATCACATTTTTCACTGCTAGGGCAACGATCTGTGGTTTCAGCATGCAGTGTTCAGATCATTAACCTGACTCTTTGTAGAAGTTATTAAACATAGTGAAATTGCTCAAGAACACTTGTCCTAATTCATCCACTATTCATGAATGCAGAACTATTTATGCACAAAGTCAACTAGTTTCTGCATCCACGTGGATTAGCTCCAAACAAATAAAATCTGGTAGCCATATATGTATGACTACCATAATCAGTTTACTGAAAACATGAAACTGTAGTGCGAAGGTCTAAAATTACAGTTTGCATACTTAGCTCGATGTAAGTTCTTTAAATGCTTACGAATATTAACAGCTTGTATCAACTGAAGATGCCGCGTTTCACATTTACTTATTTAAAATGTATTCAGTAGCAACAATCATACCACAAACACAGACAGAAACAAGAAAGAATAACAAGTTGTACATAAAGAACGTACGAATTCCACCAAATCTGGGATTCATCTTCTTTCCATAGGACAAATGCAAATGATGCATAGCTTGAATACTCTTGGGCTGCTTGGCGAAGGAATGGAGTAGCACGCTCCCCAGTGCTTGAAAAAAATATCGCCTTGACCTATGTACCAAATTCAAAATATGGCATGACCAATTATGAATTATGATTGTATGTGGGTGATCCACATGATACTGAAAAGGGTGCAAGTAATAAATAAGGCAGGTAGAAACAGATGCATGAGTGTATGTATGACACAAAAGGTGGTAAATCAATGTACCTTATGATGGCTACTCTTCCCAATGAACTGGGGGCCCTGAAATGAACCAGCTCTGCATTAGATAAAAACGGACAGTGCAGCAAATTATGAAGCAACAGCAATCGTTTATAGAGGAGTGTAATCATTGTCTATTGCACTTGTAATGCCACAGGATAGAATCATGCAGCATAAATCAAGTAGTAATGCCATAAGATTAGGAATCACTCTAGTAAAAAAACAAGTAAAGACAGAACTGTGTGTGGTCAAAAAACTGTGAAGACGGAACTGAGTCCTGAATTCACGTGACTAGGAAAGCATTAGGCCATGTACAATGGGAGTGCTTAGAGAGGGTGCTTACCAAAATAAACCAAGCGTTTTGCTAAGCACTGGTGCTTATTTGTATAGGAGAGGTGCTTAGTTAGGCATCTGCCTAGTCTATATAAGCACCAATACTTAACTAAAAACCGGTTTATTGACCTAAGCATCTCCCCTAAGCACCAAGCATTGTAGATGCCCTTACAACCTCAGCTAACCAAACAAGTACCTGGGTGTAAGCATCGAGAATATTTACTTAACTGGCATACTGAAAAATATATCTCAGACAGGAGCCAAGAAGGCAATTTCATAGTAACATTCACTAGGTCTATACTCCATAGCATTTTATTCAATTAACTAACACAAACTATTTGCATGTTGTGCTACTGGTTACTGCTTTGATTTAGTATGATTCCTTAGGACAACGACATGAATACGAACAAGAGAAACAAAAGATAGAACCGATCATAAGCCTCACCAATGCCTCCTTTGAATAGTACAAGATCCGAGGTAAACCAACAATTGACGATGCTACCCAGTCAACAACAGAATCCACAGTTAGCTCACCAGGGAACCTAGGTACAGGAAATGGTTAAACTACAGCCATATCTTTGGAACCATGGAAAATGACATGTCATAGAATAAATAATAGAAATATACGAGTCACACTCTTATTATTTCTTTATTTAATACTCTGGCATCTGACCAGGACAGTCACCTCATATAACAGGATGGACTTCTGCAGTTAGCAGGATATGCAACCAGAGCTGGTATACCTGCATGTGTAAAGTGGATACGCGACAAAGAACATAAAACATCACAAAGGTTTTGCTTCTTCAGAATATAGAAACGACATGTAATTGTTCAAATTCAAACTACTCCCTCCGACCCATAATACTCTTCGTTAACATGGATGTATCTAGATACATTTTAGTTGTAGATACATCCGTATTAGCGAAGAGTAATATGGGTCGGAGGGAGTACTAAAATTGAACATGTAAAATACAGGGGAAGCTTATAGGAAGTCTTTCTGTTGATGCTCATCGAGCATGAACCTGCCAATTAGCTTAAATACTCCTTGGTTTACAAATTGATCCCAGAAGCATATCAAGCTCATCATATTAACTTCGCACATTGACCTTGCTTTACCAACTCTTAAACTACTCATTTTGACAAAAAAATCTCTGGAGCTAAGAACCCCCTAAAGTAAGCATTTCCGTGTTCTGCAATCTGCACTTCCACTAATGATACCAGCAATCTTACTTATTTTCATCTTATGAAGTAAACTTAAAGGGGCATTTTATCTTGACATACCATTGCGGAAAAATGGCCGTTGAGAGAACCTTTGTTCTGCAAAGTACCCAGCCAGTTGCCCATCGCCGACTTCTACCATAGCAGTGTTGGCTAGACCATCCAATCGAGTGGCTAGATCATAAAGTAAAATTTTGTCAGGGACAAAAATGGAAGCATGTATTTTTAGTCCATATATAAAGAGTTCTCTATAGAAACTAAAGTTTTTTGCATTGTGAGAGAGAAATTGTTGCTAGGTTGACAACAGCAGATTATTTGGAAAATGAATGGAAAATGCTATCAACTCAACTGTCAGCAGATCCACAAAATTACTGCTCAGAGATAATGGCCAAAACTGCAGTTTGAAATGCAACCATAGTTACCATAGAAAGTAGCACAAACTCATTTCAGGAAACACACCACCATGGAAAAATCTAGTTATAAGTAGCAGAGCATGGTTTTCTATAAGTATGTGACATGCAATTTAAAAGAAGAAACCAAATGGAATTTTCCACATTTTAATTTATACACCTGCAATTTATGAGAACTCAGTTCTATCCATCAAGCTTGAAGTACAACAAATGTTATAAGAGGGACACGACAAAAAAGCACCAATGCAACTCTGTTTACCCACAGCTAATACTATCGAGGAAGACCATCATTTCTCTTTTCGTGCAGTGTCCAAATATGTTAAGACAGCAGATGCGTAAAATAGTAGCCAAGTCAACATGATGAGCATACCAATTTGCTTCCATTGCTCAATGAATTGAGCACAACGAGGACTCCCTTTTGAATAAACCTACACAGCATAACAAAAACCAGCTGGTAGTCAGTATTTTTTTATTCTCCAAATCCCAACAAAAATATGTTCTCAGGAATGGTGCAAATATAATGCAAATACAACACCGGGAAGGCACATTGATAATATAAATGCCAATATTAAGGTCTTCTAACTTACCAGTATGAGCATCGGGTAATCTTTGGCAATAGCAGACATGAATGACTCATATGTGAGTACATTGAAGGCGTGATCAGTTGAATCTATGGAATGGAGCTGGTGTTATGTCAAAGACATCAAGAAAAAAAATATCAGTTTTTATCAAAACTTTGATTGTGTAACTTACGAACTAAAGAATCTTTTAACAAAGGGAGATCTATTTTCAGAAAGTGCTCCTTTTGATATTGGTCTTTGACTCTTTCGAGGACATCCTATCATGATGAAAAGGAGTAATTATGGGTTAGACCAGAAAGAGAGAAAAAAGAAGCCTTTCCATAGAGGTGCACACATATAGGGAGGGAACGAAGAAGATTACCGTATGGTAATCCAGACCAAAAAGATCATAATCCCGCTTCAAAATTGGATTTGTCAACAGCTCATACGCATAACGGATCTGTATAAAACATCACAGAACTGTCCTTTAGTTGGAACTTTAGAGATAACTACAGAGAAAGTGAACAATAGGTGACAAAGACTTAAGTATTGTACCTAGCAAAATAAATAGTGAGATGTACATATAGAAAAATAATAAATGCAATTCCAGCCTAAGGTGCCTTGGTGCACTGCAGAAAGCTAATTCAACCCACATGCATACGAGATACAACACATAAAACTGCGGACATATCTATGTAATTGTACATGGAAAATAACCATGGCTACTAAACTAGATTATGGACTGTAATTCTCACCTTTAAAATCTCAGCAGTTGACTGGTCATTCGTTTCAGCAAGCCTGAGTTGACACCACAAAAGGATCAATAATTTTTGGTGAATAATGAGTTAATAAGTATATAAAAACATGGCAAGAGCCAAGAAGCATAACGGGAACCAACATAAATTTCCAATTTCAGGTAGGGAATCACGTGCAGTGCCTCATTAGGGTCACATATACCTAAATTGATCTCCAAATTGTTACCTAACAGTTAATATTCCCAATCATGAGTTTGATGCCGACACAATCTACAGCGTCTGTACAAACAGAATTTTGCAGCTACTGATAGGCAGGCTGCATCATTCATTTACAGTACCTTGCTAAGTCTCCTAAAAAAAATATCTTAATAACAGACTGGAGTGGGGAAAAGAGTAAGTGCTTCTGCATTATCTCGAAGCTACGAATTTAAAGCAAAGTCAAGCACTGGTCATGTCCAACAATCACCCCTAGAGTGATTTCTTCCAAACAGAGAGCTTCGGGGATCAGTCACGTAGTCCATGACAAAGGGCACCAACACTACCAAACTGGGTAAGCTCCAAACAGATGCCCGGCACCATTGCTCCAAACAGATGCCCACAAAATTAATTGCTCGTCAACTACCCAAAACAGACCTCATGGACTGCACTTGCGACTACAGTCAGACTCCATCGAACAAAGCAGACCTCCGAGTTCAACTCAGAAATTAACAGCAAAGTCAGATCAATCGTGCTCACCACTCCTTGGAGAGGGTCCCGTAGGCTTCGACCACCCTCTCGACCGGCGCAAACTTCTGGATTCCGAGCGCTGCAAGCAAAACGACCAATCAGGGAACAAATCTCGGAAAGGTTGCGGGGAGAATAGAGCGCGAGGCTGCGGGGTGGTGGCTCTCACCGTCGTAGTGGGAGGGCGGGAAGGATTTGGGCAGGACCAGGAGCTGGAAGAGGAAGCCGGCGGCGGAGAGGAGGATCGGCAGCCAGTAGCGGCGCACCTCCTCCGGAATCGCCATTGGAGACAGCGCGGGCGGTAAAGGCAGAGGGATGTCTCTGGGCTTTTGCCACTTTGCTCTTCGCGTGGCGACGAGGGCCTTTGCTTTTTAATAAAGTTTTTCAATTAAATAAACAGATATTTATCATTTTGAGCACCGAGTAATTTCTGAGAAAAGTAAAATATTTGTGATTCGGCAGATGAAAAGTTATTTACGAGCCAGCCTGTAGGTTAAATACAGAGCAGCAGACGGCAATGCTGCTAAACGAAGGTTCAATTAATCTTTATTATTCTTACACAAAAAATCATTCCTTTAGAGCTCCTTTGATTCATAGGAAAGACATAGGATTGAAATATCATGCCTACCTAAATTCTATAGAAAGATGAAGTGTCTTTGAAAAATTTTATGAGGTATGACCTACTCACTCCGATCGGAAATAACTGTCGGTGACTTAGTATAAACTTTGTACTAAGTTAGTACAAAATCATGGACACTTATTTCCGATCGGAGGGAGTAATACTTTTTCTTATAGGATTTACACTACTAGATTTCTAAATGATTATTTCATATAGGATAATCAAACACATATGTAGGAAATTTTCCCATAAGATCCAAATCATATACAATTTCTATGCAAATCCTATGAATCAAGAGACCCTTAAGGGTATTTTTTTCGAAACATACTTCCGTCCCGCTTTATAAATAAAGCCATAACCGGCTAAATCGACATAAAGTGGTGAAAAAACCCTCTTATAAAGCAGATAAAAAATAAACAAGACAAATGGGAGTACTAGACAACTAACTAGAGATGTTGTCGCTCATCCTTGTGAAACTCCAAGTTGTTGCCGCAGAGGGTCGCTGCCCTCTCACTCCGGGACGTGTATCGGTCCTGCCCGTGGACAACAGGGACGAGGAGTGGTGAAGACAGTCCCGTGTATAAGATAGGAGGCCGCAGCAAACACCCCTCGCTAGCGCCAAGTGCCCCGAGATAAGACCCGAATATGCCCACCGATGACATCGAACCGAGACCAAGAGAAACTAGAGCTCCAAGACGACGCCCCCAAGAGGGTGACGACGCAACACATCATCGTCGAGACTGATGGTCAAAGGTTTTCACCCGCAGCCTGGACGTGGGAAGATAACCATAACGGCGCCCTCATGAGGGTAACCACACCCACAGGCATTGCTGTTGTTTGCGCAGAAGAGCGGAGCTTTTCTCTCGAGAAAACCTTCACAACACAGCCCGGTTACTCGGGTCGGCCGCCGCCACCAAGCCATGCCTCAAGAGCACGATCTGGGAGTCGCATTTGCCGAAGCATAGCAAGCATCAGGATCCCCCACCGTTCCCTCTTTGCCACCTACATGACCAAAGAGAGACCATCACCACCGCCTTGTTGCTCGCCGGAGGACTCGCCCCGACATCCACAAACTTGCACATGTTGAGCAGTAGCCACCACCATGATGGGTCCAACGGCATGGGCAACGGAGGGCCGACGTGAGCTAGTACCCGACAGCACAAGGTCAACAAGCACGGCAGTCACGCTACCTCCAAACTGCTACAAGTCGTGCCCCACAAACACTAGAAGGATTTGCAAGCGGTCATGAGATCTGAGCCCACCTGGCCGAGATCCAGCTGTACACAACCTCTCGGCCAGGGCGACCGCGGCCCGCAAGGCCAAGATCGGCCCCTCACTGTCCTAGATCTGGTTGCCTCCTCGGTGTTCCGCACAGAGCCCAGCCTTCACCACAGCCGCCATGACGTTGTCGTCTCGTCTAACCGCCTCACCGATTGATCTTGGATCTTTTCTCATAGTTACCGCTAGGATGTTTGTTCTTGCAATATTTATCCTGATTGCTCCATCCTCAGCAATGGTAATTCATACTGTTGGCTTCCCAACAACGTTGATCAGGCTATTCGGTTGTTTTTCGATAGCATACTAGTGTTGCTATTCTTGTCAATGGTGATTAAATATTTTAATGGCTATACGTGTGCACATAGCCTTAGTATTGCGGCTTAAATTAAATTATGAAAGACAATTATGGAAGAACGTTCGTTAATAGTTTCATGTCTTTGATTTAATATCTATCTTTGGTGCCCTTCATAAAAGTACAAGGTTGTATCATGGAAAAGGAATGAATTTAAAGAGCTCGAAGATTGGCTCTATCATATACTATTTGTTACTATAAATATATAGGGTATTAATCATATGTACATGTTCAATTTCACCTACATACTAGTATTTTGGAGAAAATTGAGAAAAAAGATCTGCGGCGGCCCCGTCTCGGTGAAGCAATGGCGGCATGTTCTCCCTCAGCACCAGCACGCTCACGCCGCGGGCCTGCCGTCGAAGTGGAAGTCCGCCGGCCGGCTGGACACTAGTAGAAAATAGGGCTTTCGTTTGGAGCTGCAAAAGGCTTTAGCACCGGTTGGCTTACGAACCCAGACTAAAGCGGTGCTTTAGCACCGGTTCGAGCTGCCAGAAAGCTAAATGGAGCCTGTGGAGCTCTAGCACCGGTTCGTTAGGAATCATTAGCACCGGTTCGTGCCACGAACCGATGCTAAAGGTGGCGGGTCTACCGCGTGGCAGGCGCCAAACCTTTAGCACCAGTTCGTGGCACAAACCGGTGCTAAAGGCTTCCCTATTGCACCGGTTTAGGGCACGGACCAGTGCTAAAGGTCCTGCCTATAAATACACCCACCCACTAGCCCTCTCCTTTGTTTTTTTCCTATGGAAGGTGTGAGAGGGGGTGTGCTAGTTTGATTTTTTCCCCTATGCACAAGAGGTGTTTGATGAAATGCCTAAGAGCATGATGCTACTTAAGCTCACACAAAATAAAAATGATATGAGGTGCCCAAGCGATACTTAGGTCGTGTCCTCGTTCTTTCCTCCTCGATCGAGGTTAGCAACTCTATCCTTTCATTTGTCATTGATACAAATGCATGTTTCGATATACAGTGGTCATTTCACTATTTATGATGTTCTGTAATGGTATTGTTAAACCTAATTATATGACGCAGATGAACCGACAATGGATGTACAGTGACCGACGCATTTCCGAGTTCATTGAAGGTCTTCGTAATTTTGGCGATGTGGCTCGGGTAAACATTCGGAATGGTTTTATGTGTTGTCCATGTGTTGACTGTGGGAACAAGAAGGAATACTCTTCCTGGAAAATCCTTCACTCCCACCTGCTTCGGAAAGGTTTCATGCCTAGCTATAATTGTTGGACCAAGCACGGAGAAAGAGGGGTTATAATGGAAGACAATGAAGAAGAAGAGGATGATGATATGTACCCTGAATACGGTGATACTGCAACGGGGGAAGCTGAAGCTAAAGGGACAGGAGAAGCTGGAGATGAAGAGGCATCAGATGAGCCTGATGATGATCTTCATCGGGCCATCGTTGATGCACACAGAGAAGCAGAAAGTGTAAATGAGAAGCGGAAGTTAAAGGGTATGTTAGAGGATCACAAAAAGAAGTTGTACCCAAATTGTGAAGATGGGAACACAAAGCTCGGTACCACACTGGAGTTGCTGCAATGGAAGGCAGAGACTGGTTTATCTGATAAGGGATTTGAGAAATTACTGAAAATAATGAAGAAGAAGCTTCCAAAGGATAATGAATTTCCTGACAGTACGTACAAAGCAAGGAAGGTTCTCTGCCCTCTAGGATTAGAGGTGCAGAAGATTCATGCATGCATTAATGACTGCATCCTCTACCGCGGTGAGGAGTACGAGAATTTGGAAGCATGCCTGGTATGCACTGGACTACGGTATAAGATCAGACGAGATGACCCTAGTGATGTTGATGGCGAGCCCCCCAGGAAAAGGGTTCTTGCCAAGTTCATGTGGTATGCTCCTATAATACCACGGTTGAAACGTCTGTTTAGAAACAAAGAGCATGTCAGGTTGTTACGATGGCACAAAAAAGACCGTAAGAAAGACGCGATGTTGAGACACCCCGCTGATGGGTCGCAGTGGAGAAAAATTGAGAGAGACTACCCGGACTTTGCAGGCGACGCAAGGAACTTAAGGTTTGGTCTAAGTACAGATGGTATGGATCCTTTTGGGGAGCAGAGCTGCAGTCATAGCACCTGGCCTGTAACTCTATGTGTCTATAACCTTCCTCCTTGGTTGTGCATGAAGCGGAAGTTCATTATGATGCCAGTGCTCATCCAAGGCCCGAAGCAACCCGGCAATGACATTGATGTGTATCTAAGACCATTAGTTGATGAACTCTTACTGTTGTGGGCCAAACCAGGTGTACGTGCATGGGATGAGCACAAACAGGCTTTCTGGGCGTGTATGGAAAGACAAAAGATACACCAGAAGCACGGGAGGATCAGCAACGTATGAAAGACCCAAACAACATGCATCCACAGAACAAGCCGGATAAAGGGTGTCACTTAAGTCCTGCCAGCTACGCTCTTACCAAAGCAGAGAAGGAAATGTTTTTTGAAGTCCTTTAAAGTATCAAAGTGTCATCTGGCTTCTCGTCAAATATAAAGGAATAATAAATATGACAGAAAAAATTCCAAAACCTGAAGTCTCATGACTGTCACGTGATTATGACGCAGTTGCTTCCGGTTGCATTAACGGGGATTCTACCGAAAAATGTTTGTGTACCCATTGTTAAGCTATGCGCATTCCTCAATGCAATATCTCAGAAGGTAATCAATCCAGATATTCTGCCAAGGTTACAGAAGGATGTGGCCCAATGTCTTGTTAGTTTTGAGTTGGTGTTCCCGCCATCCTTCTTTAATATTATGATGCATCTCCTGGTTCACCTTATCGAAGAGATTGCCATTCTTAGTCCTGTATTTCTACACAACATGTTCCCCTTCGAGAGGTTCATGGGAGTCTTAAAGAAATATGTTCATAACCGTGCTAGGCCAGAAGGAAGCATCTCCAAGGGCTACGGAACAAAGGAGGTCATTGAGTTCTGTGTTGACTTTATCCCTGACATTAAGTCGATTGGTGTTCCTGAATCGCGACATAAGGGGAGACTAAGTGGAAAAGGCACGCTAGGAAAGAAATCAATGTATTGTATGGACGGGATTTCTTTCACTCAAGCACACTACACAGTTCTACAAAGTTCCACCTTGGTGGCCCTGTATATCACTGAACACAAGAATATTTGAAAGTACAAGGATGTCGCCTAGAGGGGGGGTGAATAGGCGATTTAAAACTTTTACGAGTGGCTTGACAAATGCGGAATAAAACTAACGTTTAATTTGCCAAGCATACAAAACCTAAACAAACTAGGTTCACCTATGTGCACCAACAACTTATGCTAGACAAGATAAGCAACTATGAGATAGCAAGATATATATAACTTCAAGCACGAAGGCTATCACAAAGTAAATTGCATAAGTAAAGGAGCTCGGGTATAGAAATAACCGAGGGACGCGGAGACAGTGATGTATCCCGAAGTTCACACCCTTGCGAGTGCTAATCTCCGTTGGAGCGGTGTGGAGGCACAAGGCTCCCCAAATGCCACGGAGGCTCACCGTAATCTCCTCGAGCCCTCCCACCAAGATGGAAGACCCGACCACTATGGGACACTTGAGGGCGGTCACCGAACCCGTACAAGCTTGGGGCAATCTCCACAACTCAATTGGAGGCTCCCAAGAATCGCCACTGAGGCACCACAAAGCTTAGGAAGATCTCCACAACTTAATTGGAGGTCCCCAAGTAATTGCCACGGAGGCACCACAAAGCTTGGGAAGATCTCCACAACTTAATTGGAGGTCCCCAAGTAATTGCCACGGAGGCACCACAAAGCTTGGGAAGATCTCCACAACTCAATTGGAGGTCCCCAAGTAACCACTAAGCCACTAAGCCGTCTAGGGTTCCAAGAACCCAAGAGTAAAAAGCTCAACGAACTTTCACTACCGAATCTCCGAGGAGAAATCAAACCGATGCACCAAATGCAATGGCAAGAACACACGAAGTGCTCAAATCCTTCTCTCCCAAATCCTACCAAAGCAACAAATGCTATGGAGGGATATGAGAGGAAGAACAAAGGAAGAAATCCACAAATAACTCCAAGATCTAGATCCAATGGGTTCCCCTCACAAAGAGGAGGAAGTGATTGGTGGAAATATAGATCTAGATCTCCTCTCTCTTTTCCCTCAAAGATATGCAAGAATCATGGGAGGAATTGAGAGATGGGCAAGCTTTCCAAGGTCAACAATGGAGGGAGAGAGAGGGGGAAAACGAGCTAACCCAAGCTTGAAGAAGGGGAGGGGTATTTATCCCCCTCCCGGGATTGTAGCCGTTGTAGTACTGCAGGGGCCGGATATTCCGGTCCAAGTTTGGACCGGATATTCTGCGCCCCTCAAAAAACTGCTAAGGACTTCGCGCGCGTCGTTCAGATTTGGGGCCGGATATTTCGGCCGGATATTTCCAAAACTGGGCCGGATATTCCGGCCACCCCTAAAAACGGCTAAGGACCAGAAAAAGGCGAGGCGCGCGTCACTCAGATTTGAGGCCGGATATTTCGGCCGGATATTTCCAAAACTGGGCCGGATATTCCGCCCAAGAAAAGCGAGCAACACAAAAACAGCGATAACTTTTGCATCCAGACTCCGTTTTCGATGATCTTGGGCTCGTTGGAATCACCACGATGAGCTCTACACCATCATCCATAGAAACATCATAGTCCAACAAAGGAGGATGAAACCAAATGATAAAAGGTTTGACTTAGCTATAAAGATGAATCGGTAAAACCTCCAAACACTAAAAACGCAATTAGAGTTCCATACGAAATCCGTTTTTGATGAGCTAGAGCTTGTCATGGAAATAACCACAAGCTCTAGAACCTCACATGGATAAAAGCCAAATAAGAACCAAGAAAGATAATGCCAAGTATGCAAAGGTTTGAGCTCTCTCTGAACAATACGAATAAGTTACTCACTCGAGAGCCCCTCTTGATAGTATGGCTATCGATCCTAAAACCCGGTCTCCCAAACACTATGAGACCGGTAAGAAAGAAACCCTATCAAGATCATACCTTTGCCTTGCGCCTTCCACTTGAGCTAGATAGTGACGATCTTGATCTTCTCAAGTTGGACTACCTTTCTTGATTGCGCTTGCTCGGTGAAGTCTTGGGGATTGCTCCCCCATACTTCACTATGGGAGAGACACCAGTAGAAATATCTTCACATTTCCATTAACACCAAATGGACACCGAGCTTCAAGCAAATGATATCTTCTATATGCCTATCTTGAACTTGCGCTTCGACTTGATCAACATTGGACTTCATCTTCTTCCTTCATAATGATGATGTCTTCTATAGGCTCAACTCCCTTGATCATCACATAAACTTCTTTATTTGCATCTTCTTACAACCTTGAAACCAACATATGGCTCAAGCGTTGTCTACGGACAAGTCCTACAAATATAACTCGATGCAAACATTAGTCCATAGGGATTGTCATTAATTACCAAAGCCACACATGGGGGCAAATGCTCTTTCAATCTCCCCCATTTTGGTAATTGATGACAATCTCTTTGAGAGGGTTTATATAATGAATTTAAAGGACTAAGATGGTTACACTAACATCAAATACTACAAAAGTATGTGATGTTAGTAGAACCATCATATATAGAGCAAACTCCCCCACAATCTATGCACGTGTGAATGAACTTGAATTTCATTGCATATATTGCCAACCAATGTTGTTGGTGGAGTTTCCACTATATATACTCAACCATGCAAAGCATGCAAGGCAAATGCTTAAGAACAAAACAAAAGCGTGAAACCCAATTCCTTTCAAACCCTTGAAACTTCTCCCCCATTGGCATCCATTGCCAAAATGGGTGGAAAGGCTTAGAAGGCCAATATAGTGAGAGTTCCTCCTCAAGGTGTGCATGACACAAAAAAGGTGAAAACACGTGCACAAATTCAAGGACAAGAATTTGGAGGAAATCAAACTATATTGAGGATCAAAGATTGCAAACAAAATAGGATGACATGATGGTTAAACATCCAACAAATGAAGATAGCAATCAAAAGATCCAAATAGCGAATCAAATAAAGATATTATGAGAAGACCAAAACAATGCTCTAAATAATATGAAGAAGCTCCACAAGGTTTGTGCACAACATATTCTATCTGAATTAAAGTATAAGGTGCACAAACATGGAATCATCACTCCCTCGATATTATTCAAAACATAATGATACCAAGTGACATCAAATACTATGATAACCACAAAATGGTGTTTTAAAATGAAATGAGGAAGCTCCCCAAGGTACATGCACAAGATAGAATGTTTGCATTTGAATACAATTTGCACAACATGGAATCCTCACTCCCTCAATACCATTTAAAAGGAACCATTAGCAAGAGACCATAGAAAAGAAATCAAGCTTAACACTTGCATCAAGAAAATGGTTGAGCAACAAATAAGGAACCAACATATTAAACGGCTCAACCAAAGGAATGTGTGATAGGAATGACAAAGCATATTATAAGACTAGTACAAAGATGTACATAGAGCATCCACATAGTCCTCAATGAATGATATTGCTTAGCATTCCATCCCAACACACAAGGTTTAAAAAGATATCAAATAAGGAGATATCATCTCTCATGTGTATAAGTTTCTAAGTAGACAACATCACAAAGATAATTATCATAAAGAAATATGTACACATAAAATAGATACAAAGAATAGAACATGATATCCAAACAAGTTCATGCAATATACCAATGAGATTTTTACTTTTAAAGTATGGCCAAAGGTTCAATTTATCTTATTGCATATTGAAGAACTTCAACCATAAACATGTCAAAGACATCACAAATATCAACAAGGAAAAGAAGATAGTTGGGATGTTTTGAGAAAAGCAACAAGTATCACGAATAAGTATACCAAAAGAAAGAACTAAATTTGCACTTTCATCAATATTGCACATGTGAGGAACTTGAGGAATTGATATGCAATAAAATTTCTAGATAGACATATTTGGGAAGGGTGAATCATGAGCATGATTTTATATATTCCCCAAAATATGCACTCATCTCAAATTACTCATATTTTCAATAGAGAGGTTTCATTAAGATCTTTGCAAATAAAGATTTTCATGCCATGAAATGACCCACACAAGGTTAGATGCTAGAAAAGTATGCATGAATAAGATACTTGTTACCGAGATACCATTAGAAGGATGTAGTAGATAGGAGTTCTTCAATAATCCTAGCTTGCCACAAATTATCAACTAGTCATCGCTTCATGCTTATTATTGAGACAAGCACCAATATATCTCCCATGTACCTAAAATAAATTCAAGTACAATATGGTCCCCAAACTCATTGGGTCTGAAGTAGTTAGAGACACTACAATATATAGGACAAGCTCCACATAAATATGTGCATATAGATATGAACTTGAATTTCATGCACTTCTTAGCCGATTTAGGATTTATTGGAGTTTACCCTATATATTGGATCAAAGAAAGCAAAGCATGCCATAGAGTATACATTTAGTAAATATGCATGCACAAGACATTCAAGAGCCAAAAGAGATACAATTTGAAAAAAAAAACACCAAGAAGACCAAGAAGTCACACAAAGGTGTGAAGAACTAAAGGTTGTCCAAATTATATCAAAGAATCAACTCAACACAAGATTGACTCCAAAGTCCACCAAGTGAACAAAGCAAACGCCAATGAGCATAAAGGATCACTAAAACACACATGCCCAATGACTTATCTCATTTTAAGAATATAGAGCAAAATCAAGAAAAGAGATAACCATTCTCCCAAAGAGAGCAAGGTTCCAACAAACAAACCAAACTCTCCACTCTTTTATGATGGCACACTAAGTACCAAAAACAAAAAGATTTGTCTTCCAACAATAACCAATACCAATTGAAATAAGCCGCAAGAGTATGTTATAGAAAATATAGGAGAGCTCCCCCAAGATTAGTGCATTATTTATGATTTTGCATTTAAATACAAAATGCACACAAATGGGATCATCATCTCAACCTACATTAAGAATAACACAAAACAAGTTCAACAAAATCAAATGGAATCACAAGAGTTAAGAAAGACAATGGGAATTTAAAACAAATACATTCATTGGCAAGAGATAAGGTAATTAAAAGCAATAGCCAATAAAAAGATGATCAATATATATATACCACATGATAGAGTACCAATTGTCCAAGGACAAGAGGTATTTGGAGTTATTAATTTCCCGGTGGTATTTTACACATAAATCCAAGATCATCTTCACAACAAGAAGCATATGAAAAGGATAAGAATTAAACACCATGCTAAAGAAGATATTCTTGATAGACTCAAATAGTTAAACAATCACGCAAAACAATGATTAGGATAACTTGAAGCAAATGGTTTTCCAACTTTGATATAGAATTCCACATTTTAGGAAAACCCTACCAAGAATGTATCTCACAAACAAGATCCAAAACAAGAGCAATAAAACAATTTGGCAAATTGAAACTTGTTTGAGCAAACATGTCACATAGAAGAAAGATAATTTGCAATATCAACACTATGTGACACAACCTCAAATATACACATTTTATTGGTTTGTAGTATGCACAAAGCATATTTCTCCCCCATAATGTGATAAAACATTTATTTTCACAAGAGGCAAATAAAATCCAACATGAGATGATTAATGGACATTATAGAATTTGAATTTCTCATGAGCATGACATACCACATAGAGACTAGATAATTTAAAATATAAACACTAAGTGGTATTCCTCATGTGCACACATATTTAGGATTGTGAAGTACCAAAGCATATCACTCCCCCAAAATGGATAGTCCATTAGTCTCTCAAAAAAGCCAAATAATATAAACGAAGATGCAATAAGGCTCAAACACAAACACACATACATGGTATGCAAACCCACAAGTACATACTTGATTAATCAAAATAAAACAAGTAGGTAGCACAACATATACCAACACATGTAATGGAACACAACCAACACATGCAAAAGGGGCGAGTAACTTTCAATGTAGATAAGTTGAGTACATGTTACCGCAAAGAGGAACATTGGATAGATGATATAAACAAGATAATCCAATTGACTTGACTTGAGACAATATATTGATGAAGATCCCTTAATTCTTCATGATATAGCCAAGTCTCCAATGCCCTCCAACAAACACCTATTGATCAAGTTTTGGTGTGATGGTCCCCAACTAAGTTGGGTCCTAAGAGGTTAGTCACAATAGGCTTGGCCACCCAAATGGTTCTTTTCTTGACACCACATGGAGTACCAACAAATTTGGCAAACACATTGCCAACCTTATCCTTGCAAAGGGAATAAGCATCATCAATTATGATAGGGTTGGATGAGTTACCCATAGTGCATGAAGAAGAAAGGTGACCCTTCTCACGGCATATGTAGCAAGTTCTTTTCTTCACCTTCTTCTCACTTGATTTCTCCGCAATGGGAGCATTAGCTTGATTCTTCTTGGGAAGTGGCATTTCTTCAACTCGAGGTTGAGCGTGCCCTTGAACTTGAGGCCGCTTCCCTTGTTGCTTCTCAACTAATGCCTTCTTCTTCAAAGGGCAAGATCTAACATGGTGCCCTTCAATTTTGCACTTGAAGCAAACAATCTTGGCCGGATCTTTGACTTGTCCTTGGCCCTTCTTCTTCTTGTTAACCGTGGATTTCTTGTTGTTGTTGGAGATAAACCCAAGTCCACTCTTGTCATTGGGGGATTTTTGCACACTCAACATATTGTCGAGTTTGGATTTCCCTTCAAGACTCTTTACCAAGTCTTTCTTCAAAGAAGAGACTTGGGCCTTGAGCTCTTCGATTTCCTCTACATGGTTAGTAACAACACAAGTACTAGAGGAAGTAGAAGCTTCATTGTTAGAGCAACAAGGAAAGGAAAGTAATTCATCACAAGATGTAGCAATGTTATGAGTGGATGAATTACTAGGACTAGCACAAGGCAATATGGCATTTTGAGAAGTAGTGCAAATGTCCACATGAGGCTCACTAGATGTTACCTTTGACATAATAGCCTCATGAGCTAATTTTAGCCTATCATGGGAAGCTAGAAGATCCTCATGGGAGCTAGAGAGCTTTCCATGATTTTCTTCCAATTTCCCATATTTGCTAGTTAGCAAATCAAGTTGAGCCCTTAGCTCAACATTCTCCTTCAAGATGGATGCTTCACAAGAAGTAGAGTTAGTAGCACAAGCATCATCACTAATGGAAAGCGGAGAAGACAATTTAGTAAGCTCATTTGAATTTGAAGCTTTAAGTTGCTCATGCGACTCGGTGAGAATGATGGGCTCACACGAAATGACCCTAGAGTCATTTTTAAGAAGCACAACATTCTCAAGGAGTTTAGCATAAGTAACTACAAGCTCTTCATATTTAGTTTCAAAATCATTTGCCACCACAAGAGTTCTATCATAGGATTTCTTTATTTTAGATAATTCTAAAGTAAAGATCTCCTCAAGAGATTCCTTGGTGGTTTGTTCTTCTTCTAGAGCTTCTTTTAGATCCGCAATCTCATCCGCGTAATCACGGGCATGACCTTGCATTTTAAAAATGGTATTCTCATGCTCCTCAATAATTTTATTGCTCTCGGTGGCAATAGCCAAAATCTTATAGAAGTAAGAGCAAGCAATTTTATTCTTACGAATAGCATGAAAAAACATTTCACTCTTCTCAAATAAAGAAGCAAGATCATCATATTCTTCTTCATTATCCTCATTCTCATCATCACTAGATATATTGGGTTCCAAAGAAGGAGTTACCTTTGAAGCTCTAGCCATAAGGAAAATGTGGGAAGCAATTGATGATGATGAATAAATACTTGAAGCACCAAGCGAGATCATGTCTTGGCCAATAGAATTTCCGGTTTCCTCTACATTGTTAGACACACAACAACTAGAGGAACTAGAGGCATTTATATCATGGCAACAAGACGAAGTAAGCATATCATTATGAGATGTGTTCAAGGAGCATACACATGATATGCAAGGACTATCAACACAAGCATGTAAAGCATTTATGGTGCTAGAAGTGTTTAAGTCCAAAGATGAAGCATGGCAATGAGATAGAGATGAATGATCATCACAAGTAAGCTTACTATCAACATTGCAATTTCCATCACCATTCACCATAGAGTTACCTTGTGTCTTACTACACTTTGGTGAAGTGGAAGAGAGTTCATCACGACCGGAAGTGGAGGGAATACAATCATCCTCAATCTTGTTGGACATGTCATATTTGTCTTGAATCTTTGTCCAAAACTCATGAGCGCTACGGAAAGGCATGATTGCAAGAATAACTGCATTGCTCACAAAATCAACAAGCACATTAGTAGCTCGAGAATTAAGATAAGAGTTTCTCTTCTCCTCTAAAGATAGACTTTGGGAATCCTTAGGAGGAGAGAAACCCATATCTAGAATTCTCTCTATATTTGGGTCCATATCACGAAAATGATTAAGCATGCAAATTTTCCATATATCATAATTAGTGCCATCAAATATAAAGGTGTCATTGTGCAGTAATCCCCTAGCCGACATCTTTGCTCTCAAGGCGGTGAAGCCCTAAAATGAGAGACCTTGCTCTGATACCAAATGAAAGTACAAGGATGTCGCCTAGAGGGGGGGGAGTGAATAGGCGATTTAAAACTTTTACGAGTGGCTTGACAAATGCGGAATAAAACTAATGTTTAATTTGCCAAGCATACAAAACCTAAACAAACTAGGTTCACCTATGTGCACCAACAACTTATGCTAGACAAGATAAGCAACTATGAGATAGCAAGATATATATAACTTCAAGCACGAAGGCTATCACAAAGTAAATTGCATAAGTAAAGGAGCTCGGGTATAGAAATAACCGAGGGACGCGGAGACAATGATGTATCCCGAAGTTCACACCCTTGCGAGTGCTAATCTCCGTTGGAGCGGTGTGGAGGCACAAGGCTCCCCAAACACCATGAAGGCTCACCGTAATCTCCTCGAGCCCTCCCACCAAGATGGAAGACCCGACCACTATGGGACACTTGAGGGCGGTCACCGAACCCGTACAAGCTTGGGGCAATCTCCACAACTCAATTGGAGGCTCCCAAGAATCGCCACTGAGGCACCACAAAGCTTGGGAAGATCTCCACAACTTAATTGGAGGTCCCCAAGTAATTGCCACGGAGGCACCACAAAGCTTGGGAAGATCTCCACAACTTAATTGGAGGTCCCCAAGTAATTGCCACGGAGGCACCACAAAGCTTGGGAAGATCTCCACAACTCAATTGGAGGTCCCCAAGTAACCACTAAGCCACTAAGCTGTCTAGGGTTCCAAGAACCCAAGAGTAAAAAGCTCAACGAACTTTCACTACCGAATCTCCGAGGAGAACTCAAACCGATGCACCAAATGCAATGGCAAGAACACACGAAGTGCTCAAATCCTTCTCTCCCAAATCCTACCAAAGCAACAAATGCTATGGAGGGATATGAGAGGAAGAACAAAGGAAGAAATCCACAAAGAACTCCAAGATCTAGATCCAATGGGTTCCCCTCACAAAGAGGAGGAAGTGATTGGTGGAAATATAGATCTAGATCTCCTCTCTCTTTTCCCTCAAAGATATGCAAGAATCATGGGAGGAATTGAGAGATGGGCAAGCTTTCCAAGGTCAACAATGGAGGGAGAGAGAGGGGAAAACGAGCTAACCCAAGCTTGAAGAAGGGGAGGGGTATTTATCCCCCTCCCGGGATTGTAGCCGTTGCAGTACTGCAGGGGCCGGATATTCCGGTCCAAGTTTGGACCGGATATTCCGCCCCCCTCGAAAAACTGCTAAGGACTTCGCGTGCGTCGTTCAGATTTGGGGCCGGATATTTCGGCCGGATATTTCCAAAACTGGGCCGGATATTCTGGCCACCCCTAAAAACGGCTAAGGACCAGAAAAAGGCGAGGCGCGCGTCACTCAGATTTGAGGCCGGATATTTCCAAAACTAGACCGGATATTCCGCCCAAGAAAAGCGAGCAACACGAAAACAACGATAACTTTTGCATCCGGACTCCGTTTTCGATGATCTTGGGCTCGTTGGAATCACCACGATGAGCTCTACACCATCATCCATAGAAACATCATAGTACAACAAAGGAGGATGAAACCAAATGATAAAAGGTTTGACTTAGCTATAAAGATGAACCGGTAAAACCTCCAAACACTAAAAACGCAATTAGAGTTCCATACGAAATCCGTTTTTGATGAGCTAGAGCTTGTCATGGAAATAACCACAAGCTCTAGAACCTCACATGGATAAAAGCTAAATAAGAACCAAGAAAGATAATGCCAAGTATGCAAAGGTTTGAGCTCTCTCCGAACAATACGAATAAGTTACTCACTCGAGAGCCCCTCTTGATAGTACGGCTATCGATCCTAAAACCCGGTCTCCCAAACACTCTGAGACCGGTAAGAAAGAAACCCTATCAAGATCATACCTTTGCCTTGCGCCTTCCACTTGAGCTAGATAGTGACGATCTTGATCTTCTCAAGTTGGGACTACCTTTCTTGATTGCGCTTGCTCGGTGAAGTCTTGCGGATTGCTCCCCCATACTTCACTATGGGAGAGACACTAGTAGAAATATCTTCACATGTCCATTAACACCAAATGGACACCGAGCTTCAAGCAAATGATATCTTCTATATGCCTATCTTGAACTTGCGCTTCGACTTGATCAACATTGGACTTCATCTTCTTCCTTCATAATGATGATGTCTTCTATAGGCTCAACTACCTTGATCATCACATAAACTTCTTTATTTGCATCTTCTTACAACCTTGAAACCAACATATGGCTCAAGCGTTGTCTACGGACAAGTCCTACAAATATAACTCGATGCAAACATTAGTCCATAGGGATTGTCATTAATTACCAAAACCACACATGGGGGCAAATGCTCTTTCAATCTCTCCCATTTTGGTAATTGATGACAATCTCTTTGAGAGGATTTATATAATGAATTTAAAGGACTAAGATGGTTACACTAACATCAAATACTACAAAAGTATGTGATGTTAGTAGAACCATCATATATAGAGCAAACTCCCCCACAATCTATGCACGTGTGAATGAACTTGAATTTCATTGCATATATTGCCAACCAATGTTGTTGGTGGAGTTTCCACTATATATACTCAACTATGCAAAGCATGCAAGGCAAATGCTTAAGAACAAAACAAAAGCGTGAAACCCAATTCCTTTCAAACCCTCGAAACTTCTCCCCCATTGGCATCCATTGCCAAAATGGGTGGAAAGGCTTAGAAGGCCAATATAGTGAGAGTTCCTCCTCAAGGTGTGCATGACACAAAAAAGGTGAAAACACATGCACAAATTCAAGGACAAGAATTTGGAGGAAATCAAACTATATTGAGGATCAAAGCCCTTCAGATGGAATATTGACCCAAGCATCGCGTTAAATAGTGAAGATACTCCATGGTTATGACCGAAGCGATCCTAATCAAGGGAGATACGCGAAGGGGGGTTCATGGCCTCCAAGGCATTTTAGGTCACCATATGTATTAAATGTGCCAATTTATGGCAAACATCGAACATGATAGCTCATTTTGTGAAGGTTTTTTGTGATATTTGCAATTTTCCAAGTTTAATATTTTTTCTTGCAACTATAACACATAATATGACACCACGCGAAGGTTTCACATTGTTTGGATTATTTTTTAAATTCTTATACCCGTTTGAAATTATATTTAAAACAGCGGGCATGAAGATTCATAGCCCGGGGTTGAGTCTCGCTAGACTTGCGGTGGATCTCTGATACAACAACATATTGTGAACCTAAAATTGATTTTTACAAAAAAAACATGAGCATTATATCATTTACATGTAGTTCAAACCTAGCGGGCCTCCTACCGAATCGTTAGGAATTTGTCTTTTTCATGAGGTGTGGACGGAAAGGTTTCAGATGCACCGGCTGGCGAATTTTTCATATAAGGTGGTCTAGTATTTTTTAAAAATGTTTTGATACCAATGTGAAACTTTAATTTGGTGGTTGCTTCACAA
This sequence comes from Dactylis glomerata, assembly GCA_007115705.1. Classification (NCBI taxonomy): domain Eukaryota; kingdom Viridiplantae; phylum Streptophyta; class Magnoliopsida; order Poales; family Poaceae; genus Dactylis; species Dactylis glomerata. The sequence continues at coordinate 1,714,525 of QXEO01000186.1, forward strand.
AAAAAACTTGTTTTTGGCATCTAAAAAATGGAAAATGTTTTTCCGTGCGATGAAAAGGGAAACTTCCTTCTGCAACATCGTAAGCAATCCCAAGATGCACATGTGTGCACAATATTGGCACATTATCACAAACTATGCCTCGATTCTAGCCATAACATTGCTCATTTGGCCTAAAAGCCATGAAACATCGAACATGATAGCTCATTTTGTGAAGGTTTTTTGTGATGTTTGCAATTTTCCAAGTTTAATATTTTTCCTTGCAACTATAACACATAATATGACACCACACGAACGTTTCGCATTGTTTGGATTATTTTTTAAATTCTTATACCCGTTTGAAATTATATTCAAAACGGTGGGCATGAAGATTTATAGCCCGGGGTTGAGTCTCGCTAGACTTGCGGTGGATCTCCGATAAAACAACATATGGTGAATCTAAAAATGATTTTTACAAAAAAAATTATGAGCATTATATCATACTAGTCAGCAACCCGTGCAACCTGCACGGGCTAGTTTTTCAGATAATACATTGAAAATACTTTTAGAAGACATCTTTATATTCATTTTTAGAAATAAAAGTTTCTTATTTATTACATGGAAGTTTTTTGTTACCCGTATATTGAAAAGGTTATCCGCATTTCATTTAGATATGATAGGTTTTTTAGTACCACTTAAAAAAAATTACATCATCGTGTGCCAATAGCATATGCTAAAACCAAAACAAAGCAATTTCCTATAATTTCAAATAAGTTCGGGTCACTTCTCTAATTGGTACATCAGTTGACAGAAGGATGTTGTGTTTACATACTATTACAATAGAAACAACATTGTCCACATAAATATAGTGCATAACGTTTAACGAAACAGGGTAGAAAAATGTATGCAAACTGTGCCAGTAAATGAACAAAGCGTTAGGTTATAAAACACTGCCAAATGTTCACGTGCTAAAAATAGTAGTATTACTTTTTGCCTTGGTCTTTTGCTGAAAACAAATAAATTGATGATCGAGATCACAGATTGAACTTCACAAACACAATTAATTTCTTATTATTGTTATCCAAGTAGCTAGGATTACACTCTTTCTACTTTGATACTCTAAACCTTCAAAAATATCGGTCACAATACTGGTACATCCTATCCACGTATCTGAAACAGCTGTCATGTTAAAAAAAACAGCTGCAAACATCTTTAGTGTAGAAAAAAGAAATTCCACCGTTAACTATTTACCTCCATTAATTATTATCTACTACTCCTTCGGCTGACAAATAACAGCCACGTGTTCCTCTAGACTCAAGAGATAGATGGTGGAATTCGAGAAATCCAGTGCCAAATTCTACGGTTGGAGAGCTTCATCTAGGAACAAAGATCTGTAGTGGGACTGAATTTCCCTTGTGTCAATTGATACGCAAGAAAACGGATAAATTGTATGTGACAAAGAGCATGTTTTTCTAGGACTAATGTATGTTTTTCTTCTAGAAAATATCTACAAATGAACTGTAAGCTAATGACTATTGCATGAATTTATAGTTTCTTCCTTGATTATGGTACGATATTTTGAACTACAGCCTAATTTATAGCATCCATATAAGCTTAGGCATGGAGAAAGCAAATTGTTACTTCTCTTTAAGAAAAATCAAGAGCAGTTGAGGGGCGTTTAATTTTATCGGTAGAACACACCATGCTAGGAAAAATTACACGTGAAATTAAATAGTACATGAAATCGGTGACATCTGATCTAAAGCATCGCTCCTTGCTCTATTGGACATTGGAGTTACCAACCAAGCCTCCTTACCCACATAATAAATTTATGATGCCACGGTAATTAGATGTGCAACTAAAATATGAAATCGGTAGTACCCAGATGGCGAATTAGATCTGCTCATTTTCGGTGGAAGCCATTGACTGCATTGCTCCTTGCTAGCACTGGAAGTGCCGCTGCAACTATTGGCTACGCGATGCCGCGATCTTGGCATCAGCTGGCTATGGAAAAAGCTTGGTCTATCGCTGGCGCGAGGTGCGCAATCTCGGAAGATTGGAGAATACCTGCCAGATCGAAATCCTCCCGGCCAGTTCGTGCAGTTAAAAAACCATATGTAGCCTGCTCTTGCATACGCTTCATTGGTCTTCTCTACATCAGCTGCAGATCGTCGACCACATATTGAATCGCATCTGGTGAAGGCAGACTGAACCGGCACCAATTATACATGCCCTCATGCCGATTGGTTGCCGGGCATACCATAAGGTTCACGGGCCAGTGCAACAGTGATGACTCCGTCATGCTTCTCGTGAGGATCGCTTGACCATCAAGGAGAGGAGTTGATCGAATATCGAGACATGCCCATGGCACCAAGAGGCATACGTGGTGGCGGCGTGGAGACGTGAGGACCAACAGTCGTGATGGATCCTAATACCTAGATTTTATTAGGAGACCAAGGAGATGACGACTGAAGTTCGTGGGACAGCAGGTCGTGTCTCTTGATTCATCCGATGGCTGTAGATACATATACATTGATCGGATGGATAAAAATTCATAACTTCTAGGATTAACGTGGTGCTTCCTTTGGTGCCTCCAATTAGTAAATATAAGATACATGTAGTTCAAATCTAGCGGGCCTCCTACCGAATCGGCAGGAATTTGTCTTTTTCATGAGGTGTGGACGAAAAGGTTTCAGATGCACCGGCTGGGGAATTTTCCATCTAAGGTGGTCTAGTATATTTTTAAAATATTTTGATAGCAATGTGAAACTTTAATTTGGTGGTTGCTTCACAAAAAAACTTGTTTTTGGCATCTAAAAAATGGAAAATGGTTTTTCCATGCGATGAAAAGGGAAACTTCCTTCTGCAACATCGTAAGCAATCCCAAGATGCACATGTGTGCACAATATGGGCACATTATCACAAACTATGCCTCGATTCTAGCCATAACATTGCTCATTTGGCCTAAAAGCCATGAAACATCGAACATGATAGCTCATTTTGTGAAGGTTTTTTTTGTGATGTTTGCAATTTTCCAAGTTTAATATTTTTCCTTGCAACTATAACACATAATATGACACCACGCGAAGGTTTCACATTGTTTGGATTATTTTTTAAATTCTTATACTCGTTTGAAATTATATTCAAAACGGCGGGCATGAAGATTCATAGCCCGGGGTTGAGTCTCGCTAGACTTGCGATGGATCTCTGATAAAACAACATATTGTGAACCTAAAAATGATTTTTACAAAAAATTATGAGCATTATATCATATACATGTAGCTCAAACCTAGCGGGCCCCTACCGATTTTAAAATGTTTGCAAGCCTACTAATTTTAACAAAATAATTTTCAGCATTTCAATGTGTTAATATTTCATAGATATTTTTCTAATAAACATTTTGATATGCTATATGTATTTTTCTGATTTTTAATTATTTTACAACATTTTATGGAATGTTGATCATAGCTTCAATATGGAATAAGGCGGGAACAACCAAAAATTTAAAAAACATTTCAAATGCCCCTTTAGCATTGGTTCGTGGCTCAAACCGTCGCTAAAGGGGGTGGCGGTGCAGTGCCCAGCAAAAGAGCCTTTAGCACCGGTTCCTGGCACGAACCGGTGCTAAAGGTCTGAGCTCTAGCATGGGTTGGTTGCTTCAACCGGTGCTAAAGGGTCTAAAAAATCATATTTGTATGGAATGTTGAAGCCACCAACCGGTGCTAAAGCCCTCTTCTTTATATTTGTCCTCTTCTTCCTCCCCCCTCCACATCGAAACGCCTAAGGACCAGCGTGAGGAGTTGAGCGATGCCGGCAGGCTGCCCAAATTTTGCGCACCGCCATCGAGCTCGCCGTCGACGCACCGCGCCGCCGTCGCCGCCGATTCCCGCGCGCCCGCTCGCTGCGCCCACCCGCATCGCGCGCCAGAGCCGACGCCCGTGCCCGCGCCGACATGCGCGCCATCACCACCGTGCCGGCCCGCACGCACCCGCCCATGCCCGCCTGCGCCCGCTCCGCCGCCGAGCCCCTCGCTGAGCCGAGCCTCTCGCTGCCGCCGGCGGTTCCCTGCAAGGTAAATTTGGTGACAAGGGTGTAGATGATAGAGCCCGTCAGTTAAAGTACCCCTGAGGCCCGTTAAGCTAGGCCCAATTGTAATACTAGTCGATATACGAGTTCATGTCATATGTCGATACTATAATCTGTATCGGACCTCTCCCGATCCTTGAGACCTGGCCACCTATATATAGGCACCAGGAGAGGACGGTAGGGGATAGATTGAAAGAAAGCCAAGTTTACTCTTACGTTTACTTTCGATACACACCTTGTTTGACTGATCTTACCTTCGAGTTCATCCGATGCCCTACTTCCCCGATCATAAGTCCTTCATCTAGTACATTTGTCGAGTTAGCCCTCGTCATTAGGAGAAGTTTTTTTGAGTAATTCTAGGTATTTTAGTTATTTTAAGTTTTTTTATTAATTTAGTTATTTTAGGTATTTTAGTTATTTTAGTTAATTAGATGGATATTTTAGGTATTTTAGTTAATTAGATAGATATTTTAGGTATTTTAGTTAATTAGATAGATATTTTAGGTATTTTAGTTATTTTAGGTATTTTATTACTTTAGTTATTTTAGGATTAGTTAATTAATTAGTTAGTTATTTTAGGATTTGTTAGTTAATTAGTTAGGTTTGGAGAAGTTTTTTTGAGTTATTTTAGGATTTGTTAGTTAATTAGTTAGTTATTTTAGGATTTTCTGAGTTATTAATTTCTATCATATTTTTTAGTTAGGGTTAGGGTCCCTTAATTAATTTAGAGAAATACAAATATGATTTTTTAGTTAGGGTTAGGGTTCCGTTATAAAATGGGGGCGTTGGCCGGGCGCCGGCGCGGTGGGGAGGGAAGACCTACTCTTCCACCACCGCGCCGGCGCCCAGCCAACGCCCCCTTTTTTTGGGTCTCAGTATCGGCATTATAATAACTTGTAATAATTCTTTGCAGAAACTATGGATCTTGAAAGAGACGAATTCCAGGAAAAAATTATCGAGGACATCATCCGCGATAATGATGACGATGTCACCTCGTTGTTTCTAAACAACTCCGGTGAGGGAGATGATCAAAACCGAAGAGATGGCTCCAATGAGGGAGAAGGTGCGGGTGAGGGTGGAGGCGCCGGTGAGGGAGAAGGCGCGGGCTCCGATGAGGGAGAAGCCGATGGCTCCGATAGAACCTTGAATATTACAAAGTCCGGTGAGGTAGATGTGTATTAATTAATTAAGCCTCTGCTGTATAAATGGATTATTTGATTTGTGTATATACATATATTAACGCTCTTTATTCTTTTAGCCCTCTGGATCGAGCCACTCTTCTGTAAATAAAAGAGGTCCAGCCAGAAGGTTGGAAGAACATGAAAGGTACTGGATAGAAGAAATCGGTGAAGATGGCGAACCGATTGCTCCCGCGGCTCACGCAAGTAAATTTACAAGACAATGCGGAGTTCTTGTTAGGGGCAACATTCCGATCACCATTCGAGAATGGAAGAAGACAAAGACAGAACCAGTTAACTATGTCCGCAAGAGATTGAAAAATATTCTTTGGAAGAAGCTCATGGTTAATTTTACCCTACCGGTGGCGCAAGAGGTGGATCAAAATGAGGTGGATCCAAATAAGGAGGATTCAAATGAGGAGGATTCAGATGACGATGATCGTCATATGAATATCATAGAGCGGAAAGTCAAGAAGTGGACTCTTTCAAAGATGGCACTACAATTCAACAACTGGAAGAAAAGATTGTACAAGGAATTTGTCGACAAAAAAAGACTCTGGTGTTCACTGGAGCATATGAGAAGATAAAAGACCACTGGGACGCATTCGTGGAGTACAAGACTTCGGAGGCAGCTAAGAAAAGGTCAGAAATAAATAAGAAAAATGTTGCTAAAAAGAAGTATCACCATACTATGGGGCAAGGAGGCTACAAGTCTGGCAAGCCTAAGTGGAAGAAAATGGAGGACGATCTAATTGCTAAAGGGATCATTCCGGAGACATTGAAATGGAACGATCGGTCAAGGGATTGGTTTTACGGGCATGGAGGGAAGTTGGACTCAGAAGGAAAGTGTGTATATACAAAACAAGCATGACGAAGACCCCTTCCCATTGATGCCCTTAGAAGCGCATCAAAGGATGTTGAAGAGGGGAGGTTCCATCCTGAAAGAGAGAAGGATGAGCTCACACGTGCCCTTGGGAATGATGAACACCTAGGATGAACACGAACCACACCAGGCTCCAAACCGTGGAAACTCGGGTTTCCCGTCGAAAGGAAGAAATTTCCCGATAGAAGCCGTCAGAGAAGAAAGGAAAGGGGGGCAGACCGCATGTCTCTGATAGAAGAAGAGTTGAAGCGGCAATCAGACTTGTTAAATCGGATGAGCCAGCAAGGAACCGCCGCATCTCAACCGCAGATAGAAGCTGCACATGATGCTACCGGCCCACCATCTCAGCGGAAAAGCAGCGTGGCTTCCACGGACCTCCCGGAGGATGATGATGAACCGATGATCCGCTACCCAGTGGATGATATCACAAAGTCGACATCTTGCGAGCTACATGTGAAAGTCGTGAACATAACCATGAAGGTGGCGGTCGGCTATGCCTTACCCATTGGACCTAATGCAACTTATCATTGCCGTCCGATTCCACATGGCTACGCTGTTGCCGGGGTGGATGAAGTTATAGGCGGATTTGAGCAGTTGAAGCTTGACCACCTTGCGGGTGAAGGGGATTTGTATGAGCGGGAGAAGCCAAGAAGACCACCATTCTATGGCTAAAGGAATACATCGTGCTTCCAAATTGGACACCAAGGTCTCCAGCGCGTCACCCTTCTCCACCGCAATGTCAGCCTTCTCCGCCATCTCCGCGTCAGCCTTCTCCAGCATACCAACCTTCTCCAGCTAGTGAGCCATCTCCGCCGCCTCTGCCCACTGAGGCTCAGAGCCAAAAGCGAAAGCGTACCATCGCCGCTCCATCGATGAGTCATCGTAACGGATCACCGATCCATCGACAGGAGCCCCTCCCAAGAGTACCTAAGGTTCCTCCCAAGAGACCTTACGATCGTACCCCCGAGGAAAATGCGGTGATCGTACAAGAGAAATCAAAAACCTTCTTTGAAAATTTGAAGAAAAAGAGGACCGAGCCGTCCGCCGAGCAGCCTCCTCTAGATCCGAAAGTGTTAAAAATGTTGAAAACCCTTCACCAACCCGAGCCAAGGCTTGTATCAGACTAGGACCGCAATATTCTCAAGTCAGATGTAGCAAAGCGGTCGAAAGGTAAATCAGTTCCTCCGCTCGGAGAACAGATGAACTCGTGCCCCCCACTCCAAGTGTTTCCCGATGTCTAGTATGATCCAGAGATCATAGCACTGTACAAAGAGGAGGCCGAAGCTCATGGTATGTCTGTTTCTCAGTACTTAAGCCAGTGTGATTTCCCCATGGCTGATATAGCATACAAATACCGGCACGGAAGCCCTCTCGTCAGACCCGAGGAGATTCTGAATCTACCAACAAGAATGCAAAAATTGCATAAGTGGTACATGGAAGCCTCAAAGCATGGGCAGAACTGGATCATACTGGGAATTAATGATGAGCATTACTTTCATGGAACTGATGACATAAACATCAAATTTGCTGAATTATTTCAGTTATATAATCATGATGCCCTCGACAAATCGATGATCAGTGCCTGTTGTCTATAAGTATTATTTTTGTAATTAAGTCTTTAGCTCATCTCATTCATTGCATGCATAATTTTACTCACTATTTTATGCAGATGGAATAAACTCGAATGCAAAAGAGGATGAATCTATGACATTGGGTTCATTGACCCATATATCGTGAACGAGCATAGTCTCCATAACCATATCAAGGACACGGAGAATAACTTGGTACGGGCGTTAAGAAAACAATAAACCATGACAAAAATACTATTTCCTTACAACTTCAAGTGAGTGTGTTACTGTCTTGTACACATTACTATTTTGGTTACTCGATGTTAAGTGTGTGTTATGCGTGTGCGTAGGTATCATTTTATTCTGCTAGTTATTGAACTTGATAGAGGACGAGTACTAGTCATGGACTCAAAATGTAAACCCCTTGAGACATTCAGGGACATGATTGATACACTCCAGCGGTAATTTCAATCATTATGCATGGCACTATATCAGCAACTTTCATTCATTTCCCGATATCAAGTAATTAGTAATTTCTTTATTCATTTTCTTTGTCGGGCAGTGCTTAGAAACGGTTCATGAATAAGGCACCGGGTCCCTAGAAAAAGGAGCTTAAATTTAAACAAGTATCGGTAAGTACTACTAGCTAGGTCCGTGCATCTCTTTGGTTCTAGTTTCAATACCATTATCATCCTTGATTATTATTTTAATTGAACTCTATTCTCATAAAGTGCTTGAAGCAAAAAGACGGGAATGATTTATGTGGATTCTATGTCTGCGAGTTCATTCGAGAGACTTGCTGTGAGAAGGGCAGAGTCCTAGAACATCTAGATGTATGTAAACAATATTCACAATTTTATTTTATTACCATCATTTATGTTGAGTTTCTTCATTCATATATATTGATCCCCTTCTTTACATTAGATCGAACGGATGCGGGATCGTCTTCTAGCAACCGAGCATGTACGAGCAATTCAAGAGGAAGTGGCGGGATTCTTACTTGATGAGGTCATAGCACCAACCGGAGAATATCATCGGCAATACGATTTTGGAAAATTGTAATAGATATTATATTGTATATATGCATGAACGTGTACGATGTACCATTATGTAATATCGACCAAGCACGATGAAAGATGACACATACTAGCTTCGATCTCTATATGTATGATGATATTGTGTAATATAATGGTTTCTTTTATATGTGCATCAACGTGTTTCAAATACCCTAAAAAAACGAATTCCAAATGCTAGGGTTTAGGGCTTCAGCCACAGCGTTTAGGGTTTAGTGCTGCCACGTCGCCAACCTTTAGCACCGGTTCGTATTACGAACCGGTGCTAAAGGTTCTCTGATGGGGGCGCGTGTGGGAGGCCACGTGGAGACCCTTTTAGCATCGGTTCGTAATGCAACTGGTGCTAAAGGGGGAGGGCTTTAGTCCCGGATGCATTGCACCGGTTCCAGAACCGGTGCAAATGCCAATTACAAACCGGCACTAATGCCCGGATTTCCACTAGTGGAGGCCGCCGACGGTCCCCGCGAGGAACAAGACGCTTCGACATGGCCTCGTTTGGATCGTCCAGGTGCGAGCACACGCTCCTTGTATCCTTGAACTATTGCTTGTCGTCGAAGTATGCCGCCGAGATGCTGTGGTACGAGTAGAGGTCATCGTACTTGTGCTCCACCCACCCCATGTTGACCAGGGACGCCAGCTCGGCGTAGACGCATCTCCTACGGCCGGCGCCGGTGACGACGATGGTGGGGCACTGTCGCCTGCAAATGCAGCACCGGCGGTCGTGCTCGAAGACGTGGATGCAGACCATGCATGTGGAGCAGACCTCGTGGTGGCCGCACAACCCGATCGCCACCCACTCGAGAAGCTCCATGCACACCGTGCACTCAGAATGGTCGTCGACGATGCCATCGCTGTCATCGCCGTGATTGCCAGTGGCAACGGCGCACTCGGAATGTACATCGACGATGGCATCGCTGTCGTCGCCGTGATTGCCAGCGGCAATGGCGCACTAGGAATGTACATAGACGATGGCGTTGCTGTCGTCGCCGTGATTGCCAGCGGCAATGGCGCACTCATAATGTATGTCGACGATGGCGTCGCTGTCGTCGTCCAGCTGCGCCATGATCGAGTTTACTTGCACGCGTGTGCACGTAGCTCTGTCTGTGTTACGAAGGAATGACAAATGGACCTTCGATATTTGCCTACCTAGTTTTCGGTCCAGGAAGGGTGGTTACCGAAGGGAAGACAAGGCCCACAAAAATAACAGCCTGGCGCGGCCTAGGAGCAAGACTGATCATGCAAGACGAAGATTCGAAGGAAGAAGCCTATTTGGATTAGGACTCGATTAGGGTTTTACCTACCGACTTTGTACGTAGTTGACTTGGAGAACAATCATGAGACCCAACCCTCGCATATAAAGGGTTGGGAGGGAGATCCAAGAACCTCTCTAGACAGCTTTTCGCCACCATACACCCGAGCGCTCGAAACCTCGAGAGCTCTCCACTTTCGGCTAGATCCAATCTACGCCATCGCTGTAACACATCCATTGTAGCCACCCCATCAATAAAGTCAGAAGAGCAGGACGTAGGTCTTTACCCTACAAGGGGGCCGAACCTGGGTAAAACCTGTGTTTTCCTGCACCATCTGATCATCGTCGAGTTCGCTGGATCCCATAAGCGCTCCATGTCTCGAAAGCCCTCAAGCATGGGCATTGCCGGGGTTGAACCTCGTCAATTGGCACCGACCGTGGGGACGACGGCATCTGGATCTATGGATTCGCCGGCTCCTTCACCAACCATCGCCGACCTCACCACACCAACAAGGTTCAACGACTCGTCATCAGCAACTGCCGTCGATTCTGCACCACCAATCGACATCAACATCGCCTCGTCCACCCCCGATATCGACATCGGCATCGATGTCGACACTGCACCAACCACCATCGTCGGCATTGCTGTGCCGGCCGTCATCAATGCTGAAAGGATCATATGAGCGACTAGAGGGGGGTGAATAGGAGCTACCCAAATTTTTACTTCTTTTCAAGTTAAGGCTAGACAAGAAGGTAAATTCTCTAGATGTGCTACTAAGTGAATTTACCTAGAGTGACAAGCAAGCTAGCAATAACAATATAAGTAAAGGTACAAGTAAAGGATAGAGGTAACCGCAATGGAGACAGGAAGACATAAGGATGTATTCCCGTAGTTCCTTCCTTGTTACGGGAAGTACGTCTACGTTGGAGAGGTGTGGCGCCACAAAGGCCACCAATGCCACAAAGGCTCACCCTATTCTCCGGTGAACAAGCCACAAAGGTGAGTTCACGCTCCACTAAGCGATGCCCTTGAAGGCGGCATGAGATCTTTACACAAAGTATTGGGGCAAGCTCCACAACTCAATTGGAGGCTCCCAATAGGCCCACTGCTAGTGCCAAGTTGACGTGGGAGCAGACAGTCCTTGTGCGTGGTGATGACCAGCCCGTTGGGAACCCCAAGAGGAAGGTATGATGAGTGTAGCGGCTAGTTTTCCCTCAGTTAAGATACCAAGGTTTATCGATCAGGAGAGGAGAGACAATGACGACTGAAGGTGATGCTTGCTAGTTTGCGACAGCAGCGGACAATTTATATATGGCGCCTCGTCCAAGCTTTGCTTGCTAGCTGCAACGTGGAACCTGCACACACACAACCAAATACTTTGTTCCCAACTTGCGATGAGGTTGTCAATCTCACCGGTTTGCTTGAAACAAAGGTTATGAGCGTATCGAGTGGAAAACAATATAGTATGCGAGTAAAGTAAACAGTGCGAGTAAAGTAAACAGGTGATAGCAATATGATGTAAATAGGACCGGGGTCCACAGTTCACTAGTGGTGTCTCTCCATAGATAAAATAACACATGCTGGGTAAACAAATTATAGTTGGGCAATTGATAGAATAAAGATAAATGTGATATGTCAAGAAGATCACTATGAGATTTACTCTGGGCATTACAACAAAATACATAGACCGCCATCCAACTGCATCTATGACTAATAATCCACTCTCGGGGATATCAATCCGAACACCCCAGTAGTATTAAGTTGCGAACAACAGATAATTGCATTAAGCAAAGTGTGTAATGTAAACAAAGCATATGCCCTTGAGCATATGAATGTTGTTTTCTCCCTAGTAGCAACAGCACATCTACCACCTTAGAGGTTTCTGTCACTCCCCCAGGTTAAATAGAGGCATGAACCTACTATCGAGCATAAATACCCCCTCTTGGAGTCACTAGCAACTACTCGGCCAAGATAGCTACTAACAACGGAGAGCATGCAAGATCATAAACAACATAGAGATAACAAAAGATATAATTCAGTACAGCAACTTAATCATAAACACCAATATTCATCGGATCCCAACAAACCAAACATGTAGAATTACATAACGGTGATCTCAATCATGTAGGGCAGCTCATGAGATCTAAACATGAAGCACATGGTGGAGAAGACAACCATCTAGCTACTGCTATGGACCCATAGTCCAAGGTAGACTACTCACTCATCGCTCCGGAGGCAAGCATGGCGATGAAGAAGACCTCCAGTGGCGATTCCCCTCTCCGGCAGGGTGCCGGGAAGAGCTTCTGGACCCTCCCGATCTTCGGGTCGACGGCGGCGGCAGATCGCGATGTGTTCTGGAAAACTGATCGGGTAATTAGGTTTTTTCCGTCGGGGGGTCTTTATAGGCGAAGGGACGATGTCAGAGGAGGGGCCAGGCGGCCACACACGGGGGTGGCGCGGGCCAGGGGCTGGCCGCGCCACCTGTGCGTGTGGGCCCCTGGTCCCTCGCCTCCTACTCTCCTTCGGATCTCTGGAAGCTTCCGGGTAAAATAAGACTTCAGGAACTTGTTTCGTCCAATTCCGAGAATATTTCCTGTGTATCACTTCTGAAACACAAAAATAGCAGAAAACAGGAAACTGGCACTGTGGCACATGTTAATAGGTTAGTTCCGGAAAAGGCATAAAAGTGCCACTAAGTGTAACGAAACAATAGGCAAATGGTGTAAAAACAAGCATGGAGCATCAAAAATTATAGATACGTTTGAGACGTATCAAGCATCCCCAAGCTTAACTCCTGCTCGTCCTCGAGTAGGTAAGTGATAACAAAAGAATAATTTTTGAGGTGACATGGACCTACACAATCTTGATCATATATGTAAGCATTTGTGAGTTGGGATCATAAGAACTTAAAACATCGGCATGAAGATATAATCATGACAATAAGAACTTAGCAACCATGTTGTAAACATGCAAATGAACACAAACAAAAGATCATGATAATGAAACAATGAAAGTCAAACGTGTGTTCAAATCATAAGGAAAAACATACAAATGGTTTTCAGCTTGTCCTTCAAAGAGAGCAAAACATAAATGCATAGGACACCTTCAAGTTTAAGAGGGCGACTAGATACAAATAATTTAAGAACAAGTGAAACCAATCATCATGAATCAATCAATGAACTTTGGGACAATGCATATCACACTAAGAATGACAACTATGCTCTCTTAATGGTGCATAAAGAAAGAAGGTGGTGACTCAACATAAAAGTAAAAGAAAGGCCCTTCGCAGAGGGAAGCAGTGATTGCAAGTGCTAGAGCTTTTCATTTGTAAAACAGAGAGATAAAAATTGGTTTTGAGAGGTGGTTGTCTTTGTCAACGACTGGCAATGGGATTCTTACTATCTTCCATACAAAAAATGAAGCAAGTTTTTGAGAGAGAGATTGGCACTTTTGTGCTCTTTTATAAAGCTTGGCACTCCTCCCCACCTTTTTTTCCTTTCACAAACCATGGCTAACCGATTCCATCGGGTGCCCACCAACATTCACTTTCCATGGAGGAGTGCCTTTTTTCTTTTTTTCTCTTTTTTTTTCTTTTTGGAATAAGCAATATGGAAGATAGCAAATCCGACCACTACGTCCCCATGAGCTAAAAATAGTGTCACAAAACGAGAAGTGTTTTGAAGGTTTTTGAAAGGTAGCACATGAAAATTTACTTTGGAATGGCTTACAAATACCATGTATAGGAATTTATAGTGGACACAATGGAAAACTTTGGCTTTTAGGAGTTGGATGCACGAGTAGAGCTCATACTCAGTACAAGGCGAGGGCTAGCAAAAGACTAGGAGCGACCAACTAAGAGAGCAATAATGGCCATAATCATGCAAAGCGACAAAGCGACATTAAAAGAAGCATAAGATGGCATCAAAAGTCAAAAACTAAATGATCATGAAGGCTATTGGCGACTTTGTAAGAGTCTAACATGTGTGAGCATGCGCCAAGTCAACCCAAATAAAGCATCAAGGAGAAAACCAAAATAATGCTTCCATACAATAAAAACAACGCATGATTTTTTCAAAGGCTCATTAAGCAATCTCAGTTTTTTGAGACAAGTCATGCTACAGCAAAACCACTAAGCATACTATCAAAAAGACATCAAGCATGGCATGAAAAAGCCTAAGCCACAGTCTACACAAGCTCCTTCTTGTACCACTATTTTGCACAAAGCTTTTTCTCTTTTCCAACACCATTTGAAATTTTTATAAGCACCTCTTTTTGATGAAAACCAATAAAGATCAGAGGCAAAAATACACCTTGATGAAAAGATATGACAAGATCTGAACGCAAATCAAGGCAAAAACGAAAACCAAAAGCAGTAGCAGAAAAAGTAGAATGCTCGATTTTTAATAAGAGTGAAAACTAGAGCGTTCTTTGCAAATGAAAACGAGTACAACTTCTCCAAAAGAAATTTGTTGGGGTCCAACCATTTATTGCAGAAAGAAACAAACTAAACCAACTAAGAAAACTAAAACAACTGACGCTCCAAGAAAAACACATAGTGCATGAAGCAATAAAAATATAGTGTTTTGAAAGGTGACCTGATTTTTGCCGATGAAGAAGGGGTGCCTCGGGGGCATCCCCAAGCTTTGACGCTTGTACTTCTTGGATATTTCTTGGGGTGATGCATTGGCATCCCCAAGCTTAAGCTTTTGTCCATTCTTCAACTCATCTCATCATTCTCCAATCCCTACACTTGAAAACTTCCTTCATACAAAACTAAACACAATTCTATTAGCAACATTAGTGCAAGCATAACATATAATCAACCCTCTATTTGCTTCAGGTTTCAACTCAAAACCACCACATATATAGCAAATAGTACTGTAGCAACCTCCCCAAAAGTTCCATGATCAAAAGAACTCAAAAGAAAGCGATAAAGTGGCAAACACAAATATTGGCAGAAATCTGTCAAAACTGAACAGCTGACAAAGGTCGAATTTTTGAGGGATTTTCTGTTGCTCAAATCAAAAAGTGTTCAACTAACAAAAGTTTGGATATAACCTGGGGCATATGCACAAGAAATCGCAGGTCCAAAAGATAAACAGAGAATTTATACGAATTTTTACGGTGCAGCACCGAAAACAGTTTCAGGACAGCAACATCCCCAAATCTTTACCTCACTCAAATTAGAGGCTTCTCTTGGCACAAAAACGAAATAAACAAGATAAGGAGCGGTCATTACAGTAGTAATGACTTCCAAGACTCAAATAAAAGAAAAAGTACTGAAAAGAAAACATTGGGTTATCTCCCAAGAGTGCTTTTCTTTAACGCCTTTGAGCTAGGCGCAGAAAATTGCGAATCAAGTAATATCAATAGATGAAGTGCTAGTTACCTTAGTAGGCTCTTTGAAGGTTCCCGAAGATGATTAAACCTGCAAGTCACCCTTAGCGGAACTAAGAGTCTTACCAATCTTAAGAACATGTTGAGATTTAAGCGCAGAAACCTTGGGAACATACATAAATTTTTGCTCTTTTCCAACAAACACTTTCTCCTTCTTAAATTTAAGAGAAGAGAAGATTAAGCTAAGAGTTTCCATGGACTCCTCTAGTTTACCAATCCTTAAGTTTTGATTGTCATGAGTAGTGCTAGCCTCTAAAATGGTAATTCTCTTACCAATGTTTTCTATTAATTCACTAATGCGGCTAGCATTTTCTAGGATACTTGGCAAACTTTTCTCTAAAGAGCTGAGCTTTTCTACCACCTCCTCCAAGGCGGTCTCAGTTTTAGCAACATGAATAGGTGGTATTCCCACTAAACTTTCAATTATAGTGCATGCTTCTCCAGCGGGAGTACCCAGAAAATTACCTCCTGTAAGAGTATCACGAACATACCTATTCCAACTGGATATACCAACATAAAAATTTCTAAGTAGGATCGTGGTAGAGTGCTTTTTGGTACACCTATGATGAGCATTGTTAATACGATACCAAGCATCTTTTAAACTTTCTCCCCCTTGTTGCTTAAAACTACGAACTTCTACTTCAGGATTACTCATTTTAACAAAACTAAAAGCAGATAAGTAAAAACAACTACCAAGGATTCTAATTTTTTTTTTTGGGTTTTTGATATAAAACGATGCAGGTAAAATAAATAAAGTAAAGCAAAGCAATAAACAAAGTAAAGGATGTGTGTGCGAAAAACTCCCCTCGCAGAAGTCTTCTCTTCCTCCCCGGCAACGGCGCCAGAAAAATAGCTGCTAGTGCCAAGTTGACGTGGGAGCAGACAGTCCTTGTGCGTGGTGATGACCAGCCCGTTGGGAACCCCAAGAGGAAGGTATGATGAGTGTAGCGGCTAGTTTTCCCTCAGTTAAGATACCAAGGTTTATCGATCAGGAGAGGAGAGACAATGATGACTGAAGGTGATGCTTGCTAGTTTGCGACAGCAGCGGACAATTTATATATGGCGCCTCGTCCAAGCTTTGCTTGCTAGCTGCAACGTGCAACCTGCACACACACAACCAAATACTTTGTTCCCAACTTGCGATGAGGTTGTCAATCTCACCGGTTTGCTTGAAACAAAGGTTATGAGCGTATCGAGTGGAAAACAATATAGTATGCGAGTAAAGTAAATAGTGCGAGTAAAGTAAACAGGTGATAGCAATATGATGTAAATAGGACCGGGGTCCACAGTTCACTAGTGGTGTCTCTCCATAGATAAAATAACACATGCTGGGTAAACAAATTACAGTTGGGCAATTGATAGAATAAAGATAAACGTGATATGTCAAGAAGATCACTATGAGATTTACTCTGGGCATTACAACAAAATACATAGACCGCCATCCAACTTCATCTATGACTAATAATCCACTCCCAGGGATATCAATCCGAACACCCCAGTAGTATTAAGTTGCGAACAACAGATAATTGCATTAAGCAAAGTGTGTAATGTAAACAAAGCATATGCCCTTGAGCATATGAATGTTGTTTTCTCCCTAGTAGCAACAGCACATCTACCACCTTAGAGGTTTCTGTCACTCCCCCAAGTGAAATAGAGACATGAACCCACTATCGAGCATAAATACCCCCTCTTGGAGTCACTAGCAACTACTCGGCCAAGATAGCTACTAACAACGGAGAGCATGCAAGATCATAAACAACATAGAGATAACAAAAGATATAATTCAGTACAGCAACTTAATCATAAACACCGATATTCATCGGATCCCAACAAACCAAACATGTAGAATTACATAACGGTGATCTCAATCATGTAGGGCAGCTCATGAGATCTAAACATGAAGCACATGGTGGAGAAGACAACCATCTAGCTACTGCTATGGACCCATAGTCCAAGGTAGACTACTCACTCATCGCTCCGGAGGCAAGCATGGCGATGAAGAAGACCTCCGGTGGCGATTCCCCTCTCCGGCAGGGTGCCGGGAAGAGCTTCTGGACCCTCCCGATCTTCGGGTCGACGGCGGCGGCGGATCGCGATGTGTTCTGGAAAACTGATCGGGTACTTAGGTTTTTTCCGTCGGGGGGTCTTTATAGGCGAAGGGACGATGTCAGAGGAGGGGCCAGGCGGCCACACACGGGGGTGGCGCGGGCCAGGGGCTGGCCGCGCCACCTGTGCGTGTGGGCCCCTGGTCCCTCGCCTCCTACTCTCCTTCGGATCTCTGGAAGCTTCCGGGTAAAATAAGACTTCAGGAACTTGTTTCGTCCAATTCCGAAAATATTTCCTGTGTATCACTTCTGAAACACAAAAACAGCAGAAAACAGGAAACTAGCACTGTGGCACTTGTTAATAGGTTAGTTCCGGAAAAGGCATAAAAGTGCCTCTAAGTGTAACGAAACAATAGGCAAATGGTGTAAAAACAAGCATGGAGCATCAAAAATTATAGATACGTTTGAGACGTATCACCCACCAAGCTCTTACACACAAAGTTAAGCTTGGAGGACGGTTTCTTCCGGCTAGGAATCCGATGAACACACGAGTTACAAGCCCCTCAACAAAACGAGGGGGGAAATCAAATCGCCTTGGTGGAAGTGTAGATCTAGGTCTTCTCCCTCAAATCCCAAAAGGGCTTTGAGTTCTATTGGCTAGGAAGAGAGATCTAGTGCTTTGAAGCTTAGCAACAATGGAGGAGAGAGAGTGGAAGCCGCAGCCACTTCTAGAGGTAGAAGAAGGCTTTATATAGTCCTCCACGAAATGTCGCCATTGCTGGACGACTAGGGCCGGAGTCTCCGGCCTGGAGGCCCGGAGTCTCCGCCCTAAGTGACTCCAGGGCCGGAGTCTCCGGCCAGAGACAAAAGTCTCTGGCCCAACTTCAGCCTGGCATCTGAATCGTCCGAGCCCTTTCGCAAACCAAAACCAGCCAGACAGACCGGAGTCTCCGGCCACTGGGGACCGGAGTCTCCGGCCTCAGCCTGCCGACCCGGAGTCTCCGGCCAGAGACAGAAAGTCTCCGGCCCAACTCCGGCCTGGCATCTGACTTGTTCGACTTTGAGGTTTGCCAGGGCGAGACCCCTAGACCGGAGTCTCCAGCCAGCAGGGCCGGAGTCTCCGGCCAGCAGGGCCAGAGTCTCCGCCCTAGAAGATGCACCAGCAGCATTTCGTGGATCCCCTCTCCACCATTTCCACCTTCGCGAAGCACCCTACAAGACAACTAAGCCCTAAACCCACTACTGGACTACGGGCTCCGATCTTTTCTTCCTTTTTGGGGTGCACCTCTGCGAGATCCTGAATCAACCTAGAAAATCTGCAGAACTTTAATAGCATGGTTAATTCACCATATGTTGTTAACAAACACCAAAATCTGGAGGTTTCGATATGGCCTTCGGGCTGTTCAACTTTCACGTGGGCAGCAACGGCGCTGCTGAGCTGGTTTCCATCAGCGAATCAACCCCGCCCGCGGCGGATCCAAGCACGTTGCCAACCATCGGGGGCAATACCACGACAACAACATCACCAACGCCGCTGGAGGAAGAACCGAGACTAGAGACATCGACCCCATCAGTTGGGTCAAACGATTTTCAAGATCCACCTCCATCCCCAACCACCGCATACTACGTCGAGTGCGACGCCCATCACTTCGTGGCGCCAGAGACTTCTCGGTTCACGAGATCACCGGCTGAAGACCCTCGAGGGGGCACCGCTACCATCTACCCAGCGATTTCTGAGTGCGAATGGGCTCTCAACGCCCTCACGCTCCAACCCACGCCCTATGACCCCAATTACGTCAAAGGGTTATATTCGGACTACACATGCTCTGACGATGATGTCTATCCTAAAGCCAAAGGAAAGATTGGCAACTCAGCCAGTTCTTGCTCGAGCAAGTCCACCATATCAGGCAGCGAATACGTGGTCTATTACGACTCCGACACCATGATCGAGGCTGGATCGTGCATCGGAGACGGTGACATATACCTCCTGGCACGGGGCAAAATCAGTGATGACTCGACTCCGCCGTTCGGGGGACACTGCATGATGGCATCGCATGGAGATGGGAACGAGCACGGAGCCAACAGTAACCAAGATCGCCCAAACGCTGGTGGCCGGTTCACCACACAAAACCAGATTTGGCACGCGAGGAAGGTCTATTTGGGCGAGGTGCCTATGAGACCTAATCCTAGCCCCGAAGAGGTGGCCGCACTTCGCTTCATCATCCAAGAACAGAAGGACCAAATCAGCAGCGAGAGGCGAGTCCTAGAATGACGAAGAGAAGAAGCCGATGCGTCCAGTAGACGATGCGCCGAATTGTCATCGCACTATTCCTCGAGCATCCCGCGCAGAGCACGGTCTCACCTCCCACCTGGGGGCGAAGCGCATAACATCACTAGGAACTTGGAGGCAGAATTTAACGAGGCCGAATTACTGCCCAAGACCAAGGAAGCTGCAATCATGGCCGCCGCAACTTACATCGCCGCAAACGCATCCAACGGCGACAAACATATGTGTCATCTTCGTAACTTGGCGCTTGAGGGCGTCAGAGTGCTCCAAGGCACGAACGAGCAAGGACACGATGCAACGCCAAGGAGAAACATCCCTTCAACGGAGCAGCTCAGGCAGCAAGCACCGGCGCCAGCAGTAGCGCCAAGGCCGCAAGTCGTGGAACCTATCAACGGTGAACTTCGGCATGGCCTGGCTCAAAACAGAGTTGATTCAGCACGTGCGCGACGTGACACGCGTCGCTTCGAGGAGGAGTGCGGTTTGGAGACGTTCGGTAATAGTCGTCATGGACTGTGTGGTGCGGAATGCTTTAGCCTCCTAATCCGCTCCACACTACTGCCGAAAGGAATAAAGCTCAATGACGGTGTAGTCAAGTTCAATGGGCAGCAGGACCCTCGAATTTGGCTCGACGACTTCATCACCGCCGTAACCATTAGCAGCAGATCCAGAGATAACGCCCTTCAGTTGCTATCTCTGCACCTGAAAGACAACGCAAGGGCATGGCTCAACAACCTTGCCCCAGACAGCATTCGCTCCTAGGAGGAATTTCGGCAAGCCTTCATCGTGAACTTTCGAGGCACCTCACGACGGCCCACGCCGTTCGAAGAACTACGCTTGTGCGTGCAGAAGACCAGAGAAAGCCTGAGATCGTACATATCATGGTGGCTGATACGTCTCAAACGTATCTATAATTTTTGATGCTCCATGCTTGTTTTACACCATTTGCTTCATGTTTTGTTTACACTTCGTGGCATTATATTTCTTGCGTCCTCCCTCCTTTGTCGCCTTTCTTCTTTTGATGACTCGCTAGACTCGTTTCGCGTGGTATTGTGCTTGTATTTCCCCTTTTGCTTTTCCTTGTAGCTTGTCAACTGCACCTCTGGTCCTTTTCCCCTGATATTGTTCTCCACTATCCCGAGGCTTCGTATTGCGGCTTGGTGCATATCTTCTCGCGGATCTCCGGGTTCTGGCCTCATTGTTAATAAGTATGCCTGTGCTGCTATCAGTGCTGCTTCTGGTGTTTCTTGTATGAAGTCTTCTTCCTCCCTTTCTAGCTGTGGAGTAAGGCTCCTTGAGCACCTTTCTTCTCTGATGCGTGCTGTTGTCCCTCTGTTGTGCTTTGGGTCTCCTCGCCTTTCTCTGCTATATTCTGATTCTTCGCTATAATCATCCCAATACTCTTCCTTCGACATAATGTTATTGTCTTGGAAAAGCATGTCTCTTTCCTCCCTCAGTTTTTTCTTATGTTGATATAATGCATACTGATACCCCATCAGAACTTCTCTCCTTGATCCTTCGGGTACTTCTGTACCATGATTGATAGCTGACGTGATCATTCTCCATTCTCCAGCTGAAACGTGAACTTTCTCCTTCTCTTTTTTGTTGTGTTCTTTTACTTTATCGACTTGCCTGTCGACCCTTTTGCTTCCTTCGTTGTTGTTTTCTTCTTCTGCCTCAGTGATGATGACGCATAGTTGGTGCACTTTTTTTGGAGACGCCACTACTTCCAGCGGCGAAGTCCCTTGCGCTGTTGTGCGTTTGACATGCTCTTTCTTCCAAGTCGAAATTTTCCCGAATTTTGTCGCCTTCTGCGAGTGGTACTTCTCCCAAGCTGACCGGCGAGTTTACCTTGCTGGAAGAGCCTTCTGATGATTCCAACATTACTTCTGTTTCGGGCTTGCTCGCCGATAGATCTGGTTTCGTCAAATCCGAGAGGCGGGATGAACCCGATGGCCCGACGAAGATGCTCAAACTTCCAATTGTTAACTCCATCTCTTGATTTTCGTCGACTTCTGTATTGCTGTTGGCTGAAAGCGAAAAAGCCGTCGAATTCATGATTTCAACGCCCAAGGTCCCCACGGTCGGCGCCAATTGACGAGGGTTAACTTGGCAAATGTCCTAGATGAAGGACTTAGGATCGGGGGAAGAGGGCGTCGGACAAACTCGAAGGTAAAGTTAGTCGAAATAAGTATGTATCAAAAGTAAACTTGGGTGTTCAACCTGGCTTGCTTTCAATCTGGCCTACACCGTCCCCTCCTGGCCCCTATATATATGTGGCCAGGTCTCGAGGATCGGGTAGGGTTCGATACAGATTACAATATAGACATACGGTAAGAACTCGTATCTTGACTATCATTACAATTGGGCCTAGCTTAACGGGCCTCAGGGGTAATCAACATACGGGCTCTATTAACTATACCCTTGTCAGGCACCTTTATTCTCGGCGGAGGTGGAGCCATTGTTAGGTGGCTTCACCTTAGCCAAGGAGAGATCCACATTAGGTGTGGTGTTTGGGTCGGTGGGCCCGGAGGGTTTCTTTCCAAAATATTCCTCAAACATAGCCTTCATCTCCAATCTCATAGTGGCTTGCATTGTGTCCAAGGACGCCAAATGCTCCTCACGTGAGATTGAAGAGGAAGAGATAGATGGAGGAGTATCTTCGGGAGGAGTTTCTTTACCCTTATCCCCATCCATAGTCTCGCTCATACTCTTAGGCGGTTAAGCCCGAATAAGAGACCACGCTCTGATACCAATTGAAAGGATCGTATGAGCGACTAGAGGGGGGGGGGGGGTGAATAGGAGCTACCCAAATTTTTACTTCTTTTCAAGTTAAGGCTAGACAAGAAGGTAAATTCTCTAGATGTGATACTAAGTGAATTTACCTAGAGTGACAAGCAAGCTAGCAATAACAATATAAGTAAAGGTACAAGTAAAGGATATAGGTAACCGCAATGGAGACACGAAGACACAAGGATGTATTCCCGTAGTTCCTTCCTTGTTACGGGAAGTACGTCTACGTTGGAGTCAGGGTGCAAGCGGAAGCGTACAGTCCGCGGCGCGCTTCGCCAGGCCCGTTTAGTTTCGTATGCGGCGGCCCACGTTTTTGATATATATTAAGCGAGAAATGCGGCCCAGCCCACGGTGCCGCATTGCCTGTATCGAGCCCTAATCACCTCCCAGGCTCCCACCGCTCCGTCCCCGCGCCCTCCTTGCTCTCTAGATGCGGCGCCGCTGCCGATAGCGCCATGGCCACTGCTCCTCCTCCAGCTCCGATACACCCCTCCCCGACGAGCAAGGGCCCCTCCCCGACAAGCAAGGGCCCTGAGATGCTCCCCGACGAGCCGATTCGGGAGCACCCCGACCTCCCCGGCGATTCACATATGGGCACGGACGGCGGCGGCGACCTGCCGCACGATGGCGTAGGGAGTGTGGCGGACGGTGTGGGCAGGGTGGGAGGCCAGGACGATGTCAATGGCGGCAGTCCACATATCGGCATGGACGGCGGCGGCGATCCACAGATGGTCGCGGACGGCGGCGACGGGAGGCGGCAACAGTGCAAGAACCTGGTGGCGGCGCCGCGGAATCGGCACCAAAAGCTTAACAACACTAAGGTAATCTTGCTCAATGGTACTTGATACTAGCTAGCTGCTCAATGGTACTTGGTACTCTGCTGCCATCCTTTTTGTTTCTATTAGAACCAGTTTCTGAACTACTCATGGTACAATTCTTCCTCGTATCAGCGCATGTACAATGTGCTCACGCAGATGGGTTCGTGTGTATATATGCTATTGTGAGTTGTGAGTGGTTCTTGATGCATTCGCACATGGGAGTGCATGCATGCTTGATCTGTGATGTAAATTTTGTAGCTCTGTTGCCTCCATGGAAGTTAGAAGGCAATTCTACAATTAGGGGTGGGTTGGCAAAACCAGAAAGAGGCTAGTGCTTAGTCAGCAGTTTGTTGTAAAAAGTTTTGGCTGATCCCTTTTATTTGCGGGGGAAGCTTTGGCTGATCCTTAATCCCTAATTGTCTGGCTCTTTATATGCTTGTTATTTCAAAGAAATGTAGATACATGTTGGTATAGCAAAATAGTTACATATGTACTGTGCCTGCCATCTGAAGCAGCAGTTGCGAATTCATGATTTTTTTATCACATGAGAAGAACAAACTAATCTCAGTATCTGGTCAATCTACTTGAGATTGTTTATTACTCCTGGAGGTTTTTTATAGTGTAAAATTTCTCCCAGAGCTGGGATTGACCATGTATATGTTCTGTTGGATATGAGGATACTTGGAGATGGCTAGCCAGAGAGGGTTGTAAGCCCTACGCATCATGCTTCAATGGGGAATTATGGTTCAGCTACAAAATACGTTCCTTTTAGCCATCCTTTTACTAGACGCCTGAGAAACAACAATATTGTTGTATGCGTAGTCATTGTACCTGATGCTAGTGCCAGAAGTTTCGGTTAGTTAAATACTTAAGCTCTACCAAGAATAATAACAATCAGATACATGCTTTGCATATTGCACTGTGTATTTTTATGTAAGCCTATATGACATTTTTTTCATGCACATCTTAAATCGCAGAATGGCACGGACGGCGTGGGGAGGGTGGGAGGCCAAGAGATCGATGGCGGCGAACCACGGATGCGCACGGACAACGGCGGTGATCCCCATATGCGCACAGTCGCTGCCGGCAGGAAGCGCAAGAACACTGACCGAAATCAGCCCAATGATACCTTTGTTTCTCGGGAGAAGTACCAGAAGGTTAAGTCAGCCAGTCCAAGACTACGATCTCCATTCCAAGTGACGAGTTCGCCGGGGGTTAATTTAATGGTGAGGTCATCACTGAAAAGGGAAGCTGTGAAAAGAGAAAACATGGCAGGTTCACCTAAGACACCACAGCCAGCAAGTTGTTCTCTTGAAGATCTTTCTCCTGATACAATAGCGGCCAATTTGCATGGTATGATCTTTCTCCTGAACCATGGTATGATCTGTAAAGGTGTGAAGTACCAATTTGCATGATAAGCTACTTGATGAGCTAACTAAGCCTTTTCCCATTCATGTAGCATCAAAACGAAAGCGCCGCAAGTTGATATCGGACATATGGAGAGAAGCTGAACCAATCTATAAGGAGGGGAAGCTTGTGGAAGGAAAGTGCATTCATTGTCATCAGATATTTGCAGCTAGTAGAGACACTGGGACCAGCCACATGAAACGACACTTGAAGGTATGTGAAGCAAAAATTGCTATGAATGATATGGTTGCTAAGATGGGCCCTCCTAATGGGGCTGATCCCAATTGGAAGTTCAATGCCAAGTTGGCAAGAAGGAAGTTGCTCAAGATGATTGTCATAAATGAAATGCCCTTTTCCTTAGTTGAGTACAAACCATTCAGAGAGTTCACAGCATCCTTAAATCCGTATTTTGAGGACATCTCGAGGACAACTATTAAGAATGATTGCATAGATGCATTCCATTATCATGGGGATTTGATGAAAGAGGCTTTTTAAAAATCTTCTACTCGCATATCTCTCACAGGAGATATGTGGACCTCGAACCAGAAATTGGGATACTTTTGCCTAACTTGTCATTTTGTTAATCATGATTGGGTGCTTCATAAATATATTATAATCTTTGCTATGCTTGAGACACCACACAACAAGGTGAACATGTTCAATTTAGTTCTAAACACTCTTCAGGAGTGGAACATAGAAGACAAGATTTTTAGCTTTACTTTGGATAATGCATCTGTAAACACTGCCATGGTCAACTCATTGAGGACAAACTTGAAGCAAAAGGGTTTTCTAGTTTTGGAAGGGAAGTTGCTTCATTTTCGTTGTGCTACACATGTCTTCAATTTAATTGTCCAAGATGGTCTTAAAGTGATAAAAAATATTGTCAATAACATTAGAGAGAGTGTAAAGTATGTGAGAAGCTCACAATCAAGAGTTGACAAGTTCGTTAAAATAATTATACAAGAAGGACTGTCTGCAGTAAGTCCTTGTCCTGATGTGAGCAGCCGCTGGAACTCAACTTTCTTAATGCTTGAAGCTGCTTTACCCCTTCGGAATGCATTCATTTCCCTAGAAAGTCAAGATAAGGAGTACACGTTTGCTCCTTTGAACTCTGAATGGGAACTGGCTAAAGCTGTGTTGAAAGTGTTGGAGGTCTTCTACACAGCAACAGATATTCTTTCAGGATCAAAGTATCCAACATCTCATTTGTACTTTTATCAATTGTGGAATATCAAGAAATTGTTGAATAAAGAAGCATCAATTTGGAAAAGAAAACTTGAGAAGGAGGAAGCATCAATTCAAGACATAACAATTGCAAATATGGTTGAACAGATGCAAACAAAGTTCAATCAATATTGGAAGGAGACTTACATGTCCGCTTGCATTCCTGTTATTCTTGATCCGAGGTACAAGTATGACCTCCTCGAGTATCTACTGAGTGAATTTGGAAGTGAAAAGGAGGCAGAAACATGGATGGCTGAAGTGAAGCAGAACATGCAAGAGCTCTTCAATGATTACAATAAAGAGGTTTCTGGAGCGTCACACAGAGATAGTAGTTCTCAGGAGGTGCAAGATGACAATGACCCGCTAGCAGAGTGGGATCGGTACATGAAGTCTAAAAGACATCAGTCAAGCAATGAGCTAGATCAATATTTGACAGAATAGTTGACACCTCGAAAGGAGGAGGTTGACATTCTACATTGGTGGAAAACAAAATCTGAGATATATCCCGTGCTCTCAAACATTGCCCGTGATGTATTGGCCATCCCTGCTTCAACTGTGCCTTCGGAGTCAGCTTTTAGCACAGGAGGACGCGTCATCAGTGATTATAGGAGCAGCCTCACGCCCACTACCGTTGAGGCTTTGATATGTCTACAGGATTGGTTTAAGGCAGCCGGTATGTATTTTTTCCCTTAAGTTTTTTCCTTTGGCTCATATAATATTTTATTGTGGCTAATAAAGTTTCTCTTCCACTTTCAGACGCTAGGAAGAATGAGTAGGATTTTTTGGAGCTGTCCTTGCATCATAATAGGTACTATTGTCTGATTCAGCCTTTGTTCTTTTTTAGCAGACAGACTACTCCATCTCCTGTGGCTGTAGCATATGGATTGTGTATCAACAAAATTCCAGTTCCAAGCAATCTCATAATTATACATGTCTAGGTTTTTTTGGCTCTGTGCCCATCTTTATGTTGAGTATCAGTCATCGACCAGTGAAGCAAATTGCATGTCTTTTCCTTTCTATGTTGTTTAGTTCAAGTTTTAGTACTAAATTCTCTGTATAACTTGCTGCCATCCTCCAAATAGAAGAATAAGAAAAAGAGTCCAGTAATGTTCGAGAGACAAATAGTTCAAGTTTTAGTACTACCAGCATGCTAAATGGGATTGTATGCCTGCGGTTTTACTTCCACTAGACATCATCAATCATTTTCATGAAATTTCTACTTCCCAAATGAGATGAACTGTAGTGCCAGCAAAGAAACTGCAATCTATCTATGTCTTTCTATGTTGCTGCTTTTGCATGTTCAGTTAAAGGTCCATGAGGCAGTTCAGACTTGTACTTGAAACTTCTATATTTCACAATGTTATTTTTTTCTTTCATGCCTGTTGCAATTGCAAATGTGGTAATATACCTAGAAGTAGTAATTTTCCTAAAAGTTTATGCTTCTGTTTGCAGATATGTTCTTTGTGAAGGCTCCACTGGTATTTTCATCTTCTTCTACTGCGTGTATTGTGTTTACTATAAATTCTGAATATTTGATCCAGAAATATTCCAATAATGTTCCAGAAACAAAAATTGATCGTCCATTGATGTTGAAGATTGTCTTATTTTTCTCCATTTGGTTTCTTTGGATGGAAGCTGGTTGTTTGAGACTATTTAATAAAGTATTAGTGCTAAATATTAATATTTCATGTCGTAATGATCATCAGGTCCTGGTTCCTGATTGTTGTCATCGTTTTCTTGACACTACCAGCATGCTAAACAAGGTCTACTCTAAACAAGGTTGTCATCTTGCCTGAGATGATGTAATCAGAATATTTGATCTCTGTATAAGTACTGTGTATGTATTGTGTTTATTAAACAAAGTTAAATGATGTTAAATGATTTTTACCTGAAAAGGATATTATCTCTGTATAAGTACTGTATATGTATTATGTATGTATCAGAATATTTGATCGATGCTTCCTTGGAGAGCTAGCTGATCGATTTCGTTCATGGAAAGCTAGCCGATGGATACTATCCCTGGTGAGCTAGCTAATCGATCAGCCTGATGGATGCTTTCCCTGGCGAGCTAGCTAATCGATCAGCCTACATCTGCGCGCGTCATGCGGCTCAGACGGCCGCCGCGTTTTTGCGATCCTCTTTTGCGGACTGCCGCGGTTATACAGCAAGTTGTTTGCGGCGCATGCGGTAAATCTGCGGCCCACCGCATCGTGTCCCCTTTGCAGTCTGACGTTGGAGAGGTGTGGCGCCACAAAGGCCACCAACGCCACAAAGGCTCACCCTATTCTCCGGTGAACAAGCCACAAAGGCGAGTTCACGCTTCACTAAGCGATGCCCTTGAAGGCGGCACGAGACCTTTACACAAAGTATTGGGGCAAGCTCCACAACTTAATTGGAGGCTCCCAATAGGCCCACCAAGCTCTTACACACAAAGTTAAGCTTGGAGGACGGCTTCTTCCGGCTAGGAATCCGATGAACACACGAGTTACAAGCCCCTCAACAAAACGAGGGGGGAAATCAAATCGCCTTGGTGGAAGTGTAGATCTAGGTCTTCTCCCTCAAATCCCAAAAGGGCTTTGAGTTCTATTGGCTAGGGAGAGAGATCTAGTGCTTTGAAGCTTAGCAACAATGGAGGAGAGAGAGTGGAAGCCGTAGCCACTTCTAGAGGTAGAAGAAGGCTTTATATAGTCCTCCACGAAATATAGCCGTTGCTGGACGACTAGGGCCAGAGTCTCCGGCCTGGAGGGCCGGAGTTTCCGGCCTAAGTGACTCCAGGGCCGGAGTCTCCGGCCAGAGACAAAAGTCTCCGGCCCAACTCCGGCCTGGCATCTGAATCGTCCGAGCCCTTTCGCAAACCAAAACCAGCCAGACAGACCGGAGTCTCTGGCCACTGGGGACCGGAGTCTCCGGCCTCAGCCTGCCGACCCGGAGTCTCCGGCCAGAGACAGAAAGTCTCCGGCCCAACTCCGGCCTGGCATCTGACTTGTCCAACTTTGAGGTTTGCCAGGGCGAGACCCCTAGACCGGAGTCTCCGGCCAGCAGGGCCGGAGTCTCTGCCCTAGAAGATGCACCAGCAGCATTTCGTGGATCCCCTCTCCACCATTTCCACCTTCGCGAAGCACCCTACAAGACAACTAAGCCCTAAACCCACTACTGGACTACGGGCTCCGATCTTTTCTTCCTTTTTGGGGTGCACCTCCGCGAGATCCTGAATCAACCTAGAAAATCTGCAGAACTTTAATAGCATGGTTGTTAATTCACCATATGTTGTTAACAAACACCAAAATACATTTATTAGGGAAATGCTCTTTCAATCTCCCCCTTTTTGGTGTTTGATGACAACATACGGATTTGCAAGATATAAGGACAAGAAAATAAAATATATAGTCAAAGCTCCCCCTACTTGTGTGCACAACACCATTTGCATTTGAACATGAGTCCACACAAGTAAGGATCATTACTCCCCCTATATATTTCACAATTATACAAAGTGCACAAAACAATATATGAGACTAACCACAAGCATAGAAGTAAGACTAGACAAGATAGTACACACTAATAATAGTCTTACTAGCAATAGAGGAACTTAAGTCTCACAATAATACCGTACCACACAAACGAGAGTTCAACACTAAGATAAATGAGACACAACATAAAAGACCATGAAGTTGTGTCTCGACCAAAGCAAATTAAAGGCAAATCCAAATAAACCCCAACCCATGGCAAATCCCACGAAGACAACCTAGTAGAGCTACTTCTCCCCCTTTGGCATCGAGACACCAAAAAGGGAAAAGAGCAATGCTACACGCCCATGAGATCACTCATCGTCTTCATCCTCGGGCTCATCCTCGGAACCGGCATCGAAGTCCTCATCCCCTTCTTCAATATCATCAGAAGCCATGGGCTTCTTGCCATGATGCACATTGGAGGTGCCAGAGGTGACCTCCTCAAAGGCTTGCCAGTCAGTCAGACCCTTGCTCCACTTGCCATAGGAGTGAGTGCCGGATGATGAAGAGGAAGGAGGAGATTCCACATAGCCCGGTTGAGAAGCCCGAGACGCCTTGTGAAGAGCTTGTTGATTGTCATTCATGTGCTTTTGAGCTATGTAGCTCTCATATTACTTGTGACGGATGTCCACATTCATGCAAAGCACATTCCTTTGGAACCAATTAAGCTTCTTGAATTCTTGCCCAAACTCATTGATGGAGCTCGAGCCGGCATTGCTAGCATGCTTCATCCTTGGGCCCCTTCTAGTAGAAACCCCTTTGGCAAAGGCATCATCATCTTCACCTCTCACCGGAGCAAATGGTTCCTTGGAGTGACCGGTGGGTTCCTTGCGTTGAAGCTTCACAACCTTGTGATTTACAAGGTTTGCCTTGAGAAGAGGATGGTTGAGATTTTGAGCACAAATGAGCTTCATGACAAAAGGGGCATAGAGAGGAGTCTTCTTGTTGACAATGCAATCATTGATTTCCTTGTGAATAAAATCCATCACATCAAGTGGCTCAACATGTGTGGTCTCCCCTTTGCACCACGAATAGCATCAAAGTTACCGGCTTGAGGGGCAATGGAGGCCCGGAATATGTGGAGCAAAATGTTGGACCGTTTAGATAGCCCAAGGGTGCCTCCAATGACTATCTTCTTATCATC
This sequence comes from Dactylis glomerata, assembly GCA_007115705.1. Classification (NCBI taxonomy): domain Eukaryota; kingdom Viridiplantae; phylum Streptophyta; class Magnoliopsida; order Poales; family Poaceae; genus Dactylis; species Dactylis glomerata. The sequence goes on from QXEO01000186.1 coordinate 1,745,157, forward strand.
CCCGGTGTAGAGAGGAACAAGTTTCTTCTTCTCATAGTACTCACCGTCCACATGCATCCTCATGCCACTAGGAGTAGTAGCACCACGAAACTCATAACCAAGGAGAGCGGCAAAGTCCATGAAGTTAGAGTGGCAAACCTCTTCTCCGGTCATCAAAATCATGGGGATCTCCTCACCATCCCCAAATACCAAAGTAGCAAAGAACTGATGGACCAAGGTGATGTTGTAAGGCTCTTGAAGCTTCATGAGTGCATGGAGCCCAAGCTTGCGAGTGATCCACATGGCCTCTGCGAAATATGCATTGTACTTGGCAAAATAGGAGAAGTCCATGACCGTCTGAGGACAAACCGGATACTTCTTGAGAGAAGCATAGAACTCCTTCATGATCAGCTCTTGTTCTTTACGGACAAAGCAATGGTCACGAGAGTTGCGCGGGAGAGCATACATGTTCCTCTTCCTCATCTCAACATATTCTGAGGATGACAACCCTTCGAAAGTCATAAGGCTATCGAACTTGACCTTCTTAGCAGCCTCGGCACGTTCCTCCTCCGCCATCCTAGTCTTGAGTTTCTTGGCATCCCTAGCTTGCTGAGCAATGACCGACTTCTGAGCAAGAGCCCCTGTGGCGGGATTGACAACCAACTTATCCTTGTTGTGAGCGGCCGATTTCCAAGAACCACCTGCACCTGTGAATGAGTGAGGAAGATAGCAAGGTTGAGGTGACATGTCCTTGAGCCAAAAAAAAAGTAGCAACTATGCTGTGATTGATGCACCCTGGGCTGATCTAGCTGGAGTCTCTGGGGACTAGGGCCGGAGTCTCCGGCCGAAACCGGAGACTTTGCGTCCAGGCCGGAGTCTCCAGCCACAGGGGCCAGAGTCTCCGGTTGGACCCAGGAGCCCGAGCCTAGGAGACCACATTGAACAAATCAAGTGCAAAAACCACAATAAAGTTGCTAGGAAGATGATAGATAGCCACTAGAAGGTAGTACACCATATCAAACTAAGGGAAACATGCACATCTCATAGATCTAGAGAGAACCAGATGGAGGAGATGGAGGGCAAGTTTACCGGAGTCCATGGCGCAAAATCGATCGATGGGATTGATCCCACACCTCCAAGGAGTTGATTTGCCGGTGGCACGGCGGATCCTAGAGCTTGGAGAGGCTCCGGGGGGCGATCTATGGCAAGGGGGGCGGCAGAGGGAGAGTAGGGGCACGGGGGTGGATGGGGAAGAATGAACCGTTCTTCCCCACCCCGTGCCCTAGTTATTGGATTCGAAACTGCCCGGCCGGAGTCTCCGGTACTTACCCCGGAGTCTCCGGCCCACCGGAGTCTCCGGGCTGTAAACCCTAGAGTCTCCGGCCCCCTTGACAAGATCAGCATTTATGGTGTAAAAGGACATGTCATTTAGAGAGATTCAGCATGTTTGAGGATGAAATAGGCTTGGGATGGAAACAAAGACACTGTGTGGTACAAAATGCTCATGTTTGCAAACATGCAAATAAAACCAAATAAGACCAAACATGAGCATGTTCCCATAGGAAAAGGATAAGACAATTGACGAGGGTTAACTCGACAAATGTCCTAGATGAAGGACTTAGGATCGGGGAGATAGGGCGTCGGATGAACTCGAAGGTAAAGTTAGTCAAAATAGGTATACGTCGAAAGTAAACTTGGGTGTTTTACCTGGCTTGCTTTCAATCTGGCCTACACCGTCCCCTCCTGGCCCCTTTATATAGGTGGCTAGGTCTCAAGGATCGGGTAGGGTCCGATACAGATTACAATATCGACATATGGTAGGAACTCGTATTCGACTATCATTACAATTGGGCCTAGCTATACGGGCCTTAGGGGTACTCAACTAACAGGCTCTATTAACTATACCCTTGTCAGTAGCCCCTGAGATTCTACCAGAATTGCAGATTCGGGTTGAATCTCTAATCTTTAAATCTTCGACTTGATCAATTCTTCGACTGCTTCTTATCCTCAAATCTTCGACTTGGTCTTTCGACTTATTTTCATGATATTCTTTCGCAAGGGGTTTTGATGAACAAGCCTAACAACTCTGACGGATCAAGAGGTCAGTTAAATGCCGGAACAGATACTTGCCACCTACTTCAAATTCAATCCCCTTGGACTTGAATTCGGGATACCGGTCAAACCCACTCTTTTGCCGCATTTAGGACTTACAAAGAATGGATCCCAGTGATTCTCAGGGTACCCAGTGCGTCCACCAGGATTTTCTTCGCGTCGTAGACACGGATACATACCAGCAGAGCGCATCCATGTGCCTATACCAGGCCACAGAGGACGGATCCCGAGGTCTTACCTTCGTGACAAGTCACGACATTCGAGTTGCGTTGCGATAACGCAACTCGAGAATCTAATGTCGCAGTCAAATTTTGACTGAAAATATTTGGGTTTCTACAACCATAAAACTCGCTCCCGATGGGAGTAACACTCCTGCACTTCTCCAACTCTAATGCTTTACCAAGAAATATCGTCGGGTGCACGCTCAGCGCTCCCGATGGGAGTAGCCCCCGAGGCTATAGTCGAAAAAGACTTTTTCGAGTATAGGCTCAAAATATAGTGTAGTCCATCATACTTCAACTCGAGATATTTTAAGAACATCTTGTCGTCGAATACTAGTCCACCACTTCAGAAAGAAGTTGTATTCACCATTCTTGAAAATAGTAGCCCCCACGGCTATAATCGAAACTCCTTCGTATACAGTCTTGTGCACTTATTTTGCACTTGTCGGCGCCATCTTTCTTCTTTCTTATATTATCTTCTTTACGACATCAGTGAGTACATCACTCTGTACCATTGCGAACCATTGCGTGGGCAGTACTGTAAATTTCTTAATTTTTGACCGTTAGTGGGCTTACCGTTTCCGATCTTTGCGCCACGTCTCAACCCACGATCCTTCTCTCAGAAGATATATAAGGGGGATCGTGGGGAATTTTACTATTTACCAGCTCTTTCTCTCCGCCACCGCCGCCATTTTCGATCTTGCCTCCTTCTCCTTTCGTGCACAGCCCCCAGGCACAGATTTGATAGATGCGCGTGAAGCACCTAGCGAGCAAGAACGCCATGGCCAAGGGAAAATCGAACGCCGCGACCAGCTGGGTGACCTCTGCCATCATGAAGAAGGAGGTGGAGAAGGCCCGGACGGACGACCTCATCTCCGCCCAAGATTCGATCAAGTTTCCAAGCACGGAGCGGATCCCGGAGCCCCCGAGTGGTTATCGGGTAATGTTCCTCGCTTTCCTCCTCCGTGGTCTTTCTCTTCCTGCCCATGAGTTCCTTCGTGGGCTTCTCTTTGCTTACGGTGTGCAGCTTCACCAACTCACACCTAACTCTCTTCTGCACATTGCGTGTTTCGTGACTCTTTGCGAGTCATTCTTGGGCATTGAGCCCCACTTTCTTCTCTGGAGGTCAATCTTTCGGCTCCGCCCCAATGTTGCTTTGGCTAGAAAACCCGAACTGGGCGGAGCCGTTGTTTCTGTGCGCCCTGAAGCACAATACCTTGAATTTTCCATGGCCGCATCTGTCCAAGGGTGGAGGACAAAGTGGTTCTATATCAAGGACCGCAAATCCTCTCCTGGAGATGAATACGGCCTACCTCCTTTTGATGCTTCCCAGGAGGTAAAGAAATTGGCGTCGTGGGATACGCTCCCCTCAGATGCGGAAGTAGAACAAATTCTTCCTCTTCTGTCTCGCATCAAGGCTTTAAAAGGAGGTCAAGGAGGCGCTTTGTCGGGTATTCAACTCATGGCATTTTTTATTCAACGTCGAGTTCAACCCCTACAACACCGCCTTACCAAATTTTGGAGTTACTCCGGCTTGGAAGATCCTACCCGCATCTCTGAAGATCTGATATTGAAAGAAGATGTCGACAAGCGAGTCAGGAGTCTCACCAAGCTCACCAAGGAACATGCAGTTGCTGATTTGACCGCTAATTTCTTTGACTCCGTGCACCCTCTTCCTGAGATATATATATCTGCTTACTTCTTGGCTCCTTGTTGTCGATTTTCGTGTTTCTCAAACTATGTTTTCCTTTTCCTTATTTACTCTAGTAACGCGTTCGCGTGCAGGGGCATCAATTTCTCCTCTCGCGCCCCCTCTTCCAGAGGCAGGGCCCCTTCCGGCTGATCTGGCCATGTCTGTATCTGAAGCCCCCGAGGCTGATGATAATCAGGACGGAGATGATGCCGAAGAATCAGAAGAGGATACTAGTTCATCGACAGCGTCTCCTCCTGTGCAGCCTGAAGACACTGACTTGGACAAGAAGAGGAAACGAGTCGACGAATTTGCTTCTTCGAGTTCCTCTTTGCAACAAGCAGTTGCGGAGAAATCCACTGTATTGACAGAAGATATGGAATTCTTCGACCTCCTGGCATCGTAAGTGCTTTATTTGAGTTCTCCACTTGCACCATTCTTGTCTTGTTTCTGTAGTATGGCATATAATGTATTTTCTTCTTTATAGAGATGACGAAGAGCCGCCAAAAGATGATACAACTGATCCTTCGATGTCGCCAGTGACCGCTGCCGAGCCCACTAAGCCAGTTGCCGCACCGAGGGTCACCAGGGCTTCTGTCAAGAAGGTTCCGGAAACTCGAAGCAACAAACGCTCAAAGAAGGCCAAAGAACCTGACGTTTCTCTTGAGGCCCATGCATTGACGGGTTCTCCCGACGATGTGAGCAACTTCTTTTGCTTTTCCTTTTCTTGTCTTTCCTTTGCATATACTTGTGCTCTTACACGCCCTTTCTCTTAGGCATTATTGAAGAGATTTGTCGCCTTAGGCACGAAATGTGCTGGATACCTGAGGGTTGCGAAAGCTTCCGAAGGTATACTTTTGACGTCCAGTCACAACTTTTTCCTTGTACTTATCCTTTGCTATTTATATGACACGCTTGCGTCTTCTTCTGTAGCTGCTCTGGCAACGGCCAACGCTCGAATTGCGTCGTTGGAGGCGGAGCTCCGTGCTTCACAGAAAGCTTATGATGCTGCGGCCATTGCCAAAGCAAATGTTGAGAAGTCGCAGAAATCTGCGCTTGGTAAGGCGAAGAAAGCTGAAAAAGCTTTAGCTGATGCCAACAAGGATCATGCCCAGCGAGAGCAAGCCGTGGCAGAGCGTCTTCACACAATGTCTACTGCTGCTGAAAGTGAATGTTTCGCCTTGTCTTCTATTTTCAACTTCTGTTGCACTGTTGTACTTGCTGACATTTTCCTCTTCTTTTTCTCTTCTATCTGCTTTGTGTCGTGCAGGATTTACCGGGGTATCTCCGTCGTCCCTGCAACCGGACGATGATCCTCTGATGACTGCGGTTAACCTACTCGAGGAAAACTGGATATCTATCCAGGAGACTTTTGAGTTAGTTAACCGCGTTCTATCACGACTGTTTGTCGGGTTGTGGCCGAAGAAAAGGGCAGCAGTTCCGAAGGACAACTTGAGTAATCTTGCCAAGTCGTTCGATACAACTGAAGATCCCACCCTCCAGCTGAAAGGGCTTTCTATTAAGCGCGGCGCCGAGGGTGCTATTGCACTGTCTCTTGCGCACGGTACGGACTTCGACTGGGAGAGGGTGAGCTCTCCCCATGGCCGCACCCGCGACGAGATGAAGGCTTTTTTCGAGAAGGCGAAGAAGTTGGCGCCTGCATTGGTGACAATTATTTCCCCTTCGGCATCCTCTGCGGCATCTACTGCACCACCTCCAACGGCGGAAGATCCAGTGCCGCCGTCGACTTCTGGCGAGGAATTTGCCGTGCCCTCTTCTGCCACGGAGCAAAATGCTGAGGTGGCGTAGACTCGGCTTCTTTGTAGCTTTTAGTTTTCTCCTTTTGAATGTAAAAAACTTTAGTTGCGTGCAACCCGAGAACCTTAGTCATAGGGTTGTGCTCTTATGTAAATATATCTTCTTATGAATTCCTGTGCTGCCTTTCTGAAATGTTTCTTCTTCCTTTTCTTTGGCTTTCAGTTGATGCATATCGACGACCCTTTGACTTGCGGGCCTGCTCCTTTCTCTGCCAGTACGTTCAACTCGAGGATTCCGTCGCCTCCCAGTCGATGCGATCAATGCGCAGAATATTTTGCAAGGATTTCCGATCTTGAGGTTCGCTTGACTTCAGCCAAACGCCAAGCTCAGATGGCGTTTGATAAAGCTAGCAAAACTTCTGTCCTGACGAAGCAGGTATCAATTCTTGGTGATGAAGTGTCCAGCTTGACAGCAAAGATTTTGGATCACGAAGAATGCAATTCTTTTATTCTTGGTATCATCGAATCCGCCTGTGAAATGTTGCGATGTAAGTTTCCTCTCGACTTATCTTTTTCCCTTTTGCTCCACTGCTACTTTTATGATATCCTTTGCCATTATAGGCACTTGCTTGGATTTCGCTGCTGAAGATTTTCGGGTTACCGAGCGAAGTGCGGCTCTAGAAAAAATGTCCGCAGGTGTTGAAAATTTATGGTCTGATCCTCGACACCGGAGTGCTGTTGTATTGCTTCAGGACCGTGCCCAGCACATTGGCGAGGCAGTGGATGGCTGTAGGAGAGCTCTCGTAACTATGCACTCGGTCATGTTTCCTCGCAATCCTCTGCCTGCTACTTTTCCATTGCTTCTTGATGTTTTTAGATCCAGCCAGCGAATCCATCGGTTGATAGAACTGAACTTAGTGGCAGGTGCCAATTTTGCTCTTGGGTGGATACGCAAGTGGCAGCCAAGACTCAATTATAGTTCTATGTCGCTGAGCTATCCTCCGGGTCGGGCAAGCCTTCGAGTACACTTAGAGAGTACCTTGCAGCCTGCCCGACGAATTATAGCCAAGCTGTTGCAAGAAGACTCCACGTTTTTCCGCGAGTTTCACTACTTAGACCCTTTAGGTGTAGATGATTCTGACAACCCGATGTTGTAAGACGTATGTGGAACGCGAGAGTTTCTTTATTTTGCGACTGTATGTCTGAAACTTATTCTCAGAGCGTTTTTTTGTATGAGTCGTGCGTTCGCCACATTTTCCCTTTGAAAGACTCGTAAACTCGAATATGAGGAACGCTTTGTCTTTATTATATCTGTAATGTAGGATACATGGGGTAACCCAATAGATCCGGCCTATGACCTGTGTTCTGGATCTAGAGGGCATTGCCCCTGGTATAACTCGTGGCTTTTACAGCCTTATTCTTCTACTCTATTTTATTATTCTTTGATGCTTATGCCGTCATGGCTTTTTCTTCTTCTCCTGTATTTTTGTCTTCTCCTGATGCTCCTACTCGTGGCCTCTTCATCTCGGGCTCCGCAACGTGTCCTTCAAGTAGCTTGACGCCCTCTGTAGTCGTGCTTTTTGCCTTCTCTGCGTAGTTGGCTATCATGCCGAAGTTTTGCGCCATCTTGTGGAACTCCCTGTCGCAGAGATCTGAAACTTCAAAACTTCCTTTTACTGTAATTATTCCTCTTGGTCCTGGCATTTTAAGTACCAAATATGTATAGTGAGGAACTGCCATGAATCGCGAAAATGCGGGTCGTCCGAGGATCGCGTGATATTGAGATGGCCAGTCCATGACTTCAAAGTCTAGCTTCTCCCTTCTGTAGTTTTGTCGGTTGCCAAAGCAAACATTGAGTGCTATTCGACCCAGTGGGTAATTGGCACTTCCTGGCACGATCCCGTGGAAGGAACAATCTGTTGGTTTTAGGAACTCTAGTGATATATGCATTGCTCGGAGTGTTTTTGCGTATATCAAGTTAATTCCACTCCCCGCGTCCATGAATATTCTGTCAACATCATACGCACCGATTTGAGCTTTGAGTACCAAAGGCGCGTTTCCCGGCCGAGGTACTGACCAGTGCAGATACTCCGTTGTGGCTGGAGGTGAGATGACTGCTAGATTGACTTGTCGAGTTATACTCTTTTCTTCTTTGTTCGACTTGGGCACAGGTTGTATCATTGCTGTGATGTGTCCTTTTGATGGAACGTACCCTTCGTCGTCGTCGTGTCCCTGGTTTTGCTGGTCTTGTCCTTGAGGAGCTCCGTTGTTTCCTTGCTGTTTTGCCGGAGGATTGTTGCTTCCTTCAAATCCTTGCCGCCTTGCTTCGGTTTGCTTGTTTAGCGCTGCCTCTTGTAGTTTTAAGAATGTTGTACAATCTTTCATTGCGTGTCTTGATACTCGCTTCCCATCGATGAACGCTGAGTGTATATGACAAGGTCCGTTGAGCATATCTTCTGTCGACGGGTTGTACTCTCTGGGTTCTCTTGCGAGAAACTTTTTGTAGTCCTCTTTTCTGTAGCTTCGATATCCCGAGCTTCTGCGATCACTTCCTTGATAGCTGTTGTCTTTGTATCCTGCGGCGACTTGGCTATGGGAGCCGTAGTTGTCGTAATTTCGGGACCGTCTCCTTTGACTTCCATATCTATTTCTTCTATCGTCCTCTGGGGATCGCGTTCGCTTGTTGTTGCATGCGTCTTCTCCATCTGCGAATCTGGTTGCTACGTCCATGAGGTCTGACACTGTTTTTGGCTTGATTCTACCCATCTCTTCGACTAGGTCTCTTTGCCTTAATCCAATGATGAATGCATCTATTGCTCTTTCGTCTGAAACTTCGACTGCCGAATTTTTGATAAGGCTCCATCTTTGGATGTATGCCCGCAGTGTTTCGTCGCGTTGTTGCATGCACGCTTTGACTTCTTCTATTGATGCTGGCCGCTTGTATGTCGACCTGAAGTTGCCTGTAAATTGCTTTGTGAGGTCTTCCCAGCTTCCAATAGTTTCTTTCTATAGTTTGCTCAACCATGACCTTGCTGCTCCGGTGAGGTGTAGTTGCAAACTTTGCATTGCTGTTTCTTTGGTTCCTCCTAATATTTGCACTGCTTGTAGATAATCTGATAGCCATGATTGTGGTTCCTGTGATCCGTCGTATTTTTGCTGATCATGAGGTAACTTGAATCCCTTGGGAACTGGAGTGGTGCGAACCCTGCGGGTAAAGCATGATGCCCCCATCTCTTTTTCGTCGTCTTCATAGTCGCGTCTTTCATTTGGGGATCGCGATCTTCGGGTTCCACCGTGCTGTTTTGGTGATGGCGATCGAGATCGTTGCTTGCTGCTTCTGCGCCGAGGACTGTTGTGACGGCGAGGTGACCTTGCTTTGTGCACTTCCTTGTGGTGATATGCTTCTTCTCCTTTTGCTGATAGCTTGTGGCCCACCATGTTGAGTCCGTTCAATGCTGCTCTATGCATATGCTCTCTAGGATCTCCTGGACTTGGTCGAGTTGTAAGTAGATATGCTTGCGCTGCTACTAGTGCTGCTTCAGGGGTTTTCGGTAAGATGTTCCCCTGCTCGTCGACCGATAGGAAGGACGAGTCGAGGTTTTTGGAAATACTTTGCCTATCGGAGTACTCGAGGTTGTCGTACCTTGAACCGTGTCGACGATTCTTCCTTGCATTACTATATGATGCGTCGCTTCATGCTTTTCGAGCAGCTTCGCTAGCTGCAATGGCTGAATCTTTTCTTCTTTGTATCTCTATTTTCTCCTTTGCTAATTGCTTTGCCTGCTGCCTTAGGGCATAATGATACCCCAAAAGCATGTCTTTGCTGGAATTTGATGGTATTGGCGTGTCGTGTTCTACGGCTTCTCTTATTATCCTCCATTCGTCGACTGATAGTCTAATTTTTTCCCTGGCTGTGAGGGATTCTGCTGTTTGCCCTTCTGCTAGGTGATTTGCTCCTCTGTCGATATTTGCTGGGTTTAGCACTGGGTTGTTATTTTCATCGAATTCTTCTGAGTTGTCTCCCACAATGGCGAGCACCTGGCATTGTTTGCCAATGTTACTGTTGAAGCTTGAGAAGGTCGAGTCGTTATCTTCAGAAAGCTCTAACCCTGTCTTCCATGTGTCTGTTGATTTGTCTGAGATATCGTCGAGGCAGATTATGAGATCGTCGAGTTGGACTCTTGCGTCGAGGTTTTCCTTTGCTTTGTTGTGCGCCTGGCACGCTCTTTCTTCTGAGTCGAAATTTTCCCGAATTTTGTCGCCTTCTGCAATTGGTGCTTTTTCGAAGCTGACCGGCGAGTTTACCTCGCTGGAAGAGTCTTCTAATGATTCCAACGTTTCTTCTGTTTCGGGCTTGTTTGCCGACGGATCTGGTTTCGTTGAATCCGAGAGGCGGGATGAACCCGATGGCCCGATAATGATGCTCAAACTTCCAATGGTCAACTCCATCTCTTGATTTCCGTCGAGTTCTGAACTGCTGTTGGCTAAAAGCCGTCGAATTCATGATTCCAACGCCCAAGTTCCCACGGTTGGTGCCAATTGATGAGGGTTAACTCGACAAATGTCCTAGATGAAGGACTTAGGATCGGGGAGATAGGGCGTCAGATGAACTCGAAGGTAAAGTTAGTCAAAATAGGTATGCGTCGAAAGTAAACTTGGGTGTTTTACCTGGCTTGCTTTAAATCTGGCCTACACCGTCCCCTCCTGGCCCCTTTATATAGGTGGCCAGGTCTCAAGGATTGGGTAGGGTCCGATACAGATTACAATATCGACATACGGTAGGAACTCGTATTCGACTATCATTACAATTGGGCCTAGCTATACGGGCCTTAGGGGTACTCAACTAACGGGCTCTATTAACTATACCCTTGTCAACAATAAAACCAAATGGGAAACTCCTCCACTAAGAAGGTCGGTGGCCAAAGGCCACCATGTATGAGTATATAGGTATGGCACCGCGAAGATATATCTTGGGCCCAAAACCTAGACTCATCGATTAAGCTCAAAATTGTCACAAATGACAAGATAGAACAATACGCTTACTATTGGCATTATGGGGGGAGGGATAGCCCAATCAATTAGGACCGCACTCCCCCTATTTCCATGCCCACACCTAGAACACAACACACGTTAGAGTATGGGAGTATATGCACCTAACTCAAGCCACATTGCTTAAATCAATGATATTTAGTTCATGCCTCAATTTCCGGAAAATTGCTTCATCAAGAGGCTTCGTGAATATATCGGCAAGCTGCTCATTAGTGCCAACATAAGATAGATCAATATCTCCACGGTTGACATGATCCCGAATGAAATGATGACGAATCTCAATATGCTTCGTCTTGTTGTGTTGCACCGGGTTGTGAGCGATCTTGATTGCACTTTCATTATCACATAAAAGAGGCACTTTGTCAAAAATGACACCATAATCCTTCAAAGTTTGCCTCATCCATAAGAGTTGTGCACAACAACTTCCCGCGGCTACATATTTGGCTTCGGTGGTAGAGAGAGACACACAATTTTGTTTCTTAGATGACCAACACACCAAAGACCTACCAAGAAATTGGCAAGCCCCAGAGGTTGATTTCCGTTCCACTTTGTCTCCCGCCCAATCCGAATCCGAGTAACCTACAAGATCAAAACTTGCTCCCTTTGGATACCAAAGACCAAAGTTAGGGGTATTCACTAAATATCGAAAGATTCTCTTGACCGCCACTAAGTGGCTTTCTTTTGGTGCGGCTTGAAAATGTGCACAAGCTCCCACACTTAACATAATGTCCGGTCTATATGCACAAAGGTAAAGCAAGGAACCAATCATAGATCTATAGAGTTTTTGATCCACTTCTTTACCATTAGGATCGAGATCAAGATTAACCTTTGTTGGAATGGGAGTCTTTGCACCTTTGACTCCTATCATCTCGAACCTCTTGAGCATGTCTTGGGTATATTTGGCTTGGTTCAAAAAAGTCCCTCCCTTCAATTGTTTGACTTCAAATCCAAGGAAGAACTCTAACTCCCCCATCATAGACATCTCAAACTTGTCGGTCATGAGCTTAGCAAACTCATCATTGAAAGCTTTGTTAGTAGAACCAAATATAATATCATCAACATATAATTGGCAAATGAAAAGCTCCCCATTGACCTTCTTAGTAAAAAGAGTGGGATCGATCACCCCAATTTCAAAACCACAATCAACCAACAACTCTTTAAGGTGCTCATACCACGCACGTGGGGCTTGTTTGAGGCCATAGAGCGCCTTATCAAGTTTGTAAACGTGGTTAGGAAACTTAGGGTTTTCGAAGCCCGGGGGTTGCTTCACAAAAACCAATTCATTTAAGGGACCATTGAGAAATGCACTTTTAACATCCATTTGTTGAAGTTTAAAGTTATGATGAGATGCATATGCAAGTAAGATGCGAATGGATTCAAGACGGGCAACGGGAGCGAAAATTTCACCAAAGTCAATACCCTCAACTTGGGAAAAACCTTGAGCCACCAATCTTGCCTTGTTACGAATGACAATGCCATTTGCATCTTGCTTGTTCTTGAAGATCCACTTGGTCCCAATGACATTACGGCAATCTTTGGGTCTTTCTACTAGAGTCCAAACTTTGTTGCGCTCGAAGTTGTTGAGTTCATCATGCAGGGCATCAAGCCAATCCGGATCCTCAAGCGCCTCATAAACTTTCTTGGGTTCTACACAAGAGACAAAAGCATGATGAGAGCTAAAGTTATAAAGTTGCCTCCTAGTGGAGACACCTTTATGAACACTCCCAAACAACATTTTCCAAGGATATGCGTCTTCGTCGAAGAATGGACTCAAGCTTCTTCTCACGGTGAGTGCGAGCCTCAAGAGGAGATTCTTGAGAGACTACTTGATCATCTTCATGATCGCTGTTCTGGTCCTCGCCTTGACCAGATGGATTGCCTTGATCATCAAGTGGCCCATAGCCACGGAATTCCGAAGGATCTTCATCAAGGCCTTGATCACCCCCGGAGACTCCGGTATCCAAACCCGGAGACTCCGGTATAGGCCGGAGAGTCCAGACCACAGGGGCCGGAGACTCCGGGCAAGATTGCTCGGTGGGATGATCTTGAGGTTGAGGGTGTGCAGCTTGTCTTTGGTCAATGTCCTGTGGGTGTTCAGCAGGTGAAGGCTCCACTTGTGTAGAGCATTGTCCTTCTCCTTCGGCCAAAAGGTGTCCCTCAATGGGCCAGAAGAATCTGACACCCATTCTTCTTATGGCTTGGGGAGGAATTTCGTCACCTGCATCACGAACACCACTTTGTCCCACAAAGGAACCATTATCTTCATCGAACCTCACATTACAAGACTCTATAACATGCCTGGAGGACTTGCTATAGATCCTATAGGAATGTGAGTCTGAGGAGTAACCAACAAAGATATCCTCTAAAGCTTTAGAATCAAATTTTGACAAACGAACACCTTTCTTGAGATGGAAGCACTTACAACCAAATACCCGGAAGTACTTGATGTTGGGCTTTTGCCCGGTAAGTATCTCATAGGGAGTCTTGTTCAAGTTCTTGCAGAGATAAAGCCGGTTGGTGGCATGGCATGCGGTATTAATAGCTTCGGCCCAAAAGTTGTATGGAGACTTGAACTCTGCCAACATAGTTCTTGCCGCATCCATAAGAGTCCGGTATTGATGTTTGATACCCGCATCACTAAGAAACTCATTTAGGGAGTAGTTCTTGAACTCGGTGCCATTGTCACTTCTTATAGTCAATATGGTGGTCTTGAATTGACGCTCAACTTCGGTGGCAAAGTCTTTGACGGTTTGTTGGGTCTCACTCTTGAACTCAAAGAAATAAACCCAAGTGTATCTTGAATAGTCATCGACAATCACCAAGCAATACTTCTTGCCACCAAGACTTGCATAAGTTGGAGGTCCAAAGAGATCCATGTGAAGGAGCTCCAAGCACCTCTTGGAAGAGATAATAGTCTTGCTTGGATGGCTAGTTTCATGCATCTTCCCTTCAATACAAGCCCTACAAACACGATCTTTGGCAAAAGAAACATCCTTTAGTCCGAGTATGTGGCCGCCGGTGTAGAGATTTTGCAAAGCTCTCATATTGACGTGGGCTAACCGGTGATGCCAAAGCCATCCCACGTCGGCCTTAGCAATTAGGCATATCGCGGCCGTAGTGGGTTTCTCTGAGAAGTCCACCACATACAAGCCATTTTCGACATACCCAACAAAGGCAACCTTGAGAGACTTACTCCACATGACGACCACAATATCAACATCAAAATATGTGGCATAGCCCATAGTAGCAAGTTGATGAACGGAAAGTAAATTATAACCAATGGTTTCGACAAGCATGACATTCACTAGGGACACGTCCGGAGTGATCACCACCTTCCCGAAACCAAGTACCTTAGAGGATGATTTATCACCATATGAGACCGTGACATTAGAAGTATTTGGCCTTAGATCTTCCACAATATTTTTGCTTCCGGTCATGTGGCTTGTGGCACCACTATCAATGATCCATTTTCCTCCTCCGGAAGCAATGTCCTACAAGAGATCAATTCTTGGATTTAGGTCCCCATTTTTGGATGGGTCCTCTTTTGTTAGTCACAAGAATCTTAGGTACCCAAATAGCATATTCAATGTAACCATCATAGGGACCAACATATTTAGCATAGACATCACCATAATAATCCCTAAGAAGAACATACTGAGGGTTATATTTTCCTGCAAAGTCATTGTGAGTAGGGCCGGAGACTCTGGCCTCGGGGGCCGGAGACTCCGGTATAGATGAACTAGCCGGAGACTCCGGACCCTTGGACCCAGAGACTCCGGTCTCCTTGATTTTCTTCTTCTTTCCATTCAGCTCCTCCCACTCCTCCTCTGTGTAACAAATATCAAAAGGGACATGAGGAGTAGGAGCAGCAGCAGGCTTCGACTTCTTCTTGTTCTTCTTATTCTTATTCTTCTTCTTCTTTGAGGGCTCGGCCACCAAACCAAGATCCCCTTTCTTTGAGGACTCGGCAACAAATCCGAGGCCCTCCTTGCCCTTGTTCATTCTTTGATTACTCAAGAGATCATTGAGATTCTTTTCTCCTTGAATGCAAGTGGCAAGTCCCTTGGCAAGTTCAGCCTTCAACCTAATGTTCTCCTCAATGATATCACTATGATCACATATGGGGTTAGAAGAACAAGGAACTTCAATAATTTGCATTGGTGGGACTTTAGATTGTTCAATAGTTAGTTGAATTTGAAGTTGCTCACGAATCTTGGTGAGATTAGAGAATTTGCTTTCCAAAGCCTTGTGGGCTTCTTCAAGCTTCTCAAACTTCTCACGAAAATCATTATGACCAATGTCAAATTCAACTTTCTCCCTTTTAAGCAACTTGACCATAGCAAGAGCATGGTCACGTTCTTTAGTGAGTTTAGACAAGTTTAGATTATGAGACTCTTCTAGTCCCAACAATTTCTCCTCTAAAGAGACTCTCAAGTTTTGCTCTTCTTCGAGCTCAATTGATAGAGAGCCAATATCATCGGCGGCTAATCTTT
Source organism: Dactylis glomerata (assembly GCA_007115705.1). NCBI lineage: Eukaryota > Viridiplantae > Streptophyta > Magnoliopsida > Poales > Poaceae > Dactylis > Dactylis glomerata. The sequence goes on from QXEO01000186.1 coordinate 1,760,458, forward strand.
CCAACTCCTCCAACTTCTTGATAGTGTCATGGGCATCACCTATTTCACACATTAGTGTCTCAACGTATATCTTGGTTGGCCCCTTCATGTTAGCAATAAATTCATCACAAGAAACTAGTTCTTTCTTAATCTTAAGACTACTCACATCATCCATAGAAGTAGAATCGGAATGAGATGATGAAGGAGTAGGTGATGATGTTACCTCCGAGGCCTTGGCCATAAGACACTTGTGGGTGGTGATGATGGCGTTCTCATTTTGTGAGTTGAAGAGGGATGTAGGTGGAGTGGAGACAATGGCAATGGCGGCCATTTCTCCATTCTCTTCATCTACGGAGTCATCATCATCGGACTCGGAGTCATACTCCTCATGAACCACCAACACTCTTTCTCCTTTCTTCTTGTTGTCCTTGTTCCCATGCTTCTTGGATGGGTAGAACTTTGATGACCGGCGCTTGGGGATGAGCCGGCCTTCATTGTCCTCCTTGTTCTCATAAGGACATTCGGCGATGAAGTGCTTGATTCCTCCACAATTGTAGCAATGCCTCACTTTAGGGTCAAAACCCTTCCTTGGAGAAGACTTGAACTTGGATCCCTTCGTCTTGTGCTTGTTGGCATCCCAAAAAGCATTTGCATTAAGAGCCAAGTGTTCATGGAGTGCAAACTTGAGATTTTCCGAAGACCAACGCTCTTCTTCATATATTTCTTCTTCTCCTTCACCTTGCTTGGACACCACCTTGGCCTTGAGAGCAAGATTGTGAACTCCTTGTCCGGCAAGAACACGAGCTCTAGTTTCTTCCGCATTATTCTTCAAGATAGACAAGGCGGTGAACTCGCAAAGAACTTCATTTGAGGTCATACTCCCAAAGTCCGGTCTTGAACGGATTATCTCGAACCGCATGGGTTCTCTTGGGTTGATGGAGGTAATGAACATACGCTTGACATAGTCATCACCATTGTCTTTGCACCCGAACCCGGTCAAGGCCGTTGCAAGAGCCAAGATCCTTTGGTACATCTCATCGGGAGTCTCATTGTCACGCATAATGAAATCCCTCTCTTCACTCTTGAGCTCATTAAACTTGGAGGACCGAATACTCTCATTCCCAATGAAGAGCATAGTGAGATAGTCCCATACTTCCTTGGCGGTGCTCAAGTTGTTGATGTGTGCCGCATGAGTATCCGGCATGGCTTGTTGAAGGAGATGCTTGGCGGTGGCATTAAGTTGCTCATCAACTTTTTCCCTTCCGGTCAAGTTGTGAGGATCATGAGGTGCAAAGCCATTTTGTATGACCCTCCACAAATGAGTAGAAGAGCTAGAAATATGAGATTTCATTAGTCCTTGCCATTTTATAAAATTGCGAGAATCAAGCTTAGGAGGGGATCCCATGTTGTTAATGTGTGGCATAGGATAATGGACCGGCGGAGGGGAGTAAGTGTTAGGGGGTGGAATGAAAGCACCCTTTGCCGGACCATCATTTTCCTTAGGAGGGGCACTGACGAGGGTTAACTCGACAAATGTCCTAGATGAAGGACTTAGGATCGGGGGAAGAGGGCGTCGGATGAACTCGAAGGTAAAGTTAGTCGAAATAAGTATCTATCAAAAGTAAACTTGGGTGTTCAACCTGGCTTGCTTTCAATCTGGCCTACACCGTCCCCTCCTGGCCCCTATATATAGGTGGCCAGGTCTCGAGGATCGGGTAGGGTTCGATACAGATTACAATATCGACATACGGTAAGAACTCGTATCTCGACTATCATTACAATTGGGCCTAGCTTAACGGGCCTCAGGGGTACTCAACATACGGGCTCTATTAACTATACCCTTGTCAGTAGCCCCTGAGATTCTACCAGAATTGCAGATTCAGGTTGAATCTCTAATCTTTAAATCTTCGACTTGATTAATTCTTCGACTTCTTCATATCTTCAAATCTTCGACTTGGTCTTTCGACTTGTCTTTATGATAATATTTTGCAAGGGGTTTTGATGAACAAGCCTGACAACTCTGACTGATCAAGAGGTCAGTTAACTGCTGGAACAGATACTTGCCACCTACTTCAAATTCAATCCCCTTGGATTTGAATTCGGGATACCGGTCAAACCCATTCTTTTGCCGCATTTAGGTCTTACAAAGAATGAATCCCAGTGATTCTCAGGGTACCCAGTGCGTCCACCAGGATTTTCTTCGCGTCGTAGACACGGATATATACCAGCAGAGCGCATCCATGTGCGTATACCAGGCCACACATGACGGATCCCGGGGTCTTACCTTTGTGATAAATCACGGCATTCGAGTTTCATTGCGATAACGCAACTCGAGAATCTCATGTCACAGTCTCTTTTGACTGATAAAATCAAAGAATTTTTGAATTATCTTCTTCCCACTATCTCCCAATGGGAGTAATTGCTCTATATTTTGTCGACTACGTAGTCGAAGTTTGCATGGTAGATTCTCTTCATCTTCATTGTTGCTTGTCTTAATTTCTACCGGGTGCGCGCTCAACGCTCCCGATGGGAGTAGCCCCCGAGGCTATGGTTGGATACTTGTAGTCAATCATAGGCTCAAAATTCTCTTCTTCTTCTTCCTTCTAGTTTCTCTTGTTTGGAAGCCCCCGAGCCCTAAGGCGAGGTTTTTCGTATCCTTCGATCTATGTTTTTTTCCTTTTGTTATTATCGTCTGCTATATGCAGAATTTAACTCCTTTGTAAATATGTTTATGGGCCTTTCTTATCAAGGGGCCCCGATAATATGTGCTTATAAGTAAAGCATCTCTGGCAAGGGAAAAAACCCTAATCAGAATCCTCCTCCGCGGCATTGTCTCCTCTTTTCATCTAGGGTTTTTAGTTTTCCCAATCTTCCACATGGCTGATGCAGAGGGTTCTCGTCTGAACCTTGGCTCTCCGGTAGCACCGTGGGGTCGCGGCCGTCCTCGTGGAAGCAAAAACAAAACAACTTTGGCCGCCGCAGGTTCGTCATCGGCCACTCTGGTGAAGCGTCGTCCTGGCCGTCCACCTGGTAGCAAGAACAAACCCAAGGTGACTGGCGTCGCCCTAGGTCCGAGCGCTCCTCCGCCTGCTGCTCCTTCTGCCTCTCCAAGAATTTTTTCTTTCTTCTGTATTGCCATGGCGCAGTGCCGTGAGATTCAGCGCCTGCCACTGAATTTCACCAAGTTCATGGATGGGCGAGAACTGCGAGAAGCGGTTCTTCGCGAGCAATCTGGTGGAGGGACTACGTACGAAGTGGAGGTTTGGTACGATGGCGATGGCGAACAATACTTCAAGGGTGGCTGGTCGCAGTTTGCAGAAGACCACGACCTCCACCAAGGCTTCTTCATGACCTTCGACTACCACATCGGCACGTCGAAATTTGATGTGAAGATCTATGACGGCACCCAGTGCCAGAAGGAATATGAAGCGGAAGTCCACTTTCATTAGGATCTACTTTTATGTAATCTCTTTTTTATAGTGTCCTTGCTGCCATACTATATGTAATGAATACTCGTACTTTGCTTTGATGCTTTTAATAGTACCATGAGAACAAATCATTGTTCTGAAGTATGCTTTATATATATTGGGTTCTTTGTGAACCAGTTATTTTGAAGAATGTCGGGTTGTCTGCACAACCTATTAGTGTAAAAGATCTCCATGTCGTGATAAAAGTTTCTTTCGTACGACCCGAGGGTTGAAGCCCCCGAGCGGAGAAGCAGAAATATTTGTACAATTTTGTCGAGTTCAACCCAAGGAACCCGTCCTATGGCCTCCTATTCTGGGTTCAGAAGGTTAACTCGAGTTTACAGATACCACTAGATGTATTCTACGTGTAAAAACATCGTAGCTGCTCTGCATTCCACGGGTTGCTCTCGGCTTTTCCTGTCTTCTTGTCTTGTAGTCGATAAGCTCCTCCTGGTATCACTTCTATGACGATGTAAGGTCCCACCCAAGGGGACTCCAATTTGTCGTGGCTGTCTTGCATGAGTCGCAAAACTAGATCTCCCACCACAAAGGATCGTGGACGAACTCGACTACTATGGTAGTTTCGCAGGCTCTGTTGATACTGCGTGGCTCTTTCTAATGCTTTATCTCTTGCTTCATCTAGTGCATCGATAGTGTCTTGCAATGCTTCTGTTGATGTTGTTTTGTCATATGCCATCACTCTTGGAGCTTCGTGTGTAGCTTCGACTGGAAACACGGCTTCTGCGCCATGGACCAGGAAGAAAGGAGTTTCTTGAGTTGCTGCGTTAGGCGTGGTTCTCAGGCTCCAAAGAACGGAGGGCAATTCATCTACCCAAGCGCTCTTGGCTTTCTCGAGAGGTGCTAAGAGCCTCTTTTTTATCCCACTGCATATCAGGCCATTGGCTTTTTCGACTTGCCCATTTGTCTTCAGGTGTGCCACAGATGCAAATTTGAGCTTGATTCCTAGTCCTTCGCAGTAACTCTTGAATTCCTTCGAAGTGAAGTTTGTCCCGTTGTCCGTGATGATGCTATATGGTACACCGAAACGGAAAACTATTGACTTGATGAAGTTGATTGCTGCTGTCGAATCTTGAGTTGTTACCGGAGCCGCTTCCACCCACTTGGTAAATTTATCGACTGCCACTAACATGTAAACTTGCCTCCTGGCCAAGATTTGTGCAACTTTACCACCATATCAAGGCCCCATTGTGCAAAGGGCCAAGACAATGGTATTGGCTGTAGATCTGCTGCTGGCGCGTGCGGTCGAGATGCAAATCTTTGACATGCTTCACACTTCCGGACTATATCTTTCGCATCCTCGATGGCTGTTAGCCAATAAAATCCTGCTCGAAACGCTTTTGCCGCTATTGCCCTGCTGCTGGCATGATGGCCGCACACTCCGCCGTGTATATACTTTTATATTGCTTGTCCTTCCTGAGGCGTTACACAACGCTGCAAAACGCTAGTAATGCTCTTCTTGTACAATTTTCCTTGCAACACGACAAATGCTTTTGATCGTCGAGTTATCCTCTTGGCTTCCACTGCATCTTCTGTTTACTGTTTATTTATCATGTATGCGAGATATGGCTGCATCCAGGTTTCTTCTATCATCATGACTTCCCCGGGTTCCGGCGTAGCCCCCGAGCCTGCTGAAGTAGTCGAACTTTTGACACTTTTTATTGACCTTTCCACTATTTCCTCCCAGAATACTCCAGATGGTACGGGTAAACACTGTGACCCGATATTTGCTAAGTTGTCGGCTTCTTCATTGCTGTTTCTGCTGATGTGCGAGACTTTGCATCCATCAAATGTTCCTTCGAGATAGTGATATAAGTTCTTGTAGGCCATCATGTTGTCATTGATTGTGTCGCACCTGTTCATAACTTGCTGAACAACAAGGTTGGAATCTCCAAATATTTTTAGGCGAGTTGCTCCACATGCTTTAGCCATCTTCATTCCATGCAACAAAGCCTCGTAGTCTGCTTCATTGTTAGAAGCCTACGAAAAACTCATCCTTAAAACATACTTCAATTTGTCGCCATGCGGCGATATCAAGACTACTCCTGCGCCTGCGCCTTGGACTCTCTTAGAACCATCGAAATACATTGTCCAGACACTCGATAGATCTGGGGGTCCCGTGCTCTGTAGCTCCAGCCACTCTGCTGTGAAATCTGGAAAGATTTGTGACTTGATCGCTTTCCTTTTTTCGTACGTGATGTCCATGGGAGATAATTCGATTCCCCACAAAGAGACACGTCCTGTTGCCGAAGGATTGTTCAATATATTTGATAGTGGCGCTTCATTGACCACTATAATTAGGTGCACCGCAAAGTATTGCCGCAATTTCCGTGCTGTTATAAAAACATTGTATGCAAGCTTTTGATAATGCAGGTACCTTTGTTTTGTCGGAGATAGTACTTCACTGATAAAATATACCGGCCTCTGGACGCCGTGGGCTTTTCCTTCTTCACTTCTTTCGACTACTAATACTGTACTCACCACCTGATGGGTTGCAGCGATGTAGAGTAGTAGTAGCTCCTTTTCTTTTGGTGCGACCAGCACTAGTGGTGTGGAGAGCACTTTTTTCAACTGCGCAAAAGCTGCGTCTGTGCTACTCCAAGTTGATGTGGGAGCAAACTGTCCTTGTGCGTGGTGAATAACCAGCCCGTTGGGAACCCCAAGAGGAAGGTATGATGAGTGTAGCAGCAAGTTTTCCCTCAATTAAGAAACCAAGGTTTATCGAACAGGAGAAGGGAGACGATGACGACTGAAGGTGTTGTGGAACCTGCACACACACAAACAAATACTTTGTTGCCAACTTGCGATGAGGTTGTCAATCTCACCGGTTTGCTTGAAACAAAGGTTATGAGTGTATCGAGTGGAAAACAGTAGAGTATGCGAGTAAAGTAAACAGTGCGGGAAAAGTAAACAGGTGATTGCAATATGATTAAAATAGGACCGGGGTCCACAGTTCACTAGTGGTGTCTCTCCATAGATAAAATAACATGCTGGGTAAACAAATTACAGTTGGGCAATTGATAGAATAAAGATAACGTGATATGTCAAGAAGATCACTATGAGATTTACTCTGGGCATTACAACAAAATACATAGACCGCCATCCAACTGCATCTATGACTAATAATCCACTCCCGGGGATATCATCCGAACACCCTAGAAGTATTAAGTTGCGAACAACAGATAATTGCATTAAGCAAAGTGTGTAATGTAAACAAAGCATATGCCCTTGAGCATATGAATGTTGTTTTCTCCCTAGTAGCAACAGTACATCTACCACCTTAGAGGTTTCTGTCACTCCCCCAGGTGAAATAGAGACATGAACCCACTATCGAGCATAAATACCCCCTCTTGGAGTCACTAGCAACTACTCGGCCAAGATAGCTACTAACAACGGAGAGCATGCAAGATCATAAACAACATAGAGATAACAAAAGATATAATTCAGTACAACAACTTAATCATAAACACCAATATTCATCGGATCCCAACAAACCAACATCATAGTATTACATAACGGTGATCTCAATCATGTATGGCAGCTCATGAGATCTAAACATGAAGCACATGGTGGAGAAGACAACCATCTAGCTACTGCTATGGACCCATAGTCCAAGGTAGACTACTCACTCATCGCTCCGGAGGCAAGCATGGCGATGAAGAAGACCTCCGGTGGCGATTCCCCTCTCCGGCAGGGTGCCGGGAAGAGCTTCTGGACCCTCCCGATCTTCGGGTCGACGGCGGCGGCGGATCGCGATGTATTCTGGAAAACTGATCGGGCCCTTAGGTTTTTCTCGTCGGGGGGTCTTTATAGGCGAAGGGGCGATGTCAGAGGAGGGACCAGGCCCCCTCACACAGGGGTGGCGCGGCCAGGGGCCTGGCCGCGCCGCCTGTGCGTGTGGGGCCCACGTGGCCCTCCTCCGTCTCTTCTTCGGATGTCTGGAAGCTTCCCCGTGATATAAGTCTTCAGGAACTTGTTTCGTCCAATTCCGAGAATATTTCCTGTGTATCACTTCTGAAACACAAAAACAGCAGAAAACAGGAAACTGGCACTGTGGCACTTCGTTAATAGGTTAGTTCCGGAAAATGTATAAAAATACCACTAAGTGTAACAAAACAATAGGCAAATGGTGTAAAAACAAGCATGGAGCATCAAAAATTATAGATACGTTTGAGACGTATCAAGCATCCCCAAGCTTAACTCCTGCTCGTCCTCGAGTAGGTAAGTGATAACAAAAGAATAATTTTTGAGGTGACATGCACCTACACAATCTTGATCATATATGCAAGCATTGGTGAGCTGGGATCAATAGAACTTAAAACATGGGCATGAAAGATATAATCATGACAATAAGAACTTAGCAACCATGTTGTAAACATGTAAATGAACACAAACAAAAGATCATGATAATGAAACAATGAAAGTCAAACGTGTGTTCAAATCATAAGGAAAAACATACAAATGGTTTTCAGCTTGTCCTTCAAAGAGAGCAAAACATAAATGCATAGGACACCTCAAAGTTTAAGAGGGCGACTAGATACAAATAATTTAAGAACAAGTGAAACCAACAATATGAATCAATCAATGAACTTTGGGACAATGCATATCACACTAAGAATGATAACTATGCTCTCTTAATGGTGCATAAAGAAAGAAGGTGGTGACTCAACATAAAAGTAAAAGAAAGGCCCTTCGCAGAGGGAAGCAGTGATTTAAACATGTGCTAGAGCTTTTCATTTGTAAAATAGAGAGATAAAACTTGATTTTGAGAGGTGGTTGTCTTTGTCAACGACTGGCAATGGGGTTCTTACTATCTTCCATACAAAAATAAAGCAAGTTTTTGAGAGAGAGATTGGCACTCTTGTGCTCTTTTTATAAAACTTGGCACTCCTCCCCACCTTTTCCTTTCACATACCATGGCTAACCGATTCCATCGGGTGCCCACCAACATTCACATTCTTTGGAGGAGTGCCTTTTTCTTTCTTTTTTCCCTTTTTTTTCTTTTTGGAATAAGCAATATGGAAGATAGCAAATCCGACCACTACGTCCCCATGAGCTGAAAACAGTGTCACAAAACGAGAAGTGTTTTGAAGGTTTTTGAAAGGTAGCACACGATTTTTTTTACTTTGGAATGGCTTATAAATACCATGCATAGGAATTTATAGTGGACACAATGGCAAACTTGGATTTTAGGAGTTGGATGCACGAGTAGAGCTCATACTCAGTACAAGGCGAGGGCTAGCAAAAGACTGGGAGCGACCAACTAAGAGAGCAGTAATGGCCATAATCATGCAAAGCGACAAAGCGACATTAAAATAAGCATACGATGGCATCAAAAGTCAAAAACTAAATGATCATGAAGGCTAATGGCGACTTTGTAAGAGTCTAACATGTGTGAGCATGCGCCAAGTCAACCCAAATAAAGCATCAAGGAGAAAACCAAAATAATGCTTCCATACAATAAAAACAACGCATGATTTTTTCAAAGGCTCATTAAGCAATCTCAGTTATTTGAGACAAGTCATGCTACAGCAAAACCACTAAGCATACTATCAAAAAGACATCAAGCATGACATGAAAAATCCTAAGCCGCAGTCTACACAAGCTCCTTCTTGTACCACTATTTTGCACAAAGCTTTTTCTCTTTTCCAACACCATTTGAAATTTTTATAAACACCTCTTTTGATGAAAACCAATAAAGATCAGAGGAAAAAATACACCTTGATGAAAAGATATGACAAGATCTGAACGCAAATCAAGGCGAAAACGAAAACCAAAAGCAGTAGCGGAAAAAGTAGAATGCTCGATTTTTAATAAGAGTGAAAACTAGAGCGTTCTTTGCAAATGAAAACGAGTACATCTCCTCCAAAGGAAATTTGTTGGGTCCAACCATTTATTGCAGCAAACAAACAAACTAAACAACCTAAGAAAACTAAAACAACTGACGCTCCAAGAAAAACACATAGTGCATGAAGCAATAAAAATATAGTGTCTTGAAAGGTGACCTGATTTTTGCCGATGAAGAAGGGGTGCCTCGGGGGCATCCCCAAGCTTTGACGCTTGTACTTCTTGGATATTTCTTGGGGTGATGCATGGGCATCCCCAAGCTTGAGATTTTGTCCATTCTTCAACTCATCTCATCATTCTCCAATCCCTACACTTGAAAACTTCCTTCATACAAAACTAAACACAATTCTATTAGCAACATTAGTGTAAGCATAAAATATATTCAACCTCTTTTAGCTTCAGGTTTCAACCCAAAACCACCACATATAAAGTATATACTACTGTAGCAACTTCCACAAGAGTTCCATGATCAAAAAGAACTCAAAAGGAAGCGATAAAGTGGCAAAAACAAATATTGGCAGAAATCTGTCAAAACTGGACAGCTGACAAAGGACGAATTTTTGAGGGATTTTCCGTTGCTCAAATCAAAAAGTGTTCAACTAAGAAAAGTTTGGATATAACCTGGGGCATATGCAAAAGAAATCGCAGGTCCAAAAGATACACAGAGAATTTTCACGAATTTTTACGGTGCAACACCGAAAACAGTTTCAGGACAGCAACATCCCCAAATCTTTACCTCACTCAAATTAGAGGCTTCTCTTGGCACAAAAACGAAATAAACAAGATAAGGAGCGGTCATTACAGTAGTAATGACTTCCAAGACTCAAATAAAAGAAAAAGTACTGAAAAGTAAACAATGGGTTATCTCCCAAGAGTGCTTTTCTTTAACGCCTTTGAGCTAGGCGCAGAAAATTGCGAATCAAGTAATATCAAGTGATGAAGCATCAAGCTCATAATTTGCTCTAAGAATAGAGTCAAAAAGTAATTTCTTTCTTTTCCTAGGGAAGTGTTCCATTCCTTTCTTTAATGGGAATTGATACTTGATAGTGCCTTCCCTCATATCAATGATAGCACCTACAGTTCGAAGAAAGGGTCTTCCCAAAATAATTGGACATGAAGCATGGCATTCAACATCCATAATAAGAAAATCAACGGGAACAAGGTTATTGTTAACCACAATAAGAACATCATTAATCCTTCCCAAAGGTTTCTTCTTAGCAACATCAGCAATAGGAACATCAAAATAACATTTTTCAAGCGGTGGTAAATCAAGCATGTCATAAATCTTTCTAGGCATGATAGAAATACTAGCACCTAGATCACATAAAGCATGGCAATCATAACCATTAACATGCATATCAATGATGGGTTCCCAACCATCTTCTAACTTCTTGGGAACAGAGGCTTTTTGCTTCAACTTTTTATCCCTAATCTTTATAAGAGCATTGGTAATATGCTTAGTAAAAGCAACATTTAAAGAACTAGCATTGGGAGTCAAAGCAAGCTTTTGCAAGAACAAAATTACTTCAGATATATTGCAGCCATCAACATCAAAATCATTAAAAGAAATAGAGCTATCATCTCCCACACTCCGAAAAATTTCAGCACTCTTTTGAGAAAAAGTTTTGGCAATTTTAGGCTTTTTAACACAAGGAGTGGGAGTTTTCTCTACACCAATCAAAGTAAGAGGGTTGCTATCAGTAGGAGCAACATCATTAGAGGTAGTAATAGTACATACCTTCATCTCTCTAGCCATCTCATCTTCTCTTTCCCACCTAGCATGCAATTCCGCTAACAATCTAATATTTTCATCAATTCCAACTTGGGTATCATTAGCGGCAGCAACAACATTGCTCACATTCACATCATTAGGAAACACTTTTAATTTCAGAAGTTCAACATCATGAGCAAGGCTATCAACTTTAGAAGCAGGAATATCAATTTTGCCTAACTTTTCCTCAACAGACTTGTTAAAAGCAGTTTGTTTACCGATGAAGTCCTTGAGCATTACCTCAAGCTCGGAGGGCGCGGCCCTAGTGTTGTTGTAGGAATTACCATAAGAGTTACCATAACCATTACCATTGGTAGAAGGATACGGCCTATAATTGTTACTAGAAAAATTGTTCCTATAAGCATTGTTATTAAAATTGTTATTTCTAATGAAATTCACATCAACTTGCTCTTCTTGGGCAACCAGAGAGGCCAAAGGAACATTATTAGGATCAACATGAGTCCTATCATTAGCAAGCATAGCCATAATGGTATCAATCTTATCACTTAAGGAAGAGGTTTCCTCAACAGAATTTACCTTCTTACCTTGTGGAGCTCTCTCGGTGTGCCATTCGGAATAATTTACCATCATGTTGTCGAGTAGCTTTGATGCAGCGCCCAAGGTAAGGGACATAAAAGTGCCTCCAGTAGCTGAATCAAGTAGGTTCCTTGAAGAAAAATTCAGTCCTGCATAAAAAGTTTGGATAATCATCCAAGTAGTCAGTCCATGAGTGGGGCAATTCTTTACCATAGATTTCATTCTTTCCCAAGCTTGAGCAACATGTTCATTATCAAACTGAGTAAACTTCATAATATTGCTGCGCAAAGCTATAATCTTAGCAGGAGGATAGTATCTACCAATAAAAGCATCCTTACACTTAGCCCATGAATCAATACTATTCTTAGTCAAAGACAGCAACCAATCTTTAGCCTTTCCTCTCAAAGAAAAAGGAAACAACTTGAGCTTAATAATATCACTATCAACATCCTTATATTTCTGCATCTCACATAGCTCAACAAAATTGTTGAGATGAGCTGCAGCATCTTCAGTACTAGCACCAGAAAATTGCTCTTTCATAACAAGGTTCAATAAAGCAGGCTTGATCTCATAAAGGTGGTAGCAGGAACATGTGGTGCAATAGGAGTGCAGATAAAATCACTATTGTTCGTGCTAGCAAAGTCACACAACTTGGTGTTTTCAGGAGTACCCATTTCAGCAAAACGAAAGTAAACAAGTAAAAACAGCTACCAAGGATTCTAATTTTTTTTGGGTTTTTTAATATAAAAAGCAATGCAGGTAAAATAAAATAAAGTAAAGCAAAACAAATAACAAAGTAAAGAATGTGTGTGCGAAGAACTCCCCTCGCAGAAGTCTTCTCTCTTCCCCGGCAACGGCGCCAGAAAAATAGCTGCTACTCCAAGTTGATGTGGGAGCAAACTGTCCTTGTGCGTGGTGAATAACCAGCCCGTTGGGAACCCCAAGAGGAAGGTATGATGAGTGTAGCAGCAAGTTTTCCCTCAATTAAGAAACCAAGGTTTATCGAACAGGAGAAGGGAGACGATGACGACTGAAGGTGTTGTGGAACCTGCACACACACAAACAAATACTTTGTTCCCAACTTGCGATGAGGTTGTCAATCTCACCGGTTTGCTTGAAACAAAGGTTATGAGTGTATCGAGTGGAAAACAGTAGAGTATGCGAGTAAAGTAAACAGTGCGGGAAAAGTAAACAGGTGATTGCAATATGATTAAAATAGGACCGGGGTCCACAGTTCACTAGTGGTGTCTCTCCATAGATAAAATAACATGCTGGGTAAACAAATTACAGTTGGGCAATTGATAGAATAAAGATAACGTGATATGTCAAGAAGATCACTATGAGATTTACTCTGGGCATTACAACAAAATACATAGACCGCCATCCAACTGCATCTATGACTAATAATCCACTCCCGGGGATATCATCCGAACACCCTAGAAGTATTAAGTTGCGAACAACAGATAATTGCATTAAGCAAAGTGTGTAATGTAAACAAAGCATATGCCCTTGAGCATATGAATGTTGTTTTCTCCCTAGTAGCAACAGTACATCTACCACCTTAGAGGTTTCTGTCACTCCCCCAGGTGAAATAGAGACATGAACCCACTATCGAGCATAAATACCCCCTCTTGGAGTCACTAGCAACTACTCGGCCAAGATAGCTACTAACAACGGAGAGCATGCAAGATCATAAACAACATAGAGATAACAAAAGATATAATTCAGTACAACAACTTAATCATAAACACCAATATTCATCGGATCCCAACAAACCAACATCATAGTATTACATAACGGTGATCTCAATCATGTATGGCAGCTCATGAGATCTAAACATGAAGCACATGGTGGAGAAGACAACCATCTAGCTACTGCTATGGACCCATAGTCCAAGGTAGACTACTCACTCATCGCTCCGGAGGCAAGCATGGCGATGAAGAAGACCTCCGGTGGCGATTCCCCTCTCCGGCAGGGTGCCGGGAAGAGCTTCTGGACCCTCCCGATCTTCGGGTCGACGGCGGCGGCGGATCGCGATGTATTCTGAAAAACTGATCGGGCCCTTAGGTTTTTCTCGTCGGGGGGTCTTTATAGGCGAAGGGGCGATGTCAGAGGAGGGACCAGGCCCCCTCACACAGGGGTGGCGCGGCCAGGGGCCTGGCCGCGCCGCCTGTGCGTGTGGGGCCCACGTGGCCCTCCTCCGTCTCTTCTTCGGATGTCTGGAAGCTTCCCCGTGATATAAGTCTTCAGGAACTTGTTTCGTCCAATTCCGAGAATATTTCCTGTGTATCACTTCTGAAACACAAAAACAGCAGAAAACATGAAACTGGCACTGTGGCACTTCGTTAATAGGTTAGTTCCAGAAAATGTATAAAAATGCCACTAAGTGTAATGAAACAATAGGCAAATGGTGTAAAAACAAGCATGGAGCATCAAAAATTATAGATACGTTTGAGACGTATCAGTCTGCTTCTGCTGTCCACTTAAACTTATCATCTGACTTTTTCATGAGTGCATAGAACGGGAGCGCTTTTTCTCCCAATCGAGCAACAAAACGACTTAGTGCCACGACGCGCCCTGTGAGCTTTTGTACGTCGTGTAGTTTCGTGGGTTTCCCCATTGTTAAAATTGCCTGTATTTTCTCTGGGTTCGCCTCTATTCCTCGTGCTGACACCAGGAATCCTAAGAGTTGTCCTGCCGATACACCAAAGGAACACTTTGTCGAGTTAAGCTTAAGCTTGTACCTGCTCAGTTTGTCGAAGGTTTCTGCCAAGTCGTTGATAAGGGATTCCTCCTCTCTTGTAGTGATGACTACATCGTCAATGTAGACTTGAATGTTGCATCCTATTTGGCTCCCAAGGCAATTTTGCATCATCCGTTGATAAGTTGCTCCTGCATTTTTTAGGCCGAATGGCATTACTTGGTAGCAAAACACTCCGTACGGTGTGATGAAGGCTATCTTTTCTTTGTCTTCTTTCTTCAATTTGATCTGGTTGTAACCAGAATACGCGTCCAGAAAGGAAAGCCTTGCGCATCCCGCTGTCGAATCAATTATCTGATCGATGCGGGGTAAAGGGAAGGGATCCTTTGGACAATGCTTATTGAGAGATGTGTAGTCAACACATACTCTTTGTACGTCTGTGTTCTTCTTGGGTACAATTACTGGATTGGATACCCAACTCGAAGTTTTTATTTCTCTGATAAATCCGGCGTTTTCTAGCCTATGCAATTCTGATGCTATTGCCTTCCTCTTAGGTTCATCGAATCTTCGCAATGGTTGCTTGACTGGCTTTGCTTTAGGATCCACATTTAGTGCGTGCTCAACGAGTTCTCTGGGAACCCCTGGCATGTCTGAAGGACACCAGGCGAAGATTTCCCAGCGCTCATGGATGAACTCGACGAGCGCGCTTTCCTATGCGGGATCCGGGTTTACCACGATCGACGTTGTCTTGCTTGGGTCCGTGGGATGGACCTGAATTTTCTTCGAGTCCTAGGTTGTATCGAAAGCCTGATCTGGCAGGGATCGTCCAACATCGGGTAGCTTATCATGATCTGTTCTCCTTTCAACCTCTCGTATTCTGCTATCATGCCGAAGGTTTGTGCCATTCTATTGAATTCCCTGTCGCAAGTGTTGGCTACTTCAAAGCTCCCTTGTACCGTGATCGTTCCCTTGGGTCCTGGGATTTTTAGCGTAAGATACACGTAGTGAGGTACTGCCATAAACTTTGCAAATGCTGGGCGCCCTAGGATTGCATGGTACTGCGATGGCCAGTCCATAACTTCGAATTCCAGCTTCTCTCTGCGATAATTGCTGCTACTGCCAAAGCAGACATCGAGTTCTATTCTCCCCAAAGGGTAATTTGTGGCTCCTGGTACTATTCCATGGAAGGAGCAATCTGTTGGCTTCAGACTCGACAGTGAGATACACATTGCCTTTAGGGTTCTAGCATATATTAGGTTTATGCCACTCCCTGCATCCATGAATACTCTTCCGATGTCATATCCTCCTATTTGCGCTTTTAAAACGATAGGTGAGTGGCCCGGCCTGGAAACTTTTCTTGGGTGATCTGCTCTGCTGAACTTAACTGGTTGATCTGACCACCGCAAATATTCTGTAGTGGCTGGTGGTGATGATATAGCTAAGTTTACTTGCCTGGATATGCTCTTTCGCTCTTTCTTTGACTTAGGCACCGGTTGAATCATGGCTGATATGTAAACTTTTGACTCTAGGTGCCTTGCTAGCCTTTGTACTTGGTATCCTTGACTTATGTGTTTTTCTCCTTGCCATCCTCCTTGACTTGATCCCATTGCATTTTGTAGCCTCAGGAAAGTTCTACAATCCTTCATCTGGTGATTTGAGACTCTTTTTCCATCAAGATATGCGTAGTGGATTCGACAAGGTCCGTACAACAAGTCTTCGGCTGAAGGGCCTGAGTATCTTGGTTTTTCTGCCCCCTTTGCCTGAAACCTCCTGTTTTTATATCCTTCTTCTTCCCTTGCTTCGTAACCCGCAGCTACCAGACTTCGCCTTCCTTGGTTATCCCTGCTACGGTGTCGCCTTCTCTGTCTACTTGCTCTATCGACTTCTGGTGAATGTCCTCTTTTGTTATTATATGTGTCCTCTCCGTCAGCGAATTTGTTGGCTTCTTCCATTAGCTCAGCTACTGTTGTTGGCCTAGTTCTTCCTATTTCTTCCACGAGATCTGAGCGTCAGAGGCTAGCTGAAAAAGCGTCTATCGCCCGTTCGTCGGAGATGTCCTCTGCTGAATTTTTGATTACACTCCAGCGTTGTATATAAGAACACAGAGTTTCGCCTTTCCTTTGCACACACGCTTTAACTTCCTCCAGTGATGCTGGACGCTTGTATGTCGAACGGAAGTTTCTTGCGAATTGGCTTTCGAGTTCTCCCCAGCTTCCAATGGATTCATTAGGTAGGGTATTCAACCAGGACCGTGCTGCGCCGGTGAGGTGTAGTTGCAAACTTTGCATTGCAGTCGCTTTTGTTCCCCCTAATATCTGTACTGCCTGCAGATAATCCGATAACCATAGGGTAGGTTCCTGCGACCCGTCATATTTTTGCTGGTCGTGTGGTAACTTGAATCCTTTGGGTACCCGCGTTTTGCGAACCCTGCGGGTAAAGCATAATGCGCCCATCTCTTTTTCGTCGTCTTCATAATTTTCTTCCCTCCAGGCGTGGCGCGACTTATTTACTCGAGCCTGTGCTATTATATTTCTTGCGTCCTCCCTCCTTTGTCGCCTTTCTTCTTTTGATGACTTGCTAGACTCGTTTCGCGTGGTATTGTGCTTGTATTTCCCCTTTTGCTTTTCCTTTTCCTTGTAGCTTGTCAACTGCACCTATGGTCCTTTTCCCCTGATCTTGTTCTCCACTATCCCGAGGCTTTATATTGCGCCTTGGTGCATATCTTCTCGCGGATCTCCGGGTTCTGGCCTCGTTGTTAATAAGTATGCCTGTGCTGCTATCAGTGCTGCTTCTGGTGTTTCTTGTACGAAGTCTTCTTCCTCCCTTTCTAGCTGTGGAGTAAGGCTCCTTGAGCACCTTTCTTCTCTGCTGCGTGCTATTGTCCCTCTATTGTGCTTTGGGTCTCCTAGCCTTTCTCTGCTATATTCTGATTCTTCGCTATAATCATCCCAATACTCTTCCTTCGACATACTGTTATTGTCTTGGAAAAGCATGTCTCTTTCCTCCCTCAATTTTTTTCTTATGTTGATATAATGCATACCGATACCCCATCAGAACTTCTCTCCTTGATCCTTCGGGTACTTCTGTACCATGATTGATAGCTGACGTGATCATCCTCCATTCTCCAGCTGAAACGTGAACTTTCTCCTTCTCTTTTTTGTTGTGTTCTTTTACTTTATCGACTTGCCTGTCGACCCTTTTGCTTCCTTCGTTGTTGTTTCTTCTTCTGCCTCAGTGATGATGACGCATAGTTGGTGCACTTTTTTGGAGATGCTACTACTTCCAGCGGTGAAGTC
Source organism: Dactylis glomerata (assembly GCA_007115705.1). NCBI lineage: Eukaryota > Viridiplantae > Streptophyta > Magnoliopsida > Poales > Poaceae > Dactylis > Dactylis glomerata. The sequence goes on from QXEO01000186.1 coordinate 1,778,074, forward strand.
CCTTGCGCTGTTGTGCATTTGACACGCTCTTTCTTCCAAGTCGAAATTTTCCCGAATTTTGTCGCCTTCTGCGAGTGGTACTTCTCCCAAGCTGACCGGCGAGTTTACCTCGCTGGAAGAGCCTTCTGATGATTCCAACATTACTTCTGTTTCGGGCTTGCTCGTCGACGGATCTGGTTTCGTCGAATCCGAGAGGCGGGATGAACCCGATGGCCCGACGAAGATGCTCAAACTTCCAATTGTTAACTCCATCTCTTGATTTTCATCGACTTCTGTATTGCTGTTGGCTGAAAGCGAAAAAGCCATCGAATTCATGATTCCAACGCCCAAGGTCCCCACGGTCGGCGCCAATTGACGAGGGTTAACTTGGCAAATGTCCTAGATGAAGGACTTAGGATCGGGGGAAGAGGGCGTCGGACGAACTCGAAGGTAAAGTTAGTCGAAATAAGTATGTATCAAAAGTAAATTTGGGTGTTCAACCTGGCTTGCTTTCAATCTGGCCTACACCGTCCCCTCCTGGCCCCTATATATAGGTGGCCAGGTCTCGAGGATCGGGTAGGGTTCGATACAGATTACAATATAGACATACGGTAAGAACTCGTATCTCGACTATCATTACAATTGGGCCTAGCTTAACGGGCCTCAGGGGTACTCAACATACGGGCTCTATTAACTATACCCTTGTCAGGCACCTTTATTCTCGGCGGAGGTGGAGCCATTGTTAGGTGGCTTCACCTTAGCCAAGGAGAGATCCACATTAGGTGTGGTGTTTGGGTCGGTGGGCCCGGAGGGTTTCTTTCCAAAATATTCCTCAAACATAGCCTTCATCTCCAATCTCATAGTGGCTTGCATTGTGTCCAAGGACGCCAAATGCTCCTCACGTGAGATTGAAGAGGAAGAGATAGATGGAGGAGTATCTTCGGGAGGAGTTTCTTTACCCTTATCCCCATCCATAGTCTTGCTCATACTCTTAGGCGGTTAAGCCCGAATAAGAGACCACGCTCTGATACCAATTGAAAGGATCGTATGAGCGACTAGAGGGGGGGGGTGAATAGGAGCTACCCAAATTTTTACTTCTTTTCAAGTTAAGGCTAGACAAGAATGTAAATTCTCTAGATGTGCTACTAAGTGAATTTACCTAGAGTGACAAGCAAGCTAGCAATAACAATATAAGTAAAGGTACAAGTAAAGGATAGAGGTAACCGCAATGGAGACACGAAGACACAAGGATGTATTCCCATAGTTCCTTCCTTGTTACGGAAAGTACGTCTACGTTGGAGTCAGGGTGCAAGCGGAAGCGTACAGTCCGCGGCGCCGCTTCGCCAGGCCCGTTTAGTTTCGTACGCGGCGGCCCACGTTTTTGATATATATTAAGCGAGAAATGCGGCCCAGCCCACGGTGCCGCATTGCCTGTATCGAGCCCTAATCACCTCCCAGGCTCCCACCGCTCCGTCCCCTCGCCGTCCTCGCTCTCCAGATGCGGCGCCGTTGCCGATAGCGCCATGGCCACTGCTCCTCCTCCAGCTCCGATACACCCCTCCCCGACGAGCAAGGGCCCCTCCCCGACAAGCAAGGGCCCTGAGATGTTCCCCGACGAGCCGATTCGGGAGCACCCCGACCTCCCCGGCGATTCACATATGGGCACAGACGGCGGTGGCGACCTGCCGCACGACGACGTAGGGAGTGTGGCGGACCTGTGTGGGCAGGGTGGGAGGCCAGGACGATGTCAATGGCGGCAGTCCACTTATCGGCATGGACGGCGGCGGCGATCAACAGATGGTCGCGGACGGCGGCAGCAGTGCAAGAACCTGGTGGCGGCGCCGCGGAATCGGCGCCAAAAGCTTAACAACACTAAGGTAATCTTGCTCAATGGTACTTGATACTAGCTAGCTGCTCAATGGTACTTGGTACTCTGCTGCCATCCTTTTTGTTTCTATTAGAACCAGTTTCTGAACTACTCATGGTACAATTCTTCCTCGTATCAGCGCATGTACAATGTGCTCATGCAGATGGGTTCGTGTGTATATATGCTATTGTGAGTTGTGAGTGGCTCTTGATGCATTCGCACATGGGAGTGCATGCATGCTTGATCTGTGATGTAAATTTTGTAGCTCTGTTGACTCCATGGAAGTTAGAAGGCAATTCTACAATTAGGGGTGGGTTGGCAAAACCAGAAAGAGGCTAGTGCTTAGTCAGCAGTTTGTTGTAAAAAGTTTTGGCTGATCCCTTTTATTTGCGGGGGAAGCTTTGGCTGATCCTTAATCCCTGATTGTCTGGCTCTTTATATGCTTGTTATTTCAAAGAAATGTAGATACATGTTGGTATAGCAAAATAGTTACATATGTACTGTGCCTGCCATCTGAAGCAGCAGTTGCGAATTCATGATTTTTTATCACATGAGAAGAAGAAACTAATCTCAGTATCTGGTCAATCTACTTGAGATTGTTTATTACTCCTGGAGGTTTTTTATAGTGTAAAAGTTCTCCCAGAGCTGGGATTAACCATGTATATGTTCTGTTGGATATGAGGATACTTGGAGATGGCTAGCCAGAGAGGGTTGTAAGCCCCGCGCATCATGCTTCAATGGGGAATTTTGGTTCAGCTACAAAATACGTTCCTTTTAGCCATCCTTTTACTAGACGCCTGAGAAACAACAATATTGTTGTATGCGTAGTCGTTGTACCTGATGCTAGTGCCAGAAGTTTCGGTTAGTTAAATACTTAAGCTCTACCAAGAATAATAACAATCAGATACATGCTTTGCATATTGCACTGTGTATTTTTATGTAAGCCTATATGACATTTTTTTCATGCACATCTTAAATCGCAGAATGGCACGGATGGCGTGGGGAGGGTGGGAGGCCAAGAGATTGATGGCGGCGAACCACGGATGCGCACGGACAACGGCGGTGATCCCCATATGCGCACAGTCGCTGCCGGCAGGAAGCGCAAGAACACTGACCGAAATCAGCCCAACAACACCTTTGTTTCTCGGGAGAAGTACCAGAAGGTTAAGTCAGCCAGTCCAAGACTACGATCTCCATTCCAAGTGACGAGTTCGCCGGGGGTTAATTTAATGGTGAGGTCATCACTGAAAAGGGAAGCTGTGAAAAGAGAAAACATGGCAGGTTCACCTAAGACACCACAGCCAGCAAGTTGTTCTCTTGAAGATCTTTCTCCTGATACAATAGCGGCCAATTTGCATGGTATGATCTTTCTCCTAAACCATGGTATGATCTGTAAAGGTGTGAAGTACCAATTTGCATGATAAGCTACTTGATGAGCTAACTAAGCCTTTTCCCATTCATGTAGCATCAAAACGAAAGCGCCGCAAGTTGATATCGGACATATGGAGAGAAGCTGAACCAATCTATAAGGAGGGGAAGCTTGTGGAAGGAAAGTGCATTCATTGTCATCAGATATTTGCAGCTAGTAGAGACACTGGGACCAGCCACATGAAACGACACTTGAAGGTATGTGAAGCAAAAATTGCTATGAATGATATGGTTGCTAAGATGGGCCCTCCTAATGGGGCTGATCCCAATTGGAAGTTCAATGCCAAGTTGGCAAGAAGGAAGTTGCTCAAGATGATTGTCATAAATGAAATGCCCTTTTCCTTAGTTGAGTACAAACCATTCAGAGAGTTCACAGCATCCTTAAATCCGTATTTTGAGGACATCTCGAGGACAACTATTAAGAATGATTGCATAGATGCATTCCATTATCATGGGGATTTGATGAAAGAGGCTTTTGAAAAATCTTCTACTCGCATATCTCTCACAGGAGATATGTGGACCTCGAACCAGAAATTGGGATACTTTTGCCTAACTTGTCATTTTGTTAATCATGATTGGGTGCTTCATAAATACATTATAAGCTTTGCTATGCTTGAGACACCACACAACAAGGTGAACATGTTCAATTTAGTTCTAAACACTCTTCAGGAGTGGAACATAGAAGACAAGATTTTTAGCTTTACTTTGGATAATGCATCTGTAAACACTGCCATGGTCAACTCATTGAGGACAAACTTGAAGCAAAAGGGTTTTCTAGTTTTGGAAGGGAAGTTGCTTCATTTTCGTTGTGCTACACATGTCTTCAATTTAATTGTCCAAGATGGTCTTAAAGTGATAAAAAATATTGTCAATAACATTAGAGAGTGTAAAGTATGTGAGAAGCTCACAATCAAGAGTTGACAAGTTCGTTAAAATAATTATACAAGAAGGACTGTCTGCAGTAAGTCCTTGTCCTGATGTGAGCAGCCGCTGGAACTCAACTTTCTTAATGCTTGAAGCTGCTTTACCCCTTCGGAATGCATTCATTTCCCTAGAAAGTCAAGATAAGGAGTACACGTTTGCTCCTTTGAACTCTGAATGGGAACTGGCTAAAGCTGTGTTGAAAGTGTTGGAGGTCTTCTACACAGCAACAGATATTCTTTCAGGATCAAAGTATCCAACATCTCATTTGTACTTTTATCAATTGTGGAATATCAAGAAATTGTTGAATAAAGAAGCATCAATTTTGAAAAGAAAACTTGAGAAGGAGGAAGCATCAATTCAAGACATAACAATTGCAAATATGGTTGAACAGATGCAAACAAAGTTCAATCAATATTGGAAGGAGACTTACATGTATGCTTGCATTCCTGCTATTCTTGATCCGAGGTACAAGTATGACCTCCTCGAGTATCTACTGAGTGAATTTGGAAGTGAAAAGGAGGCAGAAACATGGATGGCTGAAGTGAAGCAGAACATGCAAGAGCTCTTCAATGTTACAATAAAGAGGTTTCTGGAGCGTCACACAGAGACATTAGTTCTCAGGAGGTGCAAGATGACAATGACCCGCTAGCAGAGTGGGATCGGTACATGAAGTCTAAAAGACATCAGTCAAGCAATGAGCTAGATCAATATTTGACAGAACAGTTGACACCTGGAAAGGAGGAGTTTGACATTCTACATTGGTGGAAAACAAAATCTGAGATATATCCCGTGCTCTCAAACATTGCCCGTGATGTATTGGCCATCCCTGCTTCAACGGTGCCTTCAGAGTCGGCTTTTAGCACAGGAGGACGCATCATCGGTGATTATAGGAGCAGCCTCACGCCCACTACCATTGAGGCTTTGATATGTCTACAGGATTGGTTTAAGGCAGCCGGTATGTATTTTTTCCCTTAAGTTTTTTCCTTTGGCTCATATAATATTTTATTGTGGCTAATAAAGTTTCTCTTCCACTTTCAGACGCTAGGAAGAATGAGTAGGATTTTTTGGAGCTGTCCTTGCATCATAACAGGTACTATTGTCTGATTCAGCCTTTGTTCTTTTTTAGCAGACAGACTACTCCATCTCCTGTGGCTGTAGCATATGGATTGTGTATCAACAAAAATCCAGTTCCAAGCAATCTCATAATTATACATGTCTAGGTTTTTTGGCTCTGTGTCCATCTTTATGTTGAGTATCAGTCATCGACCAGTGAAGCAAATTGCATGTCTTTTCCTTTCTATGTTGTTTAGTTCAAGTTTTAGTACTAAATTCTTTGTATAACTTGCTGCCATCCTTCAAATAGAAGAATAAGAAAACGAGTCCAGTAATGTTCCAGAGACAAATAGTTCAAGTTTTAGTACTACCAGCATGCTAAATGGGATTGTATGCCTGCGGTTTTACTTCCACTAGACATCATCAATCATTTTCATGAAATTTCTACTTCCCAAATGAGATGAACTGTAGTGCCAGCAAATAAACTGCAATCTATCTATGTCTTTCTATGTTGCTGCTTTTGCATGTTCAGTTAAAGGTCCATGAGGCAGTTCAGACTTGTACTTGAAACTTCTATATTTCACAATGTTATTTTTTTCTTTCATGCCTGTTGCAATTGCAAATGTGGTAATATACCTAGAAGTAGTAATTTTCCTAAAAGTTTATGCTTCTGTTTGCAGATCTGTTCTTTATGAAGGCTCCACTGGTATTTTCATCTTCTTCTACTGCGTGTATTGTGTTTACTGTAAATTCTGAATATTTGATCCAGAAATATTCCAATAATGTTCCAGAAACAAAAATTGATCTTCCAGTGATGTTGAAGATTGTCTTATTTTTCTCCATTTGGTTTCTTTGGATGGAAGCTGGTTATTTGAGTCTATTTAATAAAGTATTAGTGCTAAATATTAATATTTCATGTCGTAATGATCATCAGGTCCTGGTTCCTGATTGTTGTCATCGTTTTCTTGACACTACCAGCATGCTAAACAAGGTCTACTCTAAACAAGGTTGTCATCTTGCCTGAGATGATGTAATCAGAATATTTGATCTCTGTATAAGTACTGTCGGTGTTTTGGATACCGGGGCATCCCGGTCCACCTGCTCCTGGGCCCCGTCATCGGCCCATCTTCAGCCCAGGGGAGAATCAACGACCCGAGCTACGGAGAAGACCCTCACGAGGAGGCGCCTCGTGAGGAGAGCGACGATAGAAAACGCTAAGGACCAGAAGACCTCCTCACGAGCCCCCGCTGGTGAGGAAAGGGACCAAGTCCACGCCAGCTCAGCACGTTGGCGTGCGGAGCAAGAAGATGAAGGACAGAAGACCGCGTACCACCCATGCTACCCCCGACAGGGAGGAGACCAACTTTCGCTGTGCCTGCCCAAAGCGGCACAGTGGTTGTTGGCCACCCCCCTAAAAATAGCGTGGATGGTGCAGGGCGCCAGAGGAAGACGTCAGCTTCCTCCACCCACTCCTGTGGACCGGCGCCACTACCCTACGAAGACCACGTCTACAGAAGAGTGTAGTCTACAGCTGTCCACCCTCCTTGGCCGTGTGTGTGGCAACCCCTTCCCCAAGAAGATAAGGGGAAGGAGGACCTTGGCGCTATAAAAGGAGGGGAGGCCACCCTTTAGAGGGGATCGGATCTTCTCCAAGTTGCTAGCTGGGCACGCAGGTTCTTCAACCTCTGGCCAGCTAGAACTTTGTAACCAAGACCTTGTACTCCTTGCGAGGTGTCGCGTTGCAATACAAGAAGGCAGGAAGTAGGGGTGTTACCTCACCACGAGGGCCCTGAACCTGGGTAAAGCTCGGCGTCTCTCTCTGTAGTGCGTAGTGCGTTCGATAGCTCGAGGCTTCTGTCACCGTGCTTCGTTGCGATCCTAGATCTCACACGTTCAGCCCCCTGCGTTCGAATCTTTGGGTCCGTCACGTGGTACCCCGTGTTCTTGCGACACGAAATCCATCGACATTTGGCGCGCCAGGTAGGGGGCTGTGGTGTGTTTTCTCCTAGATCTGCTTCGACATGGCCGACACCAACGCAAGGCTCGAGCGTCTTCGCCGTCGCAACGCTGTTCGGGGGCAAACTGAGCCCATCTTCCGTCGTCGTGAAGCTTCGGCCGAGGAGGAAGAGGAGGAAGATCTGGAGTCCTCCTACCTCCCGTCCGGGCGTACAGAGCCTTCGCTCTCCTTCACCGCCACCGCCACTTCTCGCGCTCGTTCTGGGAGTCAACTGTCTCCTGCGCAGGCTCTCGCCATGGCACAGGAGCTACTGCGCTATCAACCCACCGATGACGGGCGTGAGGGGTGGCGCGCTCGAATCGCCGAACTCGTCGCCATTGCCAATGAAGACCCGGCCCAGGGAGGATCCCAGGGCGCGGGAGACCCAGATCCGGTGGCGGGGCGTCGTGCCCCGGGCGCCGGAGATGGGAAGGCCAACAAGGCTAAGAAGGTGGTTTCCCGCGCCGCATCTTCGCCGCACGGGGAGCCCAGCTGCCAAATCGTCCAACGCGCTCCGGAGGACGCACGTGTCTCCCTCGAGCGCCGCCGCGAAAATCATGACCGCGCCATCGACGACATCGGCGAAGCTGGCAAGAATGTCAGGACCCCCGGTGACCCTATCTACAACCCCGGGTGTCTTGCCCTCACTCACCAGCAACGCTACGTCGTCTGGCCTGACAAGTTCAAGCCGGACATCGGCGCGCGTTACGATGGGACCACCAACCCCGTCGAATTCCTCCAGCTCTACGTCGTCGCCGTCCAGGCCGCGCGTGGAGATCAGCGTGCCATGGCAAATTGGTTCCCCATGGCCCTCAAGGACGCTCCACGAACTTGGCTCATGAATCTTCCTCACGAATCCGTGACTTCATGGAAGGATTTATGCCGTCAGTTCGTTGCCAACTTCATGCCCACGTACGAGCGCCCCGCTACCAAGAACGATCTTAAGGCGGCGCGTCAGTACAAGGGCGAAATGCTTCGCCAGTATATCCAGCGCTTCAGCCAGATGAGGAACAAGATCCCTAGGATCTCTAACGAGGAGGTCATCTCCGCGTTCTCCACGGGCGTCTCCGACATCAAGATGAGGGAGAAGCTGTCCGTGAATGATGAGCTGACTTCCGTCATCAGGCTCTTCGAGATCGCCGACCGCTGCACCAAGGCCGAGGAGGGGAGACTCTTCGTGCATAACCTGCCGGAGGCGCCTCCCCCAAAGCCAAAGTCCAAGGACCCCAAGCGAAAGGAGGCCGCTGTCCTCGCGGCGGAGCCAGATCATAAGCAACGCCGCGGGGACCGCTCCGAATGCGACAAGGGTCGACATCGCCGCTACTGCATTCTCCGCAAGAAGGATACCCACAATACCGACGATTGTTGGTTTGTCTGAAAGTTTCATGAAGAAAATGGTGTCTCCAAGCGCCGCGGGGGTGGCCGCAGCTATGGCAAGAGTGGATCCCGGGGCGATCGCCGCGACGACGACCGCGAGGAAGGTCGCCGCCGCGAGGGTCTGTCTCGAGCCGATCCCGAGCCGCTGCCGCTGCCCCCACCAGCAAACGATCGTCGGGAGGAGAACCAGGGGGGCTATCAAGAGCCGCGAGACTTCGCTGCTTGCCTCCTAGGTGGAGCTCAGGCTCCTTTGTCTAACCGACACTTCAAGCAGCTGTCGCGAGAGATCGCGGCGGCACAGCCCAACGTCGGCAACCGCCTAATGAAGTGGTCAACGTGCAAGATCGGCTTCGACGAAGAAGACCATCCGGCCTCCACCAGGGGCGTGGGCACAATTCCTCTCTTGTGCACGCCAACCATCAACAACGTCGCCGTCAATCGCACTCTCATCGACGGAGGGGCGGGCCTCAACATCATCTCGGTCGAGATCTTCGAGAAGATGCAGGTGCCGTACCACCGGCTCATGCCAACTCAACCATTCTTCGGGGTAACCGAAGGGTCTACAACGCCAATTGGGCAGGTACGCCTGCCCGTTACCTTCGGCACCCGAGACAACTACATGACCGAGAGCCTCGACTTCGACGTCGCCTACATCGCGCTGCCATACAATGCCATTCTCGGCTATCCAGCCCTGGCAAGGTTCATGGCAGCCACGCATCATGGCTTCAACGTTCTCAAGATCCCGGGCGCCAACGGCACGATCACCGTGCGCTGCAACGAGAAGGATGCTCTCCGATCGGTGGAGCATGTCTACCGTGAGGCCGCCACCATGTTCCCTGCCGATGAAGATCTGCTGGAACACTCCGGCGACCTCACGAGGAAGAAGCAGCTCGTATCCCAAGAGCGGGCTGCTGCGAAGAAGGCCTCTCTTGAGCCCCACCTGCAGGGCTCAGCAGGGAAGAAGTTCGCCGCCTCTGCATCGCCTACTCCAAGCGAGGACCTGGTCCCTCCGATGCTGGGCATGAGCATTGGGGAAGCCGCGGTACCCTCAGGGAGGAGGCCCCAGTTCACCCAAGAGCGCTCTGCAACCAAGAAGGCCCCGCTTCAGGCTGGGGGCTGCGAAAACTTCGTCACCATCGGGGCAGGGCTTTCCCCCAAATAGGAAAGCGCGCTCGTCACCTTCCTGCGGGCAAACTCTGACATGTTCGCTTGGACTCCGTCAGATATGCCCGGCGTTCCCAGGGAGGTGATTGAGCACCACTTAGCCGTGTGCCCTCAGGCACACCCCGTGAAGCAGAAGACTACGAAACAAGCGCAAGAGAAGCAGGACTTCATAGTCAAAGAAATAGAAAAGCTGAAGAAGGCCAAGCTAATACGCGAGGTAGCCCACCCCACCTGGATTGCAAATCCGGTGGTTGTCCCAAAGGCAAATGGCAGTGGGCGCCTCTGCGTGGACTTCACAAGTCTCAACAAGGCCTGCCCCAAGGATCCTTATCCGCTCCCAAGGATAGATCAAATCGTCGACTCCACCGCCGGCTGTGACCTCCTTTGCTTCTTGGATGCTTTCTCCGGCTATCATCAGATCAAGATGGCAAAGGAGGACGAGGAGAAGACCGCCTTCATCACGCCTTGTGGTGTGTACTGCTACGTCTGCATGCCCTTCGGTCTGAAGAACGCAGGAGCCACCTTCCAAAGGCTCATGCGCAAGGCCTTGGGGGCTTAGATGGGAAGGAATGCGGAGGCCTACGTCGACAACATCGTCATCAAGACTCGCGAGAGTCACACCTTCATCGAGGATCTAGAAGAACCATTCGTCAACCTAAGAAAGGTAAACATCAAGCTCAACCCCGCCAAGTGCGCCTTCGGCGTACCGTCGGGAAAACTGTTGGGGTTCCTCGTGTCCCATCGCGGGATAGAGGCGAACCCTGACAAAGTCAAGGCCATCGAAGAAATGCGTCCACCGCGCAATCTCAAGGAGATGCAACGCCTCGCGGGATGCATGGCAGCCCTGGGGCGCTTCATCGCGAGGAGTGGGGAGAAAGCCCTGCCCTTCTTCAAGCTCATGAAGCGCACTGGGAAGTTCGAGTGGACTCCGGAAGCCGACAAGGCCTTCGCTGAGTTGAAAAGGTACCTCACGAGCCCACCGATCATGGTTGCCCCGACATTCCGCGAGCCCCTGCTACTCTACATCGTGGCAACTCCAAGGACTGCAAGTGCCGTTCTCGTTGCGGAGCGAGACGCAAAGGTGATTGCCCAGGAAGAGGTCGATCCTCCCGATCCGGGGGCTCCTCACGAGGAAAAGGTCGATCCTCCCGTCCCTCAAGAGGAGCCGCCCGCTGCATCTCCGCCGACCGAGCCGCACTCTCAGAGCAACGCTCAAAAGCCTCCCGAGGAGGAAGCTCCCGAGGGTGTCACCAAGGTGCAGAAGCCCGTGTACTTCGTCAGCACGGTGCTACGTGACGCTCGGGAGCGCTACACCATGCAGCAAAAGCTGCTCTACACCCTGCTCATCGCTTCGCGGAAGCTACGCCACTACTTCCAGGGCCACCCGATAAAGGTGGTAACCGATCGTCCCCTGGAGACCATCCTACGCAATCCCAACGCCACCGGGCGGGTGGCAGCATGGGCCGTGGAGCTTCAACCCTTCGAGATCTCCTTCGAAACTACAAAGGTAATCAAGAGCAAGGCTTTGGCCGAGTTTACTGCAGAGTGGACCGATCCGTTCACCGACGAGCCTCCAGAGGTGGAGTCAACGCTCCCAGGAGATGAGGCCCCAGGCCTCTGGGTCATGCACATCGACGGCGCCTTCAACCTCCCCGGCGCAGGAGCTGGTGCTGTCTTGACCTCTCCCTCTGGAGACAAGCTCTTCTACGCCGTATAGCTCTGCTTTAAGCCTGAGCACAAGGTCTCCAACAACATCGCGGAATATGAAGGACTACTCGCCGGCTTAAGGGCAGCAAACGCTTTGGGCATCAAGCACCTCATCGTCAAGGGAGATTCACAGCTGGTTGTGAACTTCTCGAACAAGAGCTACACTCCAAAGGATGAGCACATGGCGGCTTATCTCGAGGAGCATCGAAAGATGGAGAAACGCTTCCAAGGCCTAGAGCTGAAGCATATCCCGAGAGGAGAAAATGTGGAAGCCGACGAGATCGCCAAGCGCGCCTCTCATCGCCTGGCACAACCTGCCGGCATCTTTGAGGAGCGTCTCTTCAGACCGCCCGCTTCTCCATCGACATCCGAACCAGACCCTCCACCTGCCCTGCCGCCGCCGCCGGAGCAGGGGGCTCCAGACTGCGGGCCTCCTTCGGGTGACCGCGTCCTTCTAGCATTGGCACGGCAGGAGGGAGTGGACTGGATCCTCGAGCTCAAGGCCTTCCTCATCAGCAGCAGGCTTCCCGAGGATGAAGAGGAGGCCGAAAGGATCGTGCGTCAAGCTTCGGGTTACTGCGTCAAGGATGGTGCTTGTACCGGCGTCGCCCAAGCGGCGTCGCTCTGAAGTGCATATCTACTCACCAGGGCCAGGAGCTTCTCAGGGACATCCACGCCGGCGAGTGCGGCCATCATGCTTCTGCTGCAACTCTAGCCGCAAAGGCATATCGAAGCGGCTTCTACTGGCCTTCAGCGCTCGGAGATGCGGCGGAGATGGTCAAGAGGTGCGAGGCGTGCCAATTCCACGCCAAGCAGATCCACCAGCCGGCGCAGGAACTACAAACCATCCCACTCACTTGGCCCTTTGCAGTATGGGGGCTGGACATCCTTGGTCCATTCCCTAGAGCGCAAGGGGGCTACCGCTACCTCTACGTCGCCATCGACAAGTTCACCAAGTGGGTGGAGGTGGAACCGGTGTGCACCATCCCGGCCAGGTCCGCAGTCAAGTTCATCCATGGGCTGGTCTGTCGTTTTGGTGTCCCTAACCGCATAATCACCGACAACGGCAGCCAGTTCACCAGTGGACTGTTTCGGGAGTACTGTGGATCGGCCGGCATCAAGATCTGTTTCGCCTCCGTCGCCTACCCCCGGAGCAATGGCCAAGCCGAGCGTGCCAACGCCGAGGTCCTAAAGGGGCTCAAGACGAAAAGCTTCAACGCCAAGCTCGAAGCCTGCGGCAAAAAATGGTTAGACAACCTCCAATCCATCTTGTGGTCCATCAGGACTACCGCCACAAAACCCACTGGAGAGACCCCTTTCTTCTTGGTCTATGGGGCGGAGGCTGTTCTTCCCACCGACGTCAAGTTCGGGTCGCCAAGAGTGCTCGCCTTCGATGAAATTCGCCAAGAGGACCTCATCAAGGATCGCCTCCTCCTGCACGAAGAAGCTCGGTGCCAAGCCGCGCTCCGCGCCGTGAGGTACCAGCAAGGACTATGCCGCTACCATAGCCATCATGTCCGAGCAAGGACTCTAGAGGTCGGCGACCTAGTGTTGAGGAGAATACTCTCTCGCGAGGGCCTGCACAAGCTATCTCCAATGTGGGAAGGACCCTTCAAGGTGACGCACATCGCCAGGCCAGGCTCGGCGCGGCTGGAAACCGCAGAAGGCGTGCCAGTGGGGAACCCGTGGAACATAGCTCATCTGCGAAAGTTCTACCCTTAGGTTCCTCACGAGGAGATAAAGACCGTTTTCACGGCACTTGTATCAGCTCAAACTGCTCTTAAGCACTGATATTAAGTTATTGCGCATCACAGCGCCTCTGCTTCGGCATGATATTAAAATGGCATGAAGTCCATTTATTTTCTGTTGTACTCTATGCGGAAGGGGGCTAGGCATGGTGTCTATGCTGGGGCCTTCGCCCGGAAAACAGCAAGCCCGAAAAACCCGAAGAGAGTGAGCTCTGGTCGGGGGCGACGGCCCTGTTATCGATCACCTCCAAATACCCATGGTGCTTAGTTCCTCGCGAAGTACACCGGAAAATAAAAAATCTTCGAGGAAAGTCCAAGGTGTGCCCAAGGCACCCGCTACGGACCAGCACCTCGTGAGCAGCCCTCACGAGGAGGCAAGGATGCGTCGATGCAACAAGCGTCCGCAGGAAGATTCCCTCCACCGAGGAAGGCCTAACGTGGCGGGATTATTGAAGACCAAGGCCGCTCCGATCATCTTGCGAAGGAGACGCAGATTCGGAGGTCCGCGCCAGGCCCTTCACCTCGTGAGCAACCCTTGCGAGGTGTCGACGGTCTCTGGGCTCTCTTAAGCGTCGACGTTTTCACGTCCGTGAGGGTCCAGCTTCCCTCAACGACGAGGAAGGCCCCGTGAATCGCCACGCGCGGCAATTTGCTCTTAGCTGCTGGCACAGATAGTGCCGCGCTCCTCCACGATGGAGAAGGTCCCTGTGCCGGTCACAGGGGCATCTTATTCGCCTTTTTTTCCGTTTGTTTTATCGACTTGTTTTTCCGTTTTTGGGGATTTGGGGTTTTTTCTTTTCCAACTCTTTCTTCAACTTCTTGTCTCAGGAATCGTCCAATGTGTCGTCGGCGCCGACCCCATCTTGAGCTCTGAGGCGAAGGGAGGCCTCCCGTCGACGCTAACAGCTCACCAGGGCTCTCGAGCGCGCGAATGACCAGGACAATGAAGAGCAGTGAGAAGCAAAATGCAAGACAGCTAGTAAGCAGATCTCATTGAAGCAATCCCATCAAAGGGAGGAGCAGGGCACGGCGGGGCATACCCCGCCGGCGAGGTCTACACAGCAAAAGAGGGGAGGAGACTAGCTCCCCTCCCCAGAAGACTACCGCGCCAGGATCGCCTCTTCACTGCGCCGCGGGCTGGGGGTAGGTGCGGCGGACGCCACCGGCGGTGAAGATCCGCACCGAAGCCTCCAGCGTCCCCAGCTTGAAGTGGAAGACGAGGTGGTCGCCGACGCGAAGGCGATGGCCGAGGGCGAAGGCCCTCCAGCGTCCGGAGAGGACGGCGTTGCCGCCCACTCCGAGGAGGATGTCCACAGGCCAGAAGATCTCTGGCCTGCTCTGCTCCCCCAGGGCGATCTCCCCGGCGGCCACGCCGGGGGCGTAAACCACCCTCCGGACTGCATCGGGCAGCTGGAGGGAGCTGAAGCCCGGAGCGTCGACGACGACGAGGAGCTCCAGGAACCGGGACGCCGGGCTGATGAGGGGTCCCAGCATCGCCGCCGCCAGGTGGCGCGGAGTGGCAACCACTCCGTTCGCCGTCGGGGCCGGAGGATCTGCAGCGGGGGGAGGGGGGCCTAGGGCGGCCTCCACCTCCCGGAGGACTCGGTCAATGCTCCCCGGGGCCCAGGGAGCAGGCGCCGCCGCCAGCGGCGACGGCGAGTTCAGAGCACCTCGACGCGCGGGACCCCTGAGGGTCAAGGCGCCGGAGGTCCCCGAGGCGGCACGGTTCGCCTCGTCCTCCCTCGGCGCGCCAATGCGAAGGGGGCCGCTGGCGCCGGGCATCCATCGGTCCGGGATCTTCACCTTGTTCCCGCTGCCCGGGGGGCGTCCGCGACGCTTGGCCCCAGAGCTTGGTCCGGCGGCGGCGACGGAGGCGGAGGGGTCCATCAGCTCGGGGGCGTGGAGGAAGAGGTGGCACTGGAGGAAGGAGGTGAAGTGCCGGAGGTCTCGAGGAGACTCTATTTAAGGGGGGCATCCGGTGTCGATGCGTCAAATCTCAGCGCGGGAATCGAAGCGTCGGCGCAGCGCTCCGCAGTGAAGCGACGCGCCATCATGACGGTTTGACGCCTCGGAGACTGTAGCGTCGCCCGCCGCTTCGTCTCTCTAGCTGTGGCCTCGCCACGTGTCCGGAGGCTCTGCTTCTTCACATGGTCCTCTGACCGCGCGGTTGACGCATGCCGTTGGAGGGCCCAGCAGCTTCTGGGGCCCCCGGCCTTTCGCTCCCTCAAGAGGGCGCGTTCCCGGGCCATGCTCCCGGGGGCTACTGTCGGTGTTCTGGATACCGGGGTATCCCGGTCCACCTGCTCCTGGGCCCCGTCATCGGCCCATCTTCAGCCCAGGGGAGAATCAACGACCCGAGCTACGGAGAAGACCCTCACGAGGAGGCGCCTCATGAGGAGAGCGACGGTAGAAAACGCTAAGGACCAGAAGACCTCCTCACGAGCCCCCGCTGGTGAGGAAAGGGACCAAGTCCACGCCAGCTCAGCACGTTGGTGTGCGGAGCAAGAAGATGAAGGACAGAAGACCGTGTACCGCCCACGCTACCCCCGACAGGGAGGAGACCAACTTTCGTTGTGCCTGCCCAAAGCGGCACAGTGGTTGTTGGCCACCCCCCTAAAAATAGCGTGGACGGTGCAGGGCGCCAGAGGAAGACGTCAGCTTCCTCCACCCACTCCTGTGGACCGGCGCCACTACCCTACGAAGACCACGTCTATAGAAGAGTGTAGTCTACAGCTGTCCACCCTCCTTGGCCGTGTGTGTGGCAACCCCTTCCCCAAGAAGATAAGGGGAAGGAGGACCTTGGCGCTATAAAAGGAGGGGAGGCCACCCCTTAGAGGGGATCGGATCTTCTCCAAGTTGCTAGCTGGGCACGCAGGTTCTTCAACCTCTGGCCAGCTAGAACTTTGTAACCAAGACCTTGTACTCCTCGCGAGGTGTCGCGTTGCAATACAAGAAGGCAGGAAGTAGGGGTGTTACCTCACCACGAGGGCCCTGAACCTGGGTAAAGCTCGGCGTCTCTCTCTGCAGTGCGTAGTGCGTTCGACAGCTCGAGGCTTCCGTCACCGTGCTTCATTGCGATCCTAGATCTCACACGTTCAGCCCCCTGCGTTCGAATCTTTGGGTCCGTCGCGTGATACCCCGTGTTCTTGCGACACGAAATCCATCGACAAGTACTGTGTATGTATTGTGTTTATTAAACAAAGTTAAATGATGTTAAATGCTTTTTACCTGAAAAGGATATTATCTCTGTATAAGTACTGTATATGTATTATGTATGTATCAGAATATTTGATCGATGCTTCCTTGGAGAGCTAGCTGATCGATTTCGTTCATGGAAAGCTAGCTGATGGATACTATCCCTGGTGAGCTAGCTAGTCGATCAGCCTGATGGATGCTTTCCCTGGCGAGCTAGCTAATCGATCAGCCTACATCTGCGCGTGTCATGCGGCTCAGACGGCCGCCGCGTTTTTGCGATCCTCTTTTGCGGACTGCCGCGGTTATACATCAAGTTGTTTGCGGCGCATGCGGTAAATCTGCGGCCCACCGCATCGTGTCCCGTTTGCAGTCTAATGTTGGAGAGGTGTGGCGCCACAAAGGCCACCAACGCCACAAAGGCTCACCCTATTCTCCGGTGAACAAGCCACAAAGGCGAGTTCACGCTCTACTAAGCGATGCCCTTGAAGGCGGCACGAGACCTTTACACAAAGTATTGGGGCAAGCTCCACAACTTAATTGGAGGCTCCCAATAGGCCCACCAAGCTCTTACACACAAAGTTAAGCTTGGAGGACGGCTTCTTCCGGCTAGGAATCCGATGAACACACAAGTTACAAGCCCCTCAACAAAACGAGGGGGGAAATCAAATCGCCTTGGTGGAAGTGTAGATCTAGGTCTTCTCCCTCAAATCCCAAAAGGGCTTTGAGTTCTATTGGCTAGGGAGAGAGATCTAGTGCTTTGAAGCTTAGCAACAATGGAGGAGAGGGAGTGGAAGCTGCAGCCACTTCTAGAGGTAGAAGAAGGCTTTATATAGTCCTCCACGAAATGTAGCCATTGCTGGCCGGAGTCTCCGGCCAGAGACAAAAGTCTCTGGCCCAACTCCGGCCTAGCATCTGAATCGTTCGAGCCCTTTCGCAAACCCAAACCAGCCAGACAGACCGGAGTCTCCGGCCTCAGCCTACCGACCCGGAGTCTCCGGCCAGAGACAGAAAGTCTCCGGCCCAACTCCGGCCTGGCATCTGACTTGTCCGACTTTGAGGTTTGCCAGGGCGAGACCCCTAGACCGGAGTCTCCGGCCAGTAGGGCCGGAGTCTCCGCCCTAGGAGATGCACCAGCAGCATTTCGTGGATCCCCTCTTCACCATTTCCACCTTCGCGAAGCACCCTACAAGACAACTAAGCCCTAAACCCACTACTGGACTACGGGCTCCGATCTTTTCTTCCTTTTTGGGGTGCACCTCCGCGAGATCCTGAATCAACCTAGAAAATCTGCAGAACTTTAATAGCATGGTTAATTCACCATATGTTGTTAACAAACACCAAAATACATTTATTAGGGAAATGCTCTTTCAAACGCCACGTCACCAACAACCATGGTCGACATCACTAGATCGACCGTGGTCGACATCGCGTCGCCAAGCATCGCCAATTTCACTCCGACGCGGGACTTCGACTCCCCAGCCGCGACTACCGTCGACCCCAGCTCAAGCTTGACGGGGGCAATTTCGGCAAGATCTGGAGGTTTCGATATGGCCTTCGGGCTGTTCAACTTTCACGTGGGCAGCAACGGCGCTGCTGAGCTGGTTTCCATCAGCGAATCAACCCCGCCCGCGGCGGATCCAAGCATGCCGCCAACCATCGGGGGCAATACCCCGACAACAACATCACCAACGCCGCTGGAGGAAGAACCGAGACTGGAGACATCGACCCCATCAGTTGGGTCAAACGATTTTCAAGATCCACCTCCATCCCCAACCACCGCATACTACGTCGAGTGCGACGCCTATCACTTCGTGGCGCCGGAGACTTCTCGGTTCACGAGATCACCGGCTGCGAAGACTCTCGAGGGGGCACCGCTGCCATCTACCCAGCGATTTCTGAGTACGAACGGGCTCTCAACGCCCTCACGCTCCAACCCATGCACTATGACCCCAATTACGTCGAAGGGTTATATTCGGACTACACATGCTCTGACGATGATGTCTATCCTAAAGCCAAAGGAAAGATTGGCAACTCAGCCAGTTCTTGCTCGAGCAAGTTCGCCATATCAGGCAGCGGATACGTGGTCTATTACGACTCCGACACCATGATCGAGGCTGGATCGTGCATCGGAGACGGTGACATATACCCCCTGGCACGGGGCGAAATCAGTGATGACTCGACTCCGCCGTTCGGGGGAGACTGCATGATGGCATCGCACGGAGACGGGAATGAGCACGGAGCCAACAGTAACCGAGATCGCCCAAACGCTGGTGGCCGGTTCACCACACAAAACCAGATTCGACACGCGAGGAAGGTCTATTTGGGCGAGGTGCCTATGAGACCTAATCCTAGCCCCGAAGAGGTGGCCGCACTTCGCTTCATCATCCAAGAACAGAAGGACCAAATCAGCAGCGAGAGGCGAGTCCTAGAATGACGTAGAGAAGAAGCCGATGCGTCCAGTAGACGACGCGCCGAATTGTCATCGCACTATTCCTCGAGCGTCCCGCGCAGAGCACGGTCTCACCTCCCACCTGGGGGTGAAGCGCATAACATCACTAGGAACTTGGAGGCAGAATTTAACGAGGCCGAATTACCGCCCAAGACCAAGGAAGCTGCAATCATGGCCGCCGCAGCTTACATCACCGCAAACGCATCCAACGGCGACAAACATATGTGTCATCTTCGTAACTTGGCGCTTGAGGGCGTCAGAGTGCTCCAAGGCACGAACGAGCAAGGACACGATGCAATGCCAATGAGAAACATCCCTTCAACGGAGCAGCTCAGGCAGCAAGCACCGGCGCCAGCAGTAGCGCCAAGGCCGCAAGTCGTGGAACCTATCAACGGTGAACTTCGGCATGGCCTGGCTCAAAACAGAGTCGATTCAGCACGTGCGCGACGTGACACGCGTCGCTTCGAGGAGGAGTGCGATTTGGAAACATTCGGTAATAGTCGCCATGGACTGTGTGGTGCGGAATGCTTTAGCCTCCTAATCCGCTCCACACCACCGCCGAAAGGAATAAAGCTCAGCGACGGTGTAGTCAAGTTCAATGGGCAGCAGGACCCTCGAATTTGGCTCGAGGACTTCATCACCGCCGTAACCATTAGCAGCGGATCCAGAGATAACGCCCTTCAGTTGCTATCTCTGCACCTGAAAGACAACGCAAGGGCATGGCTCAACAACCTTGCCCCAGACAGCATTCGCTCCTAGGAGGAATTTTGGCAAGCCTTCATCGTGAACTTTCGAGGCACCTCACGACAGCCCACGCCGTTCGAAGAACTACGCTTGTGCGTGCAGAAGACCAGAGAAAGCCTGAGATTGTACATATCATGGTGGCTGATACGTCTCAAACGTATCTATAATTTTTGATGCTCCATGCTTGTTTTACACCATTTGCTTCATGTTTTGTTTACACTTCGTGGCATTTTTATGCGATTTCCGGAACTAACCTATTTACAAGATGCCACAGTGCCAGTTCCCTGTTTTCTACAGTTTTTGTGTTTCAGAAAAGCTACACAGGAAATATTCTCGGAATTGGACGAAACAAAGACCGAAACTCCTATTTTGCCCGGAGGAAGGACAAGGACCAAACGAGAGCCGGAGGAGGGCCACAGGGCACCCTCACCACCAGGGGGCGCGGCCCAGGCCCTGGCCACGCCCACCTGTGGTGAGGCCCCCTTGGTCCACTCCTGACGACGCCCCTTCGCCTATAAAGAGCCTCCCGACGGAAAACCCTAAAACAATCAGCATTTTTCCAACAACAGTTCCGCAGCGCCGCCGCCGTCAAAGACAAATTGCGGGGGACAGAAGTCTTTGTTCCGGCACCCTGCTGGGATGGGGAATTGCCCCCGGAGCCATCTCCATCGACGCCGTCGCCTCCTCCGCCGTCTCCGTCGACTTCACCGCCATCTCCACCAACCTTGCTGTCTCCTATGATGAGGAGAGAGTAGTTCTCCCCCGGGGCTAAGGGCTCTACCAGTAGCTATGTGGTTCACCTCTCTCTCTCATGATGTGATATTTATGTGATCGTGAGCTTTGTATCTAGTTGAATTGGTAGATGCTATTATTCAGATATTATGCTACTCCTGTGCTTTATTATTGTAATCTCCGGAGACACTTTGTATCGTAATGTGAAGGTGACTAGTGTGCGCATTATGTGTGTCTTTTTGGTTAATGTCTCTATGAATTGTTGGTGTTTGTTGGAACCATCTAGTGCGTTCATGGTGATAGTGTGGGATAATCTAGTTTGGGGAAATACGGACTTTGAGGAGCGCTTCGTAGCCCTATGCATGATTAGTGTTCGTTTTCCATTGGAGAATTGTTTAGAGTGGCATATTGATGTTAGTATCTATTGGTTCAATTGTGTTATATTTGTTGAGAGTGTGTCCACTAGTGAAAGTATGATCCCTAGGCCTTGTTTCCAAGCATTGCACACCGTTTTCTTTCAGTTTTGTTACATGTTTGCTCGCAGCAATTCTTATTTTAGAGTACATTTACTACTTATAATCATCACTACTACTTGTTTTTCACTATCTCTTCGCTGAACTAGTGCACCTATACATCTGACAAATGTATTGGGTGTGTTGGGGACACAAGAGACTTTCTGTATCGTAATTGCAGGGTTGTTTGAGAGGGATAGCTTTGACCTCTTCCTCCCTGAGTTCGATAAACCTTGGGTGATCCACTTAAGGGAAACTTGCTGCTGTTCTACAAACCTCTGCACTTGGAGGCCCAACACTGTCTACAAGAACAGAAGTGTGCATAGACATCAAGCTCTTTTCTGGCGCCGTTGCCGGGGAGGTAAGGTAAAAGGTACTCGCATTCTTTGGTTACTAAGTCTTTTAGTTGTTGGTGAGTGCTCAAAGTTATTTCCTTTAGATTCTGCAATTATATATTTTTGTTTCCTGTTTTTATTTTCACTAGTTAGGCTTAATGGAAAATAAAGAGTTTTATAGTGTCTTTCCTGAGTTTAGATTTGAAGTGTTTTAAAAACCTTTGGAGCTTATTTTGCATAGCAATGTTGTTAGTATGAATGCTTTGAATACCGTTGTTGCTAATGCCATAGAAAGGTCTAAGCTTGGGGAAGCTGGTTTTGTTAAGCATGATATTTTTGGTTCCCCGGCTTTAGTGGAGAAAGTTTGCTCTGATGATATTTTATCTCCCATATGTGATATTTCTAATGATGTTTGTGATCCTCGTTCTTTTAAAATACCTATGAAAATTGTTAAACGCGTTATAAATAACCGCTATTCAGGAGATGGAACTGTCCATCCCGGTGATTATTTACTCTTTATACATGAATTATGCGAGTTGTTTAAGTGTGCAGCTAATTCATCAAGCCAGGATAAGAGGAAGCTATTCTCTTATTCACTGAAGGGCAGAGCTGCGGAGTGGTATAGGTTGCTAAAGGATGGTCCATCTATTGGCTGGGAGGAAATTGTACCTCTCTTTTATTCTAAATTCTATCCTCCAAGTGAGATTCATAAAGATCGTAATCAGATATATAATTTTTGGCCTCATGATGGAGAAAGCATTGCCCAAGCGTGGGGAAGTTTAAAGTCACTAATGCACAAATGTCCCATTCATGAGCTTCCCCATAATATTGTTATTAATAATTTTTATGCAAGGCTTTCAGGATATTACAAGGATCATCTAGATGCATGCTTTGATGGGTCTTTCACAAGCAAGGATGTTGACGTCAAGTGGGATCTGCTTGAAACAATTCAAAACAATATTGAAGATTGGGATAGCGACAAAGATAAAGGATCAGGTATAAATTATGAGTATGATTGCATTAAGTCTTTCGCTCAAACTGCTGATTTCTAAGAGCTTAGTGCTAAATATGGTCTTGATCCTCAAATTATGGTTGATTGCTTTAAAGCCTTTGCTTCTCATATTAATGTTCCCAAGGGAAATGGGGATGTGTATCGTAAACCTTTTAAAGACCCTTGCATAGAAAGTGATATTGTTATTGATGATTGCAATAAACATGCTCAAACTTCTGAAAGTACTACTTCTTATAAGCATGTTAATTTTTGTGGAGTACTTAGAACTTGTGAACAGAGTTACGACAAAGAAGATTATTGTATCCACCACAGGAATGAAGAAACCTGAATGTAGGATAAGGCTCTAGATGAGCTTAGTAAAAAGGTTTGTGAGCTTTATCCTTTTATTTGTGAACTTTGCCATGAAAAGGGTCATTTTAATTTTCAATGCTCAAGCCATAATAGTGACTCGTCTAATCGAATGAGTACCGCAAGTTTGTATTGTGATGACAAGATCACTCTCAATCAGCATGATGAGCTTACTTTGTTTTTGGGGTGTGAAGAGTTATCTAGAAAAACTTCTTTGGTAGATATGAACGTTTAAAAAAAATATTAGCATCCTGCAGGGTTGTCGTCTTTATTGTGTTAAAGATTGTTGCGCAAATACTTACATAAAAAATGTTATAAAACATGATGTTTTGCCAAGCTATGACAGGACTAATATATGTTTCCATCTTATTAATAGAGAGGAGGAATCCTCCAAAGTTTCTTCTGTTGTTTCTATCAGTAAATCAGATTATGTGGAGAAGATGCCTTTCAAGCCTCTCCCTCCTAAAGAAGAGAGTAAGAAGAAGAAGAAGAAGAAGAAGAAGAGGAGTAAAAGGCGAGAGGAAACGGTATCTTCCCATAAGCATGTTGCTCCTATTATAGATTATGATGATTCTGAACTTGATGATGTTCTTATGCCTGTTACCTATGTTAGTGATCATGATTGGGAAAAGCACTCTACTTTCGATATTGAAAATCTTTTTGGTACCAATTCTGGAAATTATGAGGTTAATAATTGCTGTACCATTAGTGCTATCCATGTTCCTTCCTATGATGATATGTTTGATGAATACGCTTTGGAAGATAGCTATTCTATTGCTTATGATGATTACAATGATAAGTATAATATTTTCAGTTCACCTACTATTGAGGAGGAAATAAGGTATGATTACAATATGCCTCCTATTTTTGATGATTATGGTGATGAGAATAATTTTGTTGAATTTGCTCCTACTACGATTGTTCATGTGGGGAGTATTAATCCTTTTGTGCATGTGGCTCATGATAGGGATGTTTTATGTGATAGTTATATTGTTAATTATATTCATGATGCTACTAAAAGTTACTATGAGAGAGGGAAACATGGTTTGATGGATCTCAACAATATTAAGTTTCCCCTCTTTCTGTTGGAATTCTTGAAGTTGTACTTATTTTGCCTTCCCATGCTTGTTACTATGTGCCTCGTTGATTTATTTTCTTACAAGACTCCTATGCATAGGAAGCAGTTTAGATTTAAATGTTTTTCATATTTACTTTTTGATGCTCTCTCTTTCTTCAAGTTCTTATATGGCGCCTTTGCCTTAAGCTCTTTTATGGCGCCTACATGAGCATCTTTTCAAATAACTGCGCATAGCTCAAAGGCGTTAAAGAAAAGCACTCTTGGGAGATAACCCAATGTTTTATTTTTAGTAATTTTTCTTTTATTTGAGTCTTGGAAGTTATTACTATTGTAATAACCGCTCCTTATCCTTTTTATTTCGTTGTTGTGCCAAGAAGAACCTCTAATTTGAAGGAGGTAAGATTTGGGGAAGTTGCTGTCCTGAAACAGATTTTGGTGCTGCACTGTCAAAATTCGTGAACATTCTCAGAATATCTTTTTGACCTGCGATTTCTTGTGCATATGCCCCAAGTTATTTACAAACTTTCATTAGTTTTGCACTTTTCGATTTGAGCAACAGAAAACCCTCTAAAAAATCGATCTTTGTCAGTTGTTCTGTTTTGACAGATTTCTGCCACTATTTGTGTTTGCCTCTCGATCGCTTTCTTTTTGAGTTCTTTTGATCCGGGAACTTTTGGAGGAAGTTGCTACAGTAGTACATGATTTAATATGTGGTGTGCTTGAGTTAAAATCTGAACCAAAAGAGTTGATTTATTATTATGCTTACACTAATATTGCTAATAGAATTGTGTGAAATTTTCTATGAAGGACGTTTTCAAGTGTAGGGATTGGAGAATGATGAGATGAGATGAAGAATGGACAAAAGCTCAAACTTGGGGATGCCCATGTCACCCCGAGAAATATTTAAGAAGTACAAGCGTCAAAGCTTGGGGATGCCCCGAGGCACCCCTTCTTCATCGGCAAAAATCTGGTCACCTTTCAAGACACTATATTTTTATTGCTTTATGCACTATGCGATTTTCTTGGAGCATCAGTTGTTTTTGCTTTCAGTTTTCTTTTGTTTTGGTTGCTGCAATAAATTTTTGGATCATATCATGTTTGTTTTGAAGAGAGACTTACTCCGTTTTTCATTACCAAGAACACTCTAGTTTTCACTCTTATCGTTCAACGAGTGTTCTCTTTTTCTCGAACTGCGTTTGGCTTTCGTTTTTCGCCTTGATTTTTATTCAGATCTTGTTTTATCTTTGCATCAAGGTGTATTTGGACCTCTGGTCTATGTTGGTTTTCATCAAAAGAATTGTTTCAAAAAGGTTTGAATAATGTTGGAAAAGAGAAAAAGTTTCATGCAAAAAAAGTGGTATAAAAAGGAGCTTGTTTAGACTGCGGCTTAGACTTTTTCATGCCATGGTTGATGTCGTTTTGATAGTATGCTTAGTGATTTTTGTTGTAGCATGACTTGTCTCAAATGACTGAGATTGCTTAATGAGCCTTTGAAAAAATCATGCGTTGTTTTTATTATACGGAAGTATTTATTTGGTTTTCTCCTTGATGCTTTATTTGGGTTGACTTGGCGCATGCTTACAACATGTTAGACTCATACAAAGTCGCCATAAGCCTCTATGATCATTTGTTTTTGTCTTTTGATGCCATTTTATGCTTCTCTTAATGATGTTTTGTCGCTATGCATGATTATGACCGTTATTGCTCTCTTAGTTGGTCGCTCCCAGTCTTTTGCTAGCCCTCATTTTGTACTGAGTATGAGCTCTACTCATGCATCCAACTCCCAAAAACCAAGTTATTCCAAGTGTCCACTATAAATTCCTATGCATAGTATTTGCAAGCCATTCCAAGTAAATTTTCATGTGCTACCTTTCAAAAAACCTTCAAAATACTTCTTATTTTGTGACACTGTTTTCAGCTCATGGGGACGTAGTGGTCGGATTTGCTACCTTCCATATTGTTTCATTCCAAAAAGAAAAAAAAAGAAAAAAAAGAAAAGAAAAAAGGCACTCCTCCATGGTATGTGAATGTTGGTGGGCACCCGATGGAATCGGTTATCCATGGTTTGTGAAAGGAAAAAGGTGGGGAGGAGTGCCAAGCTTTATAAAAGAGCACAAAAGTGCCAATCTCTCTCTCAAAAACTTGCTTCATTTTGTATGGAAGATAGTAAGAACCCCATTGCTAGTCGTTGACAAAGACAACGACCTCTCAAAACCAATTTTTATCTCTCTGTTTTACAAATAAAAAGCTCTAGCACATTTTAATCCCTACTTCCCTCTGCGAAGGGTCTTTCTTTTACTTTTATGTTGAGTCTCCACCTTCTACCTTTATGCACCATCTAAGAGAGCATAGTTGCTATTCTGAGTTTAATGTCCATAGTCCCAAAGTTTATCATTGATTGATTTATGATTATGGTTTCACCTGTTCTTAAATTATTTGTATCTAGTCGCCCTTTTAAACTTGAAGGTATCCTATGCATTTATGTTTTGCTATTCCATGAAGGACAAGCTAAAAATCATTTGCTATGTTTTTCCATATGATTTGAACACATGTTTGACTTTCATTGTTTCATTATTTCATGATCTTTCATTTGTATTTCTTTTCATGTTATAACATGGTTGCTAAGTTCTTATTATCAAGATTATGTCTTTTATGCCCATGTTTTAAGTTCTTTGATCCCAGCACTCAATGCTTACTTAGATGATCAAGATTGTGATGGCGCATGTCACCTCAAAAATTATTCTTTTGTTATCACTTACCTACTCGAGGACGAGCAGGAGTTAAGCTTGGGGATGCTTGATATGTCTCAAATGAATCTTTAATTTTTGATGCTCCATGCTTCTTTTACACCATTTGCTTCATGTTTTGTTTACACTTCGTGGCGTTTTTATGCGATTTCCGGAACTAACCTATTGACAAGATGCCACAATGCCAGTTCCCTGTTTTCTGCTGTTTTTGTGTTTCCGAAAAGCTACATAGGAAATATTCTCGGAATTGGACGAATCGAAGACCAAAACTCCTATTTTGCCCGGAGGAAGGACGAGGACCACACGGGAGCCGGAGGGGGGCCAGAGGGCACCCTCACCACCAGGGGGCACGGCCTAGGCCCTGGCCGCGCCCACCTGTGGTGAGCCCCCCTGGTCCACTCCTGACGACGCCCCTTCGCCTATAAAGAGCCTCCTGACGGAAAACCCTAAAACAATCGGCGTTTTTCCCAGAACAGTTCCGCAGCGCCGCCGCCGTCGAAGACAAATTTCGGGGGACAGAAGTCTCTGTTTCGGCACCCTGCCGGGATGGGGAAGTGCCCCCTGAGCCATCTCCATCGATGCTGTCGTCTCCTCCGCCGTCTCCATCGACTTCACCACCATCTCCACCAACCTTGCTGTCTCCTATGATGAGGAGGGAGTAGTTCTCCCCCGGGGCTAAGGGCTCTATCGGTAGCTATGTGGTTCACCTCTCTCTCTCCCATGATGTGATCTTTATGTGATCGTGAGCTTTGTATCTAGTTGAATTGGTAGATGCTATTATTCAGATATTATGCTACTCCCGTGCTTTATTATTGTAATCTCCGTAGACACCTTGTATCGTAATGTGAAGGTGACTAGTGTGCGCATTATGTGTGTCTTTTTGGTTAATGTCTCTATGAATTGTTGGTGTTTGTTGGAACCATCTAGTGCGTTCATGGTGATAGTGTGGGACAATCTAGTTTGGGGAAATACGGACTTTGAGGAGTGCTTCGTAGCCCTACGCATGATTAGTCTTCATTTTCCATTGGAGAATTGTTTAGAGTGGCATATTGATGTTAGTATCTATTGGTTCAATTATGTTATATTTGTTGAGAGTGTGTCCACTAGTGAAAGTATGATCCCTAGGCCTTGTTTCCAAGTATTGCACACCGTTTCCTTTTAGTTTTGTTACATGTTTGCTCGCAGCGATATTTATTTTATATTACATTTACTACTTATAATCATCACTACTACTTGTATTTCACTATCTCTTCGCCGAACTAGTGCACCTATACATCTGACAAGTGTATTGGGTGTGTTGGGGACACAAGAGACTTTCTGTATCGTAATTGCAGGGTTGTTTGAGAGGGATAGCTTTGACCTCTTCCTCCCTGAGTTCGATAAACCTTGGAGGCCCAACACTGTCTACAAGAACAAAAGTGTGCGTAGACATCAGTGGCTCAGCCTGCGCAACACATCGGAGAACATCTCACCTGAAAGGGCCATCGATGATTTTCGGGATGGTCTTATCCGGCGTGACTTCAGGGAAGATTTGGGATGATGCAAGCCCAAAACCATCGACCACCTCATGAGCTTGGCAACCGAGTGGGCTGACGGGGAAGATTCTATCGCAGTCCCTAGGAGTCATCGCCGATCAGCAGACCACGACGTCGACCCAAAAGATCAATTCCACTCTAGCTCCCAGAAGAAAGGACGCCGAAACCGCTACAAAGACGCAGACGTGACAGATATGGTAGCAGCAGGCTATGTAAACAACGACCGCGACGACAACCACGACGGACCAAGGAAAGAGAATAATTACTACGGAAGCAGTAGTAGAGGCGCTGGCCACGATTCGAGGCCAAAAATGGAGTGGCGCCGGCGTCGTGATCAGCCACCGCTTTTGGCGGAAGAAATGCTCAATGGGGGGTGTACCAGGCACACCTACATCGACAAGGATGAGAGGCGAAAACCTGCACATCTCCTCATCGAGTGCAGGGAATTTCTTCGGCTCAGTCAAGCGCTTCAGGAAAAGATGCGATCTGAACAACCGGTTGCAGGTAGCGTGGCTTACAATGCACCACCACCACCCAATCCGCCGGCAAACGTGGTGCAACAGGGCCACCAGGCCGCCACGATCCAGAATGTCATCGAACCGCGGCAGCCGGTCGACAAAGAAGAAGCGTTCCCACCACCACGAGGTTTCGTGCCCATGATCCAGAGAGGACGCCCGACAAATCGGGCCCAGAGGAAGCGCGGAAGGTAAGTTTTCCACGCCGAGCATGCACCACCAGCATCACCAGAATACTTGAACTGGTCAGAGCACCCGATCGGCCTCGACCGGTCAGACCACCCACCAAAGATCCCGCGCCCAGGACACCATGCTCTAGTCCTCGAAGCGCAGATTGGAGGTTTTACCTCCAAGAAAGTGTTCATGGACGAAGGGAGCAGCTTAAACCTTATCTATGCAGACACGCTGCAAAAGATCAAGATCCCGATGAACGATCTCTTACCAACAGAGACCTCTTTCCACGGAATTGTCCCAGGGAAGCCGACATACCCTCTGGGGGTGATTCACTTGGACGTCATTTTCGGCACGCCCGCGAACTTCAGAAAAGAGAAGATCGAATTTGAGGTCGCCGATTGACCCTCGCAGTACCACGCCATCCTCGATCGACCAGCATTCGCCCGATTCATGGCGGTACCTCATTACGCTTACCTCAAGCTATGGATGCCCGCAAACAGAGGACCATTGATGATCAGCGGAAGTTTTGCCCGCTCTGAGAACTGCGACAAGGATTTCAACACCTTGTCCCAGACATTCGGGATTCACGAAGAGCTCCACCACATTAGGGAGAGCACCAACATGGACATAGATCCACCAGCGCAGCAGAACGCCCCAGAATTATGCTTCGACGCCAGCAAAGACACGCGGGAGCACCAGATCCACCCGACGGATCCTTCTAAAACCGCGCGGGTGTCAAATTCCCTTTCCCCCACATAGGAAAGCGTGCTCGTCGAGTTCCTCTATGAACACTGGAGGATGTTTGCCTGGTGTCCAGCAGATATGCTAGGAATCCCCAGGGAAATCGCCAAGCATGAATTGAAGATGTTTCCTAACACAAAGACCATCAAACAGTTGATGCACTGCTACAATCCGGAGAAGGCCCGATCGACGGGCGATGAGATAAATCGCCTCCTCGAGGCGAAATTCATCAGAGAAATAAAGGAGGCCACATGGCTCTCGCTTCCTCGAATCGACCAGATCATCGATTCCACCGCCGGCTGCGAGCGTCTCTCATCCCTCGACGCCTACTCCGGATACAACCAGATACGGTTAAAGGTCAGAGACGAGGATAAGACTGCGTTTATCACCCTGCACGGGGTATATTGCTACACGACAATGCCCTTCGGGCTAAAGAACGTAGGAGCCACCTATCAACGGTGCATGCAGGCATGCCTGAAGGAGCAGATCGGTCGCAACGTTGAGGTCTACGTCGACGACATCGTCATCAAATCAGCAAAGGCAGATAGCTTGCTCGATGATTTACGGGAGACCTTCGCCAATCTCGATCAATACAGCATCAAGCTGAACCCAAAGAAATGCTTCTTTGGAGTACCCACAGGCCAGCTGTTGGGCTACCTCATCTCTGAGAGAGGAATCGAGGGCAATCCGGAGAAGATTTAGGCCATCATCAACATGCAGCCGCCGAAGACGCTTCGACATGTCCAGCAGTTGACATGTCATCTAGCGGCGCTTAGTCGCTTCATAAGCAAGTTAGGCGAAAAAGCTCTCCCTTTCTATCGGCTTCTCCGGAAGACGGACAAGTTTACTTGGACAGAAGAGGCGCAGGCCGCATTCGACGACCTTAAGTGACGCCTTTCGACATCCCCGGTCCTGATCACACCTCGAGAGAAAGAACCGATGCTGCTATACATAGCCGCAACCAATCAGGTGGTCAGCTCTGCCCTAGTGGTCGAGCGCGCAGAAGACGGCAAGGAGCACGGAGTGCAAAGACCGGTATATTATCTCGGCGAGGTCTTGTCTCCGACCAAGCAAAGGTACCCTCATTATCAGAAGCTAGCATACGCTATATACATGACAGAGAAGAAGCTGCCACATTAATTCGAATGCCACTCCATCATACTAGTGGCCTCGACCCCAGTTTCCAGCATACTCAACAACCCCGACGCCACGGGGCGCGTCTCGCTTTGGGGTATCACCATGGGACCATGGGAGATCACGTACCTGCAACAATCAGCAATCAAGTCGCAAGTCCTGCTAGATTTCATCGCCGAATGGACTGATACGTCTCAAACATATCTATAATTTTTTATGCTCCATGCTTGTTTTTGCACCATTTGCCTAATGTTTCGTTACACTTCGTGGCACTTTTATGCATTTTCCGGAACTAACCTATTAACAAGTTGCCTCAGTGCCAGTTCCCTGTTTTCTGTTGTTTTGTGTTTCAAAAAAGCTATACAGGAAATATTCTCAGAATTGAACGAAACAAGTTCCAGAAGTCTTATTTTTCCCGGATGAAGGACGAGGACCAAACGAGAGCCAGAGGGGGGCCAGGGGCTGCCCTCACACTAGGGTGGCGCGGCCCAGGCCCTGGCCGCGCCCCCTATGTGTGAGGAGACCCTGGCTGCCCCCTGACGACGCCCCTTCGCCTATATAAAGCCTCGGGACGGAAAACCCTAGGGGAGTCGGCGAAATTTCCAGAACAATTCCGTAGCGCCGCCGCCGTCGAAGCCAAATTTCGGGGGACAGAAGTCTCTGTTCTGGCACCCTGCCGGGACGGGGAAGTGCCCCCGGAGCCATCTCCATCAACCTTGCTATCTCCTATGATGAGGAGGGAGTAGTTCATCCCTGGGGCTGAGGGCTCTACCGGTAGATATGTGGTTCACCTCTCTCCCCCATGATGTGATCTTTATGTGATCGTGAGCTTTGTATCATGTTGAATAAGTAGATGCAACTCTTCTTCATTATGTGTACTCTAGTGTGTTATTAAAGTAATCTATTCCTCCTGCCATGGTGTAACGGTGACAGTGCGTGCATCATGGTGGTACTTGGTCTAGGCTACGATTGTGATCTCTTATGGATTATGAGAATAATTATCACTATGATAGTATTGAAGTGATCTATTCCTCCTTTCATGGTGTAATGTTGACAGTGTGTGCACCGTGTTAGTACTTGGTCTAAGTTGCAATAATAGTTATCTTGAGTTGTGATTTGATTTGGATATCTCTATGAGTGGTGTTTGTCAAGTACTTGATGAACTTTAAGGAGTGCTTCGTAGCCCTACGCAATGATTAGTGTTATTCAATAGGAGAGTAATTCAGAGTAGCATAGTGAAGAGAAGTTATTTATTTGTTCAATTATGTTATATTTGTTGGGAGTGTGTCCACTAGTGAAAGTATGATCCCTAGGCCTTGTTTCCAAGCTTTGCACACCGTTTACTCGATGTTTTGTTACTTGTTTGCTTGCTGCCATTTTTATTCCAGATTGTATTTACTACTTGTAATCATCCATACCACTTGTATTTCACTATCTCTTCGCCAAACTAGTGC
Organism: Dactylis glomerata; assembly: GCA_007115705.1. Classification (NCBI taxonomy): domain Eukaryota; kingdom Viridiplantae; phylum Streptophyta; class Magnoliopsida; order Poales; family Poaceae; genus Dactylis; species Dactylis glomerata. The sequence goes on from QXEO01000186.1 coordinate 1,810,022, forward strand.
ACCTATACATCTGACAAGTGTATTGGGTGTGTTGGGGACATAAGAGACTTTCTGTATCGTAATTGCAGGGTTGTTTGAGAGGGATAGCTTTGACCTCTTCCTCCCTGAGTTTGATAAAACCTTGGGTGATCCACTTAAGGGAAACTTGCTGCTGCTCTACAAACCTCTGCACTTGGAGGCCCAACACTGTCTACAAGAACAGACGCGTGCGTAGACATCATGGACCGAAGCAGAGATGCGAAAACTCCCAGACTTGTCAAACTCATGGACGATATACGTCGATGGCTCCAAGCGCGTTTCGGAAGCAGGAGCAGGAGTGGTCCTCGTGTCACCATAGGGGGACAAGATGCGGTACGTCTTGCATATGCGCTTTGCGAACCCTTCGAACAACGAAGCTGAGTATGAGGCCGTTTTACACGGCATGCGTATGGCGAAAGCCTATGGCGCCACCCGCATCAAGATCCACGGCGACTCGAACCTCATTGCCCAGCAGGTCATGAAGGAATACGACGTGACCTGCGCAAACATGATCGCGTACCACACAATGTATGACAAGCTGGAAGGCAACTTCAAGGGGTGCGAGGTGACCCACATTGGCAGGGAAAGCAATGCAGAAGCAGACAACTTTGCCAACATCGGATCCAAGTGTTTGCCGATACCGCCAGGAGTTTTCTTCGAGGAGATATTCGAACGCTCCATCAAGATCAAGCCAACCGTCGACCCAGCGTTAGCAACACGCTCAGGGGCTAATCATTCAGGCCCCGCCTCAGCAGCGGGAACAAACGACTCGTCCAAAGAAACCGCTATAGTCATGCTCGTCGAAGTGGTCTGGACGAAGCCATACCTGGCCTACCTGATACGAGGCGAGCTGCTAGAAGACACCATCCACCGTCGACAAATCATGCGATGCTCCAAGGCTTTCACGATAATCCAAGGAGAGCTTTACAAGCGCAGCACCACAGGGGTTCTCCAGCGGTGCATAACGCCCGAAGATGGAATCGCACTCCTAAGAGACATCCATGAAGGAACATGCGGGCATCACGCCAGCAGCAGGACCTTGGTCGCCAAAGCTTTTCGTTCAGGGTTCTACTAGCTTTCGGCCCTCCACGATGCAAAGAACATCGTCGAACGGTGCGACGCCTACCAACGCTTCGGGACCAAGCCTCATGCGCCTGCGTCAGAGTTACGCACCATGCCGGTGGCTTGGCCCTTTGCACAATGGGGACTCGATCAAGTAGGACCTCTGCCCAAGTCATCTCGAGGCAGCCACACCTACCTCCTAGTCGCCGTCGACAAGTTCTCCAAGTGGATCGAGGCCGTTCCGGTCACCAACCAATAAGCGACTACGACGGTCAAGTTCTTCGAGTCTATCATCTACCGATATGGAGTGCCCAATGGCATCATCACCGACAACGGCACCAACTTCACCTCGGGCGAGTTTCAAGAATTCGCCAAAGAGCTCGGCATCAAGATCAAGTACGCATCGGTGGCACATCCCAAGTCCAACAGCTAGGTCGAGAAGGCCAACGGGCTCATCTGCGCCAGCCTGAAAAGCGACTCCTTCGACCCCTCAAACGTGCAGCAGGCGCTTGGGTCGAGGAATTACTGTCAGTCCTCTGGAGTCCGCGAACGACGCCCAACTCATCAACCGGCTATACGCCGTTCTTCCCGCTCTTCGGAGCAGAAGCAGTGCTTCCTACGGATGTGCGATACTGTGCACCTCGCGTAGTGGCCTATGTTGAAGAAGATGCGCAAATGACACTGGAAGATGCCCTCGATCTGCTGGATGAAGCGCGAGACGTAGCTCTCACCCAATCAACAGTCTATCAGCAAAGCCTCCGCAACTACCACAGCAGACGGGTATGCAGACGGTCCTTCGAGCCCGGCAACCTCGTGCTTCGTCTCAAGCAAACAAGCATGTCAAAGCTGGAGTCACCATGGGAAGCCCATATCTCATCCACGAAGCTATCCCAGAAGGAGCATATCGACTACGCAACCCCAAAACAGGGGTGGATGTCGAGAACCCATAGAACACCGCGCAGCTACGCCGCTTATATCCTTAGAGCAGATAGACATCTCACTTCTCCCTCTCTCTGTAACTAGGCATTGGCAGCAGACCACGCTCAAACATCGTGCCTTCGACATCAAGCAATAAAGTGTGATTCCACATATCATTATTTGACCCACACTCGGGGGCTTCGCCTTAAAAATTATTCGACCCACACTCGGGGGCTTCGCCTTAAAAATTATTCGACCCACACTCGGGGGCTTCGCCTTAAAAATTATTCGACCCACACTTAGGGGCTTTGCCTTAAAAATTATTTGACCCACACTCGGGGGCTTCGCCTTAAAAATTATTTGACCCACACTCAGGGGCTTCGCCTTAAAAATTATTCGACCCACACTCGGGGGCTTGATACGTCTCAAATGTATATATAATTTTTGATGCTCCATGCTTGTTTTACACCATTTGCTTCATGTTTTGTTTACACTTCGTGGCGTTTTTATGCGATTTCCGAAACTAACCTATTGACAAGATGCCACAGTGCCAGTTCCCTATTTTCTGCTATTTTTGTGTTTCAGAAAAGCTACACAGGAAATATTCTCAGAATTGGATGAAACGAAGATCGAAACTCCTATTTTGCCCAAAGGAAGGACAAGGACCAAACGGGAGCCGAAGGGGGGCCAAGGGCTAGCCTCACCATGAGGGGGCGCGACCCAGCCCCTGGCTGCGCCCACCTGTGGTGAGACCACCCTGGTCCACTCCTGACGACGCCCCTTCGCCTATAAAGAGCCTCCCGACGGAAAACCCTAAAACAATCGGCGTTTTTCCCAGAACAGTTCCGCAGCGCTGCCGCCATCGAAGACAAATTTTGGGGGATAGAAGTCTCTGTTCCGGCACCCTGCCGGGACGGGGAAGTGCCCCCGGAGCCATCTCCATCGATGATGTCACCTCCTCCGCCGTCTCCATCAACCTCACCGCTATATCCATCGCCGTTGCTGCCTCCGATGATGAGGAGGGAGTAGTTCTCCCCTGGGGCTGAGGGCTCTACCGGTAGCTATGTGGTTCACCTCTCTCTCTCTCTCTCTCACATGATGTGATCTTTATGTGATCGTGAGCTTTGTATCTAGTTGAATTGGTAGATGCTATTATTCAGATATTATGCTACTCCCATGCTTTATTATTGTAATCTCCGGAGATACCTTGTATCATGGTGTGATGGTGACAGTGTGTGCATCATGTGTGTCTTTTTGGTTAATGTCTCTAAGAATTGTTGGTGTTTGTTGGAACCATCTAGTGCGTTCACGGTGACAGTGTGGGACAATCTAGTTTGGGGAAATACGGACTTTGAGGAGTGCTTCGTACCCCTACGCATCATTAGTGTTCGTTTTCCATTGGAGAATTGTTTAGAGTGGCATATTGATGTTAGTATCTATTGGTTCAATTATGTTATATTTGTTGAGAGTGTGTCCACTAGTGAAAGTATGATCCCTAGGCCTTGTTTCCAAGCATTGCACACCGTTTCCTTTCAGTTTTGTTACATGTTTGCTCGCAGCGATATTCATTTCAGATTACATTTACTACTTATAATCATCAATACTACTTGTATTTCACTATCTCTTCGCCGAACTAGTGCACCTATACATCTGACAAGTGTATTGGGTGTGTTGGGGACACAACAGACTTTCTGTATCATAATTGCAGGGTTGTTTGAGAGGGATAGCTTTGACATCCTCCTCCCTGAGTTCGATAAACATTGGGTGATCCACTTAAGGGAAACTTGTTGCTGCTCTACAAACCTCTGCACTTGGAGGCCCAACACTGTCTACAAGAACAGACGCGTGTGTAGACATCAAGCACTTTTCTGGCGCCATTGCCGGGGAGGTAAGGTAAAAGGTACTCACATCCTTCGGTTACTAAGTCATTTAGTTGCTGGTGAGTGCTCGAAGTTATTTCCTTTAGATTATACAATTATATCTTTTTGTTTCTTGTTTTTATTTTCACTAGTTAGGCTTAATGGAAAATAAAGAGTTTTATAGTATTTTTCCTATGTTAGGATATGAAGTGTTTAAAGAGAAAATTGAAAAACCTTTGGAGCTTAATTTGCAAGCTAATAGTGTTGTTAGTATGAATGCTTTGAACACCATTATTGCTAATGCTATAGAAAAGTCTAAGCTTGGGGAAGCTGGTTTTGTTAAGCATGATATTTTTAGTTCCCCAGCTTTAGTGGAGAAAATTTGCTCTGATGATATTTTATCTCCCATATGTAACAATTCTTATGATGCTTGTGCTCCTCATCCTTTTAAAATACCTATGAAAATTGTTGAACGTGTTATGAATAATTGCTAGTTAGGAGATGGAACTGTCCATCCTGGTGATCATTTGCTCTTTATACATGAATTATGCGAGTTGTTCAAGTGTGCAGGTATTTCAGTGAACCAAGTTAAGAGGAAGCTATTTTCTTTATCACTGAAGTGCAGAGCTGCGGAATGGTATAAAACACTGAAGCATGGCCGACCTATTGATTGGAGGAAATTGTACCTCTCTTCTATTCTAAATTCTATCCTTCTAGTGAGGTTTATAAAGATAGGAATTATATTTATAATTTTCATCTGCATGAGGGAGAAAGCATTGCCCAAGGGTGGGGAAGATTGAAGTCACTAATGCTCAAATGTCCTACTCATGAGCTTCCCCGTAATATTGTTATTAATAATTTTTATGCAAGGCTTTTAGGATATTACAAGGACTATCTAGATGCATGCTTTGATGGCTCTTTCACAAGCAAGGATGTTGACGTCAAGTGGAATCTGCTTGAAACAATTCAAAACAATATTGAAGATTGGGATAACAACAAAGGTAAAGGATCAGGTATAAATTATGAGTATGATTGCATTAAGTCTTTCACTAAAACTTCTGATTTTCAAGAGCTTAGTGCTAAATATGGTCTTGATCCTCAAATTATGGTAAATTGCTTTAGAGCCTTTGCTTCCCATATTAATGTTCCTACGGGAAATGGGGACGTGTATCATGAACCTTTTAAAGACACTTGCATAGAAAGTGATATTGTTGTTGATGATTGCAATAAACATGCTCGAACCTCTGAAAGTCCTATTTCATATAAGCATGTTAATTTTTGTGGAGTACTTAGACCTTGTGAACAGAGTCACAACAAGAAAGATTATTGTATCCACCACAGGAATGAAGAAACCTGAATGTGGCGCAAGGCTCTAGATGAGCTTGGTGAAGAGGTTTGCGAGCTTTATCCTTTTATTTGTGAACTTTGCCATGAAACAGGTCATTTTAATTTTCAATGCTCAGGCCCTAATAATGATCCTTCTAATCGAATGAGTACTGCAAGCTTGTATTGTGATGACAAGATCACTCTCAATCAGCATGATGAGTTTATTCTATTTTTGGGGTGTGAAGAGATATCTAGAAATACTTCTTTGGTAGATATGTGTGCTCTTGATATTAATAGCACCCTTCGTGGTTGTCATCTCTATTGTGTTAAGGATTGCTTCGCAAATACTTACATACAAAATATTATAAAAGAGGATGCTTTACCCACATTTGACAGGGATGATTTTTGTTTCTATCTTATTAACAAAAAGGAGGAATCCTCCAAAGTTTCTTCTGTTGTTTTTGTCAGCAAACCAGATTATGTGGAGAAAATGCCTTTCAAGTCTCTCCCTCGTTAAGGAGAGAGTAAGAAGAGTAAGAAGAAGAAGAAGAGGAGTAAAAGGAGAGAGGAAACAGTATCTTCCCCTAAGTATGTTGCTCCTATTATAGATTATGATAATTCTGATCTTGATGATGTTCTCATGCTTGTTACCTATGTTAATGATCATGATTGGGAAAAAGCACTCTACTTTTGATATTGAAAATATGTTTGGTACCGATTCTAAAAATTATGAGGTTAATAATTGTTGCACCATTAGTACTATCCATGTTCCTTCCTATGATGATATGTTTGATGAATATGCTTTGCGAGATAGCTATTCTATAGCTTATGATGATACTAAACCTCTAGTTTATGATGGTTACGATGATGAGTATAAGATTTTTAGTTCACCTACTATCGAGGAGGAAACAAGGTATGATTACAATATGCCCCTATTTCTGATGATTATGGTGATGAGAATAATTATTCTGTTGAATCTTCTCCTACTACGATTGTTCATGTGGGGAGTATTAATTATTTTATGCATGTGGCCCATGATAGGGATGTTTCATGTGATGGTTATATTGTTAATTCTATTCATGATGCTACTGAAAGTTACTATGAGAGAGGGAAACATGGTTTGATGGATCTCAACAATATTAGGTTTCCCCTCTCTATGTTGCAAATCTTGAAGTTGCACTTGTTTTATCTATCCATGTTTGCTACTATGTGCCTCGCTGATTTATTTTCTTACAAGATTCCTATGCATAGGAAGTGGTTTAGATTTAAATATGTTTCATATTTGCTTTTTGATGCTCTCTCTTGCTTCAAGTTCCTTTATAGCGCCTTTGCCTTAAGCTCTTTTATGGCGCCTACATGAGCATCTTCTCAAATTACTGCGCCTAGCTCAAAGGCGTTAAAGAAAAGCACTCTTGGGAGATAACCCATTGTTTTACTTTCAGTTATTTTTATTTTATTTGAGTCTTGGAAGTTATTACTACTGTAATAACCGCTCCTTATCATTTTTATTTCGTTGTTGTGCCAAGAGAAACCTCTAATTTGAGGGAGGTAAGATTTGGGGATGTTGCTGTCCTGAAATAGATTTCGGTGCTGCACCGTAAAACTTTGTGAAAATTCTCAGAACATCTTTTTGACCTGAGATTTCTTATGCATATGCCCCAGGTTATATCCAAACTTTCATTAGTTTTACACTTTTTGATTTGAGCAACAGAAAACCCTCGAAAAAATCGACCTTTGTCAGCTGTTCTGTTTTGACAGATTTCTGCCACTATTTGTGTTTGCCTCTCGATCGCTTTATTTTTAAGTTCTTTTGATCACGGAACTTTTGGGGAAGTTGCTACAGTAGTATATGCTTTATATATGGTGGTTTTGAGTTGAAATCTGAACAAAAAATGGGTTGATTCAGTATTATGCTTACACTAATGTTGCTAATAGAATTGTGTTGAGTTTTGTATGAAGGAAGTTTTCAAGTGTAGGGATTGGAGAATGATGAGATAAGTTGAAGAATGGACAAAAGCTCAAGCTTGGGGATGCCCATGCACCCCAAGAAATATCCAAGAGGTACAAGCATCAAAGCTTGGGGATGCCCCCGAGGCACCCCTTCTTCATCGGCAAAAATCAGGTCACCTTTCAACACACTATATTTTTATTGCTTCATGCACTATGCATTTTTCTTGGAGCGACTTTACTTTTGCTTTTAGTTTTCTTTTGTTTTATTTGTTGCAATAAATGTTTGGATCACATTATGTTTTTGGAGAGAGACTTGCTTCGTTTTTCATTTGCCAAGAACACTCTATTTTTTACTCTTATCATTCAACGAGTGTTCTCTTTTTCTGCTAATGCGTTTAGCTTTTGTTTTTCGCCTTGATTTTTGTTTAGATCTTGTTATATCTTTGCATCAAGGTGTATTTATACCACTGGTCTATGTTGGTTTTCATCAAAAGGGTTGTTTCAAAAAGGTTCGAATGGTGTTGGAAAAGAGAAAAAGTTTTATGCAAAAAAGTGGTACAAAAAGGAGCTTGTTTAGACTGCGGCTTAGACTTTTGCATGTCATGCTTGATATCGTTTTGATAGTATGCTTAGTGATTTTTGCTGTAGCATGACTTGCCTCAAATGACTGAGATTGCTTAATGAGCCTTTGAAAAAATCATGCGTTGTTTTTATTATTTGGAAGCATTAATTTGGTTTTCTCCTTGATGCTTTATTTGGGTTGACTTGGCGCATGCTTACAACATGTTTGACTCATACAAAGTCGCCATAAGCCTCTATGATCATTTAGTTTTTGACTTTTGATGCCATCTTATGCTTCTCTTAATGATGTTTTGTTGCTATGCATGATTATGGGCGTTATTGCTCTCTTAGTTGGTCGCTCCCAGTCTTTTGCTAGCCCTCATTTTGTACTGAGTATGAGCTCTACTCATGCATCCAACTCCTAAAAACCAAGTTATTCCAATGTGTCCATCATACATACCTATTAGCAATTTGCTATTCCAAAGTACATTCGACTTGCTTTTGTCTATCCTTCAAATTAAACTCTTTTGGTGTTATGTGAAAATTAGTCAGTAAAGCTCTCACGAACCTGATGGCACACTTTACTTTTCTCATTCTTAAAATTTGACATTGTGGCTCTCTTATGTTGAGTTGTTATGCTTGCAAGTTGTAAGTTGGAAATTAGCCCAGCCATGCCGTCATGGGGCAAGCTTTCAACATTGCACTTCTTATTTGAGTTGATATCGTGATCTTTTGTTTATGGATACTTGCAATGTGAAATAAGTTGGGAATCTTGTGGGATCATGGAGTTTGTATACGTGTTAGAGAAACGCCTGGGCCGCTAATCTAAGCCGTGCATAATTCATGGTGGAAATTTACAGCATGCCCATAGTGAACATTCGACGACGCATCTCAAAATAAAAAGCTATACCAATGGTAAATAAAAGAGATGCTGAGGTGTTTGATACGTCTCAAACGTATCTATAATTTTTGATGCTCCATGCTAGTTTTTACACCATTTGCCTAATGTTTCGTTACACTTCGTGGCACTATTATGCGATTTCCGAAACTAACCTATTGACAAGATGCCACAGTGCCAGTTCCCTGTTTTCTACTGTTTTTGTGTTTCAGAAGTGATACACAGGAAATATTTTCAGAATTGGACGAAACAAGTTCCTGAAGTCTTATTTTGCCCGGAAGCTTCCAAAGATCCGAAGAGGCGAAGGAGAGGGGCCACAAGCCAGCCTCACACTAGGCCGGCGCGGCCCAGGCCCTGGCCGCGCCGCCTAGGGGTGAGGAGGCCTGGGGCCACTGCTGACGACGCCCCTTCGCCTATATAAAGCCTCGGGACGGAAAACCCTAAGGGAGTCGGCAAATTTCCAGAAAGAGTTCCGCAGCTCCGCCGCCACCGCCGACGAATTTTGGGGGACAAAAGTCTCTGTTCCGACACCCTGCCGGGATGGGGAATTGCCCCCGAAGCCATCTCCATCGGTCTCCATCGCCGTCTCCGCCGTCTCCATCGACCTCACCGCCATCTCCATCAACCTTGCTGTCTCCTATGATGAGGAGGGAGTAGTTCTCCCCCGGGGCCGAGGGCTCTACCGGTAGCTATGTGGTTCACCTCTCTCTCCCATGATGTGATCTTTATGTGATCATGAGCTTTGTATCATGTTGAATAAGTAGATGTTACTCTTCTTCATTATGTGTACTCTAGTGTGTTATTAAAGTAATCTATTCCTCCTGCCATGGTGTAACGGTGACAGTGCGTGCATCATGGTGGTACTTGGTCTAGGCTACGATTATGATCTCTTATGGATTATGAGAATAATTATCACTATGATAGTATTGAAGTGATCTATTCCTCCTTTCATGGTGTAATGTTGACAGTGTGTGCACCGTGTTAGTACTTGGTCTAAGTTGCAATAATATCTATCTTCAGTTGTGATTTGATTTGGATATCTCTATGAGTGGTGTTTGTCAAGTACTTGATGAACTTTGAGGAGTGCTTCGTAGCCCTACGCAATGATTAGTGTTATTCAATAGGAGAGTAATTCAGAGTACCATAGTGAAGAGAAGTTATCTATTGGTTCAATTATGTTATATTTGTTGGGAGTGTGTCCACTAGTGAAAGTATGATCCCTAGGCCTTGTTTCCAAGCTTTGCACACCGTTTACTCGCTGTTTTGTTACTTGTTTGCTTGCTGCCATTTTTATTTCATATTGCATTTACTACTTATAATAATCCATACCACTTGTATTTCACTATCTCTTCGCCGAACTAGTGCACCTATACATTTGACAAGTATATTGGGTGTGTTGGGGACACAAGAGACTTTCTGTATCGTAATTGTAGGGTTGCTTGAGAGGGATAGCTTTGACCTCTTCCTCCCTGAGTTCGATAAACCTTGGGTGATCCACTTAAGGGAAACTTGCTGCTGCTCTACAAACCTCTACACTTGGAGGCCCAACACTGTCTACAAGAACAGAAGCGTGTGTAGACATCAAGCTCTTTTCTGGCACCGTTGCCGGGGAGGTAAGGTAAAAGGTACTCGCATCCTCCTGTGTGAGTGCTCGGAGTTATTTCCTTTAGATTCTGCAATTATATCTTTTTGTTTCTTGTTTTTATTTTCACTAGTTAGGCTTAATGGAAAATAAAGAGTTCTTTAGTATTTTTACTGAGTTTAGATTTGATGAGAAAATTGAAAAACCTTTGGAGCTTATTTCGCATAGCAATGTTATTAGTACGAATGCTTTGAATCCCGTTATTGCTAATGCTATGGAAAAGTCTAAGCTTGGGGAAGCTGGTTTTGTTAAGCATGATATTTTTAGCTCCCCAGCTTTAGTGGAGAAAGTTTGCTCTGATGATATTTTATCTCCCATATGTGATGTTTCTAATGATGCTTGTGCTCCTCATCCTTTTGAAATACCTATGAAAATTGTTAGGCGTGTTATGGATAACTGCTATTCAGGAGATGGAACTATCCATCCGGGAGATCACTTACTATTTATACATGAATTATGCGAGTTGTTCAGGTGTGCAGGTATTTCACCAAGCCAGGTCAAGAAGAAGCTATTCTCTTTATCATTGAAAGGCAGAGCTGAGGAGTGGTATCGACTGCTCCAAGATGGTCCATCTATTGAGTGGGAGGAAATTGTACCTCTCTTTTATTCCAAGTTTTATCCTCCAAGTGAAATTCATAAAGATCGTAATCAGATATATAACTTTTGGCCTCATGAGGGAGAAAGCATTGCCCAAGCGTGGGGAAGATTAAAGTTACAAATGCATCAATGTCCTATTCATGATCTTCCCCGTAATATTGTTATTAATAATTTTTATGCAAGGCTTTCAGGATATTACAAGGACTATCTAGATGCATGCTTTGATGGGTCTTTCACAAGTAAGGATGTTGACACCAAGTGGGATCTGCTTGAAACAATTCAAAACAATATTGAAGGTTGGGATAGCGATAAAGGTAAAGGATCAGGTATGAATTACGAGTTTGATTGCATTAAGTCTTTTGCTGAAACTGCTGATTTTCAAGAGCTTGGTGCTAAGTATGGTCTTGATCCTCAAATTATGGTTGATTGCTTTAAAGCCTTTGCTTCCCATATGAATGTTCCTAAAGGAAATGGGGACGTGTATCATGAACCTTTTAAGGACACTTGCATAGAGAGTGATATTGTTGTTGATGATTGCAATAAACATGCTCAAATTTCTAAAAGTACTATTTCTTATAAGCATGTTAATTTTTGTGGAATACATAGACCTTGTGAACAGAGTTACAACAAGGAAGATTACTGCATCACCCACGCAAATGAAGAAACCAGTATGTGGCTCAAGGATCTAGATGTGCTTGGTGAAAGGGTTTGTGAGCTTTATCCTTTTCTTTGTGAATTTTGTGGTGAAAAGGGTCACTTTAATTTTCAATGCCCAATTAATCGAACGAGTACCGCAGATTTGTATTCTGATGATAAGATTACTTTCAATCAGTATGATGAGCTTACTTTGTTTTTGAATTGTGAAGAGATATCTAGAAAGATTGCTTTGGTAGACATGAATGATGTTGATATTAATAGCACCCTTCGTGGTTGTCGTCTCTATTGTGCCAAAGATTGCCTTGCAAATACTTACTTACAAGATCTTATAAAACATGATGGTTTGCCAAGCTATGACAGGACTAATAGATGTTTCGATCTTATTAATAGAGAGGAGAAATCCTCCAAAATTTCTTCTGTTGTTCCTGTCAGCAAACCAGATTATGTGGAGAAGATGCCTTTCCCTCCTAGAGAATATGTGAAGAAGATGCCCTTCAAGTCTCTCCCTCCTAAAGGAGAGAGTAAGAAGAGTATGACGAAGAAGAAGAGGAGTAAAAGGCGAGAGGACACGCTATCTTCCCCTAAGCGTTATGATCCTGCTATAGATTATGATAATTCTGATTGGGATGATGTTCCTATGCCTGTTACCTATGTTAGTGATCATGATTGGGAAAAGCACTCTACTTTTGATATTGAAAATCTTTTTGGTACCAATTCTAAGGTTAATAATTGTTGTACCATTAGTGCTATCCATGTTCCTTCTTATGATGATATGTTTGATGAATATGCTTTGCGAAATAGTTGCTCTCTAGCTTGTGATGATACTAAGCCTCTAGTCTATGATGGTTATGATGATGGGTATAATATTTTCAGTTCACCTACTTTTGAGGAGAAAAATAATTATGATTACAATATGCCTCCTATTTTTGATGATTATGGTGATGAGAATAATTATTCTGTTGAATCTGCTCCTACTACGATTGTTCATGTGGGGAGTATTAATCCTTTTATGCATGTGGCTCATGATAGGGATGCTTTATGTGATAGTTATATTGTTAGTTCTATTCATGATGCTACTGAAAGTTATTATGAGAGAGGGAAACATGGTTTGATGGATCTCAACAATATTGAGTTTCCCCTCTTTATGTTGCAATTCTTGAAGCTGTACTTGTTTTGCCTTCCTATGCTTTTTGCTTTGCGATTTCATGACTTGTCTCTTTACAAGACTATTTTTTATAGGAAGTGGTTTAGATTTAAATGTGTTCCATACTTGCTTTTTGATGCTCTCTATTGCTTTAAGCTCTTATATGGCGCCCACATGAGCATCTTTGCAAATTACTGCGCCTAGCTCAAAGGCGTTAAAGAAAAGCACTCTTGGGAGATAACCCATTGTTTTACTTTCAGTACTTTTTCTTTTATTTGAGTCTTGGAAGTTATTACTACTGTAATGACCTCTCATTATCCTTTTTATTTCGTTGTTGTGCCAAGAGAAGCCTCTAATTTGAGTGAGGTAAGATTTGGGGATGCTGCTGTCCTGAAGCAATTTTCGGTGCTGCACCGTAAAAATTCGTGCAAATTCTCTGTATATCTTTTGGACCTGCGATTTCTTGTGCATATGCCCCAGGTTATATCAAAACTTTCATTAGTTGAACACTTTTTGATTTGAGCAACAGAAAACCCCTTAAAAATTCGACCTTTGTCAGCTGTTCTGTTTTGACAGATTTCTGCCAATATTTGTGTTTGCCGCTTTATCGCTTTCTTTTGAGTTCTTTTGATCACGGAACTTTTGGGGAAGTTGCTACAGTAGTATATGCTTAATATGTGGTGGTTTTAGGTTGAAACCTGAAGCAAAAAGGGTTGATTCAATGCTATGCTTACACTAATGTTGCTAATAGATTTGTGTTTAGTTTTGTATGAAGGAAGTTTTCAAGTGTAGGGATTGGAGAATGATGAGATGAGTTGAAGAATGGACAAAAGCTCAAGTTTGGGGATGCCTATGCATCACCCCAAGAAATATCCAAGAAGTACAAGCGTCAGAGCTTGGGGATTCCCCCGATGCACCCCCTTCTTCATCGGCAAAAATCAGGTCACCTTTCAAAACACTATATTTTTATTGCTTCATGCACTATGCGTTTTTCTTGGAGCGTCAGTTGTTTTAAGTTTTCATTATTAGTTTTGTTTTGTTTGCTGCAATAAATGGTTAGATCATATCATGTTTCTTTTGGAGGAGATGAACTCGCTTTTCATTTGCCAAGAACACTCTAGTTTTCATTCTTATCGTTCAACGAGTGTTCTGTTTTTCTGCTACTGCGTTTAGCCTTTGTTTTTTGCCTTGATTTTTGTTCAGATCTTGTTTTATCTTCCCATCAAGGTGTATTTTGACCTCTGGTCCATGTTGGTTTTCCTCAAAAGAGTTTCCTCAAAAAGGTTTTAATGGTGTTGGAAAAGAGAAAAAGCTTTATGCAAAAAAGTGGTACAAGTAGGAGCTTGTGTAGACTGCGGCCTAGGCTTTTGCATGTCGTGCTTGATGTCTTTTTGATAGTATGCTTAGTGGTTTTGCTGTAGCATGACTTGTCTCAAATGTATCGATAATTTTTGATGCTCCATGCTTGTTTTTACACCATTTGCCTAATGTTTCGTTACACTTCGTGGCACTATTATGCGATTTCCGGAACTAATCTATTGACAAGATGCCACAGTGCCAGTTCCCTGTTTTCTGCTATTTTTGTGTTTCAGAAGTGATACATAGGAAATATTCTCGGAATTGGACGAAACAAGTTCCTGAAGTCTTATTTTGCCCGGAAGCTTCCAGAGATCCGAAGATGCGAAGGAGAGGGGCCACATGCCAGCCTCACACTAGGCCGGCGCGGCCCAGGCCCTGGCCGTGCCGCCTAGGGGTGAGGAGGCCTGGGGCCACTCCTAACGACGCCCCTTCGCCTATATAAAGCCTCGGGACGGAAAATGCTAAGGGAGTCGGCAAATTTCCAGAAAGAGTTCCACAGCTCCGCCGCCACCGCCGACGAATTTCAGGGGACAGAAGTCTCTGTTCTGGCACCCTGCCGGGACGGGGAATTGCCCCCGGAGCCATCTCCATCGGTCTCCATCGCCGTCTCCGCCGTCTCCATCAACCTCACCGCCATCTCCATCAACCTTGCTGTCTCCTATGATGAGGAGGGAGTAGTTCTCCCCCGGGGCTGAGGGCTCTACCGGTAGCTATGTGGTTCACCTCTCTCTCCCATGATGTGATCTTTATGTGATCGTGAGCTTTGTATCATGTTGAATAAGTAGATGTTACTCTTCTTCATTATGTGTACTCTAGTGTGTTATTAAAGTAATCTATTCCTCTTGCCATGGTGTAACGGTGACAGTGCGTGCATCATGGTGGTACTTGGTCTAGGCTACGATTGTGATCTCTTATGGATTATGAGAATAATTATCACTATGATAGTATTGAAGTGATCTATTCCTCCTTTCATGGTGTAATGTTGACAGTGTGTGCACCGTGTTAGTACTTGGTCTAAGTTGCAATAATATCTATCTTGAGTTGTGATTTGATTTGGATATCTCTATGAGTGGTGTTTGTCAAGTACTTGATAAACTTTGAGGAGTGCTTCGTAGCCCTACGCAATGATTAGTGTTATTCAATAGGAGAGTAATTCAGAGTACCATAGCGAAGAGAAGTTATCTATTGGTTCAATTATGTTATATTTGTTGGGAGTGTGTCCACTAGTGAAAGTATGATCCCTAGGCCTTGTTTCCAAGCTTTACACACCGTTTACTCGTTGTTTTGTTACTTGTTTGCTTGCTGCCATTTTTATTTCTTATTGCATTTACTACTTATAATCATCCATACCACTTGTATTTCACTATCTCTTCGCCGAACTAGTGCACCTATACATTTGACAAGTGTATTGGGTGTGTTGGGGACACAAGAGACTTTCTGTATCGTAATTGCAGGGTTGCTTGAGAGGGATAGCTTTGACCTCTTCCTCCCTGAGTTCAATAAACCTTGGGTGATCCACTTAAGGGAAACTTGCTGCTGCTCTACAAACCTCTACACTTGGAGGCCCAACACTGTCTACAAGAACAGAAGTGTGTGTAGACATCAGTGTTCATTGTCTGTTTGTCCTGTCATTTTGTTGTGGACTTGTTCCATGTCATCGGGCACGGAGGTACCCCGTTGGCTGTTCTCGATGATACGTGTATACTTAACATGACAAGAGCTTGCTTGGGACTCTAAGTCGAGTAGCATGAGGTTTGGGTATTTGTACTTCACGGGACGCGAGGTTTTCAACTTAAGATTTGTCAAGCATTTGCTTCATAATTGTACTTGCATTAACTTTAACCATTCAAGATGCCTATGATGGGGGCAATGAGAGCTCAAAGCTAGTAAGTACCATAATTTTTGAAGGTTTATAAAACTTGCAAGCACTGCTTCCCTCTGCGAAGGGCCTTTCTTTTACTTTTATGTTGAGTCTCCGCCTTCTACCTTTATGCACCGTCTAAGAGAGCATAGTTGTCATTCTGAATTTAATGTGCATAGTCCCAAAGTTTATCATTGATTGATTCATGATTTTGGTTTCACTTGTTCTTTAATTATTTGTATCTAGTCGCCCTCTTAAACTTGAAGGTGTCCTATGCATTTATGTTTTGCTATTCCATGAAGGACAAGCTAAAAACCATTTGCTATGTTTTTCCATATGATTTGAACACACGTTTGACTTTCATTGTTTCATTGTTCATGATCTTTCATTTGTGTTCTTTTTCATGTTATAACATGGTTGCTAAGTTTATTCTATCAAGATTATGTCTTTTATGCCCATATTTTAAGTTCTTTGAGCCCACCACTCAATGCTTACTTAGATGATCAAGATTGTGAAGGTGCATGTCACCTCAAAAATTATTCTTTTGTTATCACTTACCTACTCGAGGACGAGCAAGAGTTAAGCTTGGGGATGCTTGATACGTCTCAAACGTATCTATAATTTTTGATGCTCTATGCTTGTTTTACACCATTTGCTTCATGTTTTGTTTACATTTCGTGGCGTTTTTATGCGATTTCCAGAACTAACCTATTGACAAGATGCCACAGTGCCAGTTCCCTGTTTTCTGCTGTTTTTGTGTTTCAGAAAAGATACACAGGAAATATTCTCGGAATTGGACGAAACGAAGATCGAAACTCCAATTTTGCCTGAAGGAAGGACGAGGACCGAACGAGAGCCGGAGGGGGGCCAGGGGCCAGCCTCACCATGAGGGGGTGTGGCCCAGCCCCTGGCCGCGCCCACCTGTGGTGAGACCACCCTGGTCCACTCCTGACGACGCCCCTTCGCCTATAAAGAGCCTCCCGATGGAAAACCCTAAAACAATCAGTGTTTTTCCCAGAACAGTTCCGCAGCACCGCCGCCATCGAAGACAAATTTTGGGGGACAGAAGTCTCTGTTCCGGCACCCTGCCGGGATGGGGAAGTGCCCCCGGAGCCATCTCCGTCGGTCTCCATCGCCGTCTCCGCCGTCTCCATCGACCTCACCGCCATCTCCATCGCCGTTGCTGCCTCCGATGATGAGGAGGGAGTAGTTCTTCCCCGGGGCTGAGGGCTCTACCGGTAGCTATGTGGTTCACGTCTCTCTCACATGATGTGATCTTTATGTGATCATGAGCTTTGTATCTAGTTGAATTGGTAGATGCTATTATTCAGATATTATGCTACTCCCGTGCTTTATTATTGTAATCTCCGGAGATACCTTGTATCATGGTGTGACGGTGACAGTGTGTGCATCATGTGTGTCTTTTTGGTTATTGTCTCTATGAATTGTTGGTGTTTGTTGGAACGATCTAGTGCGTTCACGGTGACAGTGTGGGACAATCTAGTTTGGGGAAATACGGACTTTGAGGAGTGCTTCGTACCCCTACGCATGATTAGTGTTCGTTTTCCATTGGAGAATTGTTTAGAGTGGCATATTGATGTTAGTATCTATTGGTTAAATTATGTTATATTTGTGGAGAGTGTGTCCACTAGTGAAAGTATGATCCCTAGGCCTTGTTTCCAAGCATTGCACACCGTTTCCTTTCAGTTTTGTTACATGTTTGCTCGCAGCAATTCTTATTTTACAGTACATTTACTACTTATAATCATCACTACTACTTGTATTTCACTATCTCTTCGCCGAACTAGTGCACCTATACATCTGACAAGTGTATTGGGTGTGTTGGGGACACAAGAGACTTTCTGTATCATAATTGCAGGGTTGTTTGAGAGGGATAGCTTTGACCTCCTCCTCCCTGAGTTCGATAAACCTTGGGTGATCCACTTAAGGGAAAGTTGCTGCTGCTACTCTACAAACCTTTGCACTTGGAGGCCCAACACTGTCTACAAGAACATACGCGTGCGTAGACATCAGGGCTTCACCTTAAAAAATATTCGACCCACACTTGGGGGCTCCGCCCTTCGATCTACGCTTGGGGGCTCCGCCCTTCGATCTACGCTCGGGGGCTCCACCCTTCGAGCTACGCTCGGGGGCTCCGGCTCCCGATCCCGCCACTCGACAAAAACTCACAAGATTTCACAGGGGACAATACATCGAAGGACTTTACAAAAGCATGTATAAGGCACAACCACATCTTACATAGGCGAACGAGTCAGGACACTAAAGGATCCTGACTAGCTCTTTGATGATCACTTCCACTAATGATCTGTGTCGCGATGCAATCGGCAGCCTGTCTGCAAGCGGAGTAATGGGCGGCCATCTCAACACGATCGCTAGGCGTCGGAGGCAGCGTCTTCACCAAATTCATGTCGACTTCTGGGTAATGGGCTCGCACGAAGGATAGGGCGACCAGAGCCCCACACCGAAGTGCTCACGAATGAAGCGGTAGATGGCTTCACCATTCGCTAAGTGGTTAAGCAATGCAGAAAGACCATCGAGTTGGTCATTCAGAGGAAACATCGCTTGATGCACAAGCGCAAGAGCGGCACGGCTTGTTTCAGCTAACGCCCCGGCTTGAGAAATTCGATCTTGAAGTACGGTCAGCTTCATTGCTTTCGACCAATTAGCCCAGAAGTTGTCGGCGATCGAATTCGCATGAGTCTGAGCTGCACGAAGATGCGCATTCACACGCCGAGCCTCAGCTTCGCTGTCAAGACACACATCTGTATTCAATGAAAAGAGACGATCAGAAGTGGCTAACTAGAAGAAGAACAGACCAAGAACTCGAAAGAACTTACATTCCATCGCTTTCCCAAGACTCTCGATCTCTCTAAGAAGGAAATTCTCTGCGTCTGAAGCTAGCGAAGCTTTTGACAGAGCAACATCGACCTTGGCGGTAACTGTCTTCAGTTCTTGTTGAGCACATCTTAATTGGTCTCGCAAGGAACGGATCAGGGAAAGTTTGCTTGCGGATGGTGCTTGCCTTTCGACAGCGGAGGAAGAACTACCAACTGTTTCATATGAGACAGGCCAAGCATCAGACCCTGCATGTGCGCCCTGCAAATGAGGCGCCCAGTTACAAAAGGCCATTCATAATCACGGCGCAACCAAGCATCGAATATCTTAGCTGCAAGCACAAGGGCCAAAAGCAGCTTAATAGCAAACATGATTCAGAAGTCTACGACAAACAGAAGGTGGCACTACATCATCCATTACAACAAAGTTCCAGCTTTTCGGGCAGGCTACGTCGAACTACCAGCAGCCCTACCAGACGATTCACCCTCCGTGCTACACCTTTGCTCTCGAGTAGCCTTCTTCCTAGTGTTCCTCTCTGCCAGGAAGTTAGCCATACGTGCAAATAGCACCCGAGCACGCTCGAGGTACTCTCTGGGCGACACATCACGGCCATCCTTGCCCTTTGGGTAGGTGCTTGTGATCTTGTCGAAGTCGCAGTTGACCTCATGCATCATCAACATCGAAAAGACGGACTTGGAGCCAGTGATTACTGATACGTCTGAAACGTATCTATAATTTTTGATGCTCCATGCTTGTTTTTACACCATTTGCCTTGTGTTTCATTACACTTCGTGGCGTTTTTATGCGATTTCCGGAACTAACCTACTAACAAGATGCCACAGTGCCAGTTCCCTATTTTCCGCTATTTTTGTGTTTTAGAAAAGCTACACAGGAAATATTCTCGGAATTGGACGAAACAAGTTCCAGAACTCCTATTTTTCCCGGAAGAGGACCGAAGACCGAATGAGAGCCGGAGGGGGGCCAGGGGCCAGCCTCACCACGAGGGGGCGTGGCCTAGCCCCTGGCCATGCCCCCTGTGGTGAGACCCCACTGGTCGCCTCCTGACGACGCCCCTTCGCCTATAAAAAGCCTCGGGATGGAAAACCCTAAAGGAATCGATGAAATTTCCAGAACAGTTCCGCAGCGCCGCCGCCGTCGAAGACAAATTTCAGGGGACAGAAGTCTCTGTTCCGACACCCTGCCGGGACGGGGAATTGCCCCCAGAGCCATCTCCATCGGTCTCCATCGCCGTCTCCACCGTCTCCATCGACCTCACCGCCATCTCCATCAACCTTGTTGTCTCCTATGATGAGGAGGGAGTAGTTCTCCCCCGGGGCTGAGGATTCTACCGGTAGCTATGTGGTTAACCTCTCTCTCCCATGATGTGATCTTTATGTGATCATGAGCTTTGTATCTAGTTGAATTGGTAGATGTTATTATTCAGATATTATGCTACTCCAGTTCTTTTTATTTGTAATCTCCGGAGATACCTTGTATCATGGTGTGAAGGTGACTAGTGTGTGCATCATGTGTATCTTTTTGGTTAATGTCTCTATGAATTGTTGGTGTTTGTTGGAACCATCTAGTGCGTTCATAGTGATAGTGTGGGACAATCTAGTTTGGGTACATACGGACTTTGAGGAGTGCTTCGTAGCCCTACGCATGATTAGTGTTCGTTTTCTATTGGAGAATTGTTTTGAGTTGCATATTGATGATAGTATCTATTGGTTCAATTATGTTATATTTGTTGAGAGTGTGTCCACTAGTGAAAGTATGATCCCTAGGCCTTGTTTCCAAGCTTTGCACACTGTTTACATTCAGTTTTGTTACATGTTTGCTTGCAGCGATATTTATTTCAGATTACGTTTACTACTCATAATCATCACTACTACTTGTATTTCACTATCTCTTCGCCTAACTAGTGCACCTATACATCTGACAAGTGTATTGGGTGTGTTGAGGACACAAGAGACTTTCTGTATCGTAATTGCAGGGTTGTTTGAGAGGGATAGCTTTGACCTCTTCCTCCCTGAGTTCGATAAACCTTGGGTGATCCACTTAAGGGAAACTTGCTGCTGTTCTACAAACCTCTGCACTTGGAGGCCCAACACTGTCTACAAAAACAGACGCGTGCGTAGACATCAAGCTATTTTCTGGCGCCGTTGCCGGGGAGGTAAGGTAAAAGGTACTCGCATCTTTCTGTGTGAGTGCTCGGAGTTATTTTCTTTAGATTCTGCAATTATATCTTTTTGTTTCTTGTTTTTATTTTCACTAGTTAGGCTTAATGGAAAGTAAATAGTTCTTTAGTCTTTTTCCTGAGTTTAGATTTGAAGAGAAAATTGAAAACCTTTGGAGCTTATTTCGCATAGCAATGTTATTAGTATGAATGCTTTGAATACCGTTATTGCTAATGCTATAGAAAAGTCTAAGCTTGGGGAAGCTGGTTTTGTTAACCATGATATTTTTAGTTCCCCAGCTTTAGTAGAGAAAGATTGCTCTGATGATATTTTATCTCCCATATGTGATGTTTCTAATGATGCTTGTGCTCCTCATCCTTTTAAAATACCTATGAAGATTATTGAACGTGCTATGGATAACTGCTATTTAGGAGATGGAACTGTCCATCCTGGTGAACATTTGCTTTTTATACATGAATTATGCGAGTTGTTCCAGTGTGCAGGTATTTCAATGAACCGAGTTAAGAAGAAGCTATTCTCTTTATCACTCAAGGGAAGAGCTGCAGAATGGTATAAAACAGTGAAGGATGGCCGACCTATTGATTGGGAGGAAATTGTACCTCTCTTTTATTCTAAATTATATCCTTCTAGTGAGGTTTATAAAGATAGGAATTACATTTATAATTTTCATCCGCGTGAGGGAGAAAGCATTGCCCAAGCGTGGGGAAGATTGAATTTACTAATGCACAAATGTTCTATTCATGATCTTCCCCGTAATATTGTTATTAATAATTTTTATGCAAGGCTTTCAGGATATTACAAGGACTATCTAGATGCATGCTTTGATGGGTCTTTCACAAGCAAGGATGTTGACACAAAGTGGGATCTGCTTGAAACAATTCAAAACAATATCGAAGGTTGGGATAGCGACAAAGGTAAAGGATCAGGTATGAATTACGAGTTTGATTGCATTAAGTCTTTCGCTAAAACTGCTAATTTTCAAGAGCTTAGTGCTAAATATGGTCTTGATCCTCAAATTATGATTGATTGTTTTAAAGCCTTTCCTTCTCATATTAATGTTCCTAAAGGAAATGGGGGCGTGTATCATGAACCTTTTAAGGACACTTGCATAGAAAGTGATATTGTTGTTGATGATTGCAATAAACATCCTCGAACCTCTGAAAGTCCTATTTCCTATAAGCATGTTAATTTTTGTGGAGTACATAGACCTTGTGAACCGAGTCACAACAAGGAAGATTATTGTGTACACCACGCAAATGAAGAAACCCGAATGTGGTAAAAGGCTATAGGCGAGCTCGGTAAAAAAGTTTGTAAGCTTTATCCTTTTCTTTGTAAACATTGCGATGACATAGGTCATTTTAATTTCCAATGCTCAAGCCCTAATAGTTACTCTTCTAGTACCGCAAGTTTGTATTGTGATGACAAGATTACTCTCAATCAGCATGATGAGCTCACTTTGTTCTTGGCGTGTGAAGAGATATCTAGAAAGATTTCTTTGGTAGACATGAATGATGTTGATATTAATAGCACCCTTCGTGGTTGTCGTCTCTATTGTGTTAAAGATTGCCTCGCAAATACTTACATACAAAACCTTATAAAACATGAAATTTTGCCAAGCTATGACAGGACTGATAGACGTTTTTATCTTATTAATAGAGAGGAAGAATCCTCCAAAGTTTCTTCTATTGTTTCTGTCAGTAAACCAGATTATGTGGAGAAGATGCCTTTCCCTCCTAAAGGATATGTGGAGAAGATGCCCTTCAAGTCTCTCCCTCCTAAAGGAGAGAGTAATAAGAGTATGAAGAAGAAGAAGAGGAGTAAAAGGTGAGAGGACACGGTATCTTCCCCTAAGCATTATGATCCTACTATAGATTATGATAATTCTGATTGGGATGATGTTCCCATGCCTGTTACCTATGTTAGTGATCATGATTGGGAAAAGCACTCTACTTTTGATATTGAAAATCTTTTTGGTACCAATTCTAAGGTTAATAATTGTTGTACCATTAGTACTATCCATGTTCCTTCATATGATGATATGTTTGATGAATATGCTTTGCGAAATAGTTGTTCTCTAGCTTGTGATGATATTGAACCTCTAGTCTATGATGGTTACAATGATGAGTATAATGTTTTCAGTTCACCTACTTTTGAGGGGAAAATTAGTTATGATTACAATATGCCTCCTATTTTTGATGATTATGGTGATGAGAATAATTATTCTGTTGAATCTGCTCCTACTACGATTGTTCATGTGGGGAGTATTAATTCTTTTACGCATGTGGCTCATGATAGGGATGCTTTGTGTGATAGTTATATTGTTAGTTCTATTCATGATGCTACTGAAAGTTACTATGAGAGAGGGAAATATGGTTTGATGGGTCTCAAAATATTAAGTTTCCCCTCCTTATGTTGCAAATCTTGAAGTTGTACTTGTTTTATCTAACCATGCTTGTTACTATGTGCCTCATTGATTCATTTTCTTACAAGATTCCTATTCATAGAAAGTGGTTTAGATTTAAATGTCTTTCACATTCGCTTTTTGATGCTCTCTATTGCTTCAAGTTCTTATATAGCGCCTTTGCCTTAAGCTCTTTTATGGCGCCTACATGAGCATCTTTGCAAATTACTGCGCCTAGCTCAAAGGCGTTAAAGAAAAGCACTCTTGGGAGATAACCCATTGTTTATTTTCAGTACTTTTTCTTTTATTTGAGTCTTGGAAGTTATTACTACTGTAATAACTGCTCCTTATCCTTTTTTATTTTGTTGTTGTGCCAAGGAGAACCTCTAATTTGAGTGAGGTAAGATTTGGGGATGTTGCTGTCCTGAAACAGTTTTTGGTGCTGCACCGTAAAAATTTGTGAAAATTCTCAGAATATCTTTTGGACCTGAGATTTCCTGTGCATATGCCCCAGGTTATATCCAAACTTTCATTAGTTATACACTTTTTGATTTGAGCAACAGAAAACCCTCTAAAAATTCGACCTTTGACAGCTGTTCTGTTTTGACAGATTTCTGCCAATATTTGTGTTTGCCGCTTTATCACTTTCTTTTTGAGTTCTTTTTATCACAGAACTTTTTGGGAAGTTGCTACAGTAGTATATGCTTTATATGTGGTGGTTTTGTGTTGAAACCTGAAGCAAAAAGGGTTGATTCATTGTTATGCTTACACTAATGTTGTTAATAGAATTGTGTTTAGTTTTGTATGAAGGAAGTTTTAAGGTGTAGGGATTGGAGAATGATGAGATGAGTTGAAGAATGGACAAAATCTCAAGCTTGGGGATGCCCATGCACCCCAAGAAATATCCAAGAGGTACAAGCGTCAAAGCTTGGGGATGCCCCCGAGGCACCCCTTCTTCATCGGCAAAAATCAGGTCACCTTTCAAGACACTATATTTTTATTGCTTCATGCATTATGTGTTTTTCTTGGAGCGTCAGTTGTTTTTGCTTTCAGTTTTATTTTATTTTGTTTGCTGCAATAAATGGTTGGATCACATCATGTTTGTTTTGGAGAGAGCTATGCTCCGTTTTTCATTGCCAAGAACACTCCGTTTTCCACTCTTTTCGTTCAACGAGTGTTCTCTTTTTCTGCTACTGCATTTAGCCTTTGTTTTTCGCCTTGATTTTCGTTCAGATCTTGTTTTATCTTTGCATCAAGGTGTATTTGGACCTCTGGTCTATGTTGGTTTTCCTCAAAAGAGTTGTTTCGAAAAGGGTTCGAATGGTGTTGGAAAAGAGAAAAAGTTTCATGCAAAAAAGTGGTACAAAAAGGAGCTTGTTTAGACTGTGGCTTAGACTTTTGCATGCCATGCTTGATTGCATTTTGATAGTATGCTTAGTGATTTTTGCTGTAGCATGACTTGTCTCAAATGACTGAGATTGCTTAATGAGCCTTTGAAAAAATCATGTGTTGTTTTTATTATATGGAAGCATTTATTTGGTTTTCTCCTTTGATGCTTTATTTGGGTTGACTTGGCGCATGCTCACACATGTTTGACTCATACAAAGTCGCCATAAGCCTCTATGATCATTTAGTTTTTAACTTTTGATGCCATCTTATGCTTCTTTTAATGTTGCTTTGTCGCTTTGCATGATTATGGCCGTTATTGCTCTCTTAGTTGGTCGCTCCCAGTCTTTTGCTAGCCCTCATTTTGTACTGAGTATGAGCTCTACTCGTGCATCCAACTCCTAAAAACCAAGTTTGCCATTGTGTCCACTATAAATTCCTATGCATGGTATTTGTAAGCCATTCCAAGTAAATTTTCATGTGCTACCTTTCTAAACTTTCAACTACTTCTCGTTATGTGCCACTGTTTTAGCTCATGGGGACGTAGTGGTCAAAATTGCTATCTTCCATATTAAATTAAGTACCCCTCGACTAGGCAGCTTCATCTGCTCGTCATTAATTTTGCATAAGAGCTGGTTAGACTATTGCAATCTAATTTTAAAAAGAAAAAAAAGGTACTCCTCCATGGTATGTGAATGTTGGTGGGCACCCGATGGAATCGGTTAGCCATGGTTTGAGAAAGGAAAAAAGGTGGGGAGGAGTGCCAAACTTTATAAAAGAGCACCAATGTGCCAAATTTTCAAAGAACTTGGAACCACTCTCACTTGTTTATTATGGAAGATAGTAAGACCCCATTGCTAGTCGTTGACATGAAACAACCACCTCTCAAAACCCAATTTTTATCTCTGTTTTACAAATGAAAAGCTCTAGCACATGTTTAATCACTGCTTCCCTCTGCGAAGGGCCTTTCTTTTACTTTTACGTTGAGTCACCACCTTCTACCTTTATGCACCGTCTAAGAGAGCATAGTTGTCATTCTGAGTATAATGTGCATTGTCCCAAAGTTTTCATTGATTGATTCATGATGTTGGTTTCACTTGTTCTCAAATTATTTGTATCTAGTCGCCCTCTTAAACTTGAAGGTGTCCTATGCATTTATGTTTTGCTCTCTCATGAAGGACAAGCTGAAAACCATTTGTATGTTTTTCCATATAATTTGAACACATGTTTGACTTTCATTGTTTCATTGTCATGATCTTTTGTTTGTGTTCTTTTTCATGTTATAACATGGTTGCTAAGTTTATTCTATCAAGATTATATCTTTCATGCCCATGTTTTAAGTTCTTTTGATCCCAGCGCACAACGCTTACATAGTTGATCAAGATTGTGTAGGTGCATGTCACCTCAAAAATTATTACTTTTGTTATCACTTACCTACTAGAGGACGAGCAGGAGTTAATGTCGTCGTGGTGAAACAACATATGCCATAGGATGGCTTAAATGGGGGCCGAACTAGATGCTGGAGGATTCGGGAGAGGGGAACGAGCTAAAAAGCATGACAGAAAGGAACACAGATCTACCCAGGTTCGGGGCTCTCGTAAGGAGATAACACCCCTACTCCTGCTCTACTGGTTGTATATTTGGATCGATGGAGTACACAACAATGGTGCTTCCTAGCTCTCTGCTAGAGAAGGAAGAATAACTCCTAAGTGTAGGAACACAGAGTGACCAACCCTTTGCTAGGGCTCCCTATGCCACCTTATATAGTGGTGGCCAGGGTTACAACGGTCATTAGAGACCAGAAGACACGGGCTACACTCCAAATAGGACTTGTTGACGAAGGCAACGACCCTTGACTTCCTCCCTGATTGCTCTCGATGGGACTTCATATCCCTGTACCTTGTACCTCTTGAACTATGACCTTACCTTTGTGAGGTAAGCTCTGTACTTGTACACAGTGAGGGTAGGTAGACCACCACTGTGTACCCTGCCACCACACTCTGCTACCATGCTTGGATGTTTTCTTCCTTGATTGTAGGGACACGACATCTTAGCTGACTTCTGTATCCCGGATACGACCGTTGGCCATACCCTGGACACATATGCCGGACCAACGACCCATGAAGGTCGGGTAATCCGGCCTCCCTGTTCCTGCACAACACATCAAAATAGATAGGCCGGCATATCTGAGTATATGCCGGCACTCCTCCGTCAGTATTCCGGTTAATCCGGCATATCCAAGTATCAGCCGGGATACGCATATACCCCGGCCCAGCCTATGCCCTTATATCCCGGCCAGACCCTTTCTTGGTCAACCGGCATAAAGCCAATCATAGTCCTTGTATCTTTCTAGCCTCTTGACCCTACCGGGGGTCATCCCCCCGACACTAGTCCCCGAAGCTGCCGAGGTTCCCCAGTCATAACTGTGGAGCATTGACAGGTTCAACATATCTTCTTTTCATTATACTCCGGTTCTCTGGTATATCCCGACGATCGGACTATATGCCGGGACATCCGCACATATCCCGGCCACTGTTCCTTCTCCAAATGTTATTCCGGCCAGTCCCGAGGGTATTCCGGACGGAACATATACATCGGGCAGTTATTCCAGCATATAGACGAGTCTTCCTCGAGAAGCCACGCCTGACTGTTTGCATCGAAACTTGCAACTGCCCTGCCACCTCGAACGGTCACACGATGTGACGGTTCACAACGCAGTTACTCCTTGCCATCATTGCGTCATGGCACGGTTACAATAGCCGCCGCCCCACTCCGTGCTGCCACGTGGCGCCTCACCGCAGAAACGGTCGGGGGAGTGGAGCACTACGATCCCCACGACCCTTACCTGGCAGGCATATAAATAGGGCGGCGGGGGTAAACTTCTCTTTTTACCCCACACCATCGTCTTCCTCCGCTGCTCCTCTGCCTCCTGCGCTTCACCGCCGGACCGAAGAACAGAGGAACAGCATCGCCGCCGCCGTCGACCTGCTCCCCGCCGACACCGACGCTCGGCGACGCCCGACACCTCCGTCGACGACGCCGCCGCCGCCGCATCTTTCCTCCGCGACATTGCTGGGAGATTGGAACTTCTCCTGCACGCTCGCCGTCGCTCCATTGCCGCCGGCCAAGCTCCGGTGAGGTCTCCCTCAGTTCTTCCTCTTTCATGCTTCTTTATAACTTCGCATCGGTAGCCACACTTGCATAGATCTGCTGCAGTTTCAGTGCTTGTTTTCCCCTTTGATTCGACTAGCATTGCTAGCAACGCTCGCAGGTGTTCTTCCTTAGAAGTTTTACCCTTGTTTGTTTCTTGTTTTAACTGCCTCGATAGATCTTCTATTTCTGCTAACATTGGTGAGAGCGGTATGCCGGAGAGACTAACCTCCCTCTTTTCTCCGGCCTTGATAGGAATAACATCACGGGACTCCGGCTATCACGCCTTGTACCGGCCATCCCGATGGCTTCATCGAGCATGACAGGTACCTCGGCCTCGGAGGAAGATACCTCGGCCTGGGTCCAAGGACGCTCCGGCTGGGAGGGGTCGGAGGTTACCCCGGCCGACATATCCTGGGTCACCTCAACCAGGAGAGTGCCGGAGGGCGTAGCATGCCGGCTACCGGCGGGAGAGACTGCGCCGGCACCCGAACCCGGCGAACGCGTTGTCTTCATCGCCCACTTCGAGCGGGGCTTCGGGCTGCCGGCATCGGACTTCTTCCGGGACTTCCTCAACACCTATGATCTACAACCTCATCACATCCCGGCCAATGCCGTGATGATCCTCTCCGCCTTTGCTGCCTTTTGCGAAGGCTATGCCGGCATAGAGCCTCTTACCCAAGGCTGGGCGAAATACTTTCAGCTCTGGAAACAAGTCGTCCAGGAGCCGCCCCGGAGCAAGGACGACCCGCCGCAGACGGCCCAGGAAAAGAAGGACCGCCCCATGACCCTCTGTGGCGCGGCCACCATCATGTCCCGGAAGGGCTCGGACTTCCCCAAGGTGGAACTCCTGGAATCTTGCAAGAAGTGGCAGAAAAGCTTCTTCTACGTCAAGAACACCACCGACACGGATCTGCTCAACCTGCCGCCATTCGTGGACGAGCCACCCTTGGCCATGAAGAATTGGACCTATAACCCGAAGAATTCGGTGCTGCCGGTGAACGCGCTCCACCGGGTTAAGGGCGAGCTCCGGGATGCCGGCCTTACTCCTAACGATCTCGTGGCATGCTTCATCAGCCGGCGCGTCTCCCCTCTGCAGCGCCGGTCGCACAAGATCTGCCAGATGAGCGGGCCCATGGACCCCACCCGGCATTCCACACATGAGCTGACTCCGGCCGACATTCTGCGGCGGATCAAGGACGTCTGCAAGTCCTCTCAGGCCACTTTTGCCTGGGGGCTAGAACCATACAGCCGGGATAGGCCCGCCCCAACGGTAAACCCTCTTGTCCGATATATAAACTCTATGTCCGGCACATAAATACTTAAGCCGACACATGTCTATTTACCGACACATATCCTGTTTGGCCCGAGATATTGCTACTTGCCGCCATGTTCCCTTGTTTGATCATTTGACTTTGCTTTTATACAGAAATTCAGCTTCCAAGCCATGGAGAACTCCCGGATCAAGATCGCGGCGGACCGCACTGTTGCGGATGTTGAAGATCCGGATCACTGGGACAAGTTACCCCGGAACACCCGTGCTGCAGCTGCCGCGGGTAAGGCCTCTTCATCCCGGCATTATACTCAAGACCGGAGTGAGATTGATTCTGACGAGGAGATCCTGATGTACTATGACCCGATGCCACTTGCATATGCCTTTCCAGAACCATCTATTGCTTACGCCTTTCCAATGCCGTCCTCAGCTATCCCGGATGACATGGTTGTCGACGCCGCTCCTCTAAACCAGGGACCTCCTTCCACCGGCGGTCGTTCCGGCCGGAAGCGAGGTGTGAAGCCCCAGCCCGACACTCCTCAGCAACAGAAGAGGCAGAAGGTTGGCGTGCCCATACCGAAGAAACAGAGACCTGTCGCCGCGGGGTAAGTTCCTTCTCCTTGTTTCATTTCCGACATATCTCTTGCCCTGATTACTAACTTGGTGTTTTCTCTCTTTCAGGGCTCCTCTTGCGCCGGAACAAGCTTCTGGCTCGAGTGGCGGCCCCAAGATCACTAAGCCGGCAGAAACTGCCACCTCCGACATACCCTCGGCAAGTCACACGACCTCCCCGGCGCCGGCATCTTCGCCTGCGCCTGAGAAGACCACCTCCCCGGCGAAGGACGTTCCTCCGCCGGAACAAGATATCTCTGCCCCCGACGTCCACATGGACTCGGGGGCTCAACAGGAACCCTCGGCTCCTGATGTCCATATGGACACAGGAGCCCACCAAGAAGCACCAGACTCCGGCGCGCCCACCAGCGATGCTGGCACAACTGAAGATGCCGGCACAGACATCAAGGGCAAAGGCCCTTTAGTGCCGGAAGTCCGGACTATTCCGGATCCTGCTCCTGCTGGCCAAGATGCACCGGCCGCGCTGGAACAGCCCGCGCCCAAGACTCCTTCTGTTGAAAAGACTCCTGCACCGGCCAAGACCTCGGCGCCGGCCAAGACCTCTGCCCCGGCCAAGCCCGGCACACTGAAGATTCAGCCGACCAAGTCCGGCACTCCATCCGCCGCCACTGCTCCTTCTAAGGCAGCGCCCCGGACCAGCTCTGCTCTGGCCCTGCATCTTGGCAGGGCAGCAACCCGGCCTGGCTACCGGCGCAACTTCTTCGACACGCCGGAACTTGAGGGCCGCGTCCCCCTGGAGACGAAGAGTGACCAAAGCCTCGGGTCTCTCAAGGAGCACTATGTCAGGTGGAACGACGCTGGTGACATGGACACAGCGGATTCCAGGAGCAAGAAGATGGCCGAAGCCGCGGCTACTGGCAATCCAGCAGATATTCTGGCCGCGAAACCCCTACCGATCGCCTGCGAGCTGCTCAGCCTCCAGCAGAGACTTCACCGATTGGCCGATGCCACCAACGTAAGTCCTTTCTACCTATACACATATCCCCAGTCCCCGAAAATGTCGGCTGTCCGGGATACGGACATCCGGGATTTTCTCATAGTCTTTTAGTTAGCTTCTTTTGAATTATCTGCTGACACATGAGCTCAATCCGAGCTTCAAATCCTAGTCACCGAGAGCCGGGATAGGTGAGCACTCACCTGTGCCGGGTCTCTAACAATTTCACATCTCAATTATTTTTCAAATCCTCTTGACCGAGATATAAGCTCGATTCGAGCTTCAAATCCTAGTCACCGAGAGCCGGGATAGGTGCGCAGCACCTGTGCCGGGTCTTCAAAAGAATGATCACTTGATAGAATCTTCAACTTAATTAACATGCCAAATTTCTTTGCTGACATTTTAAATCCCGGCACTTTTGCAGCGCATGAACAACGCCCGGGCCGACATGTTTCATGACTTGGTATGCGAGCATCGGAAGTTATCCGACGAGCATAGCAAGCTTCAGGTGGAGCTGTCCAAGAAAGGTAATCCTCGCCGATATACCGCTATATGCCGGACACCCTTCCTCCTCTTTGCCGGCACACCTTAATATGCCGACACATAACCTTTTTCCGTCATTCCGCAGCTGGTGCCGAAGCCCAAGTCACCGAGCTTGTCAAGAGAGTGAAGGAGCTGACAGGTATGCCGGATCCTCTTAATCTTCAACTAATCCTTCTGTACTTCAAATCCTTTAATCTTTTCACTGTTTTCTTTCTTCAAATCCTTGTTTTGACTTCAAATGTTTTCAGACGAGAAAGCTGCACTGGAGGCACGCCACCAGGACTGTGTGTCCTCAGTGGATGTGGCCAAGCAACTGGACGACCGGGATGCCGGTCACAAGGCCGAGGTTGAGCAGCTGAAGGGCCAGATTGCCGAGCTTCTGGAGGAGAAGGAGCAGAGGGAGGGCCAACTGAAGAAAACCCAGGACTTGCTCGTTGCCTCCGAGACTGATGCCTCCACTGCCCATGCCGAACTGTCCAGCCTGAAGGAGCAGGCGACCAAATGGGAGGTTACAGTCGCCCAGCTTAATGCCGACCTTGCCAGTAAGCTTCAAATCCTTTTTCCTTATCCTGCCCTACACATCATGCTCTCTTCCGA
This sequence comes from Dactylis glomerata, assembly GCA_007115705.1. NCBI lineage: Eukaryota > Viridiplantae > Streptophyta > Magnoliopsida > Poales > Poaceae > Dactylis > Dactylis glomerata. The sequence goes on from QXEO01000186.1 coordinate 1,841,845, forward strand.
CATACCCTTATGCCGGCATATTTTCCTTTTGCTAATCCTTATTTCTATTTCCCAGACATGTTCCCCGCTTCCGTCGAAGACGTTGAGAGGGCTCTGCAGTTGGATCAAGAGAACCGGGGTGTTCCGGTTGACTCGGCCAACTGGGACATGTCGGAGCAGCTGCTGGCTCTGCAATCCCGGAAGAACGCCATGACCCTCTATACTGAAGAACTCTTTTATGGCGCCCAGGAGGCATTCTCTGCCCTCTGGCCGGGACAAAGGATGCCCACTGATCCTGTTGATCTTGGCAACGATCTGCAGCTTGCCAAGGTTCGCCTCCGGGAGTGGCGGGATTCCAGCGCGAGGGTAGGAGCTGATGAAGCTCTCAGCTACTTCCTCTCCTGGTATGAGAAAGCAGACCTGGAGACTTTGCGCACTGTGCGCGAAGGGTCTATTTGGACCACGGATCCGGAACACATCCGTCGCCGGCGGGAATTGGCCCACAGCTATGTGGACTATGCCGACACCGATGTCTTTGTCCGGGACATCCGTGAGCCGGAGAAGACAGCGGAAGACGCCGCCAAGGAAGCTACTGATGCTGAGGGCTCGGACTCCAGCCAAGATGAAGGGGAAACCGAAGAGGCCGACACTGATGCTCCGGAACAGGCGTCTGTCCCGGGCGGAGGTGATGGCTCCATTCCATCCGCTGGATCCGGCACTCCTGAGGCCGACATTTCCACCGCTACAGCTCCTCCAGCCGGCGGCTCTGCTTCTGCCGCTGCTCCTTGAATTGTGTTGCTCAAAAAACTTTTAAGTTTTATCAGATCCCCGGTATGCCGGGTGCAGTTGTAAGATATACGTTTAATTTCTTTGGTTTGCTACCTGAACAAGTTTTATCTCGGTTTGCTTGTTATTAACGCCGGATCATCTTTGGCTAAGTCACCGAGTTTGTTTTCCTGTTTCCCCAACTTCACAACCTTGGCTACTTGTCTACCTTATTTGGCTTTCGACATATGAGTCTCAAGGTTGCTTCATTGAACATACAGTACTTTAACTTTGAAACTTAGACTTCAAATCATCCGGCACTTCAAATTTTAACTTTAGCTTTAACAAAAATGTCGGTTCGCTTGCTTTACATTTCCTTAGCTGTTTTCCATGTGTAGACAATCTCCGGCATCTACTCTTGCTAGCCATGAAGCCGGGTTTCGGACAGCAGCTAAGTCAAAGAGTGGCCTTTGGTGCCGACACATTACTAGGCCGACATAGGAAACATTCGAATCAAGCCAGCCGGCATATAACAAAAAACTGTAAATAAACAACAAATATATCTCGGAGGCAGTGACCCGCCTTCTTTGGGATGCCGGCATTTCATTCATTATTCTTGTGCCGGCATAACACGCCGGCACACAAAGCAAAAAATATGGAAATACATACATTGTGTTGCTCAGGAGTAAAAGGGGCGGAGTAGAGCTATGTTCCATGGCCTCTTGGTTTCTTCTCCGGACCTGTCCGCCTTATCCTTCTTGGGGTCCTGCGCATCTATAAGATAGTAGGCATCATTGTGCAGAGCTCTGCTCACAATGAATGGCCCCTCCCATGGAGGAGTTAACTTATGCCGGCCTTCTGTTCCTTGCTTTAGCCGGAGTACTAGATCTCCCTCTTGAAATCTCCTTGGATTTACCTTCTGCGCATGATAGCGTCTGAGGTTCTGCTGATATACTGCTGTTCTTGACAGAGTTATTTCTCTTGCTTCCTCTAGCAGATCCACGTCATTTTCCCTGGCTTCTTTAGCCTCTTCCTCAGTATATAGCACTACTCTTGGTGCATCATGTATTACATCTGTTGGAAGCACAGCTTCTGCTCCATACACCAGGAAAAATGGTGTGTAGCCTGTTGACCTATTTGGAGTTGTCCTCAAACTCCAAAGCACTGCCGGCAACTCATCTAGCCAACATCCCGGAGTTTTCTCTAGTGGCTCTATCAGCCGGGGTTTTATGCCGGATAACACTAGACCATTTGACCTTTCTACTTGGCCATTGGTACAAGGGTGAGCGACCGACGCAATGTCCAGCCGGATTCCCACCTCCTCACAAAATCTAGCAAATGGCCCTTGGGCAAAGTTCGACCCATTGTCAGTGATGATGCCATGGGGAACACCATATCTCAAGATTATATCTTTCAAGAATTTCACTGCTGTGTGACCATCACACTTGCTTATGGGCTTTACTTCAATCCATTTGGTGAACTTGTCCACCATGACCAGGATATGGGTCATCTTTCCTCTGGCCGGCTTAAAAGCCCCGACCATATCCAGGCCCCAAACAGCAAAGGGCCAGGTTATTGGGATAGTTTTCAAGGCAGACGCCGGCTGATGAATCTGGTGGGCATACCTTTGACACCCATTGCATTTCCGGACCAAATCTTCTGCCTCTTGCAGTGCCGTCGGCCAATAAAAGCCATGCCGGAATACCTTTGCCACCAATGCCCTGGACGAAGCATGGTGACCACACTCCCCCTGATGAATTTCCCGGAGCATCTCCAGACCTTCTGCATATTCGACACATCTCTGCAATACTCCGGTGACACTTCTCTTGTATATTTCTTTGTTTATGATGGTATACCCTTTGGATCTCCTTGCAATCCGGCATGCCTCGGCTTCATCCGCCGGCACTTGACCATCCACCAAGAAATTCATAATAGGACGTGCCCATGAGGGCACTTCCCTTACAGTGAACACTGCCTGATCTATCTCCATCATTTCGACCGACACATAATCGATCTCCATGGGCTGCGAAGTCCCCGGGACTGTGGGATTAGTCCCCGGGTATGCCGGAGCAGTCCCCGGGTATACCGGCACAACCTCTTGGTACATTTTACCCTTGCCCTTAGCTCTGCTCCGGAATACTGCATTCACCGCATATGTCGGCCCAGTCCCCGGGGCTGAGGAATCAGTCCCCGGGTTATCTGACCTAGCTCCGGCATCTATCTCCATCGGAACTGCTTCCTCCGGACCTGGCGGGACATAAATGGAAGATGACTCAGGCGAGGGTTTGATCGATGGCTTCCGCAGATGCTCCAACGAAATGCCGGGCGGGATTGAATCTCTGGAAGATCCCAACTTGGACAATGCATCGGCTGCGTCGTTCTGAGCCCGAAGAACATGCCGGAACTCACAACCTTCAAAGTAACCACTTAACTGCTGCACCAGGAAACGGTAGGATGCCATGTTAGCATCATGCGCGTCCCATATGCCGGAACATTGCTGAATCACCAAGTCAGAATCACCGAAACACATAATCCGGCGAATTCCTATGTCCTTAGACACCTTCAGGCCATGCACGAGTGCCTCATATTCCGCCACATTATTTGATGCTGCAAAATGAATCTGCAGGACATATCTCAATTGGTCATTCTTTGGTGAACTGAGAACTATGCCGGCACCCAAGCCATGGATTGTCTTGGATCCATCGAAATGCATCCTCCAATAATTCGCATCTGGCAATGGTGGCTCATATTGTATCTCGGCCCAGTCAATAAAGAAATCAGCCAACACCTGGGACTTGATTGTATCCCTCTTATCATTGAGGTGTATATGGTGAAAGCTCTATTGCCCACTTTGCAATTCTGCCACTGGCATCTTTGTTACTTATGATCTCCGAGATAGGGGCCTCGGCCACTACCCGGATTGAATGCTCTTGGAAGTAATGCTTGAGCTTCTTGGCCGCCATATAGACACCATAAGTCATCTTCTGATAGTGGGGGTAGTTTTGCTTTGAGGTGGAGAGGACTTCACTCAGATAATATACCGGCCGCTGCACGGTTTTGCCTCCTTCCTCTCGCTCTACCACCACCACAGCACTGACAACTCGATTGGTTGCCGCTATATAGAGCAGCATCGGCTCACGGGGCAACGGAGACGCTAATACCGGCGCTGTTGACAACATCTGCTTCAATTCCTTGAAAGCTGCATCTGCTTGCGTTGTCCAGACAAATGTGTCGGCCTTCTTCATCAGCTGATATAATGGCAAAGCTTTCTCTCCAAGCCGGCTTATGAAACGGCTCAGGGATGCAAGGCACCCTGTGAACTTCTGTACTTCCCTCAAATCTGTCGGCGGCTTCATCCTTTCTATGGCACGAATCTTGCCGGGATTCACCTCAATACCCCGGCTGGAGACAAGGAAGCCGAGCAACTTGCCCGCCGGCACACCAAAGGTACATTTAGCCGGATTCAACTTCATCCGGAACCTCCTCAGGTTCCCAAAGGTTTCCCGGAGATCATCTATGAGAGTCTTACTCTCCTTGGTTTTTATGACGATATCGTCGACATATACCTGCACATTTTTATCTATCTGATCGTGCAAACATTTTTGCATACACCTTTGGTAAGTTGCGCCGGCATTTCTTAAACCGAACGGCATAGTGAGATAACAATAAGCCCCATACGGGGTAATAAAGGATGTCTTTATTTGATCCGGCTCATACAAAGGTATCTGGTGGAAACCAGAATAGGCATCTACAAATGATAACAGTTCACACCCAGCTGTGGAATCAATCACTTGATCGATCCGAGGGAGCGGGAATGGATCTTTAGGGCATGCCTTATTCAAGTTGGTGTAATCAACACACATCCGCCATACTTTCACTATGGCGGGCTCATCCTTCTTCTTTTCCACCAAAACCGGATTAGACACCCAATCCGGATGAAGCACTTCTTTGATAAAGCCAGAGGCTAAGAGCCCGGCCACTTCGTCCCAAATGGCTTTCCTTCTATCGCCGGCATTCCGCCGGAGCGGCTGCTTCACCGGCTTAGCATCCGGTCTCACATGCAATGCGTGCTCAGCCAGCTCCCTCGGCACACCTTGCAAGTCTGAAGTAGACCATGCAAAGATATCCCGATTCCCACGGAGGAAGCTGATGAGCTCACTTTCCTATTTGGGATCCAAACTTGTCCCAACCAGAGCATGGCGCTCTGGGAAAGCTTCATCCAGAGGCACCTTTTTAACTTCCTTGCCTACTTGAAAAGAAGCACTGCCACCGGGGTTTGACATGCCCGGCATAGATTTGCCGGCCACAACCGTCTCAGCAATTTCCACTGCTCGCTTGAGCCTTTTCCGTTCCTCAGCAATGATCAGAGTCTCGGCCAGGTTAGACCCGGCTGTAGCACATGCCATCGAACGCTTGTAATCACCAATGATGGTAATTGCCCCTCCGGGCCCCGGCATCTTCATCTTCAGGTACGCAACATGCGTAGAGGCCATGAACTTTGCCAATGCCGGCCTCCCCAGCAAAGCATGGTAGGGACTCTCCAGATCAACCACCTCGAACATGAGGTTCCCCACCCTGCAGTTATCCCGGCTGCCAAACATGACATCCATCCGGATCTTGCCCATCGGCGCACACGAAAGTCCCGGCACAATGCCGTGGAATGTGGTCTTGCTTGGCTCCAGCATATTCTCCTTGATGCCCAGCTTCTGCATCGTGTCCCGATACATGATGTTGATGCTGCTTCCATTGTCAATGAGGACCTTGCTGAACCTCACGTTATTAGCCGGCCCGACAAATGTCGGATCCATCACTAGCGCATACTGATACGTCTCAAACGTATCTATAATTTTTGATGCTCCATGCTTGTTTTTAGACCATTTGCCTATTGTTTCGTTACACTTAGTGGCACTTTTATGCATTTTCCGGAACTAACCTATTAACGAAGTGCCACAGTGCCAGTTTCCTGTTTTCTGCTGTTTTTGTGTTTCAGAAGTGATACACAGGAAATATTCTTGGAATTGGACAAAACAAGTTCCTGAAGTCTTATTTTACCCGGAAGCTTCCAGACATCCGAAGAGGTGTCAGAGGGGGGCCACTAGGGCCCCAGACACATGTCTGGCGCGGTCAGCCCCTTGGCCGCGCGGGGCCCGTGTGTGGGCGCCTGGTCCACCCCCTGACATCGCCCCTTCGCCTATAAGAAGCCTCGGGACGGAAAACCCTAGGGGATTTGGCAATTTTCCAGAAACAGTTCCGCAGCTCCGCCGCCGTCGCCGACGAATTTCGGGGGACAGAAGTCTCTGTTCCGGCACCCTGCCGGGACGGGGAAGTGCCCCCGGAGCCATATCCATCGGTCTCCATCGCCGTCTCCGCCGTCTCCATCGACCTCACCGCCATCTCCATCAACCTTGCTGTCTCCTATGATGAGGAGGGAGTAGTTCATCCCCGGGGCTAAGGGCTCTACCGGTAGCTATGTGGTTCACCTCTCTCTCCCATGATGTGATCTTTATGTGATCGTGAGCTTTGTATCATGTTGAACAAGTACATGTTATTATTCAGATATTTTGTGTACTCTAGCAATGTTATTAAAGTAATCTATTCCTCCTGCTATGGTGTAACGGTGACAGTGCGTGCATCATGGTGGTACTTGGTTTAGGCTATGATTGTGATCTCTTGTGGATTATGAGAATAATTATTGCTATGATAGTTTGAGTGATCTATTCCTCCTTTCATGGTGTAATGTTGACAGTGTGTGCACCGTGTTAGTACTTGGTTTAAGTTGCAATGATTTCTATCTTGAGTTGTGATCTGATTTGGGTATCTCTATGAGTGGTGTTTGTCAAGTACTTGATGAACTTTAAGGGGTGCTTCTGTAGCCACTACACAATGATTAGTGTTATTCAATAGGAGAGTAATTCAGAGTGCCTTAGCAAAGAGAAGTTACTTGTTCAGTCATGTTATATTGTTGGGAGTGTGTCCACTAGTGAAAGTATGATCCCTAGGCCTTGTTTCCAAGCATTGCATACCGTTTACTTCCTGTTTTGTTACTTGTTTGCTCGCAGCGATATTTATTTCACATCACGTTTGCTACTTATAATCATCACTATTACTTGTATTTCACTATCTCTTCGCCGAACTAGTGCACCTATACATCTGACAAGTGTATTGGGTGTGTTGGGGACACAAGAGACTTTCTGTATCGTAATTGCAGGGTTGCTTGAGAGGGATAGCTTTGACCTCTAACCTCCCTGAGTTCGATAAACCTTGGGTGATCCACTTAAGGGAAACTTGCTGCTGTTCTACAAACCTCTGCACTTGGAGGCCCAACAAGTGTCTACAAGAATAGAAGTGCGTAGACATCACATACCCACCGGGGTTTGGCATGATCCTGGGATGATCTGCCCTGTCCCAGCCAATGGCTTGGTCAGACCAATGCATCATCTTCGGAACTGCCGACATAACGGCGTTTACCTCCAAACACCGCCGGTACAAGCTCTGCTTGTCTGTTTTTTCGGTTTCAAAGACCATGTAACTCTGATCGTACTCCTTGTACTCATTCCGGCCCGCTCCTGGGCCTCCGGCATTATATTCCGGATTATAGCTCTGGTCTATTTGATTTACGCCGGCATTTCCGGCGTTGCTCTGGTTCCCGGGATTAACCGGCCTAGGCGGGACTGCAACTGTATTTGCACCTGTCAACGGCGATGGAGCTGCCGGGACAGATGGTCTAGCCGGTCCCCAGGGACCTGCACGACCTGCTAATATGTCGTCCAACCATGAACAGTTTCTTGTCAAATGATTTGCCGGTTTACCCGGCTGGAATGTGTGAAACACACAAGGCTTGTCCATGGCAAGACCCACTGTATACTTTGGCCACTGTTTCTTCGGTCCGGTGGCTCCGCCGGCATTCTTGTTGATCCAGACATTCTTCTTCTGGAAGGGCTGCGCTTGCTGCTGCGGTTGTTGCTGCTGAGGCTGCTGATAGCCCTCATATCTCGGACGCTGGCTACTGCCGGCACCCTCTTGCTCTTCCTCCACAGCTGCTACTTGTGCTGCCCCATACCGGTGATCCGGCCTTTCATCTCTTCTCTTGTTCCGGTTATCAGTGCGATAGTATTGCCCTGGTCTCCCGGCGCTGTTGGTGTTCCCCTGGGTCTGCCCCTGTCCTTGTGAATCAAGGGTGGGCTGCATAGGATCTCCCAGAGCATAACTATCAGCAATCTTGATTGTCTCGGCCAACGTGGCCGGCATTTCCCTCTGCAGCTTTTGCCACAACATGGTGCCGTGCCGGCACCCATGAGCGAACCACATGATGGCCTGCTGCTCCACAACTCCTTCGCAGGAATTGCGCAATGTGCACCACCTGGTCAGATAGTCTCGGTCGGTCTCATTCACTCCCTGCCGGCAGTTAGCCAGCTGCTGAGGACGATTCGGCCTCTTATATGTACTGGTGAAGTTTGACACAAACTGCTCTTCGAAATCAACCCAACCGTTGATACTTCCGGCCGGCAGATTATTCAGCCATATCCTGGCTGGTCCTTCTAGCATTTGCGGTACATATTGTACCGCCCATCTGAGGTTTCCTTCGGCAATGTTCACTGCGGTGGAGTAATCCTCCAACCAATCTTCCGGCTTGGTACTGCCGTTGTATGTCCTCGCGCCACGCGCGAGCTGGAAGTAGTAAGGTACCGGCTCACCCATAATCCGGGGTCCAAAGCACATAGGACCCGGAGCTCCTTGCCTTTCCACCAACTCCGATTGGTGAATCATGTCCAGCTTGAAGCGCGCATCACTTGCTGCTAAGGACCGAGGTCCCAGCCGGGACGCAATTGGGCCCGCGATCACTTTTTCCTGCTGCTGCTCCGGCTGGTGCTGCTCACTATGCCGGCCTTGCTGATGCTGCTGCTGATATCCCGCCCTGACCAGGGCGGAATTTCCATCATCCTCTCGATGTCCCGGTTGACCTGCACCTTGCTGCTGCGCTGCTCCTCCGGCGCCCTGCTGCTGACGCCGGGCTGCACTGTTACTCCGGCCACCACCGGCCGAAACTGCCCCTTGCCCGGCCGGCACATTCTGGCCAGCACTCTTGCGGCCGACATATTTGTCAGCTTGGCCGGCACTCTTCTGAACTGCCGCCTGCTTTCCCGTGATTGCCGGATCGTACACTTGGATCTGCTTATCCCGGCGGCCAGAGGTCACACTTCCGGCACGCCGGGCGCTCGGATGCGGGGACGAAGCCTCGCCTCTTGACCTTGCGTCGGCACCTCCTACCGACGCAATGTACTGGGATGCCCCGGCACCTGGGTTTGCCTTCTTAAAAGCCTCCTGCTGCTTGGTAGCTTCAGACAAAAGATGGTTAAGCCGGGCTTGCTGCTCATGCAGGGCTTCGCCGGACAAATTAGCTAAGTCCTTAGCTACCTCGGCTGCTGCTCTAAGGTTCTTTACTGGGAAGCTATAAATTACCTTAGGCACAGTACTAGTTGCAGTATGACTCTTAGCCCTAGCATCTTTGCCTAGCTCAGTGTTAAGATCTCTGCCTCTAGTTCTAATCTCATCTATCCGGCTAGGCCGGGTTACCACAGGAGTAAAACCATGGGCTGCCTCATACTCACGGAGTTGCCGGTTAAACCGTTCGCGCTCCTGGTGCATGGCCAGGGCCTCGTCGACGAGGGCCTGACGAGATCCCTCCAGGACCTCCCTTGTTTGCTCTGGATCATCGCCGGATCGCACCGGCTTGAGAAGTCGCTCGATGATGGGAAGAAGCACCTGACCTTTTGCCGGCATAGCGGAAGTGCCGGCCAGGTACTCGACACGCTCCAACGGAGGACGTGCCGACCTCTTGGCCTTCGGCGGCTCCGGGGGAGTATCTCCTGCTGCTGCTGCTGCCTTGCCGGCACCGTCTGCCGGCGGCGCGGATGTGCCGGCCATCATCACCTCGGCCGACTCTACTGAGCGAGCGCTACGCCCAGCGTGAGCCAGCCGATGCGACGGAGGATCCGACGCCACCAGCACCTCTTCACTGCAAACTCTCTCAGTCCCCACGTACACCTCGTGGGAACCGAAAGACATGATCCGGCCATTCCTGGGGAACGGCCGGCCGCCGAGACATCCGGCGTTGTCACTGACGAAGCTGAGCGAGCCTAGCCTCTGGACGAGGCCAGAGACCACGCGCACTCCTGAAGCTGCTATCACAGACCCCGTCCGAATAAACACTCCGCCCAGCACATCGATCTGCCCCACGGTGGGCGCCAAATGTCATCGTGGTGAAACAACATATGCCATAGGATGGCTTAAATGGGGGCCGAACTAGATGCTGGAGGATTCGGGAGAGGGGAACGAGCTAAAAAGCACGACAGAAAGGAACACAGATCTACCCAGGTTCAGGGCTCTCGTAAGGAGATAACACCCCTACTCCTGCTCTACTGGTTGTATATTTGGATCGATGGAGTACACAACAATGGTGCTTCCTAGCTCTCTGCTAGAGAAGGAAGAATAACTCCTAAGTGTAGGAACACAGAGTGACCAACCCTTTGCTAGGGCTCCCTATGCCACCTTATATAGTGGTGGCCAGGGTTACAACGGTCATTAGAGACCAGAAGACACGGGCTACACTCCAAATAGGACTTGCTGACGAAGGCAACGACCCTTGACTTCCTCCCTGATTGCTCTCGATGGGACTTCATATCCCTGTACCTTGTACCTCTTGAACTATGACCTTACCTTTGTGAGGTAAGCTCTGTACTTGTACACAGTGAGGGTAGGTAGACCACCACTGTGTACCCTGCCACCACACTCTGCTACCATGCTTGGATGTTTTCTTCCTTGATTGTAGGGACACGACATCTTAGCTGACTTCTGTATCCCGGATACGACCGTTGGCCATACCCTGGACACATATGCCGGACCAACGACCCATGAAGGTCGGGTAATCCGGCCTCCCTGTTCCTGCACAACACATCAAAATAGATAGGCCGGCATATCTGAGTATATGCCGGCACTCCTCCGTCAGTATTCCGGTTAATCCGGCATATCCAAGTATCAGCCGGGATACGCATATACCCCGGCCCAGCCTATGCCCTTATATCCCGGCCAGACCCTTTCTTGGTCAACCGGCATAAAGCCAATCATAGTCCTTGTATCTTTCTAGCCTCTTGACCCTACCGGGGGTCATCCCCCCGACAGTTAAGCTTGGGGATGCTGATACGTTTCAAACGTATCTATAATTTTTGATGCTCCATGCTTGTTTTTACACCATTTGCCTTGTGTTTTGTTACACTTCGTGGCGTTTTTATGCGATTTCTGGAACTAACCTACTAACAAGATGCCACAGTGCCAGTTCCCCGTTTTCTGCTGTTTTTGTGTTTCAGAAAACTACACAGGAAATATTCTCGGAATTGGACGAAACAAGTTCCAGAACTCCTATTTTTCCCAGAAGAGGACCAAAGACCGAACGAGAGCTGGAGGGCGGCCAGGGGCCAGCCTCACCATGAGGGGGCGCGGCCAGGGGCCTGTGGTGAGACCCCACTGGTCGCCTCCTGACGACGCCCCTTCGCCTATAAAAAGCCTCAGGACGGAAAACCCTAAAGGAATTGGCGAAATTTCCAGAACAGTTCCGCAGCGCCGCCGCCGTCGAAGACAAATTTCGGGGGACAGAAGTCTCTGTTCCGGCACCCTGCCGGGACGGGGAAGTGCCCCCGGAGCCATCTCCATCGGTCTTCATCGTCGTCTCCGCCGTCTCCATTGACCTCACCGCCATCTCCATCAACCTTGATGTCTCCTATGATGAGGAGGGAGTAGTTCTCCCCCGGGGCTGAGGGTTCTACCGGTAGCTATGTGGTTCACCTCTCTCCCCCATGATGTGATCTTTATGTGATCGTGAGCTTTGTATCTAGTTGAATTGGTAGATGTTATTATTCAGATATTATGCTACTCCAGTGCTTTTTATTTGTAATCTTCGGAGATACCTTGTATCATGGTGTGAAGGTGACTAGTGTGCGCATCATGTGTATCTTTTTGGTTAATGTCTCTATGAATTGTTGGTGTTTGTTGGAACCATCTATTGCGTTCATGGTGATAGTGTGGGACAATCTAGTTTGGGTACATACGGACTTTGAGGAGTGCTTCGTAGCCCTATGCATGATTAGTGTTCATTTTCCATTGGAGAATTGTTTTGAGTTGCATATTGATGATAGTATCTATTGGTTCAATTATGTTATATTTGTTGAGAGTGTGTCCACTAGTGAAAGTATGATCCCTAGGCCTTGTTTCCAAGCTTTGCACACCGTTTACATTCAGTTTTGTTACATGTTTGCTTGCAGTGATATTTATTTCAGATTACATTTACTACTCATAATCATCACTACTACTTGTATTTCACTATCTCTTCGCCTAACTAGTGCACCTATACATCTGATAAGTGTATTGGGTGTGTTGGGGACACAAGAGACTTTCTGTATCGTAATTGCAAGGTTGTTTGAGAGGGATAGCTTTGACCTCTTCCTCCCTGAGTTTGATAAACCTTGGGTGATCCACTTAAGGGAAACTTGCTGCTGTTCTACAAACCTCTGCACTTGGAGGCCCAACACTGTCTACAAGAACAGACGTGTGCGTAGACATCAATTACTTGTCGGCGAACCGCGACAATCAATGGATCCTCGCCATCCTTCTTCACTGCTAAGTCTTCGAGGACGCCGTTCATGGTAGTGCACATCGACTTCGGAGTGGATATTTCACGGACGCGATCAAGTGTCGAGTGCATGTTCGTCAGAAGTTTTCGCACTTCCTGGCAAACATGCTCAGCATCTCCAACATCGGAATCCAATCTGGCGGGCTCCGTCATCGTCGCCGCAACACCCAATTTGGCAGCAACTTCATAAAAAGCAGGGTTTCAATCAGCAGAAAAAAGCAACCTTGGTAAATCTCAGATTGAACAAGGACTGAAGCTTACCGCGCAAGGAATCGAGGGTAGTCTGCAGGCGTTGTTGCAGGTTTTTCTCCCTCGATTCAGCTTCCACTTGTCGCTTGTCGAAAAGCTCTTGAGCCTTCGCCTGGTCAGTTTTGAGCTGGGCAACTTCGACGGCCAGACCATCAGCCTTTGACTTCAGCAAAGCATTTTCGACCACGAGGTCATCTACCTGAGCCTTTAGCAAGGTCTTGTCGGCGGCAACTTGCGCAACAGTTTCTGTTTACCCGAAGGGCAGGTGAACAAGCAATCAAGGAAAGTCGTCGAGCAAAGAACTCAAGATAGGCAAAAGGGAAGGAACCACTTACGGCGAGTGTCGTCCAGCGCAGCAGACAAACGCTTGTTTTCCTCCTCCAATGCAATATAATTCTTGCATATCTTTGAAAGATCTTGGACGACAGGCTATACCAGAGACAACAAGGATAAGTATCAAGAGTTCGATTTAGAGGGCAAGCCCAAGTGTAAACACTTAGACTCACCCTCGGGGGCTACTGATAGGTAATATTAGGTAAGTGAAAGACAAGGAGTTCGAACTCACATGGCGTTTGGGTCTGGAGGGCTCGCCGGAGGAGGTAACTAAGATAAGGTCGGGCTCGACCGTACTCTTTTTCGGAGGAGGCGACGGCTTCGGGAGATCCTTCAGTGTTGCATCCTTGACGGTTTTTTCCTGCGAGTCAGCGGTCTGCTCGAGGGAGGCGTCATGAGGTCGAAACTGGAAGTGTTCACGGTCGCCTAAGCTCCCAGAGGTTTCCTCGTTCGAAGATCTGAAGATTCGATGGAATTAGAAAGCGATGAAGCCATATAAAGAGTTGTTCGAGAGCGTAACTTACGAAGCATCAAGGCCGAAATTCGGAAGAACTTTCTTCCCCGCTCAAGGAGGAGGACGACTATCCAGAGGCTTGGCGAGAATTGCGCACCATCGTCGTCATCAGAAGAGGGAGAATGGACATCAAGATCTTCCAAATCTTCGACTCTGTCAGCATCCGCGGCATGCATGCGCTTGGTCAAAGCGCGCAATGTGGTAGGAGCGGTAGACGCCGATTCTTCTAGAGCCTCGACAAAATCGTGCCTAGGATACTCACCCTCTTCGGGCTGGGGCGGATAGCATCGGGCTACGTTGATGATCTGGGCAGAAAACATCCTATTAGCTTTCAATTCTCAATAGGAAATTCATCGAAGGTCGAAAAATCAAGTGGGATTCAGAAATTGCGTACCTCGGTGCGAGGATGCGACTTGCTGAAAGCTTCCATGCCAAAAACCTTGAGCACGGGCGACCTCTTCGTCAAGGAAGTGACGGCATGAACTCCGTCATCGATCTCAGCTTCCTTCAACTCATCAGAAGAGTATCTCGTCGGGTCCCGACGGTCGGTATAATCCCACATGCAGTGGGACCGAGCGGCGAGCGGCTGGATCTGGCGCTCAATGAAGGTGCGAATCAGCTAGAGGCCAGACACCTCTTTCTTTGGCGTGGCACGGAGCTGCTGGATCTTCTCCATTAGGGGCTGCGTGACCTTCATTTCTTCTTCGGTCAACTCATGCATCCACGATGCCTGGGGCCAAAGTGTCTCGGTAGGGTGAAATTCATCGAGCCCGAATCCCTAGCCGACGGAGGGTTTGTCCCTGGCGTAGAACCACTTCGACCTCCAACCGGGATTATTCTCCGGCGTTCAAAGGTTGAATTACTCGACATCCGGCCGCACTTGACAGCTGAAGCCACCGGTCTGGTAATGGAGGGGGCGCCTAATGACGACGATTCGCCTCCAGAGCGCCCAGTGGGGTTCAATCCCCAGGAAACATTCACAGAGCGTGATAAAACACGCAATGTGTAAAATAGTATTGAGATTCAGATCGTGAAGCTGAATCCCATAGGCAAAAAGAAGCCCACGGAGGAAAGGATGAGGGGGAAAAGAAAGCCCCCGGAGGAGAAATGCGAAGAAGAGTACCCGAAAGCCCGCGGGTGGTCGGGGAATGATCTCAGGTCTGGCGATGAGAGTCTCCGCCAGATCATTCTTCAAAATGCCGATTTTCTCGGCGCTCTGCAGTTCCTTCTCCAAGAACTTGGTCTGAACCCAGTTGCCGACGGCGAGCGTGTCGGCATCCGCGGTCTTGGCTTTTTCCGCGGCGACGCCAGTGGCGGCACCGGCGGCGGTCGAGCTCCTCTTGCCCATGAGGATGACGCTCAACTGGAATCTCACATGAATGGGGGGAAAGATGCGATGCAGGAGCGGAGCGCAAGGAGGAAGATGATGATGGCGGCAGAGTGGGGTAAACAGTTACTCCCTCTGGTTTTTCTTTTATCCCTCTGCGGGAAATCGCTGATACATCCTAGCCGTATGTTCTGAAGGGGAAGCGATGGTGTGAATTTGGCCGTCCACGTGTCAGCACCGCGCACGTTACGGCCTCCACTACACACGGTAATTGAGGAGGCGTGGCGGACTTTTTTCACCAGATGCGCGGGACGTGCGGTCAAATGCGGTCAACAGCCGCTGTGCGCGGCCGCTGGGCCCACGGGACGTCCGGTCTTGTCAATGTCAGGCTAGGCCTGCAGCGGGTGGCGTGACAACTTGAAGAAACGAAGCGTCATCATTGATGCCATTCCCTGCTAGGATAATTTCTTTCGACCAAGGAGAGAGACCTTTTTCGGGTCGCCATCCTTTCGAGGTATCTACCACCAGGGTTCGCCGTTTCTTCGGTGGCAAATATTTTTTGGAGTTTTCGCCCTCCCTACGTGAGTTAATCGTGAGGGACGTTTTTTCAAAGTATTTTGTATTCTATTTGAAACCTTTGAATCAAACCCTCGAGATTTTCCTCTCGGGCCAGTAGTGCTACCATGCCTTTCGGGTAAGGGATTCTCATCCCACGGATTATTCTCGCTTGGGCCAACAGTGTCGTCTCACCTTTCGATCTGCGGATTCTTATCCCTCGAAATATTTCTCTTGGGCCAGCAGTGCCACCATGCTTTTCGAGTTGTGGATTTTTATCCCTCAAGCTTTTCCTCTGGGGCCAACAGTGCCACCATGCTCTTCGGCGCCATCTTGCTGTTCGAGTTGTGGGTTTCGATCCCTCGAATCTATACTTTTCGGCCTGCGGCGCCGCTAGTTTACCTGAATATTGGATCCCGATTTTGCGGATTATTCCATTCGATGACACTTTTTACAGTTCAACGAATTCATGCATTTAGGCCATCAGCGCCCCTACTGTGACTCGCCATGGGCTTTAGTCACCAGATTCTCTCTAATTTAGGCCAGCAGTGCCTCAGTCTTGATTCGGGTGGAAGATTCAGCTCCCCAAAATCTTTTCTTGTTACCCGAATTCTGGTGGCAATATACCAATTCGGATGCCGTATATCAAATACGAAGGTAAGTCCACAGTTAGCAACACTAGATGGCCCGGTAATCGCATCAAACGCGCTCTGCTGAGATAATTTTTCATACCTACGGTATGAAGTCCTACATCGATGGACGCATCGAGTGCCTTACACACTACTGGGCTTCGACCTGATAAGTCCACACGTGGCTCGGGTCGAAGTAGCGCCAGTCCATGCGAGTTCGAGTCGGAAGACTCGAATCTGAGTAAGCTAACCGATGTTTTTGCGACTATGCAATTAACTGTACCCGATGTGAGTCTCAGACTGGTTATGCCGATCCCCCTAGCAACAAAACTTTATGTCTTCAAGGCTCGGAACGAGCATTGCTCGAATAGACTAACTTACTAAATGCACTACATGTTATGCCTTTCTGTCTCTACAGGTCGGGCGAGAAAAGGTTATATGCAATCGAGATAATGGAGTTAGAGTCCCTGCCATAGTCTTCGACTATCCCAGGCACTCGGGGGCTACTGACGAAGGAATGACAAATGGACCTTCGATATTTGCCTACCTGGTTTTCGGTCCAGGAAGGGTGGTTACCAAAGGAAAGACAAGGCCCACGAAAATAACAGCCTGGCGCGGCCCAGGAGCAAGACTCATCGTGCAAGACGAAGATTCGAAGGAAGAAGCCTTGTTGGATTAGGACTCGATTAGGGTTTTACCTACCGACTTTGTACGTAGTTGACTTGGAGAATAATCCTGAGACCCAGCCCTCGCATATAAAGGGTTGAGAGGGAGATCCAAGAACCTCTCTAGACACCTTTTCGCCACCATACACCCGAGCGCTCGAAACCTCGAGAGCTCTCCACTTTCGGCTAGATCCAATCTACGCCATCGATGTAACACATCCATTGTAGCCACCCCATCAATAAAGTCAGACAAGCAAGACGTAGGTCTTTACCCTAAAGGGGGTCAAACCTGGGTAAAACCTATGTTTCCCTGCGCCGTCTGATCACCGTCGAGTTCGCCGGATCCCATAAGCGCTCCATATCTCGAAAGCCCTCAAGCATGGGCATTGTCGGGGTTGAACCTCGTCACTGTGCTAGGTGTAGTTTAGTTCCTATAGTTTGATCAAGTTAATTAATCCATGGTGCCGCTTACCAATATGTAAGTTCCGTATGTACAAGGCCACATCACACATTGTATTAGAGCCGTGTTATATTGATCGCAGTCTCGCAGATTATTTAAAGTCGGCTTCCGAATTTGGGAGAGGGTCAGATTATGTACGTGGCCTGTCGATGGGTTGGTACTCCGAGTCTCCGACTCTGATTCAGCGATCCCCCTCCTCTCCTCATTTACTTAAAATCGATGGAGCCAACAACGAGACCTGGATTCTCCAACCGACTAGGTGATGGACGCGCCCCTGTCTCCACCAGCATATGACGATGACCCAAGTTCAGACTTGGATGCACCCCCGAAGCCATGGCATGCTTATGATGATTTCTCATATTCAAACTTCATGGACTATCCCGGTGGCGCCGTATATTTGAGATACCCATGTGGTGGTCGCAATTCTGTAATATACATATGCATACAATTAGGACACCGCTGAGCGTCCCCCGGGGATCAACCCCACCCCCCCCCCCCCCGAATCCCTTTGGGTCGACAATCGTCCGATCGTGGCGCCATCAACCGTTCGTTTTTGTTGACCGTTCACCTCGCAGAAACCAACTCCCGCACCGCACGTCCCCATCCTGCAGTTCTCTCCTCCGCACGAGAATCCCACGCATTTTCTCTCCCCGCAGATCACTCCATCCCCCGCGCATCCCTCGCCGTTGCCGGAGAAGGCCATGGTTGATGTAGCAGCACCGCCGCGCCCTTGCAACACCAGCCGTGGGGGATTGCAGCTCTGTCTTCCGCCCTTTGCAGCTCCGGCGGCGAGGGCTTGTAGCACCGACGGGTGAGGGATTGCAGCTCCGGCGGCAGGGCTTGCAGCTCAGACAACAGGCGCTTGTCGATGTCTGCAGCAACATCATATCATCTGCCCCTTCCAGCACTCGCGGCCGCCGTAGGTAGCGCCGCTTGTTGATCATTTACCGGAGAGAGTTCTCGGTAATGTCTGTCGCGTTCTCGAACCGTCGGGTAACACACTTAAGGGATCATGATGCTAGAGATGATTTTGGTACTATCTGGAAACACCGTGTGATGTTTTATGAGAGAGAGAGAAAAATTCCAACTAAGTCCGAAATAGTTTCGGCGGAGTCCGAAATAGTTTTGGTGAAATTCGGGATAGTTTAGGTGGAGTCCGGAATGGTTCCGACGGAGTCCAGAAGTGCTTCGGAGTAGCGGGAAATTAATTATGAGTTAATTAATAATTTAATATTAACTAAATGAATTAATATTGATTAAATAATTAGTAAATATTAAAATCACCTAATGGGCCAATTTCTGGAAAAAGCCCATGAGGGAGAAAGAAAAAAGGGGGGCGCCCTGGACCCTGGCCCAGGCCAGCCGGGGTTAGGGTTTGGGGGGGGCAGCTGGGCCCCACCAACCCTGGCCGCCGCCTTGCTCCTCCCTGGGCGCCGCCCGAGGGTTTGGTTGGGGAGGAGGTAAGGTGCACCCCCTACCCCCTATATAAGGAGGGGCTTTTGGGAGGAGACAACACACCAATTGCCACGTGCCTCTCCTCCCTAGACGCCACCTCCACCTCCTTGGTGCGCCGACCTCCTCTGGCCGCCGCCCTCCACGTCTCTCACTCTCGCGTGGCCTCCCGAAGGGCTGCGTAGGAGAAGGGAATCACCGCCGCTGCACGCCGTCGTGCTACAGAGTTTCCAGATCCCTGTCCAAAGCCGTCTATTTCTGCATCTTGGCTGGAACGGGGGTTCCGGGAGTCATCGTGGTCGCCGTACGTGTGTGAGTACACGGAGGTGCCGCTTGTGCGACACCGGAGTCGTTGCTCCAAGATCTCCATCGACCTTGAAGTCGGCTTCGTCGTCTTCATCATTAATGTTTGTGCGGGAGCGTAATCCCCGCGTTCGGTCTACGAGGGTACGTGTCCAAACTCCTACCATTACAGCATTACTAATAGATAGGTCCTTGGGCGTATTCGAGGTTGCGTAGCCAATATTTTTTGTTATTTGCACTGAACCCTAACAGTGGTTCGCTGGTAATGGGAAAGGTGAGAGATGGTGGCCGATGGGGACCATACTCGCTCGTCGTGGACAAGTCCTCGCTGTAGCCGGCGATGACACGGGTCGCCGTGACGACGCATGTGAAGGTGAGGCAACACACTTTAGGGTTTAGGGTGTGAGTGGGGGTTTGGCGTGGAAAGCTCGCTAGCGAGAAGGTTCTAGGGTTCGCAGAGGGCTCATCGATGCTAGAGTCAGGGGAGGTTAGAGGGAGGGCGGGGCGGCGACGGCTCGAGAAGGGCGAGGGCACCGGGGAGGAAGAATATGACAGCAACCGGCGGGAGGAGGAAGACAATAGAAATGAAGAAAAAGGAGACGTGGAGGAAGTGGGCTCGGCCTAAGAAGGGAAGAAGGTGTGCGGCGCTTCGTTCAGTCCAACCAGGGTGTCCTATAGGCGGCCCCGTCAAAGTGAAGGAGCATCACGATTTGGGCTAAAGCAGGCACCCTCTAACAGTTTAATGCTAACGTATTGTTAGAGCCCCACCAGACTGACAAATGTCACATTAGGAACAGAGTTAGTTTTACAATAACAGATTTTTCTGTTCTTCTGACCAGAGCTCGCAAGAACTGAGATAGGCAGGGTGTGTCATCTATAAAAAGGTATTGCTGTTTTGCAATAACAAATTTGCATGGGTAAAAAGAAAACCATTGCACATATAAGAGAACAAAAGTTGCAGACACAGTCAGTGCAATAGCATTCTTTTTCCAAGAGGATAGAGCCGTACATAGCACCACAAACATTCAGAAAGGTCTTAATAATGATATCATACATCACCAGCTGGCCTGCTGCCAAGCATATAGAATGACTTTGACAAAATTTCTACTTTTCTACGAAGAGGCGCAACGACCATAAGTTACGCTGTGTGCACTGCACAGCAGAGAAAATCTTCCCGTATACAAATTCACTTTCGAGTCTCTCATCAACCGCGAGAAAAGAGTAGAAACTACAAACTAACGCGTACGTAACACATAATCAATCTCTAACCAACGTCAGGACATCTCAAAACCTCCTTGGCTCCCTCGGCTTTGATTCTGCAACTGTCACGCGGATCTGCCTGCCGTCAAGGTCCTACATAACAAAACCATTCGCTCAATTAGCATGCCTATTCATCCAACAACTAGGATTTTTTTTTTCATTTTGCGACGAAAAAAATAGCTAGGTATGAAACTTGGCAATGTAAACATAATTTACAAGAACTTACCACACCGTCAAGGTTTGAGATAGCATTGTTGACCTCATCGGCAGAGCCATAGGTGACGAAACCAAAACCCCTCGACCTGCCACTGTCCCGGTCGTAGATGACCTTAGCATCAAGCACTGTTCCTTGTTCGCTGAACAAGTTCTCGAGCGTTGAGTTGTCGACACCCCAAGATAGGTTCCCCACGTAGAGCTTGTTGGCTGAATCGAAGCTGCCGCCGCCACCACCTCCACCCATGGCCCTTGGAGTTCTCGGTGCGAATTCATCTCTGGGTGGCGGTGGTCCAGAGTTAACCCTCAGAGGTCTTCCTTGGAATGTCTAATTTGAGAGATAAAATCAATTAGTCAAGATAAGGTGGAATGTCCAATACCCAACGAATACACTATGCATACAAGAGAAAACAAATAGTTCTGAACAATTAGCTAAGTTCACACAACAATGTTCAATTATGGTATGAACTAGATTTTAGGCTTATGTAAGTAAGCCGAGCTTATGTAGGAATCGTCGCTACATAACAGTACATGAAAAAACAACACCCTAGAAGTTTGTACATTTTCTCTACAGGTAGTCACCGAAACACATCAAGTGCATCAAGATAAGGTGGTTTAAAACAGATGAAGTATACTCACATAGCCATTGAACTGCTCGACAGCTGCTGAAACCTCCTCCGCTGAAGACATTGTGACGAATCCAAACCCACGGCTTCGTCCGGTCATCCTGTCGTATACAACCTGCAAGAAATGAGATACTATATCAATCCGAAAGAACAAGTTTGTCGAGGACTTCATGCACAACTCTGCTACAGCTGAATATCTATTTATTGTCGCAATTCACTATGCAACAGAACCAATTTGAACGTAGTCCGAGCAGAGACACAATTTCACAACATCTTATCTTATCCTGAAGAAGAAAATACGGAGTATCTATTTTGTAACAATTCTGCTTCATCATACAACCTGACACTAGACTAAAACGAAATGTCTTCAACTGTGAAGTAAATATCCTGAAGAAGAAAATACGGAGTATCTATTTTGTAACAATTCTGCTTCATCATACAACCTGACACTAGACTAAAACGAAATGTCTTCAACTGTGAAGTAAATATCCTGACCAAGTGACCATGCAACACTCTCCACAATTGTACATCGAATGTAGTCCAAGCCGAGACAACTTTACAGTATCCTACCTTATCCGGAAGAAGAAACAACCTATACTGCCACAATTCCGCGTCTACTGGACAACCTGACACTACACTACGCTGAAGCAAAATGTCCTGAGTGTGAAGTCTCTCTAGTCTCTATCCTGACCATGCAACACCGAGCGTAATTGAACATTTTTACGAGACTAACTAGTAATTACCAAGACGAGGAATAGACGGCTCTAAGAAGAACTGTATAGTACCTCGACCATCTCGACGGAGCCGGCCTGCTCGAAGAGCCCGGCGAGCTGCGCGCTGTCGACGGTGAAGGGCAGGTTGCCGACGAAGACCTTGAGGTCCTCGGAGTACTCGGCCTCGGAGTCCACTCCGCCCTCGCCCTCCTCCTCCGCCGCGTCCTCCGTCTCGAACTCCGACGAGGCCACGACGGCCACGGGCAGCAGGAGGCGCCTCCGCGGCGCCAGCAGCGCCGATACCGCGCGCAGCGGCCCGCAGGCGAACGAGGCGGGGGAGGAGGAGGCGGCGGGCTTGGCGGCGAGGGGGATGAAGTGGTGGGAGAGCGCGGTGGAGAAGAGGGTGGCCGCCATTGCGAGGGGGATAAGACTCGCTGGGGATAAGGCTCTGCTGCTGGGGTTTGGGGGAGGAGTGGGTGCTGTAGTGAGCTGAGCAGAGGGTTTTATAGCGGACGGGGTGGATGGATGGATGGACAGCCAGACCAACGGCTGGATATTTCTTTCCCGGAGATATTATTTTCTGGGGACTGGGATTTAGAGGGGCGGGTGGCCCACTGGCAGTGTGAGAGGCCAACCAAAAGTTTAGCTGGAATCGAGCTGTATCAACATGTTGGTATGAGATGGGATAATGGATTTCCCATTAGGATTTCTTTTGCAGATTCATGACAATACTATTGTTGGCAATGAGAATAAGCTCCCATCTGAATATATGAAATGAAACTTCTTTATAGTCCAGAGGTTGAGTGTTGAACTCTTTTCTGTTAAATTTGCACTCCCTCTAGGAATGGAGGGAGTACCTAGGTAAGGTAATAGAACTTCGTTTATTTTAGAGAGGTTGATAAGGGAATGAAGTAGCACCTCAAGTCTTATGTACAAGCATATTATCCTGAAAAAACGTGGCACAGTTTTAACTTTGGAAAATCATTCCTGCTAAAGATAGTGTCATTCGTTCTGAAAGTGTACACTACGGTCAGGTGGTAAACAGACACTGCTCTTACCAGGCGGTTAACAACGAAAAACAGCGCAGTAGGACCACAAAAGTTTCAAGCATCCCAGCCCAAAATACAGGGCAATAGCTTTGATACAGTAACTCATAGTACAAGACATCAGACATGGCATGCAGACCTACAAGTGTATGTTCTCTCGACTTTAACAATTCGCTCTTCTGCCAGGAGTAACAATCACCACAGCCCTTAAAATGTGCTCCTGCAAACATCAGCCCTGCCTACAAAATTTCTACAGCTAAGGATATCAGTTGCAATTCTGAAAAACATGTCTCTGCTCAAATGTCACTCATTCTCCAAGACCGCAGTATCTTTCAAGCGCTCCCGCAATATCTCAGAGAGCTTACTGCAAGCATCCATACAGAGCTCTACTGCCTGTTGATGAACATAGCAAGATATTAGTATGACAGATATTGCTTTCGTTGGTATCATCTCGGGTTTATGAAGTAGAAAAGACATACATTGGTGATTTTGCCATCAGACCACTCCCCGGTCAGCGTAAGTTGTGTGATCTCCTTGCGGTTTGGCATGTAAGATACCATAAGGCCTCCATCTTGCCATGCCTCCTCGTCTGAGGTTGGATCGATGATAACATTCTTACCTAAACAGGACTGGCACATCAAAGTTGATTAGCTTCAAAGTTCAAATATCTGTTGAAGTATGTATCATAAATCATTAAAAGTGGGAGGGATGTGAGGGCATACCACAGATACAGATGTAACAAGATCATACATCATGATCCCAGCATCTGCTAATGCAAGACTAGCACAAGATATAATTATGGGAAGATCACCTGAAATGAAAGAGACAGCAGTAAGAATGAAACCAGTTGGGTTTTTGTTAATCAGAAAATGTATTTCTGCATAAAGTAATAAAAGCTTTTGTCAAGCCAAAGATAGGAAAGAGATGCAACATGTACAATCATGGTGTACATTTGCTTGGAGTGGCAAATGTGGTGAAATACATACTCGAAATATTATCCATTACTTGTGCCTAACTAATTATGTAGCTTTTCCTCAGAAAGTAATAAACAGCATCTTCATACTATGAACTTGTGAGCCATAACTTCGTATTAACTTATACTCCCTCCTTCCCAAATTAGGATGCATATTAGTTTTGGTCAAAGTCAAACCTTACAAACTTTGAGCAAATGTATAGCAAATAATATCAACATCTACAACATTAACTCAATGTTATTAGAACCATCATGAAATATATGTTCATATTATATGCATTTGATATCATAAAATTTATTATTCTTGTATATATAGTTGATCAAACTTTATAAAGTTTGACTTTGACTAAACCTAATACTCCCTCTGTCCCAAATTATGTTGCCTATAATTTTTAGTCAAAGTCAAACTTTGTTAAGTTTGATCAAGTTTTTAGCAAAATATATAACTTTTACAATACCAAATCAATGTTACTTGAATCATCATGAAATATACTTCTGTATTGTATACATTTGGTATTGTACATATCGATAATTTTTGTTATATATTTGGTCAAAGTTTGTAAGGTTTGACTTCACCAAAAAATTATAGCAACATATTTTGGGACGGAGGGAGTATGCATCCTAAATTGGGAAGGAGGGAGTATTACAAGACCAAGGGCATCAGAGACTCCAATGTGTCAGTGTGTCACAAACATAAGCAATACTATGAGCACAATTTCCAAATAAGCACTAGAACAATAAGTTAACATTCCCTGACAGAAACCACAATATGAAATTAATGCAATATACGTAGCAAGTAATGATTAGTATCATACTGCCACCAGACTCAAGAACCAATGCAAAAATATCAACGGTTGTCTTCGGAAAAGTGTGTAGCATAATTGCGCCTTCAAGGGCTTTATGAAGCATTCCTGAGTATTCTTTGTTTTCCAGTCCCTGAAATAAAGATGCACACTATCAGTACTTCCAAATATATGCAACGGAATAAGAAAATTCTTCAGATAAGGCCAAGAGGCAATTAAATAACATGCCTGTCCACGTATACCAGTGGCAAATGTTGTATAGCTAACACTGCAATTGAGCCTACCAGTGTCACTGTACAGCATTGCTTTCTTGCTCTCCCTTGGACCAAACCTGCAATGGTGTAATAGGTACATAAACATGACTGTTCAATCATTTAATAAGACATGTCCAAAAATTAATCTAACAAGCTCACTAATAAGAAACACAAATCCATACACAAAAAAACTTGGAAGCACATGTTAAAGGTAAAGAACTTTAAAGTTCAAACCATTCTTGTGAATTTGAGATTTTGTCCATGGGAAAGGTTTAGCCACATAGTCATAAGAACACAAGCTCATAAAATACTTGTATGTGTCTGCACTGTCAAATGATTGGACATTCAAATATGCGGGCTACAAACTACAAATTAGCATAAACTGTCCATGGGAAAGGTTTAGCCACATAGTCAAACCTCTAAGGCTCTAAGTTATAAGAGCACAAGCTCATAAAATACTTGTATGTGTTTGCACTGTCAAATGATTGGACATTCAAATACGTGAGCTACAAATTAGCATAAACTGTTCTCAACTGCTTAGAAAGTTACAAGCGATTTCAAGACCAGACAAAGAATTTTTAACATATATCAGTTGACCTTAGCATGGTAGTATTTGACTGCATAAACACAAAATACTCAAATTGTCATGATTTTGGCATACTTTAAAATTGTGTTGTAACAAAAAATTGGAAGTAATAAAAGACATTACTTTTTTCTATAGAATGCAACAGACTACATTTATTCCCACTTGGAATAAATATCATACAACATACATACAACCGAAAAATAGAAAGGCTGTTAAACTTACACTGATACTATGACCTTAGTCTTTCCAAATTCTGCATATGCAGATCCTGATGCGGCCGTAGTTGGTCCTGTTTGCATAACTGCAAGATATAATTAAATCGTAAATGACTTCACTGCAGAACTGCTTCGCACTAGTTTTAAAATTTGAACTCCATATGTTGCAGAAAAATAAGAAATATATTCTGGTCGAGGTTAAGAGGAAGAGGGAAAGGTAGCAAAGCCTGTTTCAGATGATATATCACAGAGGTAAATTTGCGCAAGCATGTTTGCTCTATTCTCGAGGTTGTGGACTGTTTTACTACAAGCAAAATGGTCTAACATATATCTACAGGTCACCATATTTTGCACCTATCATAACTAAAACCAAGCACTGAGGAAAACGCCACAAGGGCACAAGGCTATGTTGTTCAACACTTTGCAGATTGAATCTGTGTGTGTGCTTCACTCAAAGAGAGGAACAACATCAATGTAACTCAAGAACAGGCTAGAGAGGCATAATAGCAAAACACATGTTGAATGCAGTAGACAATTCTCATATAGGGAATATCATCCTACACCAAAGTATTCCCAAAGAGTAAGGGGATACTCATCTGCAGAAGCAGAGAGCAGAGTGATTCCCCAAGGTACACTGTTGACTAAGTGTAAACATAGATTGTGACCCTTTTGCTGAATACTAGAGAATCACCAAGCGTGAAATCCAGGACTTCCATCATGAGCCATAGCTCCAATTTAAATGAACAAAGCATCTGTCAAGAACCAGAGGAAAACATCGTACTCTGGAGCAGAACGCTAACTACAGAGTGCACATGAAAAGCCAAAGTAAAACAACCATACATGACACGGGACAAACAACAAACAGCTGAAATAGGGAGGGGTCGTCAAGGCATTTCACGATGCAAATCCTCAAAGAGCCCACTCGCCATAGAACAAAATCGGCGGTGCATGAGGCCTGCTGTAACTGTTAAAGCATAACGTCAAACACCTTGAGTGCAGACCAGACAAGGGCATAAGAGGCTCTAATCTGAGATTCTTATTTCTTAAGCACCAAGTATACCATCCTACGGAGCAAAACATTATAGGGATTAAGTTAGAGATTGGGGAGAGACAAAAATTTGCGCAAGCATGTATGCTCTATTCTAAAGGTTGTGTACTGTTTTACTACAAGCAAAATGGTCTAACATATATCTACAGGTCACCATATTTTGCACCTATCATAAGTAAAACCAAGCATTGATGAAAATGCCACAAGGCTATGTTGTTCAACACTTTGCAGATTGAATCTGTGTGTGTGTTTCATTCAGACAAGAGAGGAACAACATCAATGTAACTCAAGAACAGGCTAGAGAGGCATAATAGCAAAACACATGTTAAATTCAGTAGACGATTCTCAGATAGGGCATACCATCCTACACTACAGTATTCCCTAAGCGTAAGGGGATACTCATCTGCAGAAGCAGAGAGCAGAGTGATTCCCAAGGAACACTGTTGACTAAGTGTAAACATAGCTTGTAACCCGTTTGCTGAATAGTGAATACTAGAGAATCACCAAGCATAAATACAGTACTTCCATCATGAGTCAAAGCTTCAATTCAAATGAACAGAGCATCTATCTAGCACCACCAGAGGAAAACATCGCACCCTGGAACAGAACACTAACAGCGGAGTGCACATGAAAAGCCAAAGTAACGCAAGCATACATGACACGGGCAAACAACAAACATCTGAAATAGGTGTGGTCGTCAAGGCATTTCACGATGCAATTCCTCAAAGAGCCCACTCACCGCAGAACAAAATCGGCGGTCCATGAGCCTGCTGTAACTGTTCAAGCATAATGTCGAACACCTCAAGTGCACACCAGACAAGGGCATAAGAGGCTCTAATCCGAGACTCTGAAGCACGAATTAGACCATCCTACGGAGCAAGACACTATAGGGACTAAGTTAGAGATTGGGGAGAGCGGTAGTTTACATGCGGGGCGGCAGTCGTGGAAGGAGCGGCCGTCGGCGCGGGGCCAGTCGGCGTCCTCGGCGAGGTGGCGCCGCAGCTCCTCCCTCTTCTCCCGGCGCTTGCCCCCAGCCTCCCCCGCCGGAGAGTACGTCCCCGCAGCCGCCGCCGCCGACATGGCCGGAAACTGCGTGTTTGCGCTGTCTGCGTCGCCGGCGCCTCTTCGTGCAGTGCTAAAACCCTAGTGGCTGTCTGCGCTGGTGCGGCGAGGGAATGGACTAGGGTGCTTCGATATCCCAACCACCTTCGCAGCATCGCCAATTTATCTGCTTTGAGATTCGTAAATTAAACCAAAAACAAAAAATGATTAAAATAGATGGCCCATACAGGTCTCGAACCTGTGACCTTCGCGTTATTAGCACGACGCTCTAACCAGCTGAGCTAATAGGCCGTTGCTGTTATCATGTCTACAGTCACTTATATAAAAGCTAATTGTGTAAAGCATGAGGACAAACTACATCGTGACGCATAGTTATATGGGGCCAAACATGGCATACCAAGTGGAGGAGGTTTGAGCCCAGGCAGAGGCTCACGGGCCTAAATGAGAGTAGGGAAGCAAGCCTTTCTCTGATCCTGCCTACCCATTGAAAAATGAAGAAGAAGATGCTGCTGCTCCAGCTTCCATCCAAACCGTGACGGCGAATCGAGTAACCTATGCTAGCTAGGTGGTTTGTGCTTCCAGCCGATCGTCCCTGCACACGCCCCGAACAGCTGCAACTGCCATCACAAGATGCTGTACTCAATGAAAATTGTTCACTTTATGGTTTTATACATCGAACGTACGTCGACCAGCCAGCCAGCTGCAAGTTCCACGATCAGATTCTCAAAGTTAACAGCATGGCAGTCGGTTATTTGCCTCTTGTCCATTCATTGTTTTTCCTTTTCTTTTTTCCACCGTTCTTGATTCACTATATGATATATTAAGATGCATGCCCCGATGAAACGCATGCATATGCATTTTTTTCGTTTCATACATGTTCCAATTAGGGCACAAATCCTTGCATCATGTGCCTGTAGGTACCGGTACCGGTGCCGCGGTGACGGGGGGAGAGAGAGGGTTGCGCCGGTCTGCAGAGCTGGAGGCGGCGAGGGTGCTCCTGTCCATGCGCATCGGCGCGGCGCTGGACGGTGGCTCACCCTGCCCTCTTCTGTTTCGGTTCGTCCTCTGGCCTGCCTTGGTGGCGAGGGGAGGTGGAGGCCGTCGTGGAGGCAGGTTGAAGGCGCCCTTATCCTTACGTGCTGGTGCTGCCTCTCCTTTTCTGGAAGATGGAGTGAAGCCCTAGCCCACTAGGCCGGCCGTGGAGGCGAGGTGGTGGTCTATGGTGGATCAAGGTCGTCTGGATCATGCAGAGGCAAGGTTCGAGAGCTCTGGAGGTTTCGGCTCTCTATGACGTCTTCTCTGCGTCGGCAACATCTTGCCGCCGCACTCCCGGGCCAGATGGGTGGTCGCGGCGTGCTCGACGCCAAATTCTGCGCGAGCGTTTTCCTCTGCGTGAGGATCTTCAGCAGCGACGGAGCGGCAGTGAAGTCCCCCGCCGAGCCAAGTGGTTTCTTCCCCGACTGGGATTGGGGTGGCGTCGCCCTGTTAATATAAGCCGCCGGCGGGGTCCAAGGACTTGATTGCTTGCTTGCAATCTTCTACAGGGTGTTCTATGTAAAAGTTTGTGGCCTGTTTGTAATTTTCTTTTATTTTCTGGGCCTTCCTGTTCACCCACCGATGGAATGAAACTTCCAAGTCCTTTCGGGCCTGCATCGTTCAAAAAAAAATAACTTTTTCCTTGGCGCCTCACACTGGAGCTCTAAGCGAAGCATCATGGCGCCTTGGTTAACGGCGCCATACCCCCTAGCTTGGCGCCGTTGACCAAGGCGCTGATGCCTCTGATGGCGACCAGGCTGTCCTTGTGCGTGGTGAATAACCAGCCCGTTGGGAACCCCAAGAGGAAGGTATGATGAGTGCAGCAGCAAGTTTTCCCTCAGTTTAAGAAACCAAGGTTTATTGAACAGGAGAAGAGAGAAAATGACGACTGAAGGTGTTGTGGAACCTGCACACACACAAACAAATACTTTGTTCCCAACTTGCGATGAGGTTGTCAATCTCACCGGTTTGCTTGAAACAAAGGTTATGAGTGTATCGAGTGGAAAACAATATAGTATGCGAGTAAAGTAAACAGTACGAGTAAAGTAAACAGGTGATAGCAATATGATGTAAATAGGACCGGGGTCCACAGTTCACTAGTGGTGTCTCTCCATAGATAAAATAACACATGCTGGGTAAACAAATTACAGTTGGGCAATTGATAGAATAAAGATAACGTGATATGTGAAGAAGATCACTATGAGATTTACTCTGGGCATTACAACAAAATACATAGACCGCCATCCAACTGCATCTATGACTAATAATCCACTTGTGGTGAATCAATCCGAGAACTCCACAAGTATTAAGTTGCGAACAACAGATAATTGCATTAAGCAAAGTGTGTAATGTAAACAAAGCATATGCCCTTGAGCATATGAATGTTGTTTTCTCTCTAGTAGCAACAGCACATCTACCACCTTAGAGGTTTCTGTCACTCCCCCAGGTGAAATAGAGGCATGAACCCACTATCGAGCATAAATACCCCCTCTTGGAGTCACTAGCAACTACTCGGCCAAGATAGCTACTAACAACGGAGAGCATGCAAGATCATAAACAACATAGAGATAACAAAAGATAATATTCAGTACAGCAACTTAATCATAAACACCAATATTCATCGGATCCCAACAAACCAAACATGTAGAATTACATAACGGTGATCTCAATCATGTATGGCAGCTCATGAGATCTAAACATGAAGCACATAGTGGAGAAGACAACCATCTAGCTACTGCTATGGACCCATAGTCCAAGGTAGACTACTCACTCATCGCTCCGGAGGCAAGCATGGCGATGAAGAAGACCTCCGGTGGCGATTCCCCTCTCCGGCAGGGTGCCGGGAAGAGCTTCTGGACCCTCCCGATCTTCGAGTCGACGGCGGCGGCGGATCGCGATGTATTCTGGAAAACTGATCGGGCACTTAGGTTTTTCTCGTCGGGGGGTCTTTATAGGCGAAGGGGCGTCGTCAGAAGAGGGGCCAGGCGGCCTCACAAGGCGGTGGCGCGCGCCAGGGGCTGGCCGCGCCACCCCTGTGTGTGGGCCCCTGGTCCCTCACCTCCTACTCTCCTTCGGATCTCTGGAAGCTTCCGGGTAAAATAAGACTTCAGGAACTTGTTTCGTCCAATTCCGAGAATATTTCCTGTGTATCACTTCTGAAACACAAAAACAGCAGAAAACAGGAAACTGGCACTGTGGCACTTCGTTAATAGGTTAGTTCCGGAAAATGCATAAAAATGCCACTAAGTGTAACGAAACAATAGGCAAATGGTGTAAAATAAGCATGGAGCATCAAAAATTATAGATACGTTTGAGACGTATCAAGCATCCCCAAGCTTAACTCCTGCTCGTCCTCGAGTAGGTAAGTGATAACAAAAGAATAATTTTTAAGGTGACATGCACCTACACAATCTTGATCATATATGTAAGCATTGGTGAGCTGGGATCAATAGAACTTAAAACATGGGCATGAAGATATAATCATGACAATAAGAACTTAGCAACCATGTTGTAAACATGCAAATGAACACAAACAAAAGATCATGAAAATGAAACAATGAAAGTCAAACATGTGTTCAAATCATATGGAAAAACATACAAAAGGTTTTCAGCTTGTCCTTCAAAGAGAGCAAAACATAAATGCATAGGACACCTTCAAGTTTAAGAGGGCGACTAGATACAAATAATTTAAGAACAAGTGAAACCAATCATCATGAATCAATCAATGAACTTTGGGACAATGCATATCACACTAAGAATGACAACTATGCTCTCTTAATAGTGCATAAAGAAAGAAGGTGGTGACTCAACATAAAAGTAAAAGAAAGGCCCTTCGCAGAGGGAAGCAGTGATTGCAAGTTTTATAACCTTCAAAAATTATGGTACTTACCGGCTTTGAGCTCTCATTGCCCCCATCATAAGCATCTTGAATGGTTAAAGTTAATGCGAGAACAATTATGATGCATATGCTTGACAAATCATAAGTTGAAAACCTCGTGCCCCGTGAATACGAGTACCCAAACCTCATGCTACTTTACTTAGAGTCCCAAGCAAGGCTCTTGTCATTGTAAGTATATGCATATCATTGAGAACCGCCAATGGGGTACCTCCGTGCCCGATGACATGGAACAAGCCCACACCAAAATGACAGGACAAGCAGACAATGAACACCTCGACATCTCTTTTATTTGCTATATTGTTTAGCTTTTTATTGTGAGATGCGTCGTCGAATGTTCACCATGGGTATGCTGCAAATTTCCACCATGAATTATGCATGGCTTAGATTGGCGGCCCGGCGTTTCCCTAACACATATACAAACTCCATGATCCCTACAAGATTCCCAATTCATTTCACACCGCGGGCATCCATAAACAAAAGATCACGATATCAACTCAAATAAGAAGTGCAATGTTGAAAGCTTGCCCCATGACAGCATGGATGGGCTAGAATCCAACTTACAACTTGCAACCATAACAACTCAACATAAGAGACCACAATGTCAAATTTTTAAGAACAGGAAAAAGTAAAGTGTGCCTTCCGGTTCGTGAGAGCTTTACTAACCGAGTTTCGCATAACACTGGTAAGATTTTAATTTGAAGAGAAAATAAAAGCAAGTCAAATTTACTTGGAATAGCAAATTGCTAGTAGGTATGTATGGTGGACACAATGGAAAACTTGGGCTTTTAGGAGTTGGATGCACGAGTAGAGCTCATACTCAGTACAAGGTGAGGGCTAGCAAAAGACTGGGAGCGACCAACTAAGAGAGCAATAATGGCCATAATCATGCAAAGCGACAAAGCGACATTAAAAGAAGCATAAGATGGCATCAAAAGTCAAAAACTAAATGATCATGAAGGCTATTGGCGACTTTGTGAGAGTCTAACATGTGTGAGCATGCGCCAAGTCAACCCAAATAAAGCATCAAGGAGAAAACCAAAATAATGCTTCCATACAATAAAACCAACGCATGATTTTTTCAAAGGCTCATTAAGCAATCTCAGTTATTTGAGACAAGTCATGCTACAGAAAAACCACTAAGCATACTATCAAAAAGACATCAAGCATGACATGAAAAAGCCTAAGCCGCAGTCTACACAAGCTCCTTCTTGTACCACTATTTTGCACAAAGCTTTTTCTCTTTTCCAACACCATTTGAATTTTTTTTAAAACACCTCTTTTGATGAAAACCAATGAAGATCAGAGGCAAAAATACATCTTGATGAAAAGATATGACAAGATCTGAACGCAAATCAAGGCGAAAACGAAAACCAAAAGCAGTAGCAGAAAAAGTAGAACGCATCGATGAACGATAAGAGTGAAAAATTGAGCGTTCTTTGCAAATGAAAACGAGTACATCTCCTCCAAAGAAATTTGTTGGGGTCCAACCATTTATTGCAGCAAACAAACAAACTAAACCAACTAAGAAAACTAAAACAACTGACGCTCCAAGAAAAACACATAGTGCATAAAGCAATAAAAATATAGTGTTTTGAAAGGTGACCTGATTTTTGCCGATGAAGAAGGGGTGCCTCGGGGGCATCCCCAAGCTTTGACGCTTGTACTTCTTGGATATTTCTTGGGGTGATGCATGGGCATCCCCAAGCTTGAGCTTTTGTCCATTCTTCAACTCATCTCATCATTCTCCAATCCCTACACTTGAAAACTTCCTTCATACAAAACTAAACACAATTCTATTAGCAACATTAGTGCAAGCATAACATATAATAAATCCTCTATTTGCTTCAGGTTTCAACTCAAAACCACCACATATATAGCATATACTACTGTAGCAACCTCCCCAAAAGTTCCATGATCAAAAGAACTCAAAAGAAAGCGATAAAGTGGCAAACACAAATATTGGCAGAAATCTGTCAAAACTGAACAGCTGACAAAGGTCGAATTTTTTAGGGATTTTCTGTTGCTCAAATCAAAAAGTGTTCAACTAAGAAAAGTTTGGATATAACCTGGGGCATATGCACAAGAAATCGCAGGTCCAAAAGATAAACAGAGAATTTTCACGAATTTTTACGGTGCAGCACCGAAAATAGTTTCAGGACAGCAACATCCCCAAATCTTTACCTCACTCAAATTAGAGGCTTCTCTTGGCACAAAAACGAAATAAACAAGATAAGGAGCGGTCATTACAGTAGTAATGACTTCCAAGACTCAAATAAAAGAAAAAATACTGAAAAGAAAACATTGGGTTATCTCCCAAGAGTACTTTTCTTTAACGCCTTTGAGCTAGGCGCAGAAAATTACGAATCAAGTAATAAGGAAAGGGGATCAGGATCCACTGTAGGGATAAAGAAATGAATACTATCCAATTGAGGTTTTGCATATCCCTTGTAGTCACGCTTTGGTACACTATTTTCATCAAAAAGATTTTCAGGACAAATCCAACTAGTATTAGCTACCAAGGCATTATGAATTCCTACAAGCTTACAAAGTATTGGCAATTTAGATTCTTCATTGGTTGTACCAACAATTTCAACAGGTGAGCCAAGCTTATTAAACTTCTTAAAAACTT
This sequence comes from Dactylis glomerata, assembly GCA_007115705.1. NCBI lineage: Eukaryota > Viridiplantae > Streptophyta > Magnoliopsida > Poales > Poaceae > Dactylis > Dactylis glomerata. Next base: position 1,876,121 of record QXEO01000186.1, read on the forward strand.
TCCTAGCCTCAATTGCAACATCTCTAAATTCTATGCGCAAAGTTTCCAAGATAAAAGCTTTCTTCTCGGGATCCTCAATTTCATGAAGTTTAAGGAACATGTATTGCATAAAAGGATTAAGACTAGCAAACCTAGCTTCTAACATGTGAACTAAATGAGCAGAAGCAACTTCATAGCTAGGAGCTAACTCAACCAAGGACTTTTCCTCAACTTCCTCATGCATACTAATGTGATTAAAGAACTCCTCAATGTTACTTTTGCCAATAATCGAACCACTACCTACAGAGAGGTCCTCCAGAACGAACTCAGGGAACAGCATGATAAACTAAAGTAAAGTAAAAACAACTACCAAGGATTCTAATTTTTTTTGGGTTTTTGATATAAAAAGCAATATAGGTAAAATAAAATAAAGTAAAGCAAAACAAATAACAAAGTAGAGAATGTGTGTGCGAAGAACTCCCCTCGCAGAAGTCTTCTCTCTTCCCCGGCAACGGCGCCAGAAAAATAGCTGATGCCTCTGATGGCGACCAGGCTGTCCTTGTGCGTGGTGAATAACCAGCCCGTTGGGAACCCCAAGAGGAAGGTATGATGAGTGCAGCAGCAAGTTTTCCCTCAGTTTAAGAAACCAAGGTTTATCGAACAGGAGAAGAGAGAAAATGACGACTGAAGGTGTTGTGGAACCTGCACACACAAATAAATACTTTGTTCCCAACTTGCGATGAGGTTGTCAATCTCACCGGTTTGCTTGAAACAAAGGTTATGAGTGTATCGAGTGGAAAATAATATAGTATGCGAGTAAAGTAAACAGTACGAGTAAAGTAAACAGGTGATAGCAATATGATGTAAATAGGACCGGGGTCCACAGTTCACTAGTGGTGTCTCTCCATAGATAAAATAGCACATGCTGGGTAAACAAATTACAGTTGGGCAATTGATAGAATAAAGATAACGTGATATGTCAAGAAGATCACTATGAGATTTACTCTGGGCATTACAACAAAATACATAGACCGCCATCCAACTGCATCTATGACTAATAATCCACTTGTGGTGAATCAATTCGAGAACTCCACAAGTATTAAGTTGCGAACAACAGATAATTGCATTAAGCAAAGTGTGTAATGTAAACAAAGCATATGCCCTTGAGCATATGAATGTTGTTTTCTCCCTAGTAGCAACAGCACATCTACCACCTTAGAGGTTTCTGTCACTCCCCCAGGTGAAATAGAGGCATGAACCCACTATCGAGCATAAATACCCCCTCTTGGAGTCACTAGCAACTACTCGGCCAAGATAGCTACTAACAACGGAGAGCATGCAAGATCATAAACAACATAGAGATAACAAAAGATAATATTCAGTACAATAACTTAATCATAAACACCAATATTCATCGGATCCCAACAAACCAAACATGTAGAATTACATAACGGTGATCTCAATCATGTATGGCAGCTCATGAGATCTAAACATGAAGCACATAGTGGAGAAGACAACCATCTAGCTACTGCTATGGACCCATAGTCCAAGGTAGACTACTCACTCATCGCTCCGGAGGCAAGCATGGCGATGAAGAAGACCTCCGGTGGCGATTCCCCTCTCCGGCAGGGTGCCGGGAAGAGCTTCTGGACCCTCCCGATCTTCGAGTCGACGGCGGCGGCGGATCGCGATGTATTCTGGAAAACTGATCGGGCACTTAGGTTTTTCTCGTCGGGGGGTCTTTATAGGCGAAGGGGCGTCGTCAGAAGAGGGGCCAGGCGGCCTCACAAGGCGGTGGCGCGGGCCAGGGGCTGGCCGCGCCACCCCTGTGTGTGGGCCCCTGGTCCCTCACCTCCTACTCTCCTTCGGATCTCTGGAAGCTTCCGGGTAAAATAAGACTTTAGGAACTTGTTTCGTCCAATTCCGAGAATATTTCCTGTGTATCACTTCTGAAGCACAAAAACAGCAGAAAACAGGAAACTGGCACTGTGGCACTTCGTTAATAGGTTAGTTCCGGAAAATGCATAAAAATGCCACTAAGTGTAACGAAACAATAGGCAAATGGTGTAAAACAAGCATGGAGCATCAAAAATTATAGATACGTTTGAGACGTATCAGGCGCCATGCTTTTTTTATTTTTCTATCCATCAATTGAGATAATATATTTCTAGCATTTTTGCCAATATTTTTCACAGAGCAATTTTTTGAATTTTTAAATTCCCCTAATATTTATTCACTTCGTATCCAATTATTTTGCAAACTTTTATTTTATAAATATTTTGTAAGTGCTTTTTGAACACCTTTGAGAAGCTTTAATAATATAAGATACTCATGCCTTAACTGTTTCTAGGAGAACTTATAAAAACTATGGTCCCTTATCTAAGGCCCTTCTTAACCTAAATACCTTTGGCGTGATCATTATTTAGCATTTGTTCAACATTTGATTCTTTTAGTGTTTAATAGTTGTGTGCATTGACTTTGTTTACAATGTGTGATGAGTTGACTTTGTGCTACTATTTAACTTCGATTGAACTGACTTTATCTGACTTATGTGTAGCTATGATCTAGAAGTGGAAATATGGCCCAACATATCTAAACCCCATCTTATTATATTGTGGTTAGTGAGGATTTGCATACAAACTATTTTCTACCTTTTTTCCTTCAAATAAAATCCCTTTTTAAGAGCTTAGCCTCTTTATTCTCTGTATTCAAATGATATACAAATAAATATCAAGACCATGAACCATTTAATTCATGTCTCAACATTGAATTTTTTTCAAAGAGCTTAGCCTCTTCATTTCTTTTTCTTTTTCCCCTAGCGAGAGGCTAGGATCCACTGTACCTCCAAGACTTGAGAGACCATCGAAAACAGGGACCGGCGCCTTGCCGGCGGATGGGATGGAAACCCCAGCCGGGGATTGGTTATCTCCTGTTCCTCCCGTTACGTTCATACAGGTTCCATTTAAGGGTACTAATCTCGGAACACGAAATGTGCCGGTAACGGTAGAAATTTCCGGGTTATAGACCCATCCAACAGCGGGACTCACTCACACATTGTGACTTGTGTGCTCAACGGCCGGCGGCATCGAGCGGTGCTTCCTCGCAGCTTCCCACTCTCCAAAACATGTACGAAGTCTCTACAGCACGATTCACGTCACGCTCAACCGCTCTCTCACGCTCGGCGCATGCACGGCTCCACTTCCACACTTGTTAAGCAGCGGGTGGCTGCGAAAGCTCGGACCCTTCTGTTTCTGTACATGTCAACTTCACCCAAAATTCCAGCTCGTACATCGCAGCAGCTCCCAGGAAGCTTCCTGGCGGGGAAGAAGCAGCCTGTGATGTCGACGCACGCACGCGATCGACGAGATCGGGCAGAAGAGATCACCGAACCTGAAGGGTCGTCACGCCTGTGAATCTCAAGTTTCAACTGTCAGCCACGCCTGAATTTTGACGAGATTTTCAGAGACAGAGTCGTTGATGTATCAACACGCAAAGTGAAAATGAAGGGAAGGATCGTGCTACGATCGAGTTGGAAGCAATGTGCAACACAGTTCAGATGAGATCGCCAAATTTATTTATGATCAGTTGGCAAAATCTGTTCTTGGTCCATTAATAAACTTGAGAATTAGTGCGTTAATTTGTTGCACAATCCATGGGATCCGCCCCAGCTCATCGGCAGAAGGAAAAACAAACGAACAAGAACGCAAAACACACACTCCCATCTTCTACCGCGCGAGCCGAGCCGTGAAACACATCGGTCAGTTAGCAGAGGCCGTCCTCGAGGAACCTGACGAACTGGAACAGGTTCATCCCGGCGCCGTCCCTACTGCTCCCGCAGCCCGTGGCGGCCGCGATCATGGCCTCGCAGGCGGCGGCGTCCTCCCGAAACCCGAGCCTCGCCAGCGCGCCCTGCAGGTCGGACGCGCCGATGAGCCCGTCCGAGTCGCCGTCGAACACGGCGAACGCGCGCCGCACCTCCCCGAAGCTGGGTTCCTCGGCGTCGAACACCCGGGACACCTCGGCGCGGCCCATGCTGGCCCGCAGTCCCTCGCCGCCGCCGCTCGCGGCCAGCCCGATCCTCGCCATGATCGCCTCCACCTCCTCCTTCCTCAGCTCTTCGTCGGTCTGCTCATCGTCGGCGCCAACGGCGGCAACGTCCTCGCAACACGGCGCGGACGACGATGCGTACGTGCACTTGGCGCAGGCTGCAGGGGACGGGGCGACGGCGAGGGACCTGGCGAAGGAGTGGAGGAAGGAGGCGTAGCTGTGGAAGAAGATGGACGCGGCGGCGACGAGGAAGCTGATGAGGTGGGGGATCACCAGCAGCGGCTCCCGGAACGAGAGCACGCGGACGAGGAGCGGTCGCGGCGCCGTCGGCTCTGCCATTGGTAGCTAGAGTCTGAAGCTCCGATGCTCCGCGTGTACAAGGTGAGGTTGAGTAGACGGGATGTTGCTGGTGATCGACGATTGTGTGTGGAGATATGGTGGGGGAGGTGGGGGTTTATATGACGACCTGGGGCTGGAATATCGGGGAGTAAACAAGTCCGGTCGCCAGGAAGCTCCCTTTGCGTTTGCATGGCGATGGGCGCGCGCCGGAGGAAGCTGCCTCCGAGCTTCGCAACCCGCCAGTACAGTGACAGGGGCTTTGGGGATGGAGACATTAATCAACGTCAGGAAAAATACGATTCGGACTTGAAGAATACTAGGAAAGGGAGAGGAAAACTGGAAGGAGGATCGGGTGGTAGCTGTGGTTTGCTGCGGGTTCCATTCGATCGTGTGGATGGATCGGTTGGAATTTGATGACGGCTTGACAATTCTGGTGCATCGCATCAGAGATCGGACGGCTAAGAGTGGGAAGCTTCGAGGAAGGCGGCCTGTGGTTTGTGTGTAGATAGCCGGCAATAGTAAAGTAACCAACTGGCCGGACTACGTGCATCCGAGTCTGGCCACCAATTCGGTTCTGGCTGATTCGATTTATTGCAGAAATGCCTCTCGGGGGACCGAAATCTCATCAAATCTCTGATGACGAGGACTTGGAAGCGAACTATGCAGCCCTGAATGTTGGTGTAATAGGAATGCACAGTTCGATGTTTTTGCTCAAATTGCTTTCGAAGTCATATTATCTCCGTTCTGAAATATAATTATTCTGCATCCAACGTAATTTTACGTTGTTATACATAATAATTTTATGTTTATATACTAATAATTACGTTAGTATGGATTCATAACAGAAAAAATGACATAAAAAATATAGTGTATGAGTCATTACAGTGTAACATAACACAATTTTTTTATGCTGTATTTTTATATTTTACATAAAAAAATTTCTTTACGTTATTTGTATTTTTTCTTATGTTCTTCTCAATTTTCGGAAGTATGTCAAAAATTACGTGACGTAAAAATCATGCACGGTTGCAAAGATACAGGGTGGGTGCAGAATAGTTAGTGTGACTCCTCATTACGTGACGTAAAAATCATGCACGCAATGTAAAGATACGGGGTGGATGTAGAATAGTTAGTGTGACTCCTTGCCAGGTTTTGTTTGTTCGAATAATTAAAAATATGTAGCCATGAGATGAAAATGCACAAACCAGCAACTATTTCTGAGTTGCTGCACGCATACTCACCATACTTTTTTTATAAACCACCAACTTTTTGTGCTATTCGTTGTTGATGAATCTAAATCATAAAATAACTTATAGATTAAAACCATCCAGATTACTGGACTCCGCTTGTCAATGATTATATGGTAAGTGTGTGTCCAATATGTCATCATCTCCAAGATTAATTAGTATCCATTTTCACTTACATGATTTATTTTGGATCTTTTTGCAAAAAGCTAATTTTATTCAATAAGTAGTGACCAAACTTTAATCGATGGGTCAAAAAATGTCTCAAAGTTTCCTTGGCTAATTACTATCGATGGTTTTTGTTACTGGATTCTTTTGTAAAGCCTAAATTTGGACCTTCTTTTAACCAAATAAAACAAGAAGTGACCAAGATTTGTAAATGTTAGTAAAATGTTTTGAATTTTTGGATTAATTATCACTGCATGTTTGAATTACATAAATTTATAATTTATTTTTTAGAATTCAACCAAATTTTGTTGAGTCTAACAAAATATGACATGGTTCACATGTATATGTGACATATTGCAATTTAAACTATTTGCATATATTATACAATGGTTTGTAAAAACTAGTATGCCAAAATCAACAATACCTACGAACTTCTTTACTTTGTTCTATTTAGTTAAGAGAACAAATTAACATATTAATAAAAATTCCATCGGTTCCATTATTTTTGGCAATATTGATATGCTTAATTAATTTGGTTGACTATAAAAAGTGACCAAACTTTAAACAGCAGTCAAAAACTGTCTTCACTAATTTGCTTGACTATAAAAAGTTACCAAACTTTATACAATGTTTGGAAAAATTGTTGATTAATTACTTTTTGTTTGTTTTAGTTATCTAAGTTTATTGAAACGTCTCAAATTGGCCATTTTTAACCAAATCTAACAAGAATTGCAAAATGCTATTAAAGTATCTTGATTTTCTAGATTAGTTAGCATCAATTGTTTCAATCACAGAAATTTATTACTTCTTATTCGTTTTGTGAACTTGACCATATTGGGTGAGTCTGACAAAAATATCAAGATAACATGCTGCACAGTCATATGACAATAATTAGTGAATCACGGTGAACACTGAAAAATATCAACACTACTTGATGGTTTGTGTAATTTCTTTTATTTAGTAAAGAGCCCAAATTTATACATCAGTATGATATAAGTGACTCAACCTTTTTTAGATATAGATGTATCTAGAACTCCGTATGTAGGTAAAACCGAGTCACTTATTATTATTATTTTGAAAAAATTGTGTTGATCTATACATAATAATCAACAGTAGTACAAACAGCCTAAAAATTAATAAACTTAAAAATTAATATTTGATACATCCATATTTGATAACAAGTAATATGAGTCGGAGGGAGTAGTTGATTGAGGCAAAAAGTTGATGTAAAAGAAAATGGTATAGCCACTTGCGAAATATGAAAGCGGTAAATAGCTAGGCATGACAACGCAAAAACTCAAATGTTCATTAGCTGTCACGGTACGGCGAAGGGAATCCCGTCGAAATTACGATCTGAATCCGGATGATTCCCCAAAGACCTAGCCTCTTTGCTTGCAGCTAGCTGGCAAGTTTGGATATACAGTCAGGGACGCACGCACGTCCAGACTATCACTTCTCCGTAAGTACCGTACTAAACCCCTAGAATAATCGTGCACGCACACCGATCCGGATCTACTGTCGGGCTGATCGCGCTAAGCAAGCGGTTCCTTACCGTGAGTTTGTCGGGGCAGTGTCGCTGCGGATCAGGATAATCACAAGGAGTCCGCGGTTTACGAGCGTCGTCCGTACCCAAGTCCCAGCTGGTCGAGTAGTGCGTGAGCTTCAAAAGACGAGCCCTCGTGCGTGTTCTGTACCTAGTTGCGTACGTCGACATTGGCAAAACCTGGCGGCTTCACGTGATTGTTTCGTTCATCAGTAAAGCTCAGTAAAGTTTTATGTCATTTTGTGTGTTTTGTTACCTTGATTAGTAGTAGCCCGTTATGGGTTTGAGCGACCGGTTTAGCTGGCACCACACTAGGATTCAGTAGTGTGTCCGTCAGATCGGATCGACCTGTAATATGACAGCTAGGTGGTAGTAAGAGTTTGGAGTAGTACTGTGATAGTTGCAGTTAACAACGCAGCAAATGTCTCCGCAAGAACGAAAATGACAGCGTATGAACTCAGAGCATATGGGAGGGACATATGGGAGTTAAAATACTACTGCTGCGGCCGGCTACTAGGCTGTCGCATATGGGACGCCGAATTTTGTTTGCAGTTTCGCGAAAAATACTGGAGGGCTTGCCGGCAGCAAATTAAACGAGATCTAGTTTGAACAGGTATGGCCGCCTCCTGCTAGCTATAGGCTCGACCCGGTATACGCGCGCAGGCCGTCGACAGATTCAGGCTCAATCCCAATCTGAAACTGAAACTGGAAGACCTCGTGGCATTTTCCTACTGGAACGGTGCTAGCTATCTCCTGCAAGAGATCGAATCGTGCATACAATCCCTTGGAAATTGCTGGTGCAGACTTGACCTTAACCAGCTTAATTGGCATACAGCTCAACTCAACTCAACTCAACCATCACAAATCGTGGAACTTGTTAAGAAAAAACAAATCGTGGGTGTCTATACTCCACGGTAGTATCTTCCTGTGACGAGTCTCACTCAAAAGAGCAGCCGGCCGGGTGTAGGTTAGCTCCAACTAGTCGATCGTGTGGTCAAATGGGCAGGGCAAGACGTGGACCGGCCGGGGTTTAGTTCGTGGCATTTCACACCCGGCTGAAACTTTTCAAATCATTCGCGCAATGAAGCAACCTTGATCGCTTCGTAACGTGGACCCATACGTGATGTGCGCCATGGCTGCCTTGGGCGGAATCGAGTCCGAATGTCATACGCGTGCACATCGGAGTGGAGAATAGTGGAGTAAAAACCTCGGCAGCTTCCCAAACCTTTTTTCAGACAGGCGGAGCTTGACCGGAAGGCGGGGCCGGGTTAATTTCCATAGACACCATCGTCTCTGACAAATGCAAATATTCTACAAATAGTTGCACTCGTAACTATATATCTAATCTAAACTAATAATACGGCACGCCTCTGCGCAGGAGTTGGACGACACCCAGGTCGCCTCCGCCCCCTGCCTTGAGCTCTAAAACTGCCTATCTCTTTCGATTCTCCCGATGGCCAGCCAGGTGGTGCCGCACGCCTCCGTGTGGAAGTTGGACGATGCCCAGGTTGCCTCCGCCCCTCAAACCGCAACTAATCTCCCTGCCTTGAGCTCGACACGTCCTTGTCTCCCGGACTCGCGGTGGCCGTCCTCACCGCGTCCACTCCACAGGTCGCGCCGGGACATGCCCCAAGATACCAGAGTCACGGCCTCGCCTATGGTGATATGCCCTAGGATAGCGGTCTCCCGCCCGGCGGCTATCAGCGCGTAGGTGCGCTCTCCCCGTCAGGTCAGAGGGGACATGGCCCACCGCATCTCCAAGTCCTAGCAGGCGCTTGGCCTTGGCGTTGGCAAGAACAACATGGATTAGCGGAGAATCACAAAGCCTCGTTTGACGACTGCCGAGCTGCATGGCCCCCATCTCTCTTGGCTGCGTTCGTAGCTCCCGGGCCTCTGTGCGGATCCTTCACTCCACGCCCCTAGCCAGAGCTCGGCAGCCGGCGACTCATTGGGGCACAGCTAGCGCTGCGATATTACAAGGATGAGAGCTCCATAGTGCCGACGACGACGGTGGCCAGTTTGTGGCAGCACCGAAGATCGATAGCCGAGCTGCCTGTCAAGCCTAATTGTTTCATAGTGCTCTGCGGAGGAAGCCCGTGATGTTGTTCTGCACGATGACGACTTGCCGCCTGGGTTGTGATGGTATTTTAGTTTGAGAAGGGGCTGAAAGGACGCAGCGACGATATTGTCCACAGGCAGTACACCAGTCTAGAAACTGCTTTTTGTGCAGTACCGAGGAATATGGAAGCTTGTTCTGTTAGGAAATTATTGAAACTGATGACATGAATATGATCTGATTGTGTAGATGTGTTTTTTCGTGTTCGGTTATTGGGTGTACAAAGAGAGTTAAGCAGTTATCTGAATTTCATGGGAAAACATTATAGACCTATGTTTATATTTTCTGACCTCACGTAACAAATACCAAGGCCCTGAAACATGATTGTGCATTTTATAGAAATTATCATAAAGCAAGATTTTTTATTGCCCTTTTTATATTTATATCATGACAACATATTAACAATGTGTATCCTGTTGCACTACACCTCATTTTTCCTAGGTATTGCTTTTATGTTGCTTACTATATTACGGTTAGATCCACTAATACTTTGAATATTTATTGTGCCGGGCATGTTTCAGGAATATGACAGAATTTTTAGTATATAGCCATTGTTGTATGGTCTATTTGGGTAGTGAGGAGGGGAACCCAGTAAAAACTCAAAAAGCAAACAACAACAAAATAGGAACACCAAATTTTTAAGCGTTGTCATCCGCGTTCCGTAGCAACGCACGGGCACTATGCTAGTCTAATCTAAACTAATAATACGGCTTGAGGACGTGATGTTTCAAAAATCGTGGTAGGTCAAAAAACCTATTTCGTCCGTCAAAAAAACCGGGTTTTTCATCGTCCGTCACGTCACGCGGGATTGGCTCAGCAGTATAGAACCGGATCGTAACAGAACAGCTTAGGATTGTTTGCTTACCGTACACGTCTAGAACTCGGACTTTGTGCTCTATCTATATATGGGTGCGTACGTGCTGCTGTCTCCGGGAGATTCCGAGAGAAGAGATTAGCATTAGCATAGCATACATATGGCGCTGTCGCCCAAGAGGCCTCGACACGGGCAGCCCGTGCAGGCCTGCCCGACGACTTGCTCGTCGATGAGATTCTCACACGCGTCCCGGCACTCACCGCCGTTCGCTGCCGCTTAGTGTGCTGGGCGTGGCCGGGTTAATTTCCATAGACACCATCGTCTCTGACAAATGCAAATATTCTACAAATAGCTGCACTCGTAACTATATATTATTATACAGTTTTGCTAGTTCCGTAGTTCTCGGTTGACCAAGAGTAGCTTAGAGCATGGCCGATTCTATGACCATCATATCTGCATCGTGATTCATGCATCATGTAAGCTGTAATTGAGTTTTCTTTAATTATAAATGGGTTATACTTCACCTGCAAAAAAAAGATTATAATTGAGAAAAAAAAATATTTGACTGTTTGTTTTGCCACGTGATTCGTTTTGATTGGGAGTTGCTAGTGGATTGCGACTGTCAACTCAGAACTAGTCGCTCCCATTGCTATATTTACATTTTCGAGTTTTTAAACATGTACAGTAAGTCATATAATTTGTTACTGAGCAATTGTGCAGTGCTATATTTATTTAATTTCTAGCTCTTGAACCATCTTCTCCTTTTTGGCAAAGCCTACAGCCATCTACTAGGAGGCCTTGCTGAAACATTATTTTCGTTTAGTTCTTCTGTACTTCAAGAAAGAATGATTTCCATGGTGGAAATTGCTGATGTTTTTGTTCAGATCTACAAGGGAGAGCTTCTTGCATCTTGTGTGGATACTACAATTTTACGGTGTTCCAGGATGGACCTAATCAACAACTTATAAAGCTTACTTGCTGTCGTAATAATTTAGGAATACTAGTAAGTCTGCATGTGCAACGCACGTCTCTAAAATAAAACACATGTAATTTCAACCAGGCATAGCATTGCATGCATATGCATTGAACAAATCAAGTAATGTTGAAATGCAATAAGAAGCTTCTTATCCGAGTTAAGTGGTACAAGCATCCCCATTAATTCAGAGATATCATTATTCAATGCATGGTTACAATTTGAATGAATATGTATCATTCTTATGTGTCTGTAATATTTCCATTCCAAAATGTCGCAATATGTAGCCTGTGCGAAAAAGGAAATACCTGAGTGAATAGTATGATATACTATTCACACATCAAGCTAGCAATCATCATGTTGCTGTCTCAGCTCCGCCGTTCCACCGTTAGTCTCGTCGGAACAATCAACCGGCGACTTCGCGGCGAGACTTGCGAAGAAAGGGAAGGTGGCAACGACGAGAATCTGCACGGCACCACGCTGACGCTACCAGCAAAGGTTAGAGCATCAGTTGGGGCTTTGGTGGTTCAGTGCACCGGTCGCTAGCGGCAGCGGCACGCAGGCTACCTGGAAGCAGAGTGAGCATCGGATCGGATGACATTTGGATATGCCAAGCAAACTAGTCGGTCTTCGCTGATGTGGATGCTCCCAGACGAAGGCGCGCCCGGGCTTGCTGCGAGTGACTGAAAGCGTTTTATCCACGATTTGCAGAACAGCCTTATCTGGCCATTCGTCCATTCAGATGGTGAACTGAACGTGAGCATATGGGCAGTACGTTTGGTTGCACTATAGGATGATGACGTAGTCGTATAATACTCTTTGCAGCTCGAGATCCATGAAGCTTGTTATTTTTGAAAATTCAAAAACCATGTTTTTTAGTTTAAAAAATCTAAAAAAATCTATATGTTGTTGGAGATGTAGTTTATAAGTGCGTAAAAATTCAATTCAAAAGACCTTATACTTTGGCCTACACAAAAATAACAAGTTCTGACAAATTTTGAGAGTTTAAAAATATATACTGTTCATACTAGATCTCTAGTTTTGTCATTTTTGTGCAGCCTAAACTATTATGTCTTTCGTACTAAAATTTAACACACTTGTGGGATACATCTCTAGCTACATGATGTTTTTTACATTTTTTTTTGAAACTTTAAATCATGGTTTTTGAATTTTTTTCAAAAAAAAAGCTCCATGAAGCTCGAGCTCCAAAAATCCACACACAATAATTCTCAGATACATAGGCCATTTGTCCATTCCGACGGTTGCAGTAGTGAGTTTATTTGCACCGTAGATATCTATTTTATACTCCTATAATCTCGGGTAGTCCACCTCTTCTCCAACCTTCACGTGGAAAACTTTCATTGGCTTAACTCCGCAAATGTTGTTCTCATCCCCAAGAAGGAAGGGGCGGAGGCCATTTCAGATTTCCGCCCAATTAGCTTGATCCATGGGGTCGCCAAAATTGTGGCCAAGATGATGTCAACCCGGCTTGCCCCCCATATGAACACCCTCATCTCCACGTCCCAAAGTGCCTTCATCAAAACTAGGAGTATCCATGATAATTTTTTGGGGGTTCAGAACTACGTAAGAAGATTACACCGCTCCAAGACTCCAACCATCCTCCTCAAGCTAGACATTAAAAAGGCTTTTGACCCGGTGAGGTGGGACTATTTGCTTGACCTTATGCAACGTTGCGGCTTCCCGGCGCGGTTTAGGAATTGGGTGGTGGCTCTTCTTACCACCTCCACTTCTAGAGTCCTCCTCAATGGAATTCCCGGTGACCCCATTGCTCACGGGAGAGGCCTTCGGCAAGGAGACCCCCTATCCCCGTTGCTCTTTGACCTCGCCATTGACCCGCTACAACAACTACTTGACATAGCCACTAGCAATGGAGACCTTCACCGTCTCCGTGGTCGGAGTCCTACGGTTCGCACCTCCCTCTACGCCGACGATGCCGCAATTTTCATCGCGCCTTTCAAAGAGGATTTTGACGCGTTGGCTCACATCTTGGATGGCTTCGGTGTGGTCACGGGACTAGTCACAAATGTGCACAAGAGCATCGCCGTCCCTATTAGATGTGCAAATATCGATCTTGGAAACATTATGCAAGGCTTGCCGATCCAACGCACGAACTTCCCGATAAAGTACCTTGGGTTGCCTCTCTCCCATAGAAGCATAAAGAATATTGATGCTCAACCTTTAGTGGACAAGGCAGCCTCCAAGCTTGTCCCTTGGCATGGGAAGAATATTGCGGCTGCCGGAAGATGCGCTCTCATCAAATCCGTCATCACCTCTCAAGCCATCTTCCACATCACACCGCTTTACCTCCCTCCCGGCACTCTTCTAGCTATCAACAAGATTGAAAGGGCTTTCTTTTGGGCAGCGGCGGATAAAGTTTCCGGAGGAAAATGCAAGGTGAAATGGAGTATTGTTTGTAGGCCTAAAGAAAGGGGGGGCTAGGAATTCTTGACCTTGACAAGTTTGCACGGGCACTTAGGCTAAGATGGCCGTGGCTTCGTTGGAAAGACCCCTCCAAGGCTTGGATTGGTAATGAGCACCCTTGCAACGGTGCGGATATGGAGTTTTTCTATGCGGCAACCATAATCACCATTGGGGACGGGAAAACGGAAAATTTTTGGCACACGCCATGGCTTCAAGGGAGAAAGCCCAAAGACATCGCCCCATCCATCTTTGCCATCTCCAAACGCAAAAACTTCACGGTGTGGGAAGGGTTACAACAAGACTTTTGGATCAACAAGCTAGACTCCCACAAGATCTCCACACCAAATCATATTGGTGAGTTCGTCGAGCTTTGGGCTTTGGTCAATGAGATAAACCTTGATGAGGACACCAAAGATGACATCTAGTGGAAATTCACCGCCAATGGAGAATACCCCGTGGCTTCGGTTTATAGCGCCCAATTTGAGGGCATGGTCAACTCTTTCATGATGGAGGCGGTTTGGAAGATTTGGGCTCTGCCCAAGTGCAAGCTCTTCGCATGGCTAATCTTGCAAAATAGGGTGTGGTCGGCCGACCGGCTACTGATACGTCTCCAACGTATCTATAATTTTTGATGCTCCATGCTTGTTTTTACACCATTTGCCTACTGTTTCGTTACACTTCGTGGCACTTTTATGCATTTTCTGGAACTAACCTATTAACAAGTCGCCACAGTGCCAGTTCCCTGTTTTTTGCTGTTTTTGTGTTTCAGAAGTGCTACACAGGAAATATTCTCGGAATTGGACGAAACAAGTTCCTAAAGTCTTATTTTTTCCGGAAGCTTCCAGAGATCCGAAGAGGAGACGGAGTGGGGCCACGAGGTGCCCACACACCAGGGCGGCGTGGCCTGGCCCCTGGCCGCGCCCCCTATGTGTGAGGCTGCCTCGGTCCACTCCTGACGATGCCCCTTCGCCTATAAAGACCCCCCGACGGGAAAAACCTAAGTACCCGATCAATTTTCCAGAAACACATCGCGATCCGCCGCCGTCATCGACCCGAGATCGGGAGGGTCCAGAAGCTCTTCCCGGCACCCCGCCGGAGAGGGGAATCGCCATCGGAGGTCTTCTTCATCGCCATGCTTGCCTCCGGAGCGATGAGTGAGTAGTCTACCTTGGACTATGGGTCCATAGCAGTAGCTAGATGGTTGTCTCCTCCACCATGTGCTTCATGTTTAGATCTCATGAGCTGCCCTACATGATTGAGATCACCGTTATATAATTCTACATGTTTGGTTTGTTGGGATCCGATGAATATTGGTGTTATGATTGAGTTGCTATACTGAAATATATCTTATGTTATCTCTATGTTGTTTATGATCTTGCATGCTCTCCGTTGTTAGTAGCTACTTGGCCGAGTAGTTGCTAGTGACTCCAAGAGGGGGTATTTATGCTCGATAGTGGGTTCATGCCTCTATTTAACCTGGGGGAGTGACAGAAACCTCTAAGGTTGTAGATGTGCTGTTGCTACTAGGGAGAAAACAACATTCATATGCTCAAGGGCATATGCTTTGTTTACATTACACACTTTTCTTAATGCAATTATCTGTTGTTCACAACTTAATACTCACGGGGTGTTCGGATGATATCCCCGTGAGTGGATTATTAGTCATAGATGCAGTTGGATGGCGGTCTATGTATTTTGTTGTAATGCCCAGAGTAAATCGCATAGTGATCTTCTTGACATATCACATTTATCTTTATTCTATCAATTGCCCAACTGTAATTTGTTTACCTAGCATGTGTTATTTATCTTATGGAGAGACACCAGTAGTGAACTGTGGACCATGGTCCTATTTCCATCATATTGCTATCACCTGTTTAACTCGCATACTTTCACTGCTTTCCACTCGATACGCTCATACCCTTTGTTTCAAGCAAACCGGTGAGATTGACAACCTCATCGCAAGTTGGGAACAAAGTATTTGGTTGTGTTGTGTGCAGGTTCCATGTTGCTGCTAGCAAAGCAAAGCTTGGACGAGGCGCCATATATAAATTGTCCGAATTAAGCTGTCGCGAAGCTTGCAAGCATCACCTTCAGTCGTTTGTCTCTCCTCTCCTGAACAATAAACCTTGGTTTCTTAACTGGGGGAAAATCTTGCTGCTATATTCATCACATCTTCCTCTTGGGGTTCCCAACGGGCTGGTCATTTACCATGCATCAAGCATATTTTCTGGCGCTGTTGCCGGGGAACACAGAAGAATAATCTCCCTCGTCAACTGGGCGCCATCAAACAGCAACAAGATATTTTCTGGCGCCGTTGTCGGGGAGGAAGTAGAAGACTTCTGCGAGGGGAGTTTTTCGCACGCATATCCTTTACTTTGTTATTGTTTTGCTTTACTTTATTTATTTTACTTGCATCGTTTTTATCAAAAATCCAAAAAAATTAGAATCCTTGGTAGTTGTTTTTACTTGTCTGCTTTTAGTTTTGCTGAAATGGCTAATCCTGAAAACACCAAACTGTGTGACTTTACTAGTACGAACAATAGTGATTTTATCAGCACTCCTATTGCGCCACCTGCTCCTGCTGCAAACTTTTATGAGATTAAGCCTGCTTTATTGAACCTTGTTATGAAAGAACAATTCTCTGGTGCTAGTACTGAAGATGATGCAGCTCATCACAACAATTTTGTTGAGCTATGTGAGATGCAGAAATATAAGGATGTAGAAAGTGATATTATTAAGCTCAAGCTGTTTCCTTTTTCTTTGAGAGGAAAAGCTAAAGATTGGTTGTTGTCTTTGACTAAGAATAGTATTGATTCATGGGCTAAGTGTAAGGATGCTTTTATTGATCGATATTATCCTCCTGCTAAAATTATATCTCTGCATAGCAATATTATGAAGTTTAGTCAGTTTGATAATGAACATGTTGCTCAAGCGTGGGAAAGAATGAAATCTATGATAAAGAATTGCCCCACTCATGGACTGACTACTTGGATGATTGTTCAAACTTTTTATGCAGGACTGAATTTTTCTTCGAGGAACCTACTTGATTCAGCTGCTGGAGACACTTTTATGTCCCTTACCTTGGGCGCCGCAACAAAGCTACTTGACAACATGATGGTAAATTATTCCGAATGGCACACCGAGAGAGCTCCACAAGGTAAGAAGGTAAATTCTGTTGAGGAAATCTCTTCCTTGAGTGATAAGATTGATACCATTATGGCTATGCTTGCTAATGATAGGACTCATATTGATCCTAATAATGTTCCTTTAGCCTCTTTGGTTGCTCAAGAAGAGCATGTTGATGTGAACTTCATTAGAAACAATAATGCTTATAGGAATAATTTTGCTAGTAACAATTACAGGCCGTTTCTCTCTAATGGTGAAAATGGCTATCTTGGTAGACCTAAAATGCCTAGTGAAGAGAGGTTTTTAGAACTTGAAAAGGCTACCAAGAATTTTATGCAAATGCAATATGAGCAAAATAAGTTGTTCACTAAGACTATGGAGGAGCAATCAGCTCTGTTGAGGACTATTAGTCATCAACTTGAAAATTTAAACAAAGCTATTCCTGAGTTGCAAGCTAAGGTTTCCAAAGCCGAAACCAATATTTCATCTTTATCTAATGTGCAATCCTCTTTAGTTAATAGAATGTCCGCTAAGCCTGATCCTTTTGCTACTGCTAATGCTATTCAAGTTGGAATTGATGAAAATATTAGATTGTTAGCAGAATTGCATGCTAGATGGGAAAGAGAGGATGAGATTGCTAGGAATATGAAAGTTTGTACTATTACTACCTCTGATGATGTTGTTCCTAATGCTAGCAATCCTCTTACTTTGATTGGTGTAGAGAAAACTCCCACTCCTTGTGTTAAAAAGCCTAAAACTGCCAAAACTTTTTCTCAAAAGAGTGCTGAAATTTTTCGGAGTGTAGGAGATGATAGCTCTATTTCCTTTAATGATTTTGATGTTGATGGCTGCAATATATCTGAAGTTATTTTGTTCTTGCAAAAGCTTGCTTTGACTCCCAATGCTAGTTCTTTAAATGTTGCTTTTACTAAGCATATTACGAATGCTCTCATAAAAATTAGGGATGAAAAGTTGCAACAAAAAGCCTCTGTTCCCAAGAAGTTAGAAGATGGTTGGGAACCCATCATTGATATGCATGTTAATGGTTTTGATTGCCATGCTTTATGTGATCTAGGTGCTAGTATTTCTATCATGCCTAGAAAGATTTATGACATGCTTGATTTACCACCTCTTGAAAAGTGTTATTATGATGTTCCTATTGCTGATGTTGCTAAGAAGAAACCTTTGGGAAGGATTAATAATGTTCTTATTGTGGTTAACAATAATCTTGTTCCCGTTGATTTTCTCGTTATGGACGTTGAATGCCATGCTTCATGTCGTATTATTTTGGGAAGACCCTTTCTTCGAACTGTAGGTGCCATCATTGATATGAGAGAAGGCACCATCAAATATCAATTTCCACTCAAGAAAGGTATGGAACACTTCCCTAGGAAAAGAAAGAAATTTATTTTTGACTTTATTCTTAGAGCAAATTATGAGCTTGATGCTTCATCACTTGATGTTACTTGATTCGCAATTTTCTGCGCCTAGCTCAAATGCGTTAAAGAAAAGCACTCTTGGGAACCCAATGTTTTATTTTCAGTACTTTTTCTTTTATTTGAGTCTTGGAAGTCAATACTACTGTAATGACCTCTCCTTATCCTTTTTATTTCATTGTTGTGCCAAGAGAAGCCTCTAATTTGAGTGAGGTAAAGATATGAGGATGGTGCTGTCCTGAAACTGTTTTCGGTGCTGCACCGTAAAAATTTGTATAAATTCTCTGTATATCTTTTGGACCTGCGATTTCTTGTTCATATGTCCCAGGTTATATCCAAACTTTCATTAGCTGAACACTTTTTTATTTGAGCAACAGAAAACCTTTTAAAAATTCGGCCTTTGTCAGCTGTTCTGTTTTGACAGATTTCTGCCAATATTTGTGTTTGCCGCTTTATCGCTTTCTTTTGAGTTTTTTTTATCACGGAACTTTTGGGGAAGTTGCTACAGTAGTATATGCTATATATGTTGTGGTTTTGGGTTGAAACCTGAAGCAAAAGAGGTTGATTATATGTTATGCTACACTAATGTTGCTAATAGATTTGTGTTTAGTTTTGTATGAAGTAAGTTTTCAAGTGTAGGGATCGGAGAATGATGAGATGAGTTGAAGAATGGACAAAAGCTCAAGCTTGGGGATGCCCATGCATCACCCCATGAAATATCCAAGAAGTACAAGCGTCAAAGCTTGGGGATGCCCCCGAGGCACCCCTTCTTCATCGGCAAAAATCAGGTCACCTTTCAAAACACTATATTTTTATTGCTTCATGCACTATGTGTTTTTCTTGGAGCGTTAGTTGTTTCAGTTTTCTTAGTTAGTTTAGTTTTGTTTGCTGCAATAAATGGTTGGACCCCAACAAATTTCTTTTGGAGAAGTTGCCTTGCTTTTCATTTGCCAAGAATGCTCTAGTTTTTACTCTTATCAAAAACCGAGTGTTCTTCTTTTTCTGCTACTGCTTTTGGTTTTCGTTTTCGCCTTGATTTGCGTTCAGATCTTCTTATATCTATTTTATCAAGGTGTATTTTTGCCTCTGATCTTTATTGGTTTTCATCAAAAGAGGTGTCTATAAAAATTTCAAATGGTGTTGGAAAAGAGAAAAAGCTTTATGCAAAAAAGTGGTACAAGAAGGAGCTTGTGTAGACTGCGGCTTAGGCTTTTTCATGTCATGCTTGATGTCTTTTTGATAGTATGCTTAGTGGTTTTTCTGTAGCATGACTTGTCTCAAATAACTGAGATTGCTTAATGAGCCTTTGAAAAAATCATGCGTTGTTTTTATTATTTGGAAGCATTATTTTGGTTTTCTCCTTGATGCTTTATTTGGGTTGACTTGGCGCATGCTCACACATGTTAGACTCTTACAAAGTCTCCAATAGCCTCTATGATCATTTAGTTTTTGACTTTTGATGCCATCTTATGCTTCTTTTAATGTTACTTTGTCGTTTTGCATGATTATGGCCATTATTGCTCTCTTAGTTGCTCGCTCCCAGTCTTTTGCTAGCCCTCGCCTTGTACTGAGTATGAGCTCTGCTCGTGCATCCAACTCCTAAAAACCAAGTTTGCCAAAGTGTCCACCATACATACCTACTAGCAATTTGCTATTCCAAGTAATTTTGACTTGCTTTTATTTTCTCTTCAAATTAAACTCTTACCAGTGTTATGCAAAAATTGGTCAGTAAAGCTCTCACGAACCGGAAGGCACACTTTACTTTTTCCTGTTCTTAAAAATTTGACATTGTGGTCTCTTATGTTGAGTTGTTATGCTTGCAAGTTGTAAGTTGGATACTAGCCCAACCATACCGTCATGGGGCAAGCTTTCAACATTGCACTTCTTATTTGAGTTGATATCGTGATCTTTTGTTTATGGATGCCCGCGGTGTGAAATGAATTGGGAAACTTGCGGGGATCATGGAGTTTGTATATGTGTTAGGGAAACGCCTGGGCTGCCAATCTAAGCCATGCATAATTCATGGTGAAAATTTGCAGCATACCCATAGTGGACATTCGACGACGCATCTCAAAATAAAAAGTTATACAAATGGTAAATAAAAGAGATGTCGAGGTGTTCATTGTCTGCTTGTCCTATCATTTTGATGTGGGCTTGTTCCATGTCATCGGGCACAGAGGTACCCCGTTGGTGGTTCTCGATGATACATATATACTTACAATGACAAGAGCCTTGCTTGGGACTCTAAGTTGAGTAGCATGAGGTTTGGGTACTCGTATTCACGGGACACGAGGTTTTCAACTTATGATTTGTCAAGCATATGCATCATAATTGTTCTCGCATTAACTCTAACCATTCAAGATGCTTATGATGGGGGCAATGAGAGCTCAAAGCCGGAAAGTACCATAATTTTTGAAGGTTATAAAACTTGCAATCACTGCTTCCCTCCGCGAAGGGCCTTTCTTCTACTTTTATGTTGAGTCACCACCTTCTATCTTTATGCACCATTAAGAGAGAATAGTTGTCATTCTTAGTATAATGTGCATTGTCCCAAAGTTTTCATTGATTGATTCATATTGTTGGTTTCACTTGTTCTCAAACTATTTGTATCTAGTCGCCCTCTTAAACTTGAAGGTGTCCTATGCATTTATGTTTTGCTCTCTATGAAGGACAAGCTGAAAACCATTTGTATGTTTTTCCTTATGATTTGAACACACGTTTGACTTTCATTGTTTCATTTTCATGATCTTTTATTTGTGTTCATTTGCATGTTATAACATGGTTGCTAAGTTCTTATTGTCAAGATTATATCTTTCATGCCCATGTTTTAAGTTCTTATGATCCCAGCTCACAATGCTTACATATGTGATCAAGATTGTGTAGGTGCATGTCACCTCAAAAATTATTCTTTTGTTATCACTTACCTACTCGAGGACGAGCAGGAGTTAAGCTTGGGGATGCTTGATACGTCTCCAACATATCTATAATTTTTGATGCTCCATGCTTGTTTTTACACCATTTGCCTACTGTTTCCTTACACTTCGTGGCACTTTTATGCATTTTCCGGAACTAACCTATTAACAAGTCGCCACAGTGCCAGTTCCCTGTTTTCTACTGTTTTTGTGTTTTAGAAGTGCTACACAGGAAATATTCTTAGAATTGGATGAAACAAGTTCCTGAAGTCTTATTTTTCCCGGAAGCTTCCAGAGATCCGAAGAGGAGACGTAGTGGGGCCACGAGGTGCCCACACACCAGGGTGGCGCGGCCTGGCCCCTGGTCGCGCCCCCTATGTGTGAGGCCGCCTCGGTCCACTCCTGACGATGCCCCTTCGCCTATAAAGACCCCCCGACGGGAAAAACCTAAGTACTCGATCAATTTTCCAGAAACACATCGCGATCCGCCGCCGTCGTCGACCCGAGATCGGGAGGGTCCAGAAGCTCTTCCCGGCACCCTGCCGGAGAGGGGAATCGCCACCGGAGGTCTTCTTCATCGCCATGCTTGCCTCCGGAGCAATGAGTGAGTAGTCTACCTTGGACTATGAGTCCATAGCAGTAGCTAGATGGTTGTCTCCTCCACCATGTGCTTCATGTTTAGATCTCATGAGCTGCCCTACATGATTGAGATCACCGTTATGTAATACTACATGTTTGGTTTGTTGGGATCCGATGAATATTGGTGTTATGATTGAGTTGCTATACTGAAATATATCTTATGTTATCTCTATGTTGTTTATGATCTTGCATGCTCTCCGTTGTTAGTAGCTATCTTGGCCGAGTAGTTGCTAGTGACTCCAAGAGGGGGTATTTATGCTCGATAGTGGGTTCATGCCTCTATTTAACCTGGGGGAGTGACAGAAACCTCTAAGGTTGTAGATGTGCTGTTGCTACTAGGGAGAAAACAACATTCATATGCTCAAGGGCATATGCTTTGTTTACATTACACACTTTGCTTAATGCACTTATCTGTTGTTCGCAACTTAATACTCATAGGGTGTTTGGATGATATCCCCGTGAGTGGATTATTAGTCATATATGCAGTTAGATGGCGGTCTATGTATTTTGTTGTCATGCCCAGAGTAAATCGCATAGTGATCTTCTTGACATATCACGTTTATCTTTATTCTATCAATTGCCCAACTGTAATTTGTTTACCTAGCATGTGTTATTTATCTTATGGAGAGACACCACTAGTGAACTATGGACCCCGGTCCTATTTCCATCATATTGCTAACACCTGTTTACTTTACTCGCACTGTTTACTTTACTCGCATACTTTCACTGCTTTCCTCTCGATACGCTCATACCCTTTGTTTCAAGCAAACCGGTGAGATTGACAACCTCATCACAAGTTGGGAACAAAGTATTTGGTTGTGTTGTGTGCAGGTTCCACGTTGCTGTGATGCGTGGTAAATGACCAGCCCGTTGGGAACCCCAAGAGGAAGGTGTGATGAGTATAGCAGCTAGTTTTCCCTCAGTTAAGAAACCAAGGTTATGTCGATCAGGAGAAGAGCGGGCAATACGACTGTAGGTGATGCTTGCTAGTTTGCGACAGCTTCGGACAATTTATATATGGCGCCTCGTCCAAGCTTTGCTTGCTAGCTGCAACGTGAAACCTGCACACAACACAACCAAGTACTTTGCTCCCAACTTGCGATGAGGTTGTCAATCTCACCGGTTTGCTTGAAACAAAGGGTATGAGCGTATCGAGTGCAAAACAGTAAAAGAATGCGAGTAAAGTAAACAGGTGATAGCAATATGATGGAAATAGGACCGGGGTCCACAGTTTACTAGTGGTGTCTCTCCATAAGATAAATAACACATGCTGGGTAAACAAATTACGGTTGGGCAATTAATAGAATAAAGATAAACGTGATATGTCAAGAAGATCACTATGTGATTCACTCTGGGCATTACAACAAAATACATAGACCGCCATCCAACTGCATCTATGACTAATAATCCACTTGTGGCGAATCAATCCGAGAACTCCACAAGTATAAAGTTGTGAACAACAAATAATTGCATTAAGCAAAGTGTGTAGTGTAAACAAAGCATATGCCCTTGAGCATATGAATGTTGTTTTCTCCCTAGTAGCAACAACACATCTACAACCTTAGAGGTTTCTGTCACTCCCGCAGATTAAATAGAGGCATGAACCCACTATCGAGCATAAATACCCCCTCTTGGAGTCACTAGCAACTACTCGGCCAAGTTAGCTACTAACAACGGAGAGCATGCAAGATCATAAACAACATAGAGATAACATAAGAGATATTTCAGTATAGCAACTCAATCATAACACCAATATTCATCGGATCCCAACAAACCAAACATGTAGAATTACATAACGGTGATCTCAATCATGTAGGGCAACTCATGAGATCTAAACATGAAGCACATGGTGGAGAAGACAACCATCTAGCTACTGCTATGGACCCATAGTCCAAGGTAGACTACTCACTCATCGTTCCGGAGGCAAGCATGGCGATGAAGAAGACCTCCGGTGGCGATTCCCCTCTCCGGCAGGGTGCCGAGAAGAGCTTCTGGACCCTCCCAATCTTCGGGTCGGCGGCAGCGGATCGCGATGTGTTCTAGAAAATTGATCGGGTACTTAGGTTTTTCTGTCGGGGGGTCTTTATAGGCGAAGGGGCATCGTCAGAAGTGGACCAAGGCGGTCTCACACGTAGGGGCGCGGCCAGGGCCTGGGCCGCGCTGCCCTGGTGTGTGGCCCCCTCGTGGCCCCACTCCGTCTCCTCTTCGGATCTTTGGAAGCTTCCGGGAAAAATAAGACTTCAGAAACTTGTTTCGTCCAATTATGAGAATATTTCCTGTGTATCCCTTCTGAAACACAAAAATAGCAGAAAACAGGGAACTGGCACTGTGGCGACTTGTTAATAGGTTAGTTCCAGAAAATGCATAAAAGTGCCACGAAGTGTAACGAAACAGTAGGCAAATGGTGTAAAAACAAGCATGGAGCATAAAAAATTATAGATATGTTGGAGACGTATCAAGCATCCCCAAGCTTAACTCCTGCTCGTCCTCGAGTAGGTAAGTGATAACAAAACAATAATTTTTGAGGTGACATGCACCTACACAATCTTGATCATATATGTAAGCATTTGTGAGCTGGGATCAAAAGAACTTAAAACATGGGCATGAAGATATAATCTTGACAATAAGAACTTAGCAACCATGTTATAAACATGCAAATGAACACAAACAAAAGATCATGAAAATGAAACAATGAAAGTCAAACGTGTGTTCAAATCATAAGGAAAAACATACAAATGGTTTTCAGCTTGTCCTTCATGGAGAGCAAAACATAAATGCATAGGACACCTTCAAGTTTAAGAGGGCGACTAGATACAAATAATTTAAGAACAAATGAAACCAACAATATGAATCAATCAATGAAAACTTTGGGACAATGCACATTATACTAAGAATGACAACTTTGCTCTCTTATGGTGCATAAAGAAAGAAGGTGGTGACTCAACATAAAAAGTAGAAGAAAGACCCTTCGCAGAGGGAAGCAGTGATTGCAAGTTTTATAGACCTTCAAAAATTATGTTACTTACCGGCTTTGAGGTCTCATTGCCCCCATCATAGGCATCTTGAATGGTTAGAGTTAATGCGAGAATAATTATGATGCATATGCTTGACAAATCATATGTTGAAAACCTCGTGTCCCGTGAATACGAGTACCCAAACCTCATGCTACTCAACTTAGAGTCCCAAGCAAGGCTCTTGTAATTGTAAGTATATATGTATCATCGAAAACCGCCAACGGGGTACCTCCGTGCCCGATGACATGGAACAAGCCCACATCAAAATGACAGGACAAGCAGACAATGAACACCTCGACATCTCTTTTATTTGCCATTTGTTTAGCTTTTTATTGTGAGATGCGTCGTCGAATGTCCACCATGGGTATGCTGCAAATTTCCACCATGAATTATGCATGGCTTAGATTGGCGGCCCAGGCGTTTCCCTAACACATATACAAACTCCATGATCCCCACAAGATTCCCAATTCATTTCACACCGCGGGCATCCATAAACAAAAGATCACGATATCAACTCAAATAAGAAGTGCAATGTTGAAAGCTTTCCCCATGACAACATGGATGGGCTAGAATCCAACTTACAACTTGCAAGCATAACAACTCAACATAAGAGACCACAATGTCAAATTTTTAAGAACAGGAAAAAGTAAAGTGTGCCTTCCGGTTCGTGAGAGCTTTACTAACTAATTTTTGCATAACACTGGTAAGATTTTAATTTGAAGAGAAGATAAAAGCAAGTCAAATTTACTTGGAATAGCAAATTGCTAGTAGGTATGTATGGTGGACACTTTGGAAAACTTTGGCTTTTAGGAGTTGGATGCACGAGTAGAGCTCATACTCAGTACAAGGCGAGGGCTAGCAAAAGACTGGGAGCGACCAACTAAGAGAGCAATAATGGCCATAATCATGCAAAGCGACAAAGCGACATTAAAAGAAGCATAAGATGGCATCAAAAGTCAAAAACTAAATGATCATAGAGGCTATTGGCAACTTTGTAAGAGTCTAACATGTGTGAGCATGCGCCAAGTCAACCCAAATAAAGCATTAAGGAGAAAACCAAAATAATGCTTCCAAACAATAAAAACAACGCATGATTTTTTTCAAAGGCTCATTAAGCAATCTCAGTTATTTGAGACAAGTCATGCTACAGTAAAACCACTAAGCATACTATCAAAAAGACATCAAGCACGACATGAAAAAGCCTAAGCCGCAGTCTACACAAGCTCCTTCTTGTACCACTCTTTTGCATAAAGCTTTTTCTCTTTTCTAACACCATTTGAAATTTTTTAAGACACCTCTTTTGATGAAAACCAATAAATATCAGAGGAAAAAATACACCTTGATGAAAAGATATGACAAGGTCTGAACGCAAGTCAAGGTGAAAACGAAAACCAAAAGCAGTAGCAGAAAAAGAAGAACACTCGGTTTTTGATAAGAGTAAAAAGTAGAGCGTTCTTGGCAAATGAAAAGCAAGGCAACTTCTCCAAAAGAAATTTGTTGGGGTCCAACCATTTATTACAGCAAACAAACTAAACTAACTAAGAAAACTAAAATGACTGACGCTCCAAGAAAAATGCATAGTGCATGAAGCAATAAAAATATAGTGTCTTGAAAGGTGACCTGATTTTTGTCGATGAAGAAGGGGTGCCTCGGGGGCATCCCCAAGCTTTGACGCTTGTACTTCTTGGATATTTCTTGGGGTGATGCATGGGCATCCCCAAGCTTGAGCTTTTGTCCATTCTTCAACTTATCTCATCATTCTCCAATCCCTACACTTGAAAACTTCCTTCATACAAAACTAAACACAAATCTATTAGCAACATTAGTGTAGCATAACATATAATCAACCTCTTTTTGCTTCAGGTTTCAACCCAAAACCACCACATATATAGCATATACTACTGTAGCAACTTCCCCAAAAGTTCCGTGATCAAAAGAACTTAAAAGAAAGCGATAAAGCGGCAAACACAAATATTGGCAGAAATCTGTCAAAACAGAACAGATGACAAAGGCCGAATTTTTGAGGGGTTTTCTGTTGCTCAAATCAAAAAGTGTTCTACTAACGAAAGTTTGGATATAACCTGGGGCATATGCACAAGAAATCGCAGGTCCAAAAGATATACAGAGAATTTATACGAATTTTTACGGTGCAGCACCGAAAACAGTTTCAGGACAGCAACATCCCCAAATCTTTACCTCACTCGAATTAGAGGCTTCTCTTGGCACAACAATAAAATAAAAAGGATAAGGAGCGGTCATTATAGTAGTAATGACTTCTAAGACACAAATAAAAAGAAAAAGTACTAGAAGTAAAACATTGGGTTATCTCCCAAGAGTGCTTTTCTTTAACGCCTTTGAGCTAGGCGCAAAAAATTGCGAATCAAGTAACATCAAGTGATGAAGCATCAAGCTCATAATTTGCTCTAAGAATAGAGTCAAAAAGTAATTTCTTTTTTTTCCTGGGGAAGTGTTCTATACCTTTCTTTAGTGGGAATTGATATTTTATAGTGCCTTCCCTCATATCAATGATGGCACCTACAGTTCGAAGAAAGGGTCTTCCCAAAATAATAGGACATGAAGCATGGCATTCAACGTCCATAACGAGAAAATCAACGGGAACAAGGTTATTGTTAACCACAATAAGAACATCATTAATTCTTCCCAAAGGTTTCTTCTTAGCAACATCAGCAATAGGAACATCATAATAACATTTTTCAAGAGGCAGTAAATCAAGCATGTCATAAATTTTTCTAGGCATGATAGAAATACTAGCACCTAGATCACATAAAGCATGGCAATCAAAACCATTAATATGCATATCAATGATGGGTTCCCAACCATCTTCGAACTTCTTGGGAACAGAGGCTTTTTGCTGCAACTTTTCATCCCTAATTTTCATGAGAGCATTGGTAATATGCTTAGTAAAAGCAATATTTAAAGAACTAGCATTGGGAGTCAAAGCAAGCTTTTGCAAGAACAAAATAACTTCAGATATATTGCAGCCATCAACATCAAAATCATTAAAAGAAATAGAGCTATCATCTCCTACACTCCGAAAAATTTCAGCACTCTTTTAAGAAAAAGTTTTGGCAATTTTAGGCTTTTTAACACAAGGAGTGGGAGTTTTCTCTACACCAATCAAAGTAAGAGGATTGCTAGCATTAGGAGCAACATCATTAGAGGTAGTAATAGTACAAACTTTCAAATTCCTAGCAATCTCATCCTCTCTTTCCCATCTAGCATGCAATTCTGCTAACAATCTAAGATTTTCATCAATTCCAACTTGGATAGCATTAGCAGTAGCAAAAACATTGTTCTCTTTCACATCATTAGGCAACACTTTTAATTTCAGAAGTTCAACATCATGAGCAAGGCTATCAACTTTAGAAGCAAGAATATCAATTTTGCCTAATTTTTCCTCAACAGACGTGTTAAAAGCAGATTGTTTTACCATGAAGTCTTTGAGCATGACTTCAAGTTCAGAGGGCGCGGCCCTAGTGTTGTTGTAGGAATTACCATAAGAATTACCATAACCATTACCATTGGTAGAAGGATACGGCCTATAATTGTTACTAGCAAAATTGTTCCTATAAGCATTGTTGTTAAAATTATTGTTTCTAATGAAATTCACATCAACATGCTCTTCTTGAGCAACCAAAGAGGCTAAAGGAACATTATTAGGATCAACATGAGTCCTATCATTAGCAAGCATAGCCATAATGGTATCAATCTTATCACTCAAGGAAGAGGTTTCCTCAACAGAATTTACCTTCTTACCTTGTGGAGCTCTCTCGGTGTGCCATTCGGAGTAATTTACCATCATGTTGTCAAGTAGCTTTGTTGCGGCGCCCAAGGTAAGGGACATAAAAGTGCCTCCAGTAGCTGAATCAAGTAGGTTCCTCGAAGAAAAATTCAGTTCTGCATAAAAAGTTTGGACAATCATCCAAGTAGTCAGTCCATGAGTGGGGCAATTCTTTATCATAGATTTCATTCTTTCCCAAGCTTGAGCAACATGTTTATTATCAAACTGACTAAACTTCATAATATTGCTACGCAGAGATATAATCTTAGCAGGAGGATAGTATCTACCAATAAAAGCATCCTTACACTTAGCCCATGAATCAATACTATTCTTAGTCAAAGACAGCAACCAATCTTTAGCTTTTCCTCTCAAAGAAAAAGGAAACAACTTGAGCTTAATAATATCACTTTCTACATCCTTATATTTCTGCATCTCACATAGCTCAACAAAATTGTTGAGATGAGCTGCAGCATCTTCAGTACTAGCACCAGAAAATTGCTCTTTCATAACAAGGTTCAACAAAGCAGGCTTAATCTCATAAAAGTTTGCAGCAGGAGCAGGTGGTGCAATAGGAGTGCAAATAAAATCACTATTGTTCGTGCTAGTGAAGTCACACAACTTGGTGTTTTCAGGATTAGCCATTTCAGCAAAACTAAAAGTAGATAAGTAAAACAACTACCAATGATTCTAAATTTTTTTTTGGTTTTTTGATATAAAATGATGAAGGTAAAATAAATAAAGTAAAGCAAAACAATAACAAAGTAAAGGATGTGCGTGTGAAAACTCCCCTTGCAGAGGTCTTCCACTCTTCCCCGGCAACGGCGCCAGAAAATTAGCTTGATGCGTGGTGAATGACCAGCCCGTTGGGAACCCCAAGAGGAAGGTGTGATGAGTATAGCAGCTAGTTTTCCCCCAGTTAAGAAACCAAGGTTATGTCGATCAGGAGAAGAGCGGGCAATACGACTGTAGGTGATGCTTGCTAGTTTGCGACAGCTTCAGACAATTTATATATGGCGCCTTGTCCATGCTTTGCTTGCTAGCTGCAACGCGGAACCTGCACACAACACAACCAAGTACTTTGCTTCCAACTTGCGATGAGATTGTCAATCTCACCGGTTTGCTTGAAACAAAGGATATGAACGTATCGAGTGGAAAACAGTAAAAGAATGCGAGTAAAGTAAACAGGTGATAGCAATATGATGGAAATAGGACCGGGGTCCACAGTTCACTAGTGGTGTCTCTCCATAAGATAAATAACACATGCTGGGTAAACAAATTACAGTTGGGCAATTGATAGAATAAAGATAAACGTGTTATGTCGAGAAGATCACTATGCGATTCACTCTGGGCATTACAACAAAATACATAGACCGCCATCCAACTGCATCTATGACTAATAATCCACTTGTGGCGAATCAATCCGAGAACTCCACAAGTATTAAGTTGCGAACAACAGATAATTGCATTAAGCAAAGTGTGTAATGTAAACAAAGCATATGCCCTTGAGCATATGAATGTTGTTTTCTCCCTAGTAGCAACAGCACATCTACAACCTTAGAGGTTTCTGTCACTCCCCCAGATTAAATAGAGGCATGAACCTACTATCGAGCATAAATACCCCCTCTTGGAGTCACTAACAACTACTCGGCCAAGTTAGCTACTAACAACGGAGAGCATGCAAGATCATAAACAACATAGAGATAACATAAGATATATTTCAGTATAGCAACTCAATCATAACACCAATATTCATCGGATCCCAACAAACCAAACATGTAGAATTACATAACGGTGATCTCAATCATGTAGGGCAGCTCATGAGATCTAAACATGAAGCACATGGTGGAGAAGATAACCATCTAGCTACTGCTATGGACCCATAGTACAAGGTAGACTACTCACTCATCGCTCCGGAGGCAAGCATGGCGATGAAGAAGACCTTCGGTGGCGATTCCCCTCTCCGGCAGGGTGCCGGGAAGAGCTTCTAGACCCTCCCGATCTTCGGGTCAACGGCGGCGGCGGATCGCGATGTGTTCTGGAAAATTGATCGGGTACTTAGGTTTTTTCCGTCGGGGGGTCTTTATAGGCGAAGGGGCATCGTCAGAAGTGGACCGAGGTGGTCTCACACGTAGGGGGCGCGACCAGGGCCTAGGCCGCGCCGCCCTGGTGTGTGGCCCCCTCGTGGCCCCACTCCATCTCCTCTTCGGATCTTTGGAAGCTTCCGGGAAAAATAAGACTTCAGGAACTTGTTTCGTCCAATTCCGAGAATATTTCCTGTGTATCACTTCTGAAACACAAAAACAGCAGAAAACAGGGAACTGACACTGTGGCGACTTGTTAATAGGTTAGTTCCGGAAAATGCATAAAAGTGCCACGAAGTGTAACGAAACAGTAGGCAAATGGTGTAAAAATAAGCATGGAGCATCAAAAATTATAGATACGTTAGAGACGTATCATGCTGCTAGCAAAGCAAAGCTTGGACGAGGCGCCATATATAAATTGTCCTAAGCTGTCGCGAAGCTTGCAAGCATCACCTTCAGTCGTTTGTCTCTCCTCTCCTGAACGATAAACCTTAGTTTCTTAACTGAGGGAAAATCTTGCTGCTATATTCATCACACCTTCCTCTTGGGGTTCCCAACGGGCTGGTCATTTACCACGCATCAAGCATATTTTCTGGCGCCGTTGCCGGGGAACGCAGAAGAATAATCTCCCTCGTCAACTGGGCGCCATCAAACAACAACAGCTACAAAAATGGGGTTGGCCAAATTGCGGGAATTGCCAACTTTGCAAGTGGGTGCCCGAAACGGCGGCCCACATCCTCTTCAAGTGTCGATACTCCTAGAGAATTTGGAACTCCATCATTCATTGGCTTGGGATCACTTCGGTGAACACCGCGACTTGGGCAAACCACGACTCGGTGAAGGAGTGGTGGATGAGCTTCATCTACTCCAATGGCGTGCGGAGGAAATCTCTTGTCACCCTTATCATGCTTATCTCTTGGGAAATTTGGAATGAGCGCAACGCTAGGGTGTTCCGGAACATCGCTATGCTTCCCAATATTGTAGTAGAAAAAATTAGAGGGGAAGCGGCTCTATGGAGCTTAGCGGGGGCCAAGAACTTGAGCTCAATATTGCCGCGAGAGTGAGGCGTTGTATCCCGAGCTTGCTCGGATGTAAAACTTTCTAAACTCCTTCTTAATTAATGAATGGGGCAAAGCTTTTGCCCCCTTTCACCCCCTATAATCTCGGTTCTACAGGTCTGATTCAAACCAACATAAAGATGGTGTTAATCTAATCATCTAGAAATATAGATATGAATTATAATGTTTAACTATTCATGTCATCTTTATTATTACATGACTGCTCTATAGAAAAGAGTTCGTCCCGCTTCATAAATAAAGATACAAACGGCAACATTGTGGTAAAAAGAACCTCTTACAAAAAGAAATCGCAAACAAACTCAAAGAAGAAGGCCGCAGTGTTTCTCTATGCAATCTGGCTGTGAGGATCAAGGCCTACGTTCATATGATCATGGAGTATGTTCTTAAGCCTAGCACCGACCACAGACGTGAGACCTCTCGAGTGGTTGCATGGTCTCCACCGCTGGAAGTTTGCTTCAGCTTAATGTCGCTCTTTTTAACTCTTCTCACAGGACGGGGCTCGGCTGGTTGCTCAGGATCACCAAGGTACCTTCATTGCTGCTATGGGTGATAGCTTTCCCTAGGTGGTGGTTCCTGAACTTGCTGAAGCAACGGTGATCCGTATTCCGTAGTGCTCTCTGATGGGCACTGGAGGAAGGCATGAAAGACATTGTGGTCGCCAATGATTACATGCCTATTGTGCAGCGAATCAACTCAAAGGAGGAGGACCGGTCCTGCTGCAGCACTGTGATCTTTGATATTCGAGCTTCGGTGGCTAGTTTTAATAAGTGTTTCTATTCGTCTTGTTAGCCGTTTGCAGAACTTTGCTTCACATTATTTAGCTCGTTCGAGTGAGTTTTATGGCAAGTCTCTGTGGTGTGATGTGCCCCCGGTTAGTATCCAGGAAACTGTTTGTATTAACTCTATGTTTTGATGATTAATAAAGCGCACCGACTCTCTAAAAAAACAACAAACAAGAAGGAAGCAAACACCCCATCTCCAAGCCAAGCATGAAAACTAGAGATTTCACACATGGCACTAGGCAATCTAGACTACAAAACACATAGCAAACCACGCCTTCTCCTAATAGTACCATCAGCTAAGGTTGCACCGAACACACTTAGACCTTCTTTGATTCATAGGATCCTAAAATGAAGGAATAGGAATAGGAAAAGGAAAAGGATAGGAATGCAACTGGAAAACTAAGACTACAGGAATATTTCCTTCAAGTGGGCGTTTGAAACATAGGAAAGGAATACTAGAGGAATTTTACATGTGCTCATAGGGCACTTGATTAGCCTAAATATCTAGTGGCTACGTTGCAGCGGCAGTAAGTCACGCGGCACTATCATTAGGCTTGATTTGCCTCGTTCCTTGCAAAGGAATAGAAAAAAGAGGTCTGACTGGATTATTTGTTTCCTGCGTTTTTCCTAGAAATCTCGCTATGAAGGAAAAATTCCTTCAAAGTTCCTTTGCTACATTCCTATGAATCAAACACCTCTACAGTACCAATTCCTATAGGAACAAGAATCCTACAATTTTCCTACAAAGATCCTTTGAATCAAAGGAGGCCTTAGCCATTGTTGGAGAGGGCTGTGAGCCCTATTGCTCGAGACCCCATAGCGCTGATACTGTCAGCGGATAGAGCAAGGACCGAGAACAATGACAATATTCTAGAAACCTTCCGTCTAGGTTTTTACTGGTTTCTTGTTGGTTTTTCTCCCCAGTTCTTTATTTTTTCTATTTCCATTTCCATTTCTTTTTTGTTTTATTTTATTTTATTTTTCAGTTTTCTCTTTTCATTTTTTTGTTTTTTCATAAAAATTAAATCGTACAAATTTGAATTTTAAACAGATTCAAAATTTAAAATTTCGAATTTTGAACATATTTCAAATTGAACAAATTTGAATTTTGAATAGATTTCAAATTTGAACATATTTTTAATTTAAAACTAATTTTAAATTTGGATTTTTTTAAAATCTGAACACTATTCAAATTTAAACTATCTTCGAATCTGAACATTTTTTATTTCCACCAAATATTTTAAATTTGCAGAAAAAGAAATAGAAGAACAAATTTGAAAAAAAACTCGACCTAGTTGGACCGGCCCACCTGGAAATGCCTTCAGGCGTCTGGTTGGTAATTGGCCAGAACTCCGTTCTTACCAGGCAGTTGGGTGCGCCTAGCCTCCAACCTGGTCGGCCGCGAGGGGGGCGCCGCACACCTGTGTAGACGTAGCGTGTCCTGGTGGGCCAGCCCACCACAGACTCCTTCCTCTTTTTGCCTTCTTCAACCTCTCGCTACTCTTCCTCCCTCAAATCGCTGCCGCCACCGCTGACCGCCACCGCCACCGCAGCACCGCTGACCAGCTCCCCTCGGTTCTCCCCTCCTCCGGCAGCCTCCTTCTCCGGCGCCGGCGAGCTCCCCCACCCCCAACCCTAAGATCCCCTCACCCTCCACCCTAAGTTCCATAGCTTGCTCCGCCGCCTCCACCGCGGCCAGGCCGCGGCGTCGGCGGCTTCGTGGCGCCGCCGCGGCATCGCCCTCCCCGGCCATCTTCTCCATCGCCGGTGCCGCCCCTCGCCGGTTGCTTTGAAATTCGCACTAACGGGCCGACACGGGGTGTGCGGAGCGACGTCCCGCTCCGACCTGGTCGGAGCATAGGGATTGCCCCAGGCAGTTCCCCTCCAAGGAAAGATCTAGGGTTTCAGATTTCAGATACAGAGAGGGGGAGGGAGATGCGGGGAGATTAATTGGATGCTAGAGATGGGCCAGCTGCCTGTCCGCTGGCCGAATCCCGACGCAGTGTCGATCCATCGTTGCGCCGTCGGCATCCTTTTTTCCCAGGCCGGCGCATCGCGCCGCATCAACAACATCTGCAACGCAGCTCAAAAAAAAAAAACAACATCTGCAACGGAGCTTCGTGGCCGTCCGCCGCTCGAGCGCCGGCGCCCTAATTTACTCGGCCGGCCGCTGCGGCCTCTGCTGCACTTGTCTGCAGTTCCGGAAGGGGCCGGCCAACAAAAGGTAGCTCCTTTTTGAGCTGCAAACCGAGTTCGATCCCTTTTATTTTGTTCGGAGATCGGCTCCGTCTAGTTCCCAGTCAATTCCCCAGTACATGGAAGAGGAATTGAGGAAGTGCTTCAGTCTCCGACTCCGACCTGCAGTTAAAGCTGAAACCAAGCCATTATAACATCCCAATCAGTCAGCGCAGAAGCCAGCAGGTTCAGAGGAGACCCAGCCACCTGCTAGCAATTAGAAACCACCTCCGGAGGCGGCGACCGTCCCTCGCTCTTCTCATTCATCTGCCGATCTGCACGATGGAGGTGAGTCGTTCGTCGACTTTTTTTTTTTTGCATATTTGAGACCAATAGCAGCATCAAAATATATGAAACCCAACAGAAACAAAAGGAAACCAAAAAGAGAACGAGATAGAAAAAAGTAAACATTGAAAAAGAAAGAAACTTTACATCAAAATTGCTTCTTAGGCTTAAAATTGCATCTTTGAGTTTCAATTCTCAAGGCATCTTCAAGAATCAAGATGGATATGAAATTAACTCTACGTTTCCATGCCAAATGCAGGAAGGCAGTCGAGATGACATGCTTAGCAATTTGCCTGACCATATTTTGCTCACCATCCTCGAGCGACTCAATATTCGCGAGGCCGCAAGAACAAGTGTCCTCTCTCGACGGTGGCAACAGCTCCCTGCTATGCTCTCTCGACTTGAGATAGATGTTTCGGATTTCCTCCCTGTGGGCAAGACCACATGTTACCGAGGTGAAATTGTTGGAATCAATGCAGCTGCGGTTGAAGCAACAAAGAGCATCCTGTCACGCAGGGATCGGATCCGAGACACCATCCATTTTCTGTCCTTGAAGTTCTTCTTGCGAGATAACGACACCATATCCATTGGACAAGCTGTTGCCCAGACCATGGCAACCCACAAGGTTGAGAAAGCACAGTTCACAATTTTGACAGAGGCACACTACACTTGCCACGGTGATGCTGATCTGGTCTACTATGGGAGAAAATTCAAGGTGTTCTTTAAAGCTTGCCCAGGTGCATTTTGTGGTCTGACACAACTCAAACTACAATACTTGAGGTTTGGTAAATCGGACATCAGTAATGTCCTAATCACTTGCAAGCGACTAAAGCATCTCCGTATGTACAATTGCGACTCAGGGGTTTGGACCACACTGCAGGTTGAACACTTGCAGCTCAGTGAGCTTCAGATTGTTAAATGTTACATTTAGAAGAGTTGTGCTCACTTCCCTTCCGAAACTCACACAGTTGGCCTTTCATAGTTGGATCGCTTTTCAAGATCCACTGTCTCTTGGTTATGTCCCATTGCTCGAGACACTGGATCTCACCAATGTTTGTCTTAGTTGCCACAAAATGGTCAAGTTAAGTGACTTTCTTGATGGCACCTGTGTGCGTGACCTGAGGTTAGGATTTGAGTGCGAAAAGGTAAGTCGAGACAGATGTTTTGCTAGCTACGGCTTCACTTTTTTTTCAGCTTATCTCTTCATATGTTTTTTTTGTTGCAGATTTGGGTGCAACCAGAATATCTGACGAGAAGGCTAGCTTCCGTGTTCTGCCAACTAAGGTTTGTGCATCTGGCTGAAATTCCAGAAGGGTTTGATCTCTCCTGGTCGTTGTTCATTCTTGAAGCTGCGCCCAACCTAAAGGAGCTATATATGACGGTATGATCTTAGCTAAAGTGCACTCTCTTCTTCTGACAGCATGCACGTGTCCTTGTTAAATTTTGTGAGCTTTTTTGCATGGTATACAAATGTCTGGTAAATTGATAACCTGTTTCTTATTACCTATGTCATCATGTGGCATGCAGGTGTGGGATCATATGTGTAAGATGGAAACGGACAGGGCAAAGAGGAGGGCTCTCTCATATAGCATAAGGAAGGGTGTAAGGTGGGAATCATCTTTATCTGATTTCCAGCACCAGCGTCTAGAAACACTCGTGATCTTTGGTTTTCAGTCTGATGACTACATGGTGAGGTATATCAGGCGTGTTATGGAAACAGCGGTGAATCTAGAGGATGTATTCCTCTATGATAGGCTGGCGTGCATTAAGTGCCGCGACAACCCCCCGCTGTCCAACTTCCCCTCTACCGAGAGCAAGATGCTTTCAGTCGAGGAGAAAATCACCAGGGGAGTCTGCTCATCTGCCGCAGTTCAGTTCCCAAGCGGCAAGGCAATAAGGGATTCTCATCTCTCGAAAAAGAACTTCCCGTAGTGTCTTCAGTTTTGATTTGCGTTGTAGTTTGTAATCTCCTTTGTGCCAAAGCTGATGGCATACTTCGAGCTAACTGAAGAAATCCTTAACTGAATGGAGTGTTAAGTTTCTTGTAGCAAAGAAAAGAGGATATTCAAAATGGAGACGTATCCTCATCAAGGTTCAAAAAAGCGCTAGGCGCTAAGCGAGCAGTGAGCTACTGCTTAGAGGAACTAATACTTAAGCGAGCTTAAACACCGCTTAAGCGCTCAGGCAAAAATCGTATGAATATGAAATAAGGAAGTCAAGATGGGCACATATACCCATATAATATGCTGTAATGTAAATTTATATGCTAAGCATGTAATGCTACATTTCTGAGAAATACGGGGATTAATACCTTGGTTAGCCTCGATTTTTGCTCCATATTCTTATAAACACGCAAGCAAACAATGTAATACACACAAACAAGCATCTAAGCAGTAGTTGAGTAGCAAGCAGTTAAGCAAGACCTAACCAAATTAATATAGCATCAATGCATTGAGCAAGGAGTAGAGCACACAGGCAACACACCAACACTCGCATAGAAGAGATTCTAGCACAAAACACGACTAGATTCATGTCTCGTTTGATCGAACGCTTAGACCAAAAGTGAAGTGGAAGGCAACCGCTCAACGCTTAAGCGCACTTAAACATCCCTAGGCGTATGCTTTTTTAAACCATGATCCTTATTATCTGTGGCCAATTGATGACACATGGAATGGAACTTAAAAACCTCAGATGGCACCTTCTGGGTTGCCACTTCTCTTCTCTACTTTTCACCTACTAGTAAATGTGCACGTGCAACATATGATTTTTCAGTTAATGCAATTCCATATTCTAAAAAAAAGTTAATGCAAATCCATAAATAATAATGCAGAAATCATGTTGGTACATTCACTTGAATTGAACACAAAGTCTGACAGAAAAAATATTGGTGATCATGCCCAGCTTCTTTTCACTAAATAATATTACCAACAATGTACATTGGGGATTACAGTGTTAAGTACATTCAACTGAACTGAACCGAACATCAATCTACATATGAACTTGTTAGGATTTAATTATTGTAATTAAATATGTAATTATGCTTGTAACCGTAGGCGGTTATTCCTGGAGGGTCGCCTCCTGGAACCGACATTGAGAACCGACGTTCTCACGTCTGTTCACCCGCTATATATATGTAACAATCCACATCAATGAAATACAGAGATTGATTCCGGTTATTTGTCACTCGTTCTCTCTCTTTTACTTCTAACACGTTACTAAGAGATGAGCAGAAATATTCTGCCTTATACATCATAAGACACCATATTCACCAAGATCTTAAGTCCGAGTATTTGGAGGAGAAATCCCCATTTACTTTGTTTCAGGCCCTCAAAACGAGGTATGAACAGCACAAGGTAATTGTCTTGCCCGAAGCACTACAGGATTGGACCCATCTTTGACTCCAGGACTTCAGGTCCAATGGAGAGTATAATCATGAGGTTCATACGATAAGTTCTAAATTGCGTTTTTGTGGGAAGGAACCTACTGATGTGGAAAAGATAGAAAAGACTTTGTCTACTATGCTCCCATCTGAAAGGCTCCTCCAGCAGCAATACCGTGCTCGCGACTACCAAGTTTATTCTGACCTCATTCATATCCTACTTCAGGTTGAAACGCATGGTGAGCTACTCGCTAAGAATGGCTCTCAGCGCCCGGTTGGTTCCCAACCTCTCCTTGAAGTTCATATGAATGTCGCAAAATGATGTAATTTTGATGGCGCTTCCAAATGCAAATCATCGAAGTTCAATGGTAAGCGAAAGCGCAAGCGGAACAAGAAGCCTAGAAACTCAGACCGTGGGAGAAGCACCGCAAAGCCCAATTTTGAAAAAAAATAAGCTTTGTGATAGGTGTGGATGCTACAAGCATCCTACTAACAAGTGCAAGACACCTAAGCATCTGGCCATTCTCTACCAGCAATCCCGAGGACGCAAAGGACCTCAAGGGAAAAGGTTTGAAGCCAACTTCAACCTTCATCCGGATGGCATCGATGGAGCTGGTTGCTCGCAAGACGTTCTTTCGGGACCAAGCAACACTACGACCCTCCCGAAGTCAGAGGACCCTATGGGCATGGAGAACATGATGGTTGAGTATGCCTCAACGGACATGTTTGGAGACTTTGACTAGCTAGTCGCACTATCTCCTTAGTGATCATTTTATTTATCTATGTCCAATGTTGTATTAGAACATAAGTATTGTGGTCATGTATATTTTATCAGCACTCTGATATAAATAAAATTGTATGTGTTCTATATATCTGAGAAAGATTTCAATTCTGAAAATTCTTCAGCTCGATATATAGATTTCTATGGGAAGCAATCCAATAGATGAGGAACAAGTATTTGAAAAAGTACCCTCTCCATCGTTTGGACCCGTAGCACATGTTGCATATAAAGCAATTCCATTGGTCACAACTTACTCAAGTTTAAATTCCCTCATTAGAATGTGTGTGCACCTCATGTGCCACTACTGGGAAGCCAATTTTGAGGCCTTCGCACCTCAAAATACAAGATGAACCACTTCAGTTCCTTGAACTCATTCAGGGAGATATTTGTGTTCTTCCAACCATTGTGTGGACCATTATGGTATTTTTATGGTATTCATTGATGCATCTACACGATGGTCACGTATGTGCCTTATGTCCACATGAAACCATGTATTTACCACGATAATGAGGGAAGTAATAAAGTTACAGGCCCATTATCTTGAAAGTCGAATTTTATAAATTCGCATGGACAAGGTTGCAGAATTCTCCTCATGTGGCTTCGTTGACTTGTATGGCCCTGGGGATTGACATTCAACACTTTGTCACATACGTCCATACTCAAAATGTTTTGGTCGGATCCATAATTAAGAGTATCAAACTCATTGCAAGACCTTTGTTAATGAATTGCAATTACCAACTTGATGTTGGAGTCATGCAGCTTTACACACTGCTCAATGACTAACTGCATATCGCAGTACTCCTCCTCTGCAATTGATACGTGGAAATCCTCCGAGCATTTCCCATCTGCGTAAGTTCAGATGTGCTTCACGCGTACCGATCTCACCACCGCACGTACATCATTGGGCCCACAGACTAAGGATCTATGTGGGGTACGGATCTCCGTCGATCAACATGTACCTTGAACCCTTCATTGGGTGTCTATTTATAGCCCAGTATGCTGATTGCTTATATTAAAGGATGGATTATTTCCAGACATTAGGGGGAGATTTCATGTACCACATGGAATGCCAGGAAATCATTAGGGACTCCACGTCCCACCTTATATCCACGTATTCAAGAATTTGGACTACGTCCAGAATTCACATATTTGCAACTCATTGCAAATAACCTGCCATATTCATTTGCTGATCTCAAAGGTGTTACATAATCCTTTAGTCCGGCTAGAAATGCGCCCGAAAGAGTGGAGGTACCAAATAAAAACCACTCAACTCCCCTTACCTGAAAAGAGGGGGAGTAGTACGGCCTCTAACCAGGATCTAGCTTCATGCAAGCAACACAGGAAATTGAGGAGTTATCCTCTAAATCAGTAAATGCAAGTCAACCTTGCGTTGATAAACACCTTATGGGTAGTATACACCCAGTGGAAGGGAAGCCTCCACAACCCCAGCTTCAGTTTGCACACACTGGCTGGGACATCGGAACACCTGGACTCATGCGTATTGGGAAATCACGAAGAGTCATCATGGGTGCATGAGATTTCCTCCTACAATATCGATTCTGGAGAATCATAACAAAAGCCTACAATTGTCGACAAACATTTCTCTTGTATGATTGCAAATATCCTTCAAATGATTCAAATCCAAAGACCATGGCCATGGCGGAGTGTAAACCAGTCACTCGGACTGAAACAAGCAAAGGATGCAATCCAAGCAGAATTAGCCTCGCTCCTCTAATTGAATTCCATATCTAGGATGTAATATGTTCTCTTCTAGAAACAAAATGAGAACAAAAAGGTGGTGAGATAGCAAGGCTTGTAGCATAAGGTCGGGTTTCTGCAAAGATCCGAGACCTACTCTCCAGACAGGATTGGAATCCTCAAAATTTTCCGATAATTATATCATTGGCAGTGCAAAATCATCTATCTGTGCAGTTGATAGATGTAGTGACTACATTTTATGTGGATCACTAGGTTTGGACATGTATGGTTCCCGATGGAATCTCTATCTAAATCGAAATGTAAATGCAACATGTATTGTGTAAAATCAATGAGTCATTACATGGCTTATTGTTGTTGGTATATTTTGGTACAACCGACGTAGTGAGTTCCTTATCTACAAGGATTACTCCTACAATGATGATTAACCATGCGTGTTTGTCATACACAAGGATTACCCTTGCAATGACAAAGAATGTGATCATCTAAAAGACGGAATTTGAGATGAAGGATTTGGTTAAACCCAAACAGTGCTTGATACTACAAGTCGGGCTACTTCA
Source organism: Dactylis glomerata (assembly GCA_007115705.1). Lineage (NCBI taxonomy): Eukaryota > Viridiplantae > Streptophyta > Magnoliopsida > Poales > Poaceae > Dactylis > Dactylis glomerata. The sequence goes on from QXEO01000186.1 coordinate 1,917,613, forward strand.
CTCAAGTATTATGGTACACCAAGATGCCTATATTATAAATATTGGAGAAAGCTAAAATGGACAAGTCATATCCATCTCCCATGCCGGTTGTTCAATCTCTAGACGTAGAGAAAGATTCGCTCAAACCGCAGGATGATGTAGAAGGGATGTTGGGACTTGAAGTTCCATATCCTAGTGCCACTGGACCCATCAAAACAACTGGTTGGGGATCAAGAATATTTTCCGATATCTCCAAGGCACCACACATTACTTGACCTATTCTGGTAATTTCATAGAAATCTGAACTCCAATATCATCAGGATACACTGATGTTGGCTACTTGAATGATCCTCACAATGTGTACCTACATGGTAGAAGTGTCACTCCATTGATGTCTTCGAAACAGACTTCAGTGACTACACCTACCAATCATTCTGAAATACGAAGCCGCGTTACACGTGTAGCTTTACGGAATGATAAATCACATACATAAGTCATGTGGTATTGATTCTCTTGAATCATCGACCATTATCTACACAGATAATGTTGCTTGTGTTGCATGGATGCAAATAGGATACATCAAGAGCAATATCATTAAGCATATTGCCTCTAAATTGTTTTATCTCCATGAGCTCCTTAATAGCCAGAGAATAAACATCTTGCAAGTCAAAATCATGCGATAACCTCGCTAACCTATTCACGAAGTCTCTACCAACTTTCATATTCCAGAAATATTTTCATGGAATTGGTATTCAACGGCTTCAGGATTTGCAAGAATCAGGGGGAGTATCTCCCTAGACTATCCTGTTCAAAGCATCATATTACACTCTTTTTCCCTTTATGAGTTTACTATCCAGGTTCTCATCAAGATTTTTAATGAGGTAATATCAACACAAGATCATATGTCATACTTTCTATTTTCCCCATCGGTGTTTTTAGGAAAGTATTCATGACATATATATTGTTCTCTAAACTCTATGGGTTTTCCCCTTTTACAAGGTTTTTCTCATATGGAGTTAACAGAGGCAATAATCATTATATGCTGTATCATTTTCTCCTTATTTTCCCACTGGGTTTAAAGGAGTTTTAGCAACATATCATACACACAACTCTCCTCATATTTTTCCCACGGGGTTTTTAGAGGAGATTATTTCAAGATGATGGATATACACAAGGACAAGCATAGATTAGGGGGAGTGTTAGGATTTAATTATTGTAATTAAATATGTAATTATGCTTGTAACCGTAGGCGGTTATTCCTGGAGGGTCGCCTCCTGGAACCGACATTGAGAACCGACGTTCTCACGTCTGTTCACCCGCTATATATATGTAACAATCCACATCAATGAAATATAGAGATTGATTCCGGTTATTTGTCACTCGTTCTCTCTCTTTTACTTCTAACAGAACTTTCCAATCCCAATACAGTGCAAACTGCGGCCTACCTGCTCTGAATCTGGAATGCAGGTTTTTTTCTACAGGAAATCAGACTAATCGTACAAAATCACTGCACTTTTTTCTCTCAACGTCCTAAGACAATATTTGCTGTGCAAATTTTCCAAAGATTTAATGTGCCATATATAATCTGCTAAAATAGAAGGATTTATAGACAAGTCATAAGTGTAACATGCGTAATGTTACACTAAAATACTCCTCTCCACTTTCAATGTTTCTTTGCAATACCTCAATCTAAATTTCGTACAGAATTATTAAACTAATGCATATGCAATGGAATTCTGGACAGACCTGGATATCCATATGACATATCCAGATATTTAAACAAAACCATCTATACTATGGCCGTAACTACCATTCACTCTTTACTGATTTGCTAAAGCAAGAGGTTCAGCTGAAGACGTGCATGCCCTGCTGTAGAGGTGAGTTGGAAAGGAGGAATGTGAAACAAATATCATGCTTTCCAAAATGTATCATGCTTGTGAATTGTAAGGCGAGAACCTTCAACATGACTTCAATCTACAGCTGCTTGAAGTCTTTGTCCTTGCTGATTGCTGGGACTGAAGGGCACACCGTAGACCAAAGCTTCTGCAGGCTGCAGCTGCAAAGACACTTGCGTTGCCGCAGAGGTATTCCTACAAACACTGGCCACGCACCACCCAAACAACAAGGCGACCTCTTTCATTTGCCTACTTTTACTTCTGAATGGACATACCGTCGTGGAGGCAGATCCAAAACCATCAGAACGCGGGCAGCCGTGCACGCGCTGGATTTGATAACCTGCTCTCACTCGACAACCTGCTCTCGCCGGCGGGCGGCCACCTCGCCGCGACGCCACAGCCCACACGTGTGCTGCACTCCGCTCTGGACGCTTCGCAGCAGACTGGCGCCAGTCCGCAACGGCCGTGGTGAATGCGTTCCGTCCTGATCGCATGACGGAACGTTGGTGGATGCGGGGACGGGATTCGTCGAGACGTGAAGATTGATTTGGCGGAACTGTTTGGGTGTCGTTCTGTGATTCAGGGATAGGGGGCGTTGAGCGAATTACGTCAGGACCCGCGCGCGCGAGTCAGTCCGCCGGCTCAACATTTAAACTGAGCCGTATGTTTAGCTGGCGGATCATCGGAAAAATATGATGGCAGGCTATTGGTGGCCGTACAGAAATTCAAGTTCCCTCTTTTATAAAAGAGCACTGCTATACACACGACATTATTTGTACGATTTCTGTACGACATGCACCATCGCATCGTTCATATGCGTGAAAACACAAAGGAGGCCACTGGATTCTCGTCGGACGAGCGTCGTACACAGCAGTGTCGTACGCGCAGTGGTTCCGTTTATAAAATGTTTAGATTTGGTCCTTTAGAGATGCTCATAGGGGTAGGTTTGCGTGTGTGCGTTTAAGGGGTGAGTATGCGTGTGTGTTTGTGAGTGTCTGTGTTGTATTGCAGAACAAAAGCCTCCGTACATCGTATCTCCAGAAACGCCCACCCCAGCAAGCGAACTGCACGATTTAGGGGTTCGCTGAGAGGGCTCACCAGAGTGAAGCAACGTACGCTCGCTCTCCTCGCTGGTGGCCGCCGGTGGCCGGACCCAAGGCAGAAACCCTAGGGGAGCGAGGCGGGGGCGGGGGCGGCGAGGAGGAGGATGTGGAGGGGGAGGGGAAGCAAATAGCGGGAAAAGAAGTGTGGAAGCGGAATTGGGCTGTCTGACATGTAGGGCTTTCAGCTTCGTTTTGAGGACGGAGAGAAGGGAAAAGTGCGGAATGAGAATCTTGGTGAAGCGCTCATTCTTATCCTCCCCTCTCTCTTTCCTGCTACAGTACCCGATAGAGCTCTTGAGCGTGTCGGGCTGATCCGACTGAAACCAAACTTGCCGATGTAGCTGGCCGAGGGAGGCGGAGGAGAGGCGCCGGAGCTTCTTCTGTAGATAGTAATAGCTTGCCGCCATGTGCCGGTAGTTTGGGCAGTTTGCTCGGATGTGCAGGTCATGATCCACCAGATCTAGCCTCTAGGGTTTTCCCTCGCCGCGCTCTTGCTCCTTTGGTCGGAGCCGGGAGTGGCGACGGAGACCATCACATCCCTGAATAACTTAGGGGTCGGTTGCGCTGTTTCTTTAACTTTGTGGTCCATGTCTCTCTAGCCGGCCACGGAGGTGGGAGGAGGGAATGGAAGGCTACGATGACGCTCAGATCTGGAGGTGGCGAGGGTGTTTCCTCTTTGGCACGTGTGCGCGGCGACGAGCCATGGCCTGTCTTGCCTTCTTCGTCTTCTGCTTCTTTTTCGGCCTGCCACGGAAGGGCGAGCGATCAACACCCTTATCCTCAAGCGCAGGTGCTGCCTCTACTTCTCCGGTATCCTTCATGATGCTCTTGCTCACCTGGCCGGCCGTGGCGGCGTGGAGGTGGATAAGGGTGAAGCGGTGGTTGGTGGAGCCGACAGATGCCTTCAGGAGCTTCTGGTGATTTGGCTCTCTGCGGTGTTCTCTGTGTGACGGCGACAAACTGCCACCGCAATTCAAGGCCATAAGGGTGGCGGCGCCGCGCTGAACGCTAAAATGAGCGCGAGCTTCTTCCTCTGCGTGAGGATCTTCGGCAGTGTCAAAGCAGCATCTAAGTCCCTCGCTTAGCCACGTGGTCTCGTCCCCTGCTGGGATTGGGGTGGCGCCGGCGCCGCCTCAACTCTGCAAGCCGCCTGTGGGATGCAAGGATTCAATTGCGTGTCTGCAATCTTCACTAGGGCGTTTGCTGTAAAAGTGTGGGACCATGTTGTGATTTTCTTATTTCTCTTGGGCCTCTTTGTAAATTACCACCCACCGCTGGAATGAATCTCTAGTCTAAAAAAAGAGTTTCCCTGCACTGCACTACCCTCCACTGCACTGCGCACCCTCTGAAGTCTCGACACAGCAGCGACCAGCAGCAGCGCGCGGCGGCCATCTGCAGGCGCGAACTAGCCGGCAAGCGGCGGCACTACAGGGCCGGTGATTGGCGGCGGAGGTCAGGTATCCGCCTCCCCCATCCCTAAATTTCCCCATTTCGACTTTGCCTACTGTTCTTTAACCTAAATTCTTAAATATTCCCTTAAACACCGAGCGATGTCGTTCGCTGCTGAATGTCTGTAACAAATCGAATCCTTCTTCGCGAGGTTCTATACACGCGCATTTTAGGTCCGGTAATTCTAGATCCTCCCCCGACATTTGGGGGTACCCCACGCGATGTCCTTGGGTTTGGAGGAGATGGCATTCATGCTCCCCAATCCCTGATAATGGGCTTAAAGGTGCGCCCAGGTCAGGAAAATGTTGGTAGAGGGTCCAGAAGATCACCTTGAATTTATGGGGTTTGGCTATACAGCCAAGCTGAAATGCTGCATATTCAGGATAGATGACATGGCTGCTTCTCTAGTTCTCTCGGAAATGTTTTCGTTGCTATTATCTGATCTTGGAGATTCGTGCAGTTATCTCACAAATTAACTGGTGTTCACAGCATTGTTGATACTGTAATGGACTTGGTTATTGCATAGACTGGTGTTCCTTTTCTTTCATGATCATTTGATAATGTCAGAAGCTGCTACTAATGCTCTTCCCACAAGGTGGTGCGCAAACTTTTGAGCAGACATGCAGCTGAGATTAGTAGGTCATGTTCAGTATGTTAACAGCATTGTAAATACATGCCTCCCTTTTGGTTGTTATATTAGGATGCATCCCACTGGTAAGGTTAGCATCAATGATGGCAGAAGTATAGTACGTAGTAATAATAGTTGGAGTCTTTGGATGCTAATAAATTTATTTCCAACGTCTTTCCACATCTATAAGGCTGCTGCAAGAGAATGTCCTCTCTAGAGTGGAGTTGCGAGTATGCAAATGGAATAGCAGTAAAAAACTTTTTGATACACGGTGCAGGCTATATAGAAGTGCTTAATTCCTTGGCTCTGATGTAGTACCACCCTTTGCAATGAGAACAGAGTGTGGGGGTTTACCTAAACCCCACACTATGCTTCACGTTCTTCAGTTCAAAGGAGATGACATTCATGTATTCCCTGATAATGGAGTTAAAGATGTGCTAGTTATTATGTGTCCAGATTAGGAAAAATTTGGTAGAGGATCCAAAAGTTCGCCTTGAAATTTATGGCATTTGGCTATACAGCCAAACTGAAATGTTGCATGTTCAGGATAGATGATATGTGTGCTTCTATCAGGAATGTTTTTGTTGCTAGCTATCTGATCCTGGAGATTCATGCAGTAATCGCACAAACTAACAGGTGTTTACAGCATTATTGATAGTTTGATACTGTAACAGACCTGGTTATTGGCTTATTGCATATACTGGTGAGTGGTGATCCTTTTCTTTCGTGATCAATTGATTATGTCAAAAGCTGCTATTCTTCTCACAAAATGTTGGGCAAAATACATGCCTCCCTTTTGGTCATTATATTAGGATATATCCACTGGTAAAGTTAGCATCAATGATGGCCGAAATCTAGATAGTTGGAGCCTTTGGAAGCTGATAAATTTGCGTCATCTTTCCATATCTATGGGGATGCTGCAAGAGAGATGTCCTCACTGGTGTGGAGTTGTGAGTAGGCAAATGAACTAGCAGGAACAAACTTTTTTATACATGGTGCAGACTGCATAGGGTTTAAAACCTATACATTGGTGCATGCCAAAAGGTGCTTGAATCTTGATTGCTTGGCTCTGCTGTGGTGCCACCCTTTGCAATTAGAATAAAGTTTGGCAATGATTTCACTTAACTATGTTGGTTTTGAGATTTGTGCAAAACTTTCATATAAAAATGCTGCAGCACAGCTCTTCTAATACATATATATAAATGGACAAAAAGTTCATATTTCTACAGTTAATGTTTACAAAGAGATGATATATAATGTCGAACATTAGAAGAAAAATCCGTAAATTTGAGCTTTTAGTGTTGATGCCTGATATGCTGTTAGTATAAAAAGCAGAAACACCATGGCCACTCAGTCATTTGTAGCAAGTAGAAACACGAAGGCCGACATTTTTTACTCTTTACTCTTTTATTTGTTTCTCCTATTTTCATTTTTATGCTTGTCTCTCTAGACAGTAAATTTGCAATCACATGACCTCTGTAACAGAAGAAATGTATTTTTCAGTTGTTCTTGCCTTATAATTCCGTGAATGATAAAGGGAAGGATTGATGCACCACTTAAAGGCTGATATCTTGTATAAATTTGTCTTTTGGCAGGTAATCAACCATGGTTTTCCTTCAGGCGGAGATGTCTTGGAATGTTCTGATCCCTGCTGACCAGCTGAGCCTCGAGGGTCTGTTGCTCCGCAAGTCCATCATCGTGCGTCTTCTGGAGGACATAACAAACAGGAAAGCCTCCAAGGACCATGGCTACTACATTGGTGTCAGTGAGCTGAAGGCGATATCTGAAGGGAAGGTTCGTGAGCTGACCGGAGATGTTCTTTTTCCGGTCACATTTACCTGCATCACTGAGAAGCCCATGAAGGGTGAGATCTTGGTCGGCTCTGTGGAGAAGATCCTGAAGCACGGCGTGTTCCTCAAATCTGGACCGATGGAAAACATCTTTTTGTCAGAGAAGACGATGAGCGACTACAAGTACATTGGCGGAGAGAGCCCGATGTTCATGAAGGACCACTCGAAGCTGGAAAAGGACACCTTCGTGCGCTTCAAAGTCATGGGCTTCCGGTGGATGGAAGCAGATCGCCAGTTCCAGCTCCTCGCGACGCTGGCTGGTGATTTCCTCGGGCCGCTGTGAAGCAGCTGCTTCGACAGGCTTAACATGGGCTCTGCTGTACATTTTGTTATCCAGGTGGATGGACGGATGTGTCTGAACTGCCTTAGGTTTTAGCTTGCAGAGTGAGCTCTGCTGTCGTAGTGACTGATGGAACATGGTTTGTTGGTGTAACTTGTGGCTGTTGACGCAACCTCTAGCTGTGATGCGAATGACATTTGGCCAATCAGTGTGCTGTGAACTATGACGAGCCTGCGTTTTGACCTTTTTCACTTTCTACTAGCCTGAATGTGTTGGTGACATTTCTACAATTGCTGCATTGCTTCCTATGACACTGTATATCAGAATTGTTGAACATGCACATTGATCTTAGCTGAAGCCGAACTTATGTTCTGTAATGTACCGTTGGAAAATAGCCACACGGAAATGTACTACTAGCATCTGTTGAAGTTCAGTGAAGTAGGCCTTCATGTAATCCTTTTTCCAGTGTTGAAGTTACTAGATCTGCAATGGACATCTGAATGGCTAGCTCAGGCAAAAGGCCGTCCACAAAAATAGCAGAATTCATGTAAGACTATAAATATCACTCATGCTGATATGCCTATTAGTGAAACACATTTTAATTTTTTCGATCAAGGTGGCATATGTTAACTAAAAAGCAAAGTTAATACCAAAACTAGTTTAAAGTCAAAACAATGACATCCTCTCTCATAGGTTTTTATTTATCACATAATTTGATGGCGTGACTTCTGTAACAAATATGGTGTGTACACAACCCTAGTCATTACTTATTGCTTCTTTGGTTCATACGATTTTGAGAACATATGATTGGGATGGTATGCGAAGTGATTTCGGGAACATATGATTTGGATGGTATGTCACGCTTGAATCCTACAAGAATGGAAATGACAAGTATCTGACTGTTTGACGGCACCTCAGTAAAAGTTCATCGAAGCGCAATGCTTATTGCGTTTTCACGAGAGAAAAAAATATGCATCCATATTTGTCACCGAAACAAAGGAATTTTTTTCATAAGGTCACAATTAAGTTTTTTTATGAAATTACGCGCCAATCAGCACATAGCAACAAAAAATGTTGTTAATAATCCTACAAACAAAACAAATTCTATAGAATTAAAGATTGTAAACCCAAAATTTCATATGAAATTTCATGGAACATGTTGGCTTTGTAGACTAAGATGAACCTTAACGGACCCACGCACGAGGAAAAACGCAATTGCTGTTCGCTTCTCCCGCGACATTGAACACCACGTCCCATGTATCTCGGAAACTTACAGGCTAAGAAAGAAGTCAAGATCGGTTTTCAAAAGGAATTCAGATGCTATCAGAGCTCGAGGCACCTTCGAAGAATATTCAGAGATCCGAGTTCGCGTGAGATTCCTCTCGCAATCGCACTATATCTAGTACCAATCTCTCTACCCCAACAGCCGATAGTTTCCCCGAAATCAAATCAAACCCCGCGCTAAACCCCTGGCTCCGATGGCGATCGCCGGGCTGCGGAAGGCCCCGCTCGTCCTCGCCCTGCTGCTCGCGGCCGCCGTCGCGGCGGCGATCTTCCCGCAGGCCGCGCTCGCCGCTTCCGGCGGCGTCATGGGCGGGCGCTCCTCCTCCTCTTCCTCCTCTTCGAAATCCAGCCGCTCCGGCTCCAGCTTCGGCTCCAGCTCCCGCTCCGGCTCCAGCTTCCGCTCCGGCTCGTCCTTTTGGGATTCGGATGGAGACTCGTATCCCCACTACTCTTCGAGGACGACCTACGTGTCGGTCGGCACGCCGGCGCCTCCCAGCGTGGCAACGGGCGTCGGCACGCCGGCGCCTCCCAGCGCCGCAACGGGGGCCGGCGGGGGGGCTGGTACGGTATTCTGGGTGGTGGCCGCCTGTTTAGTTCTGCTTGTCGCCGCCGCGGTGTACTACGCACGGCCGAGGACCACCGTGGTTAAGCTCCAGGTTCTCGCGATTTTTCTTCAGTTCAGCAGCAATTTACCTTCCCTTGTCACCGTTCAGTTACTCAGATAATTATTACTGCCAAGACAATGTCAGGTCGTGACAGTTTCAGATTGTATTCTGTTGATGATTCCAGGTTGCCTTGCTGGGCCGGGCGAAACCGTTTCAGCAGGAATTGAACGAGATTGCTGAGAAAGTGCGGGCTTCCTACAAGCGTTCGTACAAACTCATGTTGACTGGTAATGTGATTCTAAGTTAATGGGGCTCTACATACTTGATACTTTAGTGTATGTGGTTCCTTTGCAATTTGATTTCCATGCCGCACTGTGTAGTTGCTTCAGTTGTCCTTAGCTTCGAAGTTGGGCATTATGCAACTTCAGTAAAAGATGAAGCTGGCATACTGGCGTGTTGTTCAAATGTTAACATGCTTGCAATCTTGCATTCATGTGGTATATTTTCTGTTCAAACTATTATGGATTCTGCTGTCAAGTTCACCCTCTCACCGCGTCTAATAGTTTCAACATATATAGAAGAGATGAGAAAAGTTAGCTTGGACAACATACAGTGTATTAAGTGAAGTGGTAATTCTTACAGTTTCTGGGGAAATAGGTATATCACTTGAAGCAGGGAATTTACAGTTGTACCTAGGCCATGGGTTGCAGACAAGTGGGCATATATGTAAGAGCATGATTGGAAACGAGTTATATTTTCAAAAATTATCAAATAATAGCATGTACAGAAAGTAGCCTCCTTATTCGCATAACCCAATGTGACTGCAATAGTATTCACGACACGTTAGGTTATCATATACATACCGGTTATCTGCACAGTGTTGGTCATTTACCTGCATAGCGATGGATAACAGATACTTTTACTTTCAGCACATATTATTAGCATGTACAGAAACTAGCCTGCTTATTTGCACGACCCAATGTAACTGTTATGGTATTCAGGGGCAAAATACATTATCATATACATACCGGTTACATGCACAATGTTAGTCATTTTCCCTAGATATTTCTTAGTTTCAACACATCTTGTAGAGATAGGGCTGATATCAATTGCTCGTCAGTACTGACTTGTTTGTCCTGTTCCTATGACTCACTGTGCAGAGACCATATGTTCATTGAGCCGTCACAGGGATTGCTGCGTATTTTCAAGCTTATCGGTAAGGAACATAGACGATGTACCTCTTGTGATACACAAATCTATATGTGGCTTGATGGTTCTTCTCCTTTAAGATGACCACTAGGATTTTATTATGCAGTACCCTATAGTTGAACTCACCGAGTGCTGTATGTAATTTTGCTTTTTGATTTATTTTAGGTTGATGTAAAAATTGGAACGGATTCTTGGGAGGAGCATTTCGATGAAATATCTATCAAGGAGAGGAGCAAGTTTGATGAAGAAACGCTCTACAGCTTGGAAGGAATTAAGAGGACGAAAGAATACTCCAAAAAACAAGATGGCTCCAGAAACGAATATATAGTGGTATGTGTGAACTCATCCACAGTAAAATGTTTCCAAAAAATGGCCTTATATTCTTGTTGATGTGAACTACTTGTTAACCGAGACGTGTTGGGGAACACGATCAATTTAAAGATATATAATAGTTTTTTTATTAGGAATGCGAAGTTCCATTGTTGTGTAATGACTTCCTGTGATGATCTCCAATTCCTCCAGGTAACCATCCTAGTCGCTGCTAATGGAGCACTGAAGTTCCCAAAGATCACAAGACCCGCAGATCTGGAAGCAGTAGTGAAAAAACTCAACTCTGTACGTGAAGGAGATATTAAGGTATGGAGAATATTCCCTAACATGTTACACAACTGACGTTGAGACAGAGGTTAATGTTTTCCATGACATTTTCATCTAACATCGTTAATAATGAATTTCTTACGTGTGCCTGCTGCCTCAGGGGATCCATGTTTTATGGACTCCACAAGAAGAAAACGACGTACTTACCGAAGAGAAGCTTCTAGCAGATTATCCTCATCTGAGGCCCCACAATGATGACTAGGACGGTGCTCTTTTCATATTCTTAGATGCCATAGTATATAAGATCTATTCAGGAAAAACGTTGTATAGTACTGTAGGCTGGTACTCATGGTCACTTTGTCTTCATACAAGATCATAGAATCTAGGCTGCCATTTTCCATTCATGTGCAAGTATGGTGTAGCTCAAACTTTAGTTTGTCTAGGTATTGGATAGTACAAATTAGGTATGCCACTTCTCTTTTCTATTCCTACCTATGAATATGAAGGAGTCGATGAGCTGTTATTGATCACTCAAATCTCATTTTGTAGAGGGTCAATGATGTGCGCAATCTGCCTTCCTAATTCAAATTACCTGTAGTTAACATGCAACTTAGTTAACATGCAGAGAGCTAAAAGTAAGTGATACTTGATGACGTTCTGGCACAACGTGGCTGGTGCGGTACGCGCGTGCTTTTCTTTTAATCAATAAATCTGCAATCTGCACCAAAATATAGTTGCTTTTGTGTGTACATTTATGTTCTGTTTACCAGTATTTCTTCCAAAGAACTCCAGAATCAAATTTTGATGCTAGTAAGGTATCAGTACAGAACAAAATAAGAAATACAGTACAAACTGCTAGACAGACATAGCTTCTTAAATACCACATGGAGGGGGTATGTGAGTGCCTCTAATAATCACAAACGCAACATACATTACCATCAGTGATAACCATGTCCAAGTGATCCGATCTATGAAACCAGATCCTAGACACTATATCGTCCTTCAGTAGGATTCTAGTTGCCTTGTTGTTTTTCTTTGGTAATGCCTTTCTGTCTTCCTATCAATACAAAACCCTTCTCTTCAGTTGCCGATAAAATTCCAGCAATAGGCTACAAGATGGTCATTCCTGAGTTGCAAATGAATTGCAAGAACCCGAATGAGAGAAAACCGTGAAGAGTGTATGATGCGTGATTTCGAACATCTTTTGCAAGAAGTTTTGAGTATTCTAGTATAGCAGAAAGGCAACATCATTATTATATTTTGGGTATTACCAAAACTGCTGCATTAAGAATCCAACATTTTTAGTTTGTACTCTGCAGTCTGCACATAATAACCAAGTTAGAACGTGAGACCAACAATATCATGAAATCATCTTTTAACCAAACTAGCAACCAATAGATCCATGGGAATAATGAACAATGGTTCTTGCTAGAAGAAAGAAGAACGTGCTAGTCAACCAGGTACAAACGCACAAGCTAAAATTCTAATGATCGAATTGATTATACTGCCACATTAGCATTTGAAGTGTGAAAATCAGATTCCAAGGTGAAGCTTAAACCCTGAACAATGACTAAATAACTTGTGAATTTCGCCAGCAATCCTATGCAAAGATTATCTACTAAAACTACTCATTTTGGGATGTATAGGCATTGCTAGTGAGACAAAGACACTAAGTTCCCTATGAATAGGGGTCTGCCTAGCGATGCTAGACAATTTTTGGGCCGCGGGAAGTAAGACGCATTAGGGGACCCCAACTAGAAGCGATTTTTCTATCTACAGCCCCTAATAGCTATTTAGGAGAGGCTATTGGGGTCGCGACTTGAGATGATGTACTCCCTCCGTCCACGAATAAGTGTACATCTAGCTTCAATTTTATCCACAAAAGAGTGCACTTCTCTTTTTTCAATGTACTTTAAAGTAGCACTACCTCCATCCCAAGGCTTGAGGCTTATTTTTTTTAGAAAGTCCAAATATGTTAAATTTAACTAAGTTTTTATCAAATATTATTAACATAAAAAATATAAAATTAATATTATTAGATAGATAGTGAAATATATTTTCATGTGTTATCTATAAAATATCATATTTGTTAATAGATTATTATAAAAGTTTTGTCAAACTTTACTTAGTTTGGCTTTTCAAAAAAAGATACAAGCCTTAAGCCTTGAGATGGAGGTAGTAAAAGTTACTTCTCTCTCATAACATGAAAATCAAGCCCAATAGCATTTTCTCATTTTGCTACATGCACTTAGCTCCTTGGAGATGGAGAAATTAAAGAGAAGATAGATGGTGCCATGGTGGATATCATATTCCCAATACAAAAAGCTTAATTTTCTTGAAAACTCTAAACGTACACTCTTTTGTGAACAGAGGAAGTAGACCTGTCAACCGGTGGATCATGATCCATGGTGTGTACACCTTGTGTGCTTGCTCTCACAAAATGACATTGTGTAAACGGCTGGCCATCGTACCTAGATTCTTTGTTGTTTTATTTTCATGGCAGTATAAGGTGCAGGAAATTTTACTTTTTCATCCCCTGAAAACGAAAACAAAAATCTTCGGCCTAGGTGCGTGAGATAAGAGATGGGGCTCTGGCGACCCCGTCCGCGACCGTCGCGTGCGCGCCGCCGCCGCCCCGATCTCCTCCGTTCAAGCTCCTCTGCGGTCGGCGCGAACGGATCCGGAACCTTTGCCGTGACCTCTCTCCGAGCCTGCTGCCTGGATGCCGGTGCTCCGCTTCCAGCTCCGACTCTGCCCGTTCTTCCGGCACCTCCGGTGGCCGCCGGCTGCGTCGAGGATACCCTGCTCCGGGAAGTCGGTGAGTTCGTCCTGAACGCGCCTCCTCGCCGGATGTCTGCTGCGCCAGCCGCCGCGCTGGCTGCTGTTGCGATGCTCGCTCACAGGAGGTCCGACCCTGCCATTGTGGGACGGATGGAGCCACGCTCTCCTCGCCACAAGCCAGCGACAGCGTCCACTCCGGCCTCGCTGATTTGCCCGGTGCCCTTCTCCTGCCCGTGTGATGCGGATCCGCCGCTGGATTCGTCCTCTTCCTCCCGGCCGCCGCCGCCTCCGGAGCGTTGCCCCGGTCTTGAGGAAGGGATGCAGGTGATGCTGGAGACCACTCCCGCGTCGTTGCTCGCTTCTCCGTGTGCTGCTGCTCCCGCCTCCAACGCGAGCTCTCTCAACGGCATGGTTGGCTCAAAGCAGCCATCCTCCCGGTGCTTCCAGGGCAATGGAGACTGGCATGGTTGCTTTGCGAGCTCCTCTGGGCTTTCTAGCCACACCATCGCTACTCCTCCTCAGCTCGACCCGGTGGCTGCGGAGCTCAAGGCTAGCGATGGACGGGAGTTCTCCGGGTCAAATCGTCTGTCTCGTATGGCTTCTACTGCCTTCGGTCGCCCAGAGTTCATCAAACGGCCGACTCCTCCGGCATGGCTGCGGGATCGATGTTTTCGGTGTCTCTCCAAAGGTCATCAAGTTCGTGCTTGCAGAGACCCAGTCCGCTGCATGAGCTGCCTACGGTTTGGGCACATTGCTCGCTACTGTCGTGCAAACCCTTGCATCGGCCAATCTCCGGCATTTCTACCTGATGTTCCTCCGTCTAGTCTAGCCAAAGAAGCAGAAGCGACCCCGGCATCTGCGTCAATTCACTCCGCTCTTGCAGAACAGGTTGAGCTGCTTCGCTCGGAGTTGCAAGGCTGCCTTGCGCGGGTTGGGGTTTTTTTGGCAAGCGCGGAGGCTTCTCTTGGCAGGCTCCTTGTTGTGCCTGAGGTGGCTCCACTCGTCAGACTCCTTGATGGTTCCGTGGACGGGGGTGAGGCAGGCCTCTTTGGCAGCTTCTCCCCTCGTGGTAGGCCTTGCACGCCAACGTTACCTGCTATGCCAACTGTCACAGAGAGTGTGACCACCGTTGAGGTCATGACACCTGAGGTCGTGACACCGATGCTTCATATTTTGCCTGAGCTATTGGAGATGGGTCAAGAGCCCAATTCAACTATGTCGATGGTGCAGTTGAAGGTGGACTTTCCTGAGGCATCGGCGATGCCTTTGACGCCTACACCATCACCATCGGAGCCCACCCTGCCACTCGCCTTCGTGGAGCGGGGAGGTTTGGACGTTGTGGTCCCTCGCTCGCCTGAGTCCACTAGACAGGAGGTTTCTTTGGATGAAGAAGTTGTGGTGTCTGGTGCGTTGGCACAGGTTCCCGGTGCTATCTTTGCAAGAAAGCTTTACGACTTGAGCGAATTGCCAAAATACCACTACTCAAAACCGAGAGTGCCAAAATACCACTAGCAAAAACCGAATTGCCAAAATACCACTCCTCTTTGGTTTTTTGATGCCAAACTACCACTAGTGACTAACTGAGACTAACATTCTTAAAAAAAGACAGAAGTGCCCTTACCTTTTCACATGTTCAACAACAAAGGAGAAACATGTCAGGAACACTTTGACAGCAGTTCAACTGTATTTTGACAATAATTCGGCAGCATTTTGTCTGTATTTCAGCAACATTTTAGCACAGACATACAAGAATATAAGAGATGACAATAGTGCAATATATCACCACAATAGATAGATGTTCATCAGCCATACGTGATGATTTACATCACCAAAAGGACCACCATAGAAGTTCAGACCACAACAGTTCATATACATAGCAAAACATCATGGTTCTCACACCCAAATGCTCTAAATTCGTTGAAGAGGACTAGCAGCTGCAGATTTGCTCCTTGTGGATGCACTAGGAGGTGAAGAAGCGTGTGCAAGAGCTGCGGCCCTCTGCCTTGTCATTGGACTTGTAGTAGGAGTAGTGGCTGCAATGCTTGCTTCAGTTTTCGGTTTTTTCCTACAAGGCAACACACATCATTAGTATGCAAGGGTATGGCAACAAGTGAAAGAAAATTCAGATCCATAAAGTAATTACCGGGGAGAAGGAGTTGCATCTCGGTCAGCATCACTATCAAGCTCAGCCTCCTTGCATGTCTTTTTAAGATGGCCTAGTTGTCCACATCGTTTGCATTTATGTTTCCTACCAGTTCCACCCTCGCTGTAATTTTTTATTCTCCTAGTTCTTGGACGTCCAGCACTCCTCGTGAGTTTGGGAGGAATCATATCAAACCCGGGATTCACCTTTGGCCATTGGGACCTTCCTCTAATTGGCATGAGGATTCCCTCATATGCTGCTTTGAATCTTGCTACCGAGAAGCTATCATCAACATATTCTTCCAATTTGGCTTTTTTGGAGAATATGAATCGGAGAGCATGTGTGCATGTCTTACCACAAATCTGCCATCTCCTACAAGAGCACTCCTTTTTCTCCAAGTTAACAGTGTGTCTCCATCCATTTCCTGATATCTCGGCTAAAGTGGGTGATGCTCTTGCTTCCAAATAATGCAGCCCCTTGCTTTTTTGATTCAACTCCTTTATGACACTAGGTAGTATGTAACCTTGCAGCCCTTCAGCAATTGTTCTCCTCTTCTCTCTCATTTGCATTATCATGTCCCTAAGCTTGTCCAGAAACTCAACTAGTGCAAGCGTCTTGTACTCCCTGATCCAATTATTGAACACCTCCGCCAAATTATTGCTCACATACTCAACTTTGGTCATTGCTGAAAACTTGCTTCGCATCCACACACGATTATGTTCTTTTCTTAGAAAGGCTATTGCTGCGGGGCTTATTGCTTCTATTTCTGCCATTAAAGCTGCATGCTTCTCTAGTTCATATGTCCATGCTGCAGGCCACATATGATCTAGTATGTCACCCTTATACTTTTTCTTGAAGTTAAGCATTAGATGCATCATGCATTCTCTATGTTCACAATTTGGGTACACCGTAGAAATGGCACTCTCCAGCCCCTTACATGCATCAGTATGAATTGCAAGCCCCGGTGGATCTCCAATGGCCAATTTCAGCTGTTGCATAAACCACACCCAATTGTCTTTATTTTCCTTTTCAAATATGCCAAATGCTACAGGAAACATCCAACTATGTCCATCAACACCAATTGCAGCAGCCAATTGTCCGGTGTATTTCCCGGTGAGAAATGTTGCATCAACCCCCAAATATGGTCTACACCCTGCCAAAAACCCATCAATGCATGGTTTGAAGGCAATGAACAACCGATTGAAATAGTGCACAACATCACCTTTCTTGTTGGTGGCTGTTCTTACGTCTATCTCAAATATACTTACTGGATTGGCTGCAAGCAATTCAGCCTTAAAACTCCATAACAGCTGAAAATTCTCCTTATATGTACCTTGCAATTCATCTAATGCATGAGCTCTCCCTTTCCAAACATCACTGTACCCAAGCTTAATGTCATACTCTCTCTGCAAACGTTCTTTCAGCTGCTTTGCACTCACTGCGGCATCCTCCTGAATTGCAGCTTTCCCTTTATCAGCCAACCAATTTCTGTTTGCCATTCCTTTGCTGCAATTGACGCTCCCGCAAGTATGGAGAAAAGGGAGTTTTGATACCATGAAAGTATTAGTGTCCTTTATCTTGTAAGCATGTATCCTCCATGGACAATCCTTATCAGTGCATCTACCCCTGAATCTCTTTGAGTCACTATGCTCTGTGATAAATGACCAATCCTCTCTGATTGCGAGTTGTCTCAATGAAACCTTAAATGCTTTGGAGTCAGAGAATGTGGCACCTTCTACAATTGTAGGAACTTTTTTTATCATGGATATATATGGGTGCCTCCTTGCTAGCAAGTAAAGTTTCATCATCTCCTGCCACATGTTGCGGATCGTAAGAGTTGGGAACATCTAGTGTTCCCAATGGAACCCTTGCAACCACTACCTCCGGCTCCAAATTCGCCTTCGGCAAATATGTCTTCTCTTCATTAAATCCCACAGGCTCATCATCCTCGTACTCCCCTTCATAGGCTTGTTTCGTCCATGCAAAGAAAGGGGCATGGACGGGCTGGTCATTCTCATCATCAACAGCGGCAGTAGTAGGACTATTTGTTCTCAATGGTCACACCAAACCTTATTATCCTTGAGTCAGCACATCTATCAAATAATTGTGCTATCTCTGATTCAGAAATCAAAGGCACAACATCATCACCAGACCCATACCAAATAGTCATCCTTTGATCATTTGACCACTGGAATTTCTCCTCTACAGCTTGCTTTATATGTTCCACGGACAGACCACGATCCACCACAAATGACCATGTCTTGCCTCTTCGATACACTTTTCTGCCATCTACATTCGTCAAGTATGATTGAACGTCTACTTCTACTTGAAATTCCCCACCGGTATCAACACTGAAACATAACACAACACATTTCAATGACTAAATCTTGCACAGAACTATCAAACATATGCTACAGAAGAGAGGAAAAAATCATTACTTTTGTGAAGAATCTGCAGCCCTTGACATGTCGATGGAGGCAGAGAACTGAAGTGGCGAGTAGGTCGTGGCGGCCGCGGGGAGAGCAGGTCGAGGCGGCCGCGGGGAGAGCAGGTCCAGGCCGCAGGGAGAGCAGGTTGAGGCGGCCGCGGGGAGAGCAGGTCGAGGCGGCCGCGCCGGTGGCCGGCGGGCAGAGAGAGCAGAGGCCGCCGTACTGGGGTGGGCGAGCAGGCGCAGGGCGGCGCATACAAGCTAGCGGCGGCGACGCATGCTGGGGTGGCAGCGTCGCATGGTGGAGCGGCGGTGGGGGATAGGAGTCTGGCGGCGCGGCATGGGGCCGGGCAGCGGCGCCTAGGGTATGTCGGGGACGACGTTTGAGAGAGAAGGCTGGGTCTCTTTTTTTCCCCTTTTCCTTAGATGAAGTCAACGGCATTTTTGGTATATTGCATAAAACTGACAATTTGTCTAAGTGTTGACCAGCGATAGTGGTAGTTTGGCATCAAAAAACCAAAGAGGAGTGGTATTTTGGCAATTCGGTTTTTGCTAGTAGTATTTTGGCACTCTCGGTTTTGAGTAGTGGTAACCATTACCATCCCTGATTTGAAGTGTCATCCAGACAACCAAATCGGAATTACTCAGAAAAAAGACAACCAAATTGGATTTGCACATAATTTCCAAATTCCAATACAGCTCGGTTTTGGAATTGGGCCTCCATCTCCATTTCTCCCAACTGTTGCAGACATCCAAACAGAGCACCACTGAAACTGTTCGCAAACGGGCACCCTTCCTTCTCCATGCACGCCGGCGGCGGCGCCGCCCCGTCTACCGGAGACTCCACGACCGACCCTTCCTCTCCCTACTTCATCGACGCCACCCACCCGTACGCGGCTGCCGCCGCTTCCGCGCTCACCTCTCACCGCTCCAAGTCCAAGTGGTCTCACCTCTCCTCCATCCCGCTCCCCGATCCCCTTCCTGCGTCCGCCGTCTCCGCCGTCCTCCTCCTCCTCCGCCGCCGGCCCCACGTCGCCCTCAGCTTCCACAGCTTCGCCCTCCGCCGCCTCCTCCCCTCCCGCTCCCCTCCCCCGCTGATCCTCTCCGCCTCGGCCGCCCACGCCGCCGCTGCCTCGCGCCTCCGACGCGCGGCCATATCCGTCCTCTCCTCCGCCACCTGCCACTACTCCCCCTCTCAGATATTCAGCGCCCTCGCCGCCACCTACCGCCGCTTTGCGTCCGCGCCCTTCGTCTTCGACCTCCTCCTCCTGGCTTACCTCCGCTCCCGCCGCGACCCCCTAGCCGCGACCTCCATCGCCCGACGCCTCCTTGCGGCAGGCGCCTGCCCTCTCCCCGCCACCGCCGCGGCCCTCTTCCGCTCCCTTCCCTCCGCCGAGTCCGCCCTCGAGATGTACCGCCAAATCTACACACTTCCGGGTCCAAGAACCAGCCGCGCGCTCCAGCCAACCACCCAGACCTTCAACTCCCTCCTCCTCGCTCTCTACCGCCAGGGCAAGTGTGAAGATTTCGGCATCGTTCTGGACGAAATGGACAGGTACTCTTGTAAGCANGAAAACAGTATTATTCTAGTCATATGTACAGTACGAAATAATCGAGTGTTCAAAAGAAGAGCCATTGACAAAGAAAATCATGAAGAGTGACAAGTAAATGCCTCTTTTATATCTTATCAACCCAAAATATGAAGTAATTTTGGGCACTGGAGAAGATCCCCCTGGAGAGGAATATGCTCACCAATCATTGAACCATCCCCTCAGATCCATTATCCATGGGTCTGGCTGAATACACAAGTGGGCAACGAGCCGAATGGTATTCACTGGCAAATGGCCAGGGCTTCTTGATGTAGGGAAATATCAGGAGTTCAGGACTAGGTAAATGAGTTCATGTAAAGTAGTACATGGGTAATCAGTATCAGGGGCTAAGCTTAGCTGAATCAATACTGCTGATATACTGGGAGTGTCCAGTACTCCAGTGATACCCCCATGGTTGCTGGTGTGGTTAGATTCAGAAATTATTGCATTGGAATAATTTCCTTGTGATGACTGGTGGACCCATTACAGCACCAACCCTAAATGGCCATTACTTTCTGGATCGATCCTTTTTACTGGTGAAACTGTTTCAACAGGGTGAATAACTGCTACAGTTCCTCATTTCCATTTCCTTTGAGACTTATCATTAGTTATACCGGCAGACAGAGGTCCCCGGTGCCCAGACAGCTGGGGTCCTCATACTGTGCGTAGCCATGTGACTGAAGGGTCGGGAATCCAGATACGAGAGAATAATTCGAAGATACTCCCTCCGTTTAGAAATATAAGATGTTTTAGCTTTGTGAAGTAAAATGTATTTAGACAACATTTAGTGTGTAGATTCATTTGAATATATACACTAAAAGATATCTAGATACATTTGCTTCATAAAACTAAAACATCTTATATTTATAAACGGAGGGAGTAGTACTGATATATATATATATATGCGCTCTTGAACTAGTGCTCTGAACGTTCGATGGCGACTTGGGAAGTTCTGATAGTGAAAGGAAACCTAGTGACAAATTGCTACGTCTAGTTCCCTCAATGCCAAACGTTGAAGTAGCTTTCATCAAACTAATCTCGTCGAAGCCTGCGATTGACCTTGCCCAGTTAAACTGAAAAATGAAATTTTCTACAACCCAACTAACCACTTACAGTAAGCCGCATGTTCCTATGACAGATTGACAGTCAGCAGTGTGTAAAAACTTTTGGCATCTCTCTGTAGAATAACACATAGGAGGCCTAAATCTGTGTGTTCCTTTCTTAGCAACAGCAGGTAATTTATGTCAGGTCTCACTTATTTGAGATGGAATATACTAGAAGTAGATGAGTGTTTAGGTTCTCCACTTGTTCTAAATAAAATAAATAAAAGATGCAAGTTGGAACAAAGCTAGTGTAGAGGCAGTTCTGCCCAAAACAAATACTCAGTTTAGCAGAGGGAAAATCTCATGCAACAAGAAGTGTGTAGTACCTTGGTATACTGATCGGTGGAATCATCCAGCACTTGGACAATTATCCTGTCCTTTGGCCACTTGAGCTCACACACCGCCCCTATCGACAGCTTGTACACCTACACGCAGCTCAATCGCAAGAAATAAATTAGTAGCACATCAGAATGTTTTTTAGTCTCGCAAGACAACAAGAAGAAGATCAAAGGAATCAACGAGAGGAGAACGATGTTCTTTACCGAAAAGATAAAACATGAGTAAACTATGATCGCCTCTCACCTCCAGCTCATTGTACATGGGTATCTGCACCATGACCATGGGGTAGTGGGCGGCGGTCCCCTTCTCCTCGTCGTCGTCGCCGGCGATGGGCTCCCACTTGAACCGCCACTCGGGGCGCCAGCCGATGACCTTGACGCCGAGGCTGATCACGCAGTTGTACAGGGCCTCCACCACCAGCATCACCGACATCACCATGCACGCCCACACCGCCACCTGCAGCACCGGCGCGATCACCCCGCCGCGCACCCGCACCCACAGCTCGTACACATCTGCCAGCGACACGCCGCCGGCCTCCGACGACGAGGAGGAGCCATCGAAGACGCCGATGAACCACGATATGGTGTCCTGGAAGTCCAGCCGCCCGCCCACTGCGACGCAGGAGAAACAGAGGTCAATGATGCCGCGAAGAAACGTCAGATCACGTGCGCCGCGACGCGTGGTGCGAGAGGAGAAACGGAGAGGGCAATGTACCGGTGAGGGGGCGGGTGAAATCGACGGCGCCGGTAGAGACGGCGACCGCGAGGGCGGAGACGGCGGCGAGGACGAAGAGGAGAGCGCCGCCGATTTCTCCAGCCTCCATGGGTGACGGAGGGAAGGGGAATGTTTGGAGGAGAGACAGAGTACAGGCCAATGAGGGGAGGGCTGGATTTTTCCGATCTTTGTACTTTTTCTCCTTCTCTTTTGCTATGTGCCACCAGTGTACGTGCTTTATACACGTGCAAGTGGGCATACTTTGCTATCACTCCCAACTATTAAATCACAAAGATACAATTGATACTTAAGAATAACAGCAAGAAATTCTACTTAAATTTGTCGTGAGCTCACGACTAATATTCACCTTCAAATGTACTTAAAATGTACCCACCTCAAATTTTTTGGATCCGTTCAAAATTTTTTTTTTGGATGTTTCAATTGAGTTACAAGCTTACAACATTGTTCTAGCCAAACGTATTAGAATTTGTCAGCAAAACGAAACATAAGCACTGGTGGCGACGCCTGAGGGTGCCGCCGTCCTCCATGGAGGCTCTGCCGAGGTACCTTCCCCTCCCTCCCTCCCCCTCTGTTACCCAGGAGAAATCCCAAATCCTCTAGGATTGGGCGGCAGCGGCGCCCGACGCCGTCTCCTTGTTGAAGGTGCTGCCTTGGGTGCGCTGGGGGTGTGGGTTTGTGCTATTTCAGGTGGCAAATTTCATCGATGTAGCCAGTGCTGTGGCTGCGGTGTCCCTTGGATTCTGGACTGCATTTCTCGGTTACTCCTGGTCTTCGCTTGCACTTGCTCGGTGGCGGATCGGTGCCCTCGCCTGGGCAGGGTAAGGAAGTGCTCCTACCCCCGCTTGGAGCGGCGCAGTGTGAAGACAGGAGCACGACGCTTCTTCATTACGGATGCTTCTCCAAGACTCTGCAGCGTGGTGACGACTCTTCTTTCAATGCATCTTCTCTTCAACGGCATCGTCCTGCAGCTTCATCTCTTCGTGGGTGATCTCAAGGTTGGTGGCAAGTTTGTCGTTCTCGGTGCAGCTTCTGCCTCTGGCCTTGTTTGGCAGTCTGGTTCTTTGCTTGCTCTCTGCTCAGAGTGAACGTATCCAATGACGGCGGTACGGCGCCCTTTTGAGCCAGGGCGAGGGGGCAGAGGTCCCTCTCCGATTATGGAAGAGACCAACCAGGCGACGACTTGCCTCTCTCGGTTCAGACATGTTCGCGGCCGACACTCCATGCTTGTCACACCCTTGTTCTTCGCTAGGGTTACTACAGCTAGTTTTTCATGTTCATCTTCTATTTGCTGTTTTCTTTGTTGCTTGTAAGCTGTTTATCAGCATTATTGTACTCTTGGCCGGTGAGGGCTTTGTTAATTCAAAGTCGGGCTCGATGAGCCTTTTATCTAATCTGTATATTATAGATCACTTATGTTCTTTGCAAAAATTAGGGACATAGTATGTGAAATTTACTAAGATCTCATTGCCATCTACTCCCTCTGTTTCAAAATATAAGATGTTATAGTCTTTTTCTGACATATATATATATATCTAGACATTTTTAGTGTGTAGATTATAAGCAAAATAAGTGAATCTACGTATTAAAAAACATCTAGATCAAATGAGAGACCACTCGAAGGCTCAGAAAAAAAGCTCTCGCGGCCATGGCGACCGGGAGGGAGCTGCCACCACCGACGGCTTGATCTCCTCCTACCGCTGCCCCCCTCCGCTGCTGAGACCAGATCCGTGCTCGCCTTCACCCGCTCTTCCTCCAGTGTTGGGCGCTGCTTCGAGGTGAGGCGGCTGCCTTTTTTCCCCGTCGGGTCGAAGCCATGTGCGGCTGGTAGCGCTGCTACTCCCGGCGTCCCCTTGCCCGCTGCGGCGGCCGCCATGGCCGCGCCGCTCTCCGGCGCCCCCAAGCCCGCTGCGGCGGCCACCATGGCCACGCCGCTCTCCGGCGCCGCTCTTGCCGCGGCCGCCCTCGCCGCCCGCAAATCTGACGCGGCGATTCAAGGTCAGTTCAAGAAGCGCTCCCACCTCTCCAAGGCAATGAAGTCTTCAGGTACGGCCCTGCCGGCCGCCGCCTGCGCTCCCCTTGCCGGCATGCCCGCGGCGTCAACGGCCTCCCTGCCGGCTGAAGTTATGTCGGTCTTTGTGTGCTCGGTCGACAAAGCGGAGCTGCCCCCCAAGTCACCACCTGTTGCTCCGTCTCCGTCGCCCCCTGCTTTGTGGGTCTCTGTTACCTGCGACGACGCGAGCGATGATGAAGATGAGGTATTGGTCCCCAAGACGCCACCGGCTGCCATCAAGACCACTGCGCTTGTGGGCGCTCCGGTGATGTTGGTGGCGGCCTCGAGCATCCTCTGCTCTGGTGGGTTGGTTTCTCCTTTGGCCACATCCCAGTCGCCTCGTCATCAGCTTCCAGAGGGCCATGCCGTGCAGTGTGAGGCTGGTGTCTGTGGGGACTGGCATGAAGTGCTCCCACGGCGCGGCCCGCGCCTCAAAGCAGTGTCGTCGGTTGCTCCTCGTCCCATCCCCACTTGGCTTGCGGGAAGATGTTGTCGGTGCCTTGCTCTTGGGCATCGTGCAGTTGTCTGTGGAGATCCTTTCAGGTGCTCTCGATGCCTCCAGAATGGTCATCGGGCACGCGAGTGCCGCAACGCATGGCGTCCGCTCAGCTCACTGGGAAGCCCTGCCATGTCGCCGTCCCCCCGCCCCGCAGCCAAGGGTTGTCGAGCTCCAACTCCTCGTCGGACTTCCAATGTGTCTCCTGTTTCTTGGGCATCAGTTGTTTCTGCTCCTGCTCGCTCTTTGGCCTCGACGGGCATCTCGTTGCGGTCTGCTTTGGAGGGGAAGAAGACCGAGGAGTTGTGCTCTGAGCTCCTTGGTATGGCTTCCACTCAGCTTGAGGAGGCGGTCCGGCCTCTACGTGATGCCCTTGGCTCCTTGCATGGTCTGATGCTGCAGTTTGGGAGCTTCCTCGAGCGGGCTGAGGCCGCTCTTGGGAGGCTCTCCTTGTCGCTGACTGCGCTACATATCCTTCCCGATGTTGGTTTTGCGGAGGATAGTGGGGATGACCTTTATGGCAGTTTATCTCCTCGTGTTGAGGCCAGTTCGACGGCCATGGCTCCGGTGGTGCAGTTCATGCCCGAGCTGCGTGATTTACATGGAGCTTCATCACCAAGCCAGATGCTAGGCTTCCAGGACAGTGGTGATGCAGAGCGAGTTCGGCATGTGGTTCCTGTTGATGATGCTTTGGGCAAGAAGAGTGACGATGCAGGATAAGCATCCTCGGTATCCTTGGCTGCTTGTTGGATCACTTCTTTGAGTGAGTTTCATTGTCGGTGCGTTGTAGGTGTTCCTTTTGTTGGGAGTGTTTGTGGTTGTGTGGTCTCTTATGTTGGGTTGTCTCTTGGTGTTGTGGTCTGTTCGTGGTTGTTCCGGTTTTCGCTCGGTTTTCCGTAAATAAACTGGGCAACTCTCTTCTTCTTAATTAATGAACGGGGCAATTCTTTTGCCTCCGTTTCAAAAAAATGAGAGACCACCATACAATCGCACAAGCCCTTGTTGTCAGGACTAGATAAAAATCTATGTAGGACATTTATTTATGATGAAATGTAGCCAAACGTTGTGCAATCTACACTATATTTCATCTGGGGATGCAAGCATGATCCCGCTTAAATGACTTGATTGATAGTTTAAGATTCCTACCAAAAGTTTGACTTACAGATTTGGAGTTGCCGCAGAAGCCGGTGGATAAAAGCCTTTTGCATCGCAAATTTCATCGATAGTTTTCAAGAGCGTGAACGTGAGAAATGAGAAATCACGTCGCCAACCGCGACGACGGCACAGTGGCCGCCCGATCTCTGGAGATCATGGGCAGGAATAAGAGTTGTATTTTTTGGCATCATGATGATGAGATAATTAAAACCCCTTATTTTAATGTAGGTTCGCGAGGTTTATATAGTCAATCATCCAAGTAGCATCTAGCCTTTATCCCCGTGTAGTGTGCCCAATATCTTTGGGAATTGGTTGCACGGTATCGATAATCAGTTTAGAACGCTTATTAGGATAGGAGCGCTTTCGCTATGGCTATGTAGAAATGATGAAGTGTTTATAAACTGTTTTCTCCTTTGCAGGTCATCTACCGGTGTACCGGTACACTCCATTTATGATCGTCTCTTCAGCGGGGTGGAGCACGGATGCCTATTTACAAAGGTCTGTGCACTGTTAAAAACTACGGTGAAGGATACTTTTTTTCTATTATAGGTGGCAGCATAATCTTCGGATCGAGCCTACGCCTTCTTTTGGTTTGACTTTTGGACTTTGAAACATCTGTGTACATCTTAGTTATATAGAAGCTGAGTGTAATGCTTAAACTTTTTAATTAATAAGGCGTCCTTTATTATAAAACATCGTCCATCATGTACCAATATCCACCGGACTGATTGGAATTTTACGTCCACCGTGCGGTGAGACAGACGAGACCTGTTGCGTAGATTGGCCATCATGATAAACGAGACGAAAGGCAGCATCTTCCGTCATCTGGATATGCCGGCAGCTTTATTGCAGATCCAACGAGGGGTGTTCCCATCTTGTCCGGCTGTTTTATCTCGCTCAATCTCGATGCAAAACATGTTTGCACGATTTTTTTTTAGATATAGTGCAAAACATGCTAAAAACAAATGAGAGAGAGAATGTGTGTAAAAGCAACCATTTGCAGTTTGCACAACCAGACACTGCAGGCTTCACGAAGCGCCATCTGCTTCGGCGAATAAAATGATCGAGTCCTCAGCGTGTTTTTACGCTTCTGAAATCTGATCTCCTAACACGATAAACATTCTGGAAATGCCCATCGCTGCAGATCCAACATAACATACTCCTTGCTGTCAAGGGGCTCCAGAGTTCAATTGCATCGGTCCATCTCATCTATGCCTGACTCAATAAAATAAAACAAAATCAAGTCAAACAGTGGCACGAGTGATCTGGAGAAGCAGGACACCTGGACCCTCGCCCAGGACGATATGATGATGACTCATACGAGAGGCCACGAGTGGGCACATTTTTGTAATCCTTTTATACATTCATGATTCCTGAATCACTCGCCACGTCAATGATTGAGGCCCGTGATGAATTCGCGAGAAAAGGAGGGCGTGGTTCTTCCTAAGCAGAATGAGAATGGTTTCCATGAAGTTCTGGCGAGCAACACGTACCTGTCATGTGTCGACAAGCGTTCGTTCGCTAGCTCATCTCGGCTACGGCTACACCCATGGCTTCAGTTTCCAAATGGTTGGAACACCTACCCTGCTTCGTGCCTACCCGTAATTGTCTGGAGCGTGCACCTGTCTTTTGTTTTGTTTCGGTACAACCTGTATTTAGTTAGTGTGCTTGTTCTTGGCTACTTGCATAATAATACTAGTAGTAAATCCAGCTCTTTTGCGGGCTTTAATCTACGAGAAACTTCCACTTCTTATTCCATTACTCCATAATCACTCGCCCCGTCAATAATTGTCCAATCTGCTCTTGCGTCATATTAGAGCATCTTGAGATGATCCCTTGTAAATCGTACCGCAGAATGTTTTATGATACATGGTAAAAATGTTTGCACAGATGAGGCGTGTACTAAAACATGTTATTCTTTATGTATGGGCTCACCTGTTATACGGTATCCTAATTTTTTTGAGCCATATCTTCCTCCTCTCTCGTTACCGACCCCTCCCCCAACCCCACACACACAACTTCGAGGAGGGTCTGGTTACCCCTCCCTTCCTTGTCCGCTCCAATCGAGAGACCACTCCACCTCTCTCCTCCTCTCCATGTATGCTCCAGTTGAGGGGCCGCCCCACCTCGCCTCTCTCGTCCCCTCTTTGTTCATGCGCGTTCTCATTCTCAGCGATAACTAGAATCAACATCAAGTTCCTTTAGGAGTGATAATGCTTGCATATAAAACACCTATAGTGTTGGGGTTTATAAAAGTAGAATCACAAGAATAGATGAAATGTGTTCACCATTTAACTTATTTTATAACTTTATTTAATAAGGGTGTGCTTGGTTGAGGTCACGAAGTGGAATACCATTGAATGGTCACACACCTAAATGTTGTTCCAGTGTTCGGTTGAGTAACGGAACAGAAAGTGGTTCCTCTAAAGAGAATATTTCCTCCAAATCTGGAATGTACACATTCATCAAAATTGGTGAGATTTCCCCGCTCCTAAATGCTAAAGTCATCCCACGCTGACTCGCCTCCTCTATTCTATTTCCTCTATTCTATTACAACTCATTATGCTAAATCCACCCATGCTCGCTCATACAGCAAAAGCAAGAAGAGTGATGCCTCAAGGAAAGCTTTCGCGGATGCTTGATGGACGTTTTTCATCTTTTCAGGTTGTTGTCTTGAGATCTTTCATCATGTGTTTATGTAGAGTTTCCTCAGCGATGTGGTGATCAATATATAGAGTGTTTGTTGTTGCCGGTTGGTTGAGGTGTTTGGTCTGTCTAGGCGATCGAGAAGTTGCATGATTTTAGGGCTCGTCCGATTATGTTCTAATGGTTTTGTTACATTTTTATATTAATTAATTAGGCAATTTTTTCTGCTCAAATAATGAATTAAGACAATCTGCCTCATGCTACTCTCTAACAGAATACAAAAGCGGAATCAACTCATTCTATTTTATAGCTCAACCTAAACAAAAGAGTGGAACCGACCCGTTCTTCTCGATTTATGCAACTTTTTCTTCCTAAACCAAACATGCCTACGATTTGAGAAATTATCATGGCCACGTATGTAAGTTTTTTATCCTAAAATAATTAGTTTGATTATCATTATAATCCCTCCTTTCCAAAATATAAGATGTTTTAGCCTTTTTTCTGACATTATATGTCTAGACATCTTTTATATTATAGTGTATAAGTTTTTTTTTGCCAGGATTTTAGTGTATAGGTTGAAAGCAAAATAAGTAAACATACACACTAAAAGACATATAGATACATGTTTATTAAAAAAGGTTAAAATATCTTATATTTTAGAACAGAGGGAGTAGTACATAGTACGATCTTTACAAAGACATTGGTGCTACCTTGAATTTTATTTATGACTGATTTTTTGGGTACTTTATTGAACGTGTATTAGACGAGATGAAGTTAATAGTATAAAGTTACCATATTTTAGGTTAAATTTACCATATCATTCCACTTCACGTTTCAAGACTGAAATCTACTAGTTTACAACAAGCTTTTTGCAATTCACACAAACCGGTCGATTGACCACGAATTAATAGCGCAACAGACAACACAGCCCACCTGCCAGCGTTGAGGTGGAAGAAAGGGAGGAAATTTGCTGAAGTGGACTAGGTCTCACATGTAGCCATTCAAAAAACTAAATATCTAAAAAATAAAAATAGTAATAGAAGGAGGTTGTCTCCTTCAGTCCTTCCTCACACCTAGACGGGTGAGGAGGAAACGCCCGCTGCCCCACCAGCGGCGTGTGAGCACCACCCCTCCCCTTCCTCCTCTAGCAAGGCAAGGCTTCACTGCTCTCTTGCACCTTTCTTAAATCCTCATAGGGCCATCACGGCGTCGAGTAGGGCAGGTGTATGGTACTGCGCTTGCGGGCTTCCCCTATCTTCTCGGCCTACCTCCCACTCCTCTCTGTGTGCCATCGACAAGAGACGAAAGAAAGGACAGTGCCGCCAAATTGTCCCCAACACCACACGTTGACCATACTCTGGAAGCACTTGGGGTGCACGGGAGGTCAAATGACAAGCGGGCTCCTGCATATTATCCTCGCCAATACCATCTTGTCGAGCCCATCAATAGTAGGATGACGTCCCTAGGCGCTACACGTGGCGACCCGCGCCCACCTGCATTTCGCAACCAAAAACATCTAATTAGTTCGTACAACTGCGCCCACCTGCAGCTCATCACTATCGCCGGGACAAACTAAGGAAGAAGAAGACCAGAGAGGCGAAGACCCTTACTGTATACAGGCGGGTCTTCATCGTGCCGCCGGTAGTGTATGGCTGTCGAGATCTATAAGGACACGGCGAACCCAACAAACTCAATGTCGCCATTGCCAACTGCTCCGCCACCCTCGCCGAAACTCACATTCTATTCATTTTTCACTAAAAGGTATGTTCTGGAACAAGATATTAAGAAGAAGCAATTCCCTTTCTATAAAAATCGATGCCCGCGTGACTGAGGACCAAACCGTTATTTTTTCGAGAACTTAACTACGTAATAAAGAATGAGCTAGAACGGACGTGGCGCCACTGGGACTAAATTGTTAGATGTACATAGTCTTCTTTTCCTATTTCCCTGTAGTATAAGGGGCTCTTTGCATATTACCCACACTTATACATGTATTGGCCTTTGGCCCCCTGTGAATGATAGTTGCTCATTCCCTAACATGGTATCAGAGCGTTAGGTCAGCCTCTTCCCGCACGTAGCAACTCCATGCTTGTTTTCTGGCCACCAACGATCATTCCGGTCGCTGCTCCTCTTCCCTCAGCAAATTTTGTTTTCGAGTCAAATTGGTCTCCAAATCGACCCAAATGGGGATCGAAATCGAGCCAAATCAGGCTCGAAATTGAGCCAGATCGGACTCCAAATCGGCCGGCCTCGGGCCCCGGTCTGGCCACCTGCTGCCCCGCTCCACCGACCTAGTCTGGCAGCCGCCCCGACCTTGTCTGGCCACCGGCGTCCTGATCCGGGGCCCCCGGGTCGATTCCTGCCGCCCCCGCGTCGCCGCCAGACATCGGCCGCCCCGCGCCGATTCCAGTGCTCGGCCGCGAGATCCCGCTGCTTCTGGGCCGATTCCGGTGCTCGGCCGCCGGATCCCGCTGCCTCTAGGCAGGATCCCGTCGCCCCGGGCCCGCTCTGCCCTACTGCTACTCCGATCTTGTCGACCTGCCTCGGTCATTAGTAAAAAACATTTGGAGAGAGAACTTGGGATGGCATCTTCTTTGTCGGGCTATGTTGCGGTTCCTCGCTGCCTGATGACCTTTGATGGTGCCAACTATGCGGACTTTGCTGCTCACATGCGCGTTCATGTGCGCGGTCTTCGGCTTTGGGGTGTTCTTTGTGGCGAGGTCCCCTGTCCGCCGTGCCCCCTTGCTCCAGTGGCACATGTGCCACCGACGCCACCGATTATTGCTGCTGATGCTTCTGAGGCTGATAGGTTTGCCGCCAAGACCGCTGATGATGCTGCGGTCGACACTTATGATCAGCAGGTAGCGGATTTCTCTGCGGCTCTTTCTACTTATCATGATGCTCAGACTTCTTATACTCGGTGTGATGAGGATGCTCGTGCTGCGGCTGTTCTTACTGCTAGTGTTCTGCCACAGTTTGCCTATGAGTTCATGGACCTTGATACTGCTTCTGAGATGTGGGATCACCTTCGCCAGTGGTATCAGCCCTCTGGTGACTCTCTATTTGTCTGTGGTCCATCAGGAGCATGCTCTCCAGCAGGATGATTCCAGTGTTGAGGAGTTCTACACATAGAGTTCAGCCATTTGGCGTCAGCTTGACTCTCTCCGCTCTGTTGTCTATGGTACTTGCCCCTGTTGCAGGACTGTGAGGTCTGATCTGGAGTTTCAGCGAGTCTATGAGTTTCTGTCTCGGCTTCGTCCAAAGTTTGAGCCCCGACGTGCTCAGTTGATTGCTCGAGGCCGTATTCCTCTCTCGGTTGTGCTTTCTGAGCTCCGTGTAGAGGAGACCCGCCTCTGTGGTGCTGGCCTGCTCGGTGTTCCCTCTATGCTTGCTGCCTGAGCCCCTACTGTGTTGGCTGCTACTCCAGGGCCCTCTCGTTCCAGTGCACCACCAATGCTGGCTACTCCTTCTGATGGTATAGGTCGCTCATCGTCAGGCGGTGGAGGTCACTCCTCTCGTGGTGGAGCTCACTCTCGCCCTCCTCGCATTCAGTGTGGCTATTGTCAGAAGCCAGGGCACCCCAAGACTGATTTCTACAAGAAGATGTTGGACATGGGTCGTGCTTCTTTGAGTGGGACTCGTTCTTCTCCTTCGAGTCACCCCTTCTCTGCGTAGGATATTGCGACGCTCAGGCGCATATTGGCTGTCTCTGGCTCTTCTTCCTTGCCAGGTACTACTGGCTCTATGACTGTTGTCTCCTGCACTGAGCGACCACCGTCTCCACAGTCAGGTACTTCCTCGTGGGTCTTGGATTCTGGAGCCTCTTTTCATATGACTTCTGACTCTTCTGCGTTGTCGTCTCTTCATTCTCTTGATTTTCCTCTTTCTATTCTTACTGGTGACGACACTTCCCTTCCTGTCACCAGCCATGGCACTCTCTCTACTCCCTCCTTTTATGTTCCTAATGTTTCTCTTGTTCCTTGCCTCACTATGAATCTCCTTTATGTTGCTCAGACTGCTGATTCAGGTTGTCGTGTTCTCTTTGATGCTGATTCTGTTTCTGTCCAGGATAATCACACCCAGCTTCTGGTTGGAGTTGGCCCTCGGCGCCGTGACTCCCCAGGGCTTTGGGATCTTGATTGGCTTCGTCTTCCACCTATCAACACCCGCACCACCACCTGTTCACATACCCTTGCTACTTCCGCTTCCGCTTCATTTCAGCAATGGCATCATTGACTTGGTCATCTTTGTGTCTCTCGCCTATTGTCTTTAGTTCATCGCGGTCTTCTGGGGCCTGTCTCAGGAGATGTTTCGCTTCAGTGTCAGGGTTGTAGCCTTGGCAAACAGACTCAATTACCCTATCCTACTAGTACCTCTATGTCGGAGCGTCCTTTTGATTTGATACATTCTGATGTATGGGGTCCCGCTCCCTTCAGTTCGAAGGGGGGCCATCGCTACTATGTTCTCTTTATCGATGAGTTCTCTCACTATACCTGGATTTACTTCATGACTTCTCGTAGCGAGGTTCTCTCTATATATAAGCGATCTGCTGCCATGGTTCACACCCAGTTCTCTGCGCCTATTCATGTGTTTCAAGCTGATTCTGCTGGGGAGTATGTCTCATAGATGTTGCACGGTTTTATCGCTGAGCAGAGGACTCTCGCTCAGTTCTCCTGTCCTGGTACTCATGCTCAGAATGGCGTGGCTGAGCGCAAGCATCGCCACATGCTTGAGACGGCTCGTGCGCTGATGACCCACAAGTATAGGAGATCGCAACAGTCTTCGAGGAAAGTAAAACCCAAATTTATTGATTCAACACAAGGGGAGCCAAAGAATATATGTAAGCCTTAACAGATGAGTTGTCAATTCAGCTGCACCTGGAAACAGACTTGTTCGCAGCAGTTTATCACTAACAACAGTTTTATAGTGGTGATAGTAGTGAAACAGTAACAACAATAGTAAAATAAAAGCAGTAATAGTAGCAATAGTAACCAGTAGGATGGAATACTGTAGGCATAGGGATGGATATATGGGCGTTGCATGGATAAGATAATTCATGAAATCAGTGAGACATGAGCATTGCAGATAAATAATGATAAGCATCCTAGTACTAAGAATCATAGGCATGTATTCTATATATAGTCGTACGTGCTCACAATGAGAAACTTGCACGACATCTTTTGTCCTACCAGCCTGTTGCAGCAGGGCCTCAAGGAAAACTACTGGTAATTAAGGTACTCCTTTTAATAAAATACCGGAGCAAAGCATTAACACTCGGTGAACACATGTGATCCTCACATCATAGCCATCCCCTCCGGTTATCCCAATTTCTGTCACTTTGGGGCCTCGGGTTCTGGACAACAATATGTATATACAACTTGTAGGTAAGACCATAAACAACAAGTATCATCATAGAAACAATAATAAGTTCAGATCTGAAATCATGGCACTCGGGCCCAAAGTGACAAGCATTAAGCACAACAAGTTGCAACAATGTCATAAGCACTAAATAAAGATACTAGGCACTATGCCCTAACAATCTCATAGCAAATTACATGAATAATCTCATCCAACCCCTACCATCCCCTTTGCCTACAATGGGAATTACTCACACATGGATGGGGGAGTCATGGATGGATGATGGAGAGACGTCGGTGATGATGGTGATGAAGATCTCCTCCAAATCCCCGTCCCGGCAGGGTGCCAGAACGGAGTTTCTGGTTCCGAATCACGGTTTCTGATGGCGGCGGCGTAGCGGAAGTCTATCTGGGAAAAACGCCGAACCCCCGCTATTTTCAGGTCAGAGGGTATATGTAGGCGGAAGGAGGGGTCGACGCGACGGCCAAGGCGGCCTCACCACAGGTGGGCGCGGCCAGGGCTGGGCCGCGCCCCCTGGTGGTGAGCCCAGGCCGCTGCCCCCCTTCATCTCTCCTTCTGGCTCCGTGGGTCTTCTGGCAAAATAGAATTTTTGCAGTATTTTCCGGGATTTTTCCTGAAAGTCGGATTTCTGCACAAAAATGAGACACCAGAGCAATTCTGCTGAAAATAGCGTTAGTCCGTGTTAGTTGTATTCAAAACACATAAATTAAAGGAGAAACAATAGCAAAAGTGTTCGGGAAAGCAGATACGTTTTGGACGTATCAACTCCCCCCAAGCTTAGTTATTTGCTTGTCCTCAAGCAATTCAGTTAACAACTGAGAGCGATAAAAGAAACTTTCATGAACACATTTGCTTCATATGATGTATATATACTAACTATATGATCAAATACTCAGGCAATTCATAATAAGAAATATGCAACTAAAGTTACCTCATAATCAAGCAAGCTATGAAAGAGTGCCAATGCACTAATAACAAGTAACATGAACATAAGAAGCTACAAGATTGTAATATGCATAAATGATATGAAAGAGTGGTATCCCGCTTGCCTTTATTCGTGGAGAAAAACATAAATGCTGAGGCACCTCTGAAGTCCAAAGGAAGACTAGAAGTAAAAATATCAAAGATACAAGCATCAAAGTTATACCACAATTAACCGTGTTCTGGGACAAGCACATTACACTAAGAATAATAGCTACGCTCTCAAGAAGGTGCTTAAAGTTAGAAGATGAAGACTCAGCATAAAAGTAAAAGAAAGGCCCTTCGCAGAGGGAAGCAGTGATTTAACATGTGCTAGAGCTTTTCATTTGTAAAACAGAGATAAAAAATTATTTTGAGAGGTGGTTGTTTCATGTCAACGACTGGCAATGGGGACTTGCTATCTTCCATAATAAACAAGTGAGAGCGGTTCTGAGTTCTTTGAAAATTTGGCACATTGGTGCTCTTTTATAAAGCTTTGGCACTCCTCCCCACCTTTTTTCCTTTCTCAAACCATGGCTATCCGATTTCATTGGGTGCCCACCAACTTTCACATACCATGGAGGAGTGCCTTTTTTCTTTCTTTTTAAAATTAGATTACAATGGTCTGACCAGCTCCCTTTTAAAATTAATGATGAGCAGATGAAGCTGCCTAGTCGAGGGGTACTCAATTTAATATGGAAGATAGCAATTCCGACCACTACGTCCCCATGAGCTAAAAACAGTGGCACAAAACGAGAAGTAGTTGAAAGTTTTGAAAGGTAGCACATGAAAATTTACTTGGAATGGCTTTGAAATACCATGCATAGGAATTTATAGTGGACTCTTTTGGATTACTTGGTTTTCAGGAGTTGGATGCACGAGAAGTATTCCCTCTACACGTGAAGGCTAGCAAAAGACTGGGAAGCGACAATCGAGAGAGCAATAACTGTCATAATCATGCTTGCGACAAAACAAAATTAAAATAGGCATAAAAATGATACAAGAACTCTGAGGCAAAGTAAATCATCGAGGCTTAATTGACTTTTTGTTCAGTCATATGCATGCTTGAGCATGTGCCAAGTCGATTCAAATGAAACTTTCAGAGGTGGATACCACAATAACATACCATATTATGAATAAAACAATGCATGCAAGCGTCTACATGACACGCTACAAACTATTAGTAAATTGGAACTAATTATATGAGAGCAAGAACTACAAAGTATCCATTAGATAACATATACCTTACATGAACCGACTAAGCATGTCCACATAGATGAGTATATGTACAAAAAAGAAAACAAATAGAGTTCATACCGGCCTCTTACCACATCTCGGATTGTCATATGTCGTCATTATTGCTTTTCACTTATGTGGCTTGAATAATATGAAGTGAATACCAAGCTCCAATGGAGTCACTGGAGACTGAACTCTGCAACAAACTTTACAAAACCGAAGAAGAACAACAAATATTTTGGGTTTTCGATTTTTGAGACAAGAACAGAAGGAAATAGCAAACAAAGCAAAATATTTTTGGATTTTTCAAATATCAAACCGAAAATAGCAAGTAAAGCAAACTAAAAAGGCAAACAAAGAGAAACAACAGAAATATTTTTGGTCTTTTTGTGTTTTGGAAAGTAGAAATAAGAACAAGAACAACAAACAAAGCGAAACATGGATATACAAAGTACCGACAAAATATGATATGTAGATGAGTGAACCGTCGGCGTACCTCCCCCCAAGCTTAGGCTTTTGGCCTAAGTGGAGATCAATCCTAGCTCGGCCATGAAGTGGCATCCCCAAAATATGACAAAGAAGCACCTTCGTCCTGATATGAGCTCGAGGGCGCCCCGGAGTGGTACGTGGTGTAGTGATAGGCCGGCTCCTCCTCTTCCTCCTGGTCCACGATGCCATGCTGTACGTTGAAGCCGAGCACCCTAAGCCGCTCGTCCAACTCCTCCTTCGTGCGTGACCATGGCCTGTTATCAATACTGAACAAACTGGGTTGTGGCAAGGGCACTTCCCTTTCCTCTCCATCCGTAAATAACAATCTATAAACTAATTTCCCTTCACAAGAGTTAGCAGTAACAAAGTGATGGAGCTTCATGGCAGCAAGATCAAGCCTCTGTGGAGTAAACAATATATCATGAGGAGCAATAGGAAGTTCAAGAGCAGCAACAATGCGCGCAGCAATAATACCTCCATAAATAGGTCCCCTAGCGGCTAGGCGACGAGCAATAATAGCACCGAGGTTATACTTCCTACTAACATCAAGAGCGGTAGCTAGAAAAGCTAAATGATAGTTGGAGATATTGCTAGTGTTTCCTCTACCAAGTGCACTAGTGGCAAGATAGTAAGTAAAATATCTAATAGCTGGGAGTTGAATATTTCTTATCTTGTCACGCTGTGCGGTGTGGTCATCGTCGTTGGTCACTCCTCGGTAGAGCTCCGACAAATCGGTGGGCTGATTTAGCATCTTCTTTGCCGTCCCAAACATGGGAATACCTAAAATATCACAAAACCTCCCCAAAGACATGGTGATAGACTTATCATAAATCTTAAATGCAATGGAAGGATTGAAATGAGAGTTAGCGAATTTAAAACTTTCAACAAAAATCTTTGTGAGAATAGCATATTGATTACTCTCATCCATCATGTATGTAGTCAATCCAACCCTGTTAACAAGGAGCAAGAAATCATCAAGAATCCCTGCATCACTCAAAAAGTTAGCACAAGGGAAGGTAGATGGATGTGCATCTCCATCGTCTCCCTCAAGGTTCGGTGACATAAGATCTTCATTGTAAGACATCCTATATTGAGCAGTGGATCTTGAAGGCCTTGATGACCTTGGTGCTTCCCTTTCAAAGACTTCTCCATAGGTGTAGTTATCCATGTCCCTTTTCTGAAATTTTTAACAAACCTCATAAAAACGATTTTGAGACAAACACATGTAGGGAACAACTATACACTAGTGGGGACGGGGCCTCCAGTCCCGGCCCGTAAGGGGCTTTAGTCCCGGTTTGTAAACCGGGACCCCAGCCGCGGGACTAAAGCCTGAACCTTTAGTCCCGGCCCGCTTACCAGCCGGGACTGGAGGGTGTCCACGTGGGCACCTCGGAGCGAATCAGGGCCAGGACCTTTAGTCCCGGTTTGTAACACAGATCGGGACTAAAGGGCATCTGCAGATTTTTGTTTTTTGCTTTAGGGTTTTAGGGTTTAGGGGTTTTAGGGTTTTACGTGGGGGATTAACGTGATGCCCCGTTTGGTGCCTTGGTGTTCGGGAATTAGTTTATGCATATATATAAGATTAACTTATCTTACAAGCGAGCATATATATACAATTATATGGAGATCAGAATTATCGGGACAAGAGCCCGTCTATTCGATTACATGGACCAACATCAGTAATGGCCCCTAGCTACACTAAATCGTCCTTTGTCGTCTATAGCTTCTATCCTCAGAAAGGCCGCTAGCTCCTCTGCAACAGCAATCGCGCGTTGCTCTGGTAGGTACTTCTCCCGCATGGCCGTGTACTATATAAGAAGAGGAGATGAATATGAATATCAATCATGATAACAAAGAATGACGAGTAAAAATAGAGGTGTGAATGTTTATTGCTTACATCGTATCTGTAATCCTTGTGCTCAGAGGTAAACGTGCGAATGGTCTCGCAAACATAGTATCCACATAGATGTGTCCCCCGTGGCTGCTGGTCGCACTTTACGAGAATAGAATATATATAATCTAGCATTACAAATGTATTGAAAATAGAAGTATATCATACTACTACTTACCTGAGCCGCTCTAAAGGTCAGCTTCTCATGCCGGATACCGGGAGTCACGCACTTGAACCGCTTCCAAACCCTGCCCGACAAGGAAAATGATTTGCTAAGTTTTTCATTAATTGATATATCAGAAAATCATCGAAAGAGACCGATAGAGCACAAGAATGATTGAAATTACCCTTGGAGCATGTCCTGCAGGCTTTGGAACTGTTCCAAGGGTCTCGATAATGGGTCGAAGGCATCAACTCTTCCCTTATCAATTTGAATGTCCAACAGAATCCAGTGGTAGCTGCACATGTATATATATATGTGTCAGTAACTTATCAATTACACTCATAAGTGAATGGACACAACACAGTAAGACCCTCACCTGAAGTTGTATGGAAACAATATGTGGTCACAGAAATTTTGATCTGTTAGAAACCTTAGAAGGTTTTCCTCCGTCTCCTTGGGGTTATCAGTTAGCGTCGCTATATGTATTTTATCTGGGTCAATAAACCCAATATTGTGGATGTTCCTACTTTTACATTCCAGAATCTTCATTCTGCATAATAGAGTACAAGTCAGAACGGAACAAGTTATATGTAGAAAATGAATTGAAATAACTGAACAAGTTATATGTAGACAATGAATTGAAATAACTGAACAAGTTATATCTAGACAACGAATTGAAAAACTTATAGACAATAGCAACTCATAAGCGATTTGTCGAGGGCGTCAGCATTGTACATCTGGAAGAGTTCATCAAAGTCGATATGGATGTCTTCGGGACGGCCGTAGTACTCCCGTGGGACAAGCGCCACGATCATCGTTCTCCCTTTATTTGATTCACTTAAGTACCATGTATGCAAGTAATGCATATTTGTTGGGAGATCATCAAACTTATCTTTGCTGACCAAAGGCGCTCCCATGACAAACTGTGGCTTAGGGGCTACCACAGCCTTGGGTACCACGTCGTCTTGGGAAGCCAGAATGACTTCAACCGGGATACCCCATTCATCCGCCCACTTCTTTGCTAATCCCAAATCTTGCCCCTGCACCAGAGAGGGAACATTCTCGGGTAACACCCTGAGGGGTGGGATCGACTGTTTGGCCTGTTGTCCAAGCTGAGGAACGTCTGATCTTATTTTGCTTGTAGTTGAACTTGATTTGCTCCCACTTGCACTTGCATTTGCACTTGCACGTGACCTGCTCTTTTTCCCTTCCTTCTGCAATGTACGTGTATAGTCGTCAGGCTTATGGTGTAAGTCATACTGTGATGGAAGGGTCGTGAAGTATTTTGCATATGCTATTTGCTTCTCGGTGTATTCCGGGCGGGGCTCGGGTTCCTTCTTTTTCATCTGCGCATCATAATGTTCCTTTGCTATCCTTGCGTTTTCCTCGTCGGTACGATCATAAGGTCTGATAGGAAGATTAGCATGAGGTACCTTTGGGAGGGGCGACAGTTTGCGCTTTGGGGAGCTCCGTCGCTTAGAACTCATGGACGGAGCGTTCTTGCTGGCACGCTTCCGCTTAGTATCCTTAGCGGGCGGCGGCGGAGACGGCCGACCCAAGTCCGGCGGCGGTGATCGAGATGGACTCGTGTTGTGGTGGCCGTCGTCATGTGGAGGGCTTGGAGGTGATGGAGGTGTAGGTGACCTGCGACGACTCGGAGGCGGTGTTGTCCTTGGGGCCGAGCCTGGAAGCTTGATGTAGTTCTTGTCCCATAGGATGACTCCACCCAGTACTTCTCCGAGTGTCCTCTCATCTTCGGGTCCAGCCATGTCGAGCTCCATATCATGAAACCCCGCCATGATTTCATCCACCCCGACTTTAGCAAAGCCAGCTGGAATCTCACGGCCATGCCAGCGTGCATCAGGGCCAGAAGGTAAAGCTTGTCCGACGGCCACCTTCATGGATATGTTCTTGAATTTCTGATGGAGCTCACATGATGTTGACTCCTTGATTCCATCCACGGGGTAGCCGGGACCGCCCTCTATCATTCTTCGTGCATCGTCGGGCGGGGCCTTAGATTCAGCCACGCTGCTTTTCCGCTTAGATGGGGCGCCGATAATATCGAGTCCAGGATCTTCCTGGCGCGCTACTCCTCTAAGCTCGTCGATCTGCTTCTGTTGCTCGTTAAGCCTGGCAAGCAACTGGTTGAACTTGTCATTCTCCTCATCCTGCTGTCGCTTCTTTGCTCTCGCCCGGCTTCTGTAAGTGTCTTGGTCTCTGGCAAACCCAAGCCACCACGGGTAAGAAGGACCGAAGCCTCGCGTTCGTCCTCCATGTTCATCATTGCCGAGGACCAGTGTGAGCAAATCTTTCTCTCTATCTGCAGTGAACTGTCTTTTTCCCTCTTTAATTTCTTTCACTATCTTTTTCCAATTCTCCCTGGGTATCCTAAGACCGCCACTGCAGATGAGGTCCCCTGTTTCTTCGTCGTACGAACCACCATGCGCAAGGAACCAATTCCTTGCTCTCATTTCCCACTCATCACGGATGGGTTCAGGTACGATGCCTTTAGCTAGCAGATCTTGCTCTTTCTTATCCCACTTTGGGATGGCAGTCTCATAGCCCCCTGGCCCCAGCGTGTGGTGATATTTCTTCTTGTCGGCATTTTTCTTGTTCTTTTCTGATAATGCCTTGGCATCTTCTGACTGCTTGTACTCCTGAAATGCCTTCCAGTGATTCGCCTGCTTGGCTAGGTACCCCTCGAATACTGGCACTTTCTTTGTCTTCAGATAGTCTTTCCATAGCTTCTTCTTCCAGCTACGGAACAGTTCGGCCATCTTCTTTAGAGTCCACTGCTTGACTTTGGCCCTCAGTTTTTTTGCGGCGTCTTCATTCTCACATTCTGGCAGGTTGAAATGTGACATGATATCATTCCAAAGATTATCTTTGTACCTTTCGGCGACATAGTCACTATCGGCTGCCCCTTTGCGCTTGTTCCACTCCCGAACGCTGATCGGGACGTGATCCCTAACGAGAACTCCGCATTGCTTCTTGAATGTGTCAGCAGCATTCTTAGGAAGCTTTGGTTCGCCCGTAGGCAATATCACCTCAAAGGTGTAATGCGTCCGTGCGTCCAACTTTTTAGTCGGGCCTCGTTTCGTAGATTTGCTCGATGTGGAGGCCTAAGAGGGAGAAAGCATCGTCAAATGAATGTATATGTATACAATATAGAGCTATCTCCAATATTATTCACATATTACAAGTGATTGTCGAACTTCATATGTATACCTCGCCGGACTTTATTATTTCTCCACCGGCTTCTCCACCGGCTTCTCCATCAGTGGAGCTATCACCTTCTCCGTCATTGGAGCTATC
Organism: Dactylis glomerata; assembly: GCA_007115705.1. Lineage (NCBI taxonomy): Eukaryota > Viridiplantae > Streptophyta > Magnoliopsida > Poales > Poaceae > Dactylis > Dactylis glomerata. The sequence goes on from QXEO01000186.1 coordinate 1,959,390, forward strand.
TCCGGCCCCATCGGCTTCATCTTCGTGTCGATCAACCTCCATTCCATCTCCGGAGGGGTTTAGATATGACGACGGAGATTCTGCAGGTTCAACGTCGGGGGCGTCTTTGATTATATCTTCGATAAGTTCTTCCTCTTCGAGGTTCCTGCTATGTGGATCCATAGTTCTGCAAAAAATAAACATTTGATTAACTAAATAATATTCTAACTAAATAATATTCTATTTGCAAATAAATTCTATATCTATCTAAATAATTCTATTCTAACTATATCTATCTAAATAATTCTATTCTAACTATATCTATCTAAATAATTCTATTCTAACTAATTCTATATATATCTATCTAATTCTATATCTAACTAGCTAACCCTAACCCTAACACTCTAACTAATTCTATATCTAACTAGCTAACTAATTCTATTCTAACTAGCTAACTAATTCTATTCTAACTATCTAACTAATTCTATATCTAACTTCTATATCTAACTAGCTAACTAATTCTATATCTAACCCTAACCCTAACACTCTAACTAATTAACAAATTAACTTTTTTTGCAAAAAAAACCTTGCAGACGTCGGCGGCACGGCGGGTGCTGCAGGCGCGGCGGCGTAGGCGCGGCGGCGCTTGGAGGCGACCGGCTGCAGGCGGCGCGGCGGCGCTTGGCGGCGCGGCGCGGCTGCTGGCAGGCGCGGCGGGCGGCGGGTGCTGCAGGCGCGGCGGGTGAATGCGGCGGGGCGGCGGACTGTGGCGGCGCTGCGGCGGCTGGTGCGGTCGTCGGCGGCAGCCTGGCGGCGTCTGTCTCTGTTCTCCTCGCGCGCGAAACTGCAAAGTGTTTCGCGGCGGGGAAGAAGAGGAAGTTTTATACCCCGGGACCTTTAGTCCCGGGCGGTGGCTCAGGCCGGGACTAAAGGCCCCCCTTTAGTCCCGGTTTGATCCACCGCCCGGGACTAAAGGCCTCGGGGGGGATTTCAGCAGCCAGGGCCTTTAGTCCCGGTCTGTGGCACGGGCCGGGACTAAAGGCCTATTTTCTGTTTTTCTTTTATTTGGTTTATAAATAGTTATCTGTTTGCATATTTGAGAATTTAACAAAACTATAAAAATGAAAAGTGTTTGAAATTGGATAAATAATTCAAAACTCTTTTATATTTTAAAAATTAATTATTTTAACTATCCTAAGTATTAACTATTTTGCCATTTTCAATTAAAAACTATGTTTATTAATATTCTTTTTGCATATTTGAGAATTTGACAAAACTATAAAAATGAAAAGTGTTTGAAATTGAATAGATAATTCAAAACTATTTTCTATTTTACAAATTAATTATTTTAACTATCCTAAGTATTAATTATTTTGCCATTTTCAATTAAAAACTATGTTTATTAATATTCTTTTTGCATATTTGAGAATTTGACAAAACTATAAAAATGAAAAGTGTTTGAAATTGAATAGATAATTCAAAACTATTTTATATTTTACAAATTAATTATTTTAACTATCCTAAGTATTAATTATTTTGCCAGTTTCAATTAAAAACTATGTTTATTAATATTCTTTTTGCATATTTGAGAATTTGACAAAACTATAAAAATGAAAAGTGTTTGAAATTGAATAGATAATTCAAAACTATTTTCTATTTTACAAATTAATTATTTTAACTATCCTAAGTATTAATTATTTTGCCATTTTCAATTAAAAACTATGTTTATTAATATTCTTTTTGCATATTTGAGAATTTGACAAAACTATAAAAATGAAAAGTGTTTGAAATTGAATAGATAATTCAAAACTATTTTCTATTTTACAAATTAATTATTTTAACTATCCTAAGTATTAACTATTTTGCCATTTTCAATTAAAAACTATGTTTATTAATATTCTTTTTGCATATTTGAGAATTTGACAAAACTATAAAAATGAAAAGTGTTTGAAATTGAATAGATAATTCAAAACTATTTTCTATTTTACAAATTAATTATTTTAACTATCCTAAGTATTAACTATTTTGCCATTTTCAATTAAAAACTATGTTTATTAATATTCTTTTTGCATATTTGAGAATTTGACAAAACTATAAAAATGAAAAGTGGTTGAGGCGGGAGACGGCGGCCATTGCTTTTGTTTTGGCTTTGAGGGGAGGGGCTTTAGAAAGACGCAGCACGGTGTGTAAAAAGAGCAGGACGGGAAAAGAACTAGTGAGAATCTTCATCATGCATTACATACAAGATTTAATACATTATTACATTATTGCACCAACAATCCTAACTATTATTTCTGTTTTCTTCTAGGTCGTAGCCATGGAGAATCTTCATCATTCAGTAGGATGCTTGGGTCAGTCTTCACTTTGAAGGGCGGAATTTCATGAAACTTATTATAATCTATTAACATGTCTGTCTTGTCATCTACTCCCACGATGTTTCTTTTCCCTGAAAGAACTATGTGGCGCTTTGGCTCATCGGACGATGTCTTCTTTTGCTGATTTCTTTTTCTCGTTTTTGTAGACATGTCCTTCACATAGAAAACCTGAGCGACATCGTTGGCTAGGACGAATGGTTCGTCCATGTATGCAAGATTGTTGAGATCCACTGTTGTCATGCCGTACTTTTGGTCTACAAATACCCCGCCACCTGTCAGCTTCACCCATTTGCACCGAAACAAAGGGATCTTAAAAGTAGGTCCATAGTCAAGTTCCCATATCTCCTCTATGTACCCGTAATATGTTTCCAAACAGTGCCCATTGTCGTCTGTTGCATCAAAGCGGACACCACTGTTTTGGTTGGTGCTCTTTTTATCTTGGGCAACCGTGTAAAATGTATTCCCATTTATCTCATACCCTTGGAAAGTACATATAGTCGAAGATGGTGGCCTGGCCAAACAGTACAGCTGATCTCCAATGGTGTCGTCATTCATGAGATGTATCTGCAACCAACTACCGAAAGTCTTCTTGTGTTCCCCTTTAATCCAAGAGTCAGCCTTCCCCGGGTTTTTGGAGCGTAGAATATTCTTGTGTCTCACGATATACGGAGCCACCACGGTGGAATTGTGTAGAACTGTGTAGTGTGCTTGCGAGAAAGAATGCCCGTCCATACATACTTTTGCTTTCCTTCCTAGTGTGCCTTTTCCTGTCAGCCTACCCTCATACCGAGATTCAGGAACACCAATCGGCTTAAGGTCAGGAAGAAAGTCCACACAAAACTCAATGACCTCCTCTGTTCCATAGCCCTTGGAGATGCTTCCTTCTGGCCTAGCACGGTTACGAACATATTTCTTTAAGACTCCCATGAACCTCTCGAAGGGGAACATATTGTGTAGAAACACAGGACCGAGAATTCTAATCTCTTCGACTAGGTGAACTAGGAGGTGTGTCATTATATTGAAGAAGGATGGTGGGAACAACAACTCAAAGCTGACCAGACATTGGACCACATCAATCTGTAACCCTGATAGACTTTCTCGATCGATTACCTTCTGAGAAATTGCATTCAAGAATGCACATACCTTCACAATTGCCAGGCGAACATTTTCCGGTAGAATTCCCCTCAATGCAACCGGAAGCAATTGCGTCATAAGCACGTGACAGTCATGAGACTTTAGGTTTTGGAATTTTTTGTCTTTCATATTTACGATTCCCTTTATATTCGACGAGAAGCCAGTCGGGACCTTGATACTGAAAAGGACTTCAAAGAAGATTTCCTTCTCTTCCTTAATAAGAGCGTAGCTGGCACGCCCTTGAAACTGCCCTGGATGCATGCCATCTCTTCCTTTATGACGTTCCTGGTCCTCCCATGCTTCCGGTGTATCTTTTGACTTCCCATACAAGCCCAGGAAACCTAGAATATTCACGCAGAGATTCTTCGTCAGGTGCATCACGTCGATTGCGGAGCGGACCTCATGGACTTCCCAATAGGGTAGCTCCCAAAATATAGATTTCTTCTTCCACATGGGTACGCGCTTATCAGGGCCGTTAGGAACAGGTTGGCTGCCAGGACCCTTTCCAAAGATTACTTTTAAATCTTTGACCATATCAAATACTTCAGCACCAGTACGGATGATAGCCTTCCCCCGGGGTTCTGCCTTGCCATTGAAATGCTTGCCTTTTTTCTTTAAGGGATGCTTGGGCGGAAGAAAACGACGATTGTACGGGTACACATTCTTCCTACACTTGTCCAGATATATACTTTCTGTCTGATCTAAATAGTGCGTGCATGCATTGTATCCCTTGTTTGACTGTCCTGAAATATTACTAAGAGCTGGCCAATCATTGATGGTTACGAAAAGCAACGCTCGAAGGTCAAATTCCTCTTGTTTGTGCTCGTCCCACACATGTACACCTGGTTCGGCCCACAGCTGTAAAAGTTCATCAACTAATGGCCTTAGGTACACATCAATGTCGTTGCCGGGTTGCTTTGGACCTTGGATAAGCACTGGCATCATAATGAACTTCCGCTTCATGCACAACCAAGGAGGAAGGTTGTAGATACATAGAGTAACGGGCCAGGTGCTGTGACTGCAACTCTGCTCCCCAAAAGGATTCATGCCATCTGTACTCAGACCAAACCATAAGTTCCTTGCGTCACCTGCAAATCTCGGGAACTCTCTCTCGATTTTTCTCCACTGCCGACCATCGGCGGGGTGCCTCAACTTATCGTCTTTCATACGATCTTCCATGTGCCATCGCAACAACTTCGCATGATCTTTATTTCTGAACAGACGTTTCAACCGTGGTATTATAGGAGCATACCACATCACCTTGGTAGGAACCCTCTTCCTGGGTGGCTCGCCCTCAATCTCACCAGGGTCATCTTTTCTGATCTTATACCGCAATGCAGTGCATACCGGGCATTTATCCATATTCTCATACTTCTCACCGCGGTAGAGGATGCAGTCATTAGGGCATGCATGTATCTTCTGCACGTCTAATCCTAGAGGGCAGACAAGCTTCTTTGCTTCGTACGTGCTGGCGGGCAATTCATTCTTTCTTGGAAGCATCTTCTTCATCAGTACCAGCAACTTTTCGAATGACGAGTCAGTCACACCGGTCTCTGCCTTCCACTTCAGCAATTCCAGTGTGCTACCCAGCTTCTTCTGGCCATCTTCACAAGTTGGGTACAACAATTTGTTGTGGTCCTGTAACATCTGCTCGAACTGCAACCTCTCCTTTTCTGTGTCGCAGCCTCGCCGTGCTTCAGAAATGACCCGGCCAAGATCATCAGCGGGCTCATCTGGTTCCCGTTCTGCACCCTGATCTTCTTCTTCATTGTCTTCCATTGTGGTATCAGCATACTCAGGGAACATAGATCGGTAGTTGTCATCATCGTTCTCTTCTTCTTCATCGTCGTCTTCCATCATAACCCCTCTTTCTCCGTGCTTGGTCCAAACATTATAGCCCGACATAAAACCGGACCGAAGCAGGTGGCTCTGAATGACTCTTGAGGAAGTATAATCCTTCTCATTCCGACATTCAACACATGGACAAAACATATAGCCACCACCATGCTTGTTCGCATCGGCCGCATCTCGAAAAGAATGCACGCCTTCTCTGTAAGCGGCGGTGCGTCGATCACCGTACATCCATGGATGGCTCATCTGCGTTATGCAACGGTATATCAAACACAATCACGATCCTAAAAATTAGTACCGCACGGTCTAAACGAGGAAATATAGTTGCTAACCTTTTAGAATAAGTGGAAATAAAGAGGAAGAGGCTTAAGCGTGGCTCGGGCACCTCATATCGTAGTTGTGTTCGGTGAACTGAAGCGGCATCGCTCTAACAAACATTTCAACAAACACCTCTAGTGCATCCAAGCAAAAAGGAGAGCTAGCACACACTCACACACTTTCATCCAAAAAAATGCAAGAGGGGAGAGAGGGGCTGCAGGGGCTGCCATATATATAGGCAGAGTACTTTAGTCCCGGTTTGAGACACAAACCGGGACTAAAGGGTGCGCACATGCGGGCCGCCCAGCGCATAGGCCTTTAGTCCCGGTTTGTGTCTCAAACCGGGACTAAAGCCTCGTTAAGGGCCGGGACTAAAGCCTCCCGGGCGGCTGGCGAATTTGGGGCGACGTGGCCGGGCCTTTAGTCCCGGCCCAGATGGAGGCCGGGACTAAAGGGTCCAGGCCTAAGGCCCGTTTTCTACTAGTGATAGGGAGTAACTAGAGGGCTACATGCATCAAAATAACATTTATAAGCAATAGAACAAGCATGCAAACTCATTTCACCTGTCACCTATAGAGCTAAAATACTCAAGAAATACTTCACTAAACAAAATTCTACTTGGACAATCGGAGGAGTCACATACCGGAGAACAAACGCTCCAAATCTCAGCAACAATGATGGGCTGAGCAAGGAGATCGAAAAATCGAGATGAAGAACAGCAAGAACACGAGCTTGAGTAGGTGTGTCATTGTTTTTGGGAGAGAGAAAGAGCTGGGGAGGAAGAGATAAGTGAGAGGCCAGGGGGCCCCCCTCACCATAGGTGGGCGCGGCCAGGGTTGGGCCGCGCCCCCTGGTGGTGAGGTGGCGTGGCAGGTCCCCCTGAGGTCTCCCAGGTGCCTCTCTACCCCATTTTAGACATAAAAATTTAAAAAGATTTTTCTAGAATTTTTCGAGAAACTTTATTTTCGAGGATTTTTCAGAAAAACGATAAGAGAATAAAACTCGGGAAAACAACGGTGAAGAGATAGAAAGCAAATCAAAACCAAGTATGCAGCAGCTCTAAGATATTCTAATCATGTAACTAAACAGAGGGAACAAAAATGAACAAGTAAATATAATTGAGGTAAAGTAAATGCGGTGAAAACGAAGTTTCGTTCATATAAAATCACTTTGTTAACAAGGTTGATCAAGTCTTGTTACCAAACTAACTTTTATGAGGCAAAACTTTGCATTTCACTATATGCTTATGTTACCTCGACCTTGATAGGCATAGTCCCAATCATAACAATTTTATATTCTTCCTTGGGATTTCGCTCTGAACAAATAATTTGACCAACTCGAATGGTCTCAACATTCTTGATTGAATTTGGAGCATTCTTTCTATCAATCTTCTTGGGAAAATAAACCGTATACACTTTGTCATTGACATTAAAAGTTACTTTTCCTTGATTACAATTAATAATAGCACCTGCAGTGTTGAAAAGGTCTCCCAAGAATAATAAACATATTATCATCTTCAGGCATTTCCAACACAACAAAGTCAGTTAATATCAGACAACTGTTAGCAACTTGAACAGGAACATTTTCACATATACCAATAGGAATAGTAGTAGACTTATCAGCCATCTGCAAAGATATATCAGTTGATACCAATTTTTCTAGATCAAGTCTCTTATAGAGAGAAAAAGGCATGACACTAACTCCGGCTCCCAAATCACATAAAGCAGTTCTAACATAGTTATTTTTAATGGAGCAAGGAATAGTTGGTATACCTGAATCTCCAAGCTTCTCAGGAACTTTACCATCAAAAGAATAATTAGCTAGTGTGGAAATTTCCTCATTAGGAATCTTCCTTTTGTTAGTAACAATATCTTTCATATACTTTGCATAAGGAGGCATTCTAATAGCATCAGTCAAAGGAATTTGCAAAAATAAAGGTTTCATCCATTCACAAAACCTGTTATAGTGTTCTTCTTCCTTGGACTTGTGTTTCTTACCAGGAAAAGGCATTGGTTTCTGTACCCAAGGTTCTCTCTCATTACCATGCTTGTTGGCAATGAATTCTTCTTTGGTGTACTTTGCATTCTTATCAATCTTTTCTGGTTCCTCTTCCACTTCTTCTTTATCGGAAGCATCACCTGGTTCAGTTTCAGCATCAGAAATAGAAACACTATTAGGATCTTTACCTGCTTCAGAGGATTCTACAGTTGTTTTATGCTTCTTCTTCTTCTTCTTGGAAGGAATATCATCTCTTGATGTGCGTTGAGAATCTTGCTCGATTCTCTTAGGATGTCCTTCAGGATATAAGGGGTCTTGAGTGGTAGCACCTCCTCTTGTGCGTATTTCACATGCATGTTTTTCTCTTGGAGCATTAACTAGCAAGTCTTTTTGCACCTTGGTAAGCTGATCAATTTGAGTCTGAACCATTTGAAAATGTTTAACAAGTATCTTCACATCATTGGAGGTTCTCTCCACAATATCCCGCAACTTGTTAATAGCTCTAGAATTTTCCAACAAATGATTCTGCACCATTCTATTAAAATTATCTTGCTTAACAATAAAATTGTCTAACTCATCTAAGCATTGATCAGGAGGTTTAGAGTAAGGAATATCTCTATCATCAAAACGTTGGAGAGAGTGTACCTCGATAGTAGATGAATGAGGGATTGGCTTACATAATTCTTCTATAGGAGGTACATTCTTCACATCTTCGGCCTTAATACCTTTCTCCTTAAAAGATTTCTTGGCTTCCTTCATAACTTCATCATTTAATTCAATCATTCCTCTCTTCCTCGGTGTCGGCTCTGGGACTGGCGCAGGTGTTGGTGCTGGTGTTGGCTCAACTAGAGTCCAGTCATCATGATTCCGGCTTATTTTAGCCATTAATTCTCCAGCTTCAGCCGGAGTTCTTTCCCTGAAAACACAACCAGCACAACTATCCAAATATGACTTAGATTCATCAGTTAGTCCATTATAAAATATATCAAGGAGTTCATTTTAGGCAATGGCTCTTTAGGCAAAGCTCTAATTAAAGAACAAAACCTTGTCCAAGATTCAGGCAGTATCTCTCCTTTTTCCTGTTCAAAATCAAAGATTTTCTGCACAGCAGCATGTTGAGCACTAGCAGGAAAATATTTCTGAAATAAAGCATTAACCAAAGCAATAGGACTATGAATGGATCTAGGAGACAAGCTATTAAACCAAGTTTTAGCTGCATCTTTCAACGAGAAAGGAAAAAATCTTAGCAACAAAGTAAGTGCGAAGCTTAATATCATCAGAAAACAAATTACTCAAAGTAGAAAGCTCATTCATGTGCTCCATAGCACTTTCATTCTCAGTACCACAAAAAGGCTCTTTCTCAACAATAGATATGTAAGATAAATCTAAAGAGAAATCATAATCCTTGTCTCTAATATCTATGGGAGAAGCAGCAAACTTAGGATCAGGAGACAATTTATATCTAACAGCACCTCTCGCTAGAAGTTCCTTAACAGCTTTTGCATCACGAGTAGCACGAGCTTCAGCAATAAAATCATCGTCAAGCTCAATATAAGCATCATCAAAATCATCACTGGGACATTCCCTAGACTCAGGTGAACTAACAGGTGTAACAGTGGTGTTTCCCATCTTAGCTCTAGCAATAGTAGCATCTAAAAAGGAACCTAGTGAACCACTCTCATCAAGCACAGTAGAAGCATCATCTAAATTATCAGTGGCATTTTCAAACTCAGCAGAAGTAGTAGCAGTAGCGTGTGCGTGTGGTGGTGTAAGCAACTTACTCATAACAGATGGTGAATCAAGAGCAACAGAGGTGTTCAAAGTCGTACCTCTTCTTGTAGTGGATGGCAATATAGGAACTTTTGCATCACGAGGTTTACCCATGATGAAAGGATTGCAGCGAACAATATGAATTCCAAGTGAACTTACAAATAAAGCTATGCTCCCCGGCAACGGCGCCAGAAAATAGTCTTGATGACCCAACAGTATAGGGGATCGCAACAGTCTTCGAGGGAAGTAAAACCCAAATTTATTGATTCGACACAAGGGGAGCCAAAGAATATATGTAAGCCTTAACAGATGAGTTGTCAATTCAGCTGCACCTGGAAACAGACTTGTTCGCAGCAGTTTATCAGTAGCAACAGTTTTATAGTGGTGATAGTAGTGAAACAGTAACAGCAATAGTAAAATAAAAGCAGTAATAGTAGCAATAGTAACCAGTAGGATGGAATACTGTAGGCATAGGGATGGATGTACGGGCGTTGCATGGATAAGATAATTCATGAAATCAGTGAGACATGGGCACTGCAGATAAATAATGATAAGCATCCTAGTACTAACAATCATAGGCATGTGTTCCGTATATAGTCGTACATGCTCGCAATGAGAAACTTGCACGACATCTTTTGTCCTACCAGCCTGTTGCAGCAGGGTCTCAAGGGAAACTACTGGTAATTAAGGTACTCCTTTTAATAAAGTACCGGAGCAAAGCATTAACACTCGGTGAACACATGTGATCCTCACATCATAGCCATCCCCTCCGATTATCCCAATTTCTGTCACTTTGGGGCCTCGGGTTCCGGACAACAATATGTGTATACAACTTGTAGGTAAGACCATAAACAACAAGTATCATCATAGAAACAATAACAAGTTCAGATCTAAAATCATGGCACTCGGGCCCAAAGTGACAAGCATTAAGCACAATAAGTTGCAACAATGTCATAAGCACTAAATAAAGATACTAGGCACTATGCCCTAACAATCTCATAGAAAATTACATGAATGATCTCATCCAATCCCTACCATCCCCTTCGCCTACAGTGGGAATTACTCACACATGGATGGGGGAGTCATGGATGGTTGATGGAGAGATGTCGGTGATGATGGTGATGAAGATCTCCTCCAAATCCCCGTCCCGGCAGGGTGCCAGAATGGAGTTTCTAGTTCCGAATCACGGTTTCTGATGGCGGCGACATAGCGGAAGTCTATCTGGGAAAAACGCTGAACCCCCGCTGTTTTCAGGTCAGAGGGTATATGTAGGCGGAAGGAGGGGTCGAGGCGATGGCCGAGGCGGCCTCACCACAGGTGGGCGCGGCCAGGGCTGGGCCGCGCCCCCTGGTGGTGAGCCCAGGCCGCTGCCCCCCTTCGTCTCTCCTTCTGGCTCCATGGGTCTTCTGGCAAAATAGAATTTTTGCAGTATTTTCCAGGATTTTTCTTGAAAGTCGGATTTCTGCACAAAAACGAGACACCAGAGCAATTCTGCTGAAAACAGCGTTAGTCCGTGTTAGTTGTATTCAAAACACACATATTAGAGGAGAAACAATAGCAAAAGTGTTCGGGAAAGCAGATACGTTTTGGACGTATCATGCGCTGATGATTGCTGCCTCTCTTCCGCCTCACTTTTGGGCTGAGGCTGTTGCTACTTCCGCCTATGTCATTTACCTTCAGCCCTCGGCTTCCCTACAGGGTGGTATTCCTCTAGAGAATTTGTTTGCTTGCTCCCCTCATTATTCGGCTCTTCACTCTTTTGGTTGCGTTTGTTATGTTCTTCTGGCCCCTCGCTAGCGCACCAAATTGACCGCTCTGTTTGTTGAGTGTGTGTTTCTTGGTTACAGTGATGAGCACAAGGGCTATCGGTGTTGGGACTCCGTTGGCCTTCGGTTGCGCATTTCTTGTGACATCAAATTTGATGAGTCGTGTTCCTTCTACCCGCGTCACTCCTCCTCAGCCTTCTCGGTGGAGGACATATCTTTCCTATTGTTTCCCAACACACCACCCTCTGTGCCTATTGATCCTCCTCTGCGTCCCATCCTTGCCGATACTCCACTTTCGCCACCACCACCCTCCTCGCCACCGAGTCCTTCTCCTTTCACTTCCGACCCTCCATCAACCTCTTCGTTGTCTCCATTTCCTTTCCACTATTGTCGTTGCTCTCATGTTCCAGATGCTTTTTCTTCTTCTAATATGCCTTCTTCCTCTGATGAGATGACCCCTCCTCTTCCTGCTTGCTAGCTGATGACCCACAAGTATAGGGGATCGCAACAGTCTTCGAGGGAAGTAAAACCCAAATTTATTGATTCGACACAAGGGGAGCCAAAGAATATTTATAAGCCTTAATAGATGAGTTGTCAATTCAGCTGCACCTGGAAACAGACTTGCTCGTAGCGGTTTATCAGTAGCAACAGTTTTATAGTGGTGATAGTAGTGAAACAGTAACATTAGTAGTAAAATAAAAGTGGTAATAGTAGCAATAGTAAACAGTAGGATGAAATACTGTAGGCATAGGGATGGATGTACGGGCGTTGCATGGATAAGATAATTCATGAAATTAGTGAGACATGGGCATTGCAGATAAATAATGTAAAGCATCCTAGTACTAACAATCATAGGCATGCGTTTCGTATATAGTCGTACGTGCTCGCAATGAGAAACTTGCACGACATCTTTTGTCCTACCAGCCTGTTGCAGCAGGGCCTCAAGGGAAACTACTGGTAATTAAGGTACTCCTTTTAATAAAGTACTGGAGCAAAGCATTAACACTCGGTGAACACATCTGATCCTCACATCATAGCCATTCCCTCCAGTTATCGCAATTTCTGTCACTTTGGGGCCTCGGGTTCCGGACAACAATATGTGTATATAACTTGTAGGTAAGACCGTAAACAACAAGTATCATCATATAATAATAACAAGTTCAGATCTGAAATCATGGCACTCGGGTTCAAAGTGACAAGCATTAAGCACAACAAGTTGCAACAATGTCATAAGCACTAATAAAAGATACTAGGCACTATGCCCTAACAATCTCATAGCAAATTACATGAATAATCTCATCCAACCCCTACCATCCCCTTTGCCTACAACGGGAATTACTCACACATGGATGGGGGAGTCATGGATGGTTGATGGAGATACGTCCGTGATGATGGTGATGAAGATCTCCTCCAAATCCCCATCCCGGCAGGGTGCCAGAACGGAGTTTCTGGTTCCGAATCTTGGTTTCTTATGGTGGCGGCGCAGCGGAAGTCTATCTGGGAAAAACACCGAACCCCCGCTATTTTTAGGTCAGAGGGTATATGTAGGCGGAAGGAGGGGTCGAGGCGGCCTCACCACAGGTGGGCGCGGCCAGGGCTAGGCCGCGCCCCCTGGTGGTGAGCCCAGGCCGCAGCCCCCCTTCATCTTTCCTTCTGGCTCCGTGGGTCTTCTGGCAAAATAGATTTTTTGCAGTATTTTCCGGGATTTTTTTCCTAAAAGTCGGATTTCTGCACAAAAAAAGAGACATCGGAGCAATTCTGCTGAAAATAGCGTTAGTCCATGTTAGTTGTATTCAAAACACACAAATTAGAGGATAAATGATAGCAAAAGTGTGCGGGAAAGTAGATACATTTTGGACGTATCAACTCCCCCCAAGCTTAGCTATTTGCTTGTCCTCAAGCAATTCAGTTAACAACTGAGAGCGATAAAAGAAACTTTCATGAACACATTTGCTTCATGGATGTATATATACTAACTTATATGATCAAGTACTCAGGCAATTCATAATAAGAAATATGCAACTAATGTTACCTCATAGTCAAGCAAGCTATGAAAGAGTGCCAATGCACTAATAACAAGTAACATGAACATAAGAAGCTACAAGATTGTAATATTCATAAATGATATGGAAGAGTGGTATCCCGCTTGCCTTTATTCGTGGAGCATAACATAAATGCTGAGGCACCTCTGAAGTCCAAAGGAAGACTAGAAGTAAAAATATCAAAGATACAAGCATCAAAGTTATACCACAATTAACCATGTTCTGGGACAAGCACATTACACTAAGAATAACGGCTATGCTCTCAAGAAGGTGCTTAAAAGTTAGAAGATGAAGACTCAATATAAAAGTAAAAGACAGGCCCTTCGCAGAGGGAAGCAGTGATTTAACATGTGCTAGAGCTTTTCATTTGTAAAATAGAGATAAAAAATTATTTTGAGAGGTGGTTGTTTTATGTCAACGACTGGCAATGGGGACTTGCTATCTTCCATAATAAACAAGTGAGAGCGGTTCCGAGTTCTTTGAAAATTTGGCACATTGGTGCTCTTTTATAAAGCTTTGGCACTCCTCCCCACCTTTTTCCTTTCTCAAACCATGGCTAACTGATTCCATCGGGTGCCCACCAACTTTCATATACCATGGAGGAGTGCCTTTTTTTTCTTTCTTTTTAGAATTAGATTACAATGGTCTGACCAGCTCCCTTGCAAAATTAATGACGAGCAGATGAAGCTGCCTAGTCGAGGGGTACTCAATTTAATATGGAAGATAGCAATTCCGACCACTACGTCCCCATGAGCTAAAAACAGTGGCACAAAATGAGAAGTAGTTGAAAGTTTTGAAAGGTAGCACATGAAAAATTACTTGGAATGGCTTGCAAATACCATGCGTAGGAATTTATAGTGGACTCTTTGGTAGACTTGGTTTTTAGTGATTGGATGCACGAGAAGTATTCCCTCTCAGTACAAGTGAAGGCTAGCAAAAGACTGGGAAGCGACAATCGAGAGGAGCAATAACTGTCATAATCATGCTTGCGACAAAACAAAATTAATATAGGCATAAAAATGATACAAGAACTCTGAGGCAAAGTAAATCATCGAGGCTTAATTGACTTTTTGTTCAGTCATATGCATCCTTGAGCATATGCCAAGTCGATTCAAATGAAACTTTCAGAGGAGGATACCACAATAACAGACCTTATTATGAATAAAATAATGCAAGCAAGCGTCTACACGACATGCTACAAACTATTAGTAAATTGGAACTAATCATATGAGAGCAAGAACTACAAAGCATCCATTAGATAACATATACCTTACATGAACCGACTAAGCATGTCCACATAGATGAGTATATGTACAAAAATGAAAACAAATAGAGTTCATACCAGCCTCTTACCACATCTTGGATTGTCATATGTCATCATTATTGCCTTTCACTTGTGTGGCTTGAATAATATGAAGTGAATACCAAGCTCCAATGGAGTCACGGGAGACTGAACTCTGCAACAAACTTTACAAAACCGAAGAAGAACAACAAATATTTTTGGGTTTTCGATTTTTAAAACAAGAACAGAAGGAAATAGCATACAAAGCAAAATATTTTTGGATTTTCAAATATCAAACCGAAAATAGCAAGTAAAGCAAACCGAAGCTAGCAACTGAAAAGGCAAACAAAGAGAAACAACGGAAATATTTTTGGTCTTTTTACGTTTTGGAAAGAAGAAATAGGAGACAATAAAGAAAATGAAACATGGATATACAAAGGACCGACAAAATATGATATGTAGATGAGTGAATCGTCGGCGTACCTCCCCCCCAAGCTTAGGCTTTTGGCCTAAGCGGAGATCAATCCTAGCTCGGCCATGAATAAAGGCGTCCCCAAAATATGACGAAGAAGCACCTTCGTCCTGATATGAGCTCGAGGGCGCTCCGGTATGGTACGTGGTGTAGTGATAGGCCGGCTCCTCATCTTCCTCCTAGTCCACAACGCCATGCTGTACGTTGAAGCCGAGCACCCTAAGCTGCTTGTCCAACTCCTCCTTCGTGCAGGACCATGGCCTGTTGTCAATACTAAACAAACTAGGTTGTGGCAAGGGCACTTCCCTTTCCTCTCCATCTGTAAATAACATTCTATAAACTAATTTCCCTGCACAAGAGTTAGCAGTAACAAAATGATGGAGCTTCATGGCAGCAAGATCAAGCCTCTGTGGAGTCAACAATATATCATGAGGAGCAATAGGAAGTTCAAGAGCAGCAACAATGCGCGCAGCAATAATACCTCCATAAATAGGTCCCCTAGTGGCTAGGCGACGAGCAATAATAGCACCAATGTTATACTTCCTGCTAACATCAAGAGCGGTAGCTAGAAAAGCTAAATGATAATTTGAGATATTGCTAGTGTTTCCTCTACCAAGTACACTAGTAGCAAGATAGTAAGTAAAATATCTAATAGCTGGGAGTTGAATGTTTCTTATCTTGCCACGCTGTGCTGTGCGGTCATCATCGTTGGTCACTCCTCGGTAGAGCTCCAACAAATTAGTGGGCTGATGAAGCATCTTCTTCGCTGTCCCAAACATGGGAATACCTAAAATATCACAAAACCTCTCCAAAGACATGGTGATAGACTTATCATAAATCTTAAATGCAATGGAAGGCTTGAAATGAGAGTTAGTGAATTTAAAGCATTCAACAAAAATCTTTGTGAGAATAGCATATTGATTACTCTCATCCATCATGTATGTAGTCAATCCAACCCTGTTAATAAGGAGCAAGAAATCATCAAGAATCCCTGCATCACTCAAAAAGTTAGCACAAGGGAAGGTGGATGGATGCGCATCTCCATCGTCTCCTTCAAGGTTTGGTGACATAATATCTTCATTGTAAGATATCCTATATTGAGCAGTTGATCTTGAAGACCTTGATGACCTTGGTTCTTCTCTTTCAAAGACTTCTCCATAGGTGTAGTTGTCCATGTCCCTTTTCTGAAATTTTTGACAAACCTCATAAAAAATGAATTTAAGACAAACACATGTAGGAAACTACTATATGGAGTTACTAGAGGGCTAACATGCATCAAAATAACATTTCTAAGCAATAGAATAAGCATGCAAACTCATTTCACCTGTCACCTATAGAGCTAAAATACTCAAGAAATACTCTACTAAACAAAATTCTACTTGGACAATCGGAGGAGTCACATACCGGAGAACAAATGCTCCAAATCTCAGCAACAATGATGGGCTGAGCAAGGAGATCGAAAAATCGAGATGAAGAGCAGCAAGAACACGAGTTTGAGCTGGTGTGTCGTTGTTTTTTAGGAGAGAGAAAGAGCTGGGGAGGAAGAGATAAGTGAGAGGCCATGGGGGCCCCCTCACCATAGGTGGGCGCGACCAAGGCTGGGTCGCGCCCCCTAGTGGTGAGGTGGCGTGGCAAGTCCCTCTGAGGTCTCCCAGGTGTCTCTCTGCCCCATTTTTGACATAAAAATTTAAAAAGATTTTTCTGGAATTTTTCGAGAAACTTTATTTTCGAGGATTTTTCAGAAAAATGATAAGAGAATAAAACTCGGGAAAACGACGGTGGAGCGATAGAAAGCAAATCAAACCAAGTATACATCAGCTCTAAGATATTCTAATCATTTAACTAACAAAGGGAACAAAAATGAACAAGTAAATATAAGTGAGGTAAAGTAAATGCGATGAAAATGAAGTTTCGTTCATATAAAATCACTTTGTTAACAAGGTTGATCAAGTCTTGTTACCAAACTAACTTTATATGAGGCAAAACCTTGCATTTCACTATATGCTTATGTTACCTCGACCTTGATAGGCATAGTCCCAATCATAACAATTTTATATTCTTCCTTGGGCTTTCGCTCTGAACAAATAATTGACCAACTCAAATGGTCTCAACATTCTTGATTGAATTTAGAGCATTCTTTCTATCAATTTTCTTGGGAAAATAGACCGTGTACTCTTTGTCATTGACATTGAAGTTACTTTTCCTTGATTGCAATTAATAACCGCACCTGCAGTGTTTAGAAAAGGTCTTCCAAGAATAATAGACATATTATCATCTTCAGGCATTTCCAATACAACAAAGTCAGTTAATATCAAACAACTGTTAGCAACTTGAACAGGAACATTTTCACATATACAAATAGGAATAGTAGTAGACTTGTCGGCCATCTGCAAAGATATATCAGTTGATACCAATTTTTCTAGATCAAGTCTCTTATAAAGAGAAAAAGGCATGACACTAACTCCAGCTCCCAAATCACATAAATCAGTTCTAACATAGTTATTTTTAATGGAGCAAGGAATAGTTGGTATACCTGGATCTCCAAGTTTCTCCAGAACTTTACCATCAAAAGAATAATTAGCAAGTAGAGTGGAAATTTCCTCATTAGGAATCTTCCTTTTATTAGTAACAATATCTTTCATATACTTTGCATAAGGAGGCATTCTAATAGCATCAGTCAAAGGAATTTGCAGAAATAAAGGTTTCATCCATTCACAAAACCTGTTGTAGTGTTCTTCTTCCTTGGATTTGTGTTTCTTACCAGGAAAAGGCATTGGTTTCTGCACCCAAGGTTCTCTCTCATTACCATGCTTGTTGGCAATGAAATCTTCTTTGGTGTACTTTGCATTCTTATCAATCTTTTCTGGTTCCTCTTCAACTTCTTTTTTATCAGAAGCATCTCTTGGTTCAGTTTCAGCATCAGAAATAGAAACACTATTAGGATCTTTACCTGCTTCAGAGGATTCTGCAGTTGTTTTATGCTTCTTCTTCTTCTTCTTGGAAGGAATATCATCTCTTGAAGTGCATTGAGAATCTTGCTCGATCCTCTTAGGATGTCCTTCAGGATATAAGGGGTCTTGAGTGGTAGCACCTCCTCTTGTGCGTATTTCACACGCTTGTTTTTCTCTTGCAGCATTAACTAGCAAGTCTTTTTGCACCTTGGTAAAGCTGATCAATTTGAGTCTGAACCATTTGAAAATGTTTAACAAGTATCTTCACATCATTGGAGGTTCTCTCCACAATATCCCGCAACTTGTTAATAGCTCTAGAATTTTCCAACAAATGATTCTGCACCATTCTATTAAAATTATCTTGCTTAACAATAAAATTATCTAACTCATCTAAGCATTGATCAGGAGGTTTAGAGTATGGAATATCTCTATTATCAAAGCGTTTTAGAGAATGTACCTCGATAGTAGATGAGCGAGGAATTGGCTTACATAATTCTTCTATAGGAGGTAAATTCTTCACATCTTCACCCTTAATACCTTTCTCCTTAAGAGATTTCTTGGCTTCCTTCATAACTTCATCATTTAATTCAATCATTCCTCTCTTCCTCGGTGTCGGATCTGTGACCGGCGCAGGTGTTGGCTCAACTAGAGTCCAATCATCATGATTCCGGCTTATTTTAGCCATTAATTCTTCAGCTTCAGTCAGAGTTCTTTCCCTGAAATCACAACCAGCACAACTATCTAGATATGACTTAGATTCATCAGTTAGCCCATTATAAAATATATCAAGGAGTTTATTTTTAGGCAATGGCTCTTTAGGCAAAGCTCTAATTAAAGAACAAAACCTTGTCCAAGATTCAGGCAATATCTCTCCTTTTTCCCTGTTCAAAGTCAAAGATTTTCTGCACAGCAGCATGTTGAGCACTAGCAGGAAAATATTTTTGAAAGAAAGCATTAACCAAAGCAATAGGACTATGAATAGATCCAGGAGACAAGCTACTAAACCAAGTTTTAGCTGTATCTTTCAATGAGAAAGGAAAATTCTTAGCAACAAAGTAAGTGCGAAGCTTAATATCATCAGAAAACAAATTACTCAAAGTAGAAAGCTCATTCATGTGCTCCATAGCACTTTCATTCTCAGTACCACAAAAAGGCTCTTTCTCAACAATAGATATGTAAGATAAATCTAAAGAGAAATCATAATCCTTGTCTCTAATATTTATGGGAGAAGCAGTAAACTTAGGATCAGGAGACAATTTATATCTAACAGCACGTCTCGCTAGAAGTTCCTTAACAGCTTTTGCATCACGAGTAGCATGAGCTTTAGCAATAAAATCATCGTCATGCTCAATATAAGCATCATCAAAATCATCACTAGGACATTCCCTAGACTCAGGTGAACTAACAGGTGTAATAGTGGTGTTTCCCATCTTAGCTCTAGCAATTGTAGCATCTAAAAAGGAACCTAGTGAACCACTCTCATCAAGCACAGTAGAAGCATCATCTAAATTATCAGTGGCATTTTCAAACTCAGCAGAAGTAGTAGCATTAGCGTGTGCATGTGGTGGTGTAAGCAACTTACTCATAACAGATGGTGAATCAAGAGCAACAGAGGTGTTCAAAGTCGTACCTCTTCTTGTAGTGGATGGCAATATAGGAAATTTTCCATCACGAGGTTTACCCATGATGAAAGGATTGCAGCGAACAATATGAATCCCAAGTGGACTTACAAATAAAGCTATGCTCCCCAGCAACGGCGCCAGAAAATAGTCTTGATAACCCACAAGTATAGGGGATCGCAACAGTCTTCGAGGGAAGTAAAACCCAAATTTATTGATTCGACACAAGGGGAGCCAAAGAATATTTATATGCCTTAACAGATGAGTTGTCAATTCAGCTGCACCTGGAAACAGACTTGCTCACAGTGGTTTATCAGTAGTAACAGTTTTATAGTGGTGATAGTAGTGAAACAGTAACAATAATAGTAAAATAAAAGTGGTAATAGTAGCAATAGTAAACAGTAGGATGAAATACTATAGGCATAGGGATGGATGTACGGGCGTTGCATGGATAAGATAATTCATGAAATTAGTGAGACATGGGCATTGCAGATAAACCATGTAAAGCATCCTAGTACTAACAATCATAGGCATGCGTTCCGTATATAGTCGTACGTGCTCGCAATGAGAAACTTGCACGACATCTTTTGTCCTACCAGCCTGTTGCAGCAGGGCCTCAAGGGAAACTACTGGTAATTAAGGTACTCCTTTTAATAAAGTACCAGAGCAAAGCATTAACACTTGGTGAACACATGTGATCCTCACATCATAGCCATCCCCTCTGGTTATCCCAATTTCTATCACTTTGGGGCCTCGGGTTCCGGACAACAATATGTGTATACAACTTGTAGGTAAGACCGTAAACAACAAGTATCATCATATAACAATAACAAGTTCAGATTTGAAATCATGGCACTCGGGCCCAAAGTGACAAGCATTAAGCACAACAAGTTGCAACAATGTCATAAGCACTAATAAAAGATACTAGGCACTATGCCCTAACAATCTCATAGCAAATTACATGAATAATCTCATCCAATCCCTACCATCCCCTTCGCCTACAGCGGGAATTACTCACACATGGATGGGGGAGTCATGGATGGTTGATGGAGAGACGTCGGTGATGATGGTGATGAAGATCTCCTCCAAATTCCCATCCCGGCAGGATGCCAGAACGGAGTATCTGGGTTCTGAATCGTGGTTTCTGATGGTGGCGGCGCAGCGGAAGTCTATCTGGGAAAAACATCGAACCCTCGCTGTTTTCAGGTCAGAGGGTATATGTAGGCAGAAGGAGGGGTCGAGGCAACGGCCGAGGCGGCCTCACCACAGGTGGGCGCGGCTAGGGCTGGGCCGCGCCCCTAGTGGTGAGCCCAGGCCGCAGCCCCCCTTCGTCTCTCCTTCTGGCTCCGTGGGTCTTCTGGCAAAATAGAATTTTTGCAGTATTTTCCGGGATTTTTCCTGAAAGTCGAATTTCAGCACAAAAACGAGACACGAGAGCAATTCTGCTGAAAATAACGTTAGTCCGTGTTAGTTGTATTCAAAACACACAAATTAGAGGAGAAACGATAGCAAAAGTGTTCGGGAAAGTAGATACGTTTTGGACGTATCACTAGTGTCGTCCACCTGATCGCTACTCTCCTAGTCACTATGGTATTTCTGTTGCCCTCGAGCCTACTCCTTATCGGGATGCTCAGTGCCATCCCGAATGGCAGCTTGCCATGGCCGAGGAGATTGCTGCGCTTGAGCGCACTGGCACTTGGGATCTTGTCTCTCCTCCTCCCGGTGTTCGTCGCATCACATGCGAGTGGTTCTACAAGATTAATACTTGCTCTGATGGATCTCTTGAGCTCTACAAAGCGCATCTTGTGGCTCATGGCTTCCAGCAGGAGCAGGGTCGTGATTATGATGAGACTTTTGCACCTGTGGATCATATGACCACCGTACGCACTCTTCTTGTTGTGGCCTCTGTTCACCACTGTTCCATGTCTCAGCTTGATATTCAGAACGCATTTCTCAATGGTGAGTTGCGTGAGGAGGTTTACATGTAGCCTCCTTGATTCGGCGGTGCTTGCCACCCAGTTGGGAACCCCAAGAGGAAGGTATGATGCACACAACAGCAAGTTTCCCTCAGTATGAAACCAAGGTTTAATCGAACTAGTAGGAGAAAGAACCAACTTCCGAAGGTTGATGCTAGCTGACTTGGCGACTGCTCTAGACAATATATATATGGCACCTTATTTGGGGCTTAGCTTGGCGCCAGCTGCAACGTGGAACCTGCACACAACACAACCAAAGTACTTTGCCCCAACTAACAGTGAGGTTGTCAATCTCACCGGTTTCCTATAAACAAAGGATTAAACGTATCGTGTGGTAAAAGATATTTGTTTGCAAGAAAGTAAATAATGCTTGTAAAAAGTAAACGGTAATATGAATGTAAAAGAATGGATCGGGGTCCACAATTCACTAGAGGTGTCTCTCCATAAAGATAAATAACATGCTAGGTAAACAAATTATAGTTGGGCAATTGACAGAATAAGGAATGCAAACAAAGCATGTACATGTCATGAGGATCACTATGAGATTCACTTGGGCATTACAACATAATACATAGACAGTAATCCAGCTGTATCTATGACTAATAATCCACCCGCCGGATATCATCCGAACAACCATTGGGTATTAAGTTCCAAGCAACAGATTATCGCCTTAAGGAAAGTGTGTAATGTAAAGAAATACAAATATCCTTGAACACAAGATTGTTGTTTTCTCTCTAGTAGCAACAGCACATCTACAATCTTAGAGGTTGTTGTCACTCCCCCAGATTACCAGAGGCATGAACCCACTATCGAGCATAAATACCCCCTCTTGGAGTCACTAGCATCTACTCGGCCAAGATATCTACTAGCAACGGAGAGCATGCAAGATCATAAACAACATAGACATGATAAATCACAAATCAACTTGACATAGTACTCAATATTCATCGGATCCTAACAAACACAACATGTAGAATTACATAACAATGATCTTGATCATAATAGGCAGCTCACAAGATCTAAACATGAAGCACATGGAGGAGAAGACATCCATCTAGTTACTGCTATGGACCCGTAGTCCAAGGTAGACTACTCACACATCACTCCGGAGGCAGGCATGGTGATGAAGAAGGCCTCCGGTGGTGATTCCCCTCTCCGACAGGGTGCTGGGAAGAGCTTTTAGACCCTTCCGATCTTGCGTCGACGACGGCGGCCGCTTGCAGTATGTTTTCTGGAAAAGAGTTTGGGCCTTAGGGTTTTCTCGTCGAGGAGAATATATAGGCGGAAGGGCGATGTCAGGGGGTGGACCAGGGGTCCACACCACCTAGTGGCACGGCTAGGGGGTGGCCCGCGCCACCCTATGGTGTGGCTGCCCTCTGGCCCCCCTCCGTCTCTGCTTTGGACTCCGTCTCATGTCGGAAAAATAGGAACTTTGGCTTTTGTTTCATCCAATTCAGGGAATATTTCCTGTGTAGCTTTTCTGAAACACAAAAACAGTAGAAAACAGGGAACTGGCACTGTGGCATCTCGTTAATAGGTTAGTTCCGGAAAATGCATAAAAACGCCATGAAGTGTAAAAAAACACAAAGCAAATGGTGCATAAACAAGCATGGAGCATCAAAAATTATAGATACGTTTGAGACGTATCAAGCATCCCCAAGCTTAACTCCTGCTCGTCCTCGAGTAGGTAAGTAATAACAAAACAATAATTTTTGAGGTGACATGCACCAACACAATCTTGATCAAAACGATGTAAAGCATGGAGTGATGAGATCAAAGTACTCTAAACATGGGCATAAAAGATATAATCTTGACAATAGAACTTAGCAACCATGTTATAACATGAAAAGTAACACAAACAAAAGATCATGAGTAATAATGTGTTGAAAGTCAACTCTTTGTTTCGAGCATATAGAAAAATATAGCAAAGTGGTATTCAGCTTGTTCCTCATGGAGTAGCAAAACATAAATGCATAGGACTGATACGTCTCTAACGTATCTATAATTTTTGATGCTCCATGCTTGTTTTTACACCATTTGCTTAGTGTTTCGTTACACTTCATGGCATTTTTATGCATTTTCCGGAACTAACCTATTAACGAGATGCCATAGTGCCAGTTCCCTGTTTTCTGTTGTTTTTGTGTTTCAGAAAAGTTACACAGGAAATATTATCGGAATTGGACGAAACAAAAGCCAAACATCCAGAAATTTACCGAAGCTTCCAGAGAACCGAAGAGGAGACAGAGAGGGGCCACAGGGCAGCCACACCACAGGGCGGTGTGGCCTACCCTTGGCCCGCGCCCCCTGGTGGTGAGGCCACCCTGGCCCACTTCTGACGCCGCCCCTTCGCCTATAAAGACCCCCCCAATGGGAAAAACCTAAATACCCGATCACTTTTTAGAATACATCGCGATCCACTGCCACCGTCGACCTGAGATCGGGAGGGTCCAGAAGCTCTTCCCGGCACCCTACCAGGGAGGGGAATCGCCACCGGAGGTCTTCTTCATCGCCATGCTAGCCTCCGGCGCAATGAGTGAGTAGTCTACCTTGGACTATGGGTCCATAGCAGTAGCTAGATGGTTGTCTTCTCCACCATGTGCTTCATGTTTAGATCTCGTGAGCTGCTTTACATGATCGAGATCACCGTTATGTAATTCTACATGTTGTATTTGTTGGGATCCGATGAATATTGGTGTTATGATTGAGTTGATGTGCTGAATATTATCTTATGTTATCTCTATGTTGTTTATGATCTTGCATGCTCTCCGTTGTTAGTAGCTATCTTGGCCGAGTAGTTGCTAGTGACTCCAAGATGGGGTATTTATGCTCGATAGTGGGTTCATGCCTCTATCTAATCTGGGGGAGTGACAGAAACCTCTAAGGTTGTAGATGTGCTGTTGCCACTAGGGAGAAAACAACATTCATATGCTCAAGGGCATATGCTTTGTTTACATTACACACTTTGCTTAATGCAGTTATCTATTGTTCGCAACTTAATACTTGTGGAGTTCTCGGATTGATTAGCCACAAGTGGATTATTAGTCATAGATGCAGTTGGATGACGGTCTATGTATCTTGTTGTAATGCCCAGAGTAAATCTCATAGTGATCCTGTCGACATATGCACGTTGTCTTTATACTATCAATTGCCCAACTGTAATTTGTTTACCCAGCATGTGTTATTTTATCTTATGGAGAGACACCACTAGTGAACTGTGGACCCCGATCCTATTTCCTTTATATTGCTATCACCTGTTTACTTTACTCGCACTGTTTACTTTACTCGCATATTACTATTGCTTTCCACTCGATACGCTCATACCTTTGTTTCAAGCAAACCGATGACATTGACAACCTCATCGTAAGTTGGGAACAAAGTATTTGGTTGTGTTGTGTGCAGGTTCCACGTTGCTACTAGTTGAAGACGCGCTAACAAGAAATCATTAATGGCGCCCTTGTTGGAGTGTCACTAGGCTAGCAGGCATCACCTTCTGGAGTATTGTCTTTTTCCTACTGGATTGATAACCTTGGTTTCATAACTGAGGGAAAACTTGCTGCTATATTCATCAAAACCTTCTCTTGGGGTTTTCCAACTGGCCGGTTATTTTAGTTCATCAACAAACGCAATCAAGCTTTCTAGCATCATCATCACCGCGCCATCAAGGACACCTTCACGTTTAAGAGGGCGACTAGATACAAATAATTTAAGAACAAGCAAAACCATAATCATGAATCAATCAATAATAAATTTTGGGAGCATGCACATTATACTCAGAATGACAACTATGGTCTCTGAGACGGTGGATAAAGGTAGAAGGTGAAGACTCAACATAAAAGTAAAAGAAAGGCCCTTCACAGAAGGAAGCATGGATTTAGCATGTGCTAGAGCTTTTCATTTGTAAAACAGAGATAAACATTTGTTTTGAGAGGTGGTTGTTCTTGTTAATGACTGGCAATGGAGTTCTTACTATCTTCCATACTAATCAAGTTTTGAGAGAAATTGGCACATTTGTGCTCTTTTATAAAGCTTGGCACTCCTCCGCACTTTTCTTTTCACAAACCATGGCTAACCGATTCCATCGGGTGCCCACCAACTTTCACATACCATGGAGGAGTGATACGTCCATTTTGCATCACTATTTTGTATCATAATTTACTGTTATTCATTGATATATTTCATATTTAGAAATGATACTTATGTTATTTCCTCTGTTTTTATATGTTTGATGATCATTGGAGGATTTGCTGCCAGAGTCAGGATTCTGCTGGAAAAGGACCGTCAAGACACCATATTTCAGAAGATCAGGAAAATTCTAGAAAAATACCAGAAAATTATATTTTACCGAAAGACTCAGGAAGCCAGAAGGAGGAGTCGAGAGGAGCCAGGGGGTAGGCTCACACATAGGGGGCGCGGCCTGGCCCCTGGCCGCGCCGCCCTAGTGTGAGGCCACCCTGGCCCACTTCAGGTCTCGCCCCTTCGCGTACTTCATCGTCCCCGAAAACCTAAGTCAAGGGGGGGGGGCTCAGAGATAGACACCACCGCCTCTGCGGGGCGGAAAACACCAGAGAGAGAAAAGCTCTCCGGCAGGCAGAAATCTGCCGGGGAAATTCCTTCCCGGAGAGGGGAGATCGTTGCCATCGTCATTGCCATCGCACCGGACTTCATCGGGATCATCATCATCATCATCTCCATCACCAGCACCTTCATCTCCACCATCACTACGCCATCCCGCTGTAACATCTTGAGTTGAATCTTGTCAAATTCTTAGGGGAAACTTTCCCGGTGTTGATTACTCTTGTGGTTGATGCTATTGAGTGGAACTGTTGAATTAAGGTTTATGTTCAGATTGTTATTTACCATTATTTCACCTCTGATCATGATCCATATGATGTCTTGTGAGTAGTTCATTTAGTTCTTGAGGACATGGGAGAAGTCAAGTCGTTAGTAGTGGAATTATGTTGAGTAATATTTAATAGTTTGATATTTATTTGATGTGGTGCTATTTCACTAGTGGTGTCATG
This sequence comes from Dactylis glomerata, assembly GCA_007115705.1. Lineage (NCBI taxonomy): Eukaryota > Viridiplantae > Streptophyta > Magnoliopsida > Poales > Poaceae > Dactylis > Dactylis glomerata. The sequence continues at coordinate 1,985,944 of QXEO01000186.1, forward strand.
TGAACGTCGACTACTTGATACTTCACCATTTATGGGCCTAGTGAGATGCATTGTGTATTTGGCTACCAATTGTGGGGTTGCTGGAGTAATAGAAACCTAAACCTCCATTGGGAAACCATTGCACCAGGGAGCGTAGGATCTTAGAGTTTAAGGCTGTGGTTAGATTTATCTTAATTACTTTCTTGTATTTGCGGATGCTTGCAAGGGGTATAATCACAAGTGTGTATTTATCCTAGTAAGGGTAGTGCGCTAGCACAGGTTCGCCCCCATAACACTTATCAAACCAGTAAAGATTATTTAGCAGAATGAAGCGAAAGCACTTGACAGAGACTCCCGTGTGTCCTCGAGAACGTTTGGTCATCATAAGTTACACAACCGGCTTGTCCTTTGCTAAAGAAAGGATTGGGCCACTTGCTGCAATTATTACTACTGTCTTTTATTTACTCGCACTTTATTTATTTGCGTTACCAAATACCCCTGAAAACCCGTTTGCTAGTATTTACAGTGAATCCTTGATCAAAACCACTTGTCAACACCTTCTGCTCCTCGTTGGGTTTGACACTCTTATTTATTGAAAGTACTATGATACCCCCCTATACTTGTGGGTCATCAAGACTATTTTCTGGCGCCGTTGCCGGGGAGTGAAGCGCTATTGAAGAGTGTAATTGGTAAAGGTAACCGTCGCTGTGAGTATTGTTTTTACTTTTGTCTTTTACTTTTATTTTATTTTGCTATGGAGAATTCTCTGATACGTCTCCAACGTATCTATAATTTTTGATGCTCCATGCTTGTTTTTACACCATTTGCCTACTGTTTCGTTACACTTCGTGGCACTTTTATGCATTTTTCGGAACTAACCTATTAACAAGTTGCCATAGTGCCAGTTCCCTGTTTTCTGCTGTTTTTGTGTTTCAGAAGTGATACACAGGAAATATTCTCGGAATTGGATGAAACAAGTTCCTGAAGTCTTATTTTGTCCGGGAGCTTCCAGAGATCCGAAGAGGAGTAGGAGAGGGGCCACAGGCCAGGCTCACACCAGGCTGGCACGGCCCAGGCCCTGGCCGCACCGCCATGGTGTGAGGGGACCTGGGGCCACCCCTGACATTGCCCCTTCGCCTATAAAGACCCCCCAACGGGAAAAACCTAAGTACCCGATCAATTTTCCAGAAACACATCGCGATCCGCCGCCGTCGTCGACCCGAGATCGGGAGGGTCCAGAAGCTCTTCCCAGCACCCTGCCGGAGAGGGGAATCGCCACCAGAGGTCTTCTTCATCGCCATGCTTGCCTCCGGAGCGATGAATGAGTAGTCTACCTTGGACTATGGGTCCATAGCAATAGCTAGATGGTTGTCTTCTCCACCATGTGCTTCATGTTTAGATCTCATGAGCTGCCCTACATGATTGAGATCACCGTTATGTAATTCTACATGTTTGGTTTGTTGGGATCCGATGAATATTGGTGTTATGATTGAGTTGCTATACTGAAATATATCTTATGTTATCTCTATGTTGTTTATGATCTTGCATGCTCTCCGTTGTTAGTAGCTATCTTGGCCGAGTAGTTGCTAGTGACTCCAAGAGGGGGTATTTATGCTCGATAGTGGGTTCATGCCTCTATTTAACCTGGGGGAGTGACAGAAACCTCTAAGGTTGTAGATGTGGTGTTGATACTAGGGAGAAAACAACATTCATATGCTCAAGGGCATATGCTTTGTTTACATTACACACTTTCCTTAATGCAATTATCTGTTGTTCGCAACTTAATACTCATGGGGTGTTCGGATGATATCCCCGTGAGTGGATTATTAGTCATAGATGCAGTTGGATGGCGGTCTATGTATTTTGTTGTAATGCCCAGAGTAAATCTCGTAGTGATCTTCTTGACATATCACGTTTATCTTTATTCTATCAATTGCCCAACTGTAATTTGTTTACCCAGCATGTGTTATTTATCTTATGGAGAGACACCACTAGTGAACTGTGGACCCCGGTCCTATTTCCATCATATTGCTATCACATGTTTACTTTACTCGCACTATTTACTTTACTCGCATACTTCTACTGTTTTTCACTCGATACGCTCATAACCTTTGTTTCAAGCAAACCGGTGAGATTGACAACCTCATCGCAAGTTGGGAGCAAAGTACTTGGTAGTGTTGTGTGCAGGTTCCACGTTGCTACTAGCTGAAGACACGCTAACTCGTTTTATCGTGAAACAGCGCCCTTGTTGGAGTGTCGCTAAGCCAGTCCGCATCACCTTCAGTCGTAATTGTCTGCTCTTCTCCTGAACGATAAAACCTTGGTTTCTTAACTGAGGGAAAACTAGCAACTATACTCATCACACCTTCCTCTTGGGGTTCCCAACGGGCTGGTCATTCACCACACATCATTCTCCATTTGGTTTCCTATTTGGGAACACTTCTACCACTGCTGCACATGTGGATGAGCCACCACCACCACCACCTGCTCAAGTAGATCCTTTTAAAATACCTATGAAAATTATTGAGCGTGTTATGGATAACTGCTATTCAGGGGATGGAACTGTCCATCCGGGTGATCACTTACTTTTTATACATGAATTATGCGAGTTGTTCAAGTGTGCAGTTATTTCACCGAGCCAGGTCAAGATGAAGCTATTCTCTTTATCATTGAAAGGCAGAGCTGAGGAGTGGTATCGGCTGCTTAAAGATAGTCCATCTATTGCATGGGAGGAAATTGTGCCTCTCTTTTATTCCAAGTTTTATCCTCCAAGTGAAATTCATAAAGATCGTAATCGGATATATAACTTTTGGCCTCATGATGGAGAGAGTATTGCCCAAGCGTGGGGGAGATTGAAGTTACTAATGCTCAAATGTCCCATTCATGAGCTCCCCAATAATATTGTTATTGATAATTTTTTTGCGAGGCTGACTCTTCCTGATAAGGATTATTTGGATGCTTCTTGTTTTGGATCATTTACTCATATGAAGGAAGATGCTAAGTGGAATCTCCTTGATCGTATCCAAGAAAATGCTGAAGGATGGGAAAACGACAAAGGTAGGAAGTCAGGTATAAATTATGATTATGAATGCATTAAAACTTTTATGGGAACCGATGACTTTCATAGTGTTAGCATTGCTTATGGTCTTGATTCTCAAATACTTGCTAATTGTCTTAAGGCTTTTGCCTCTTATCTTGATGTTCCAAAGAAAGATTGGAACAAATATCATGCGCCTTATAAAGATTCTATTAGTCATATTCCTGCTGCAGCTACTGAAGTTTGCACTGTTGATAGCATTGTGCCTGAACCTTATTTTGAGAAGACACCTTTCCCTGCTAAGGTAAAAAAGTATTCTACTTTGGTAAGTGTGTCTAATAAAAGCACTAGGAAAGCTGTAGAGCCTGATGAGCAAATTACTATTAAGTCTCCTGTAGCTATATTGAAGGACCTTGTTACTAAAGATGTAGGGGATGAATATATTCTTTTTTGTGAAGATGCTTCTAACATTCTCTCACATCCTAAAAGGCATAGGAAAACAAGTGTTCCTGTTATTTCTGTCAGGATTGGAGATTATTGCTATTATGGTTTATGTGACATTGGTGCTAGTGCAAGTGCCATCCCCTTAGAGCTACAAAGAAATTATGCATGAGATTGGCGCTTGTGAACTTGAAGATATTGATGTGGTTGTTCAGCTTGCTAACAGAGAGACTGTTTGGCCCCTTGGTATTGTTCGAGATGTGGAAGTCCTATGCGGTAAGACTAAATACCCCACTGATTTCCTAGTACTTAGTAAGGAGGCTAGTAAAACTTGTCCTATTATTTTTGGTAGACCCTTTTTGAATACTTGTGGCGCCGTGATTGACTGTAAGAAGGAGAAAGTTTTTACTAAGTTTAATGGAGAGTCTTATGATTTTAATTTTTCCAAGTTTGCTAAGACTTCTTATGAAAATAACATGCCTAATGAAATTTTTTGAGTTGAACAGCTTGCTTCTATTGCTCTTGCTCCTAATAATGCTTTGCAGCAATTTATGGAGGATCATGAGAGTGATGTTTTTAGTAAGGAAAGAGAACAGATTGACGATATTTTCCTTCGTCAACAACCATTAATCAAGCACAATTTACCTGTGGAGGATCTTGGTACCACTTTGCCACCTAAGAAAGATCCTATTTTTGAATTGAAACCTTTACCTGATGATCTTAAATATGCTTATATTGATGATCAGAAAATATATCCTATTATTATTAGTTCTAAGCTTTCAGGAAAGGAAGAAGAAAGGTTATTGGAGATATTGAGGAAACACCGAGGAGCTATGGGATATACTCTTGATGATTTAAAAGGGATTTGTCCCACTTTATGTCAGCATGCTATTAACATGGAGAAAGACGCGAAGCCGGTTGTGGAGCATCAACGCCGCTTAATTCCCAAGATGAAGGATGTGGCAAGAAATGAGGTATTAAAGCTCCTTGATGCTAGTATTATTTATCCTATTGCTGATAGTCAATGGGTTAGTCCTGTTCATTGTGTTCCTAAGAAAGGAGGTATGACTGTTGTGCCTAATGAGAATAACGAGCTTATTCCTCAAAGGGTAGTAGTTGGTTATAGGATGTGCATTGATTATAGGAAAGTTAACAAGGTTACTAAGAAAGATCATTATCCTTTACCATTTATAGATCATATGCTAGAAAGGTTGTCTAAGAAGTCGCACTTTTGTTTTCTTGATGGTTATTCCGGTTTCTCTCAGATTGCTGTTAGGAAGAAAGATCAAGAGAAAACCACTTTTACTTGTCCTTATGGAACTTATGCTTATAGACGCATGCCTTTTGGTTTATGCAATTCTCCTACTACTTTTCAAAGATGCACGTCTGCTATTTTTCATGGCTTTTGTGAAGAAATTGTGGAGGTTTTCATGGACGACTTCTCCGTCTATGGAACTTCTTTTGATAATTGTTTGCACAATCTTGATAAAGTTTTGCAGAGGTGTGAAGAAACTAATCTTGTTCTTAATTGGGAGAAATGCCACTTTATGGTAAATGAAGGAATTGTCCTTGGACATAAAATTTCTGAAAGAGGTATTGAAGTTGACAGAGCAAAAGTTGAGGCAATTGAGAAAATGCCCTGTCCCAGAGATGTTAAAGGTATTCGTAGTATTCTTGGTCATGCTGGTTTATATAGGAGATTTATTAAAGATTTCTCTAAGATTTCAAAGCCCCTTACTAATCTTCTTCAAAAAGATGTACCATTTGTCTTTGATGATGATTGTAAGGAAGCTTTTGAAACTCTTAAGAAGGCTTTAACCACTGCTCCTATTGTTCAACCACCTGATTGGAATTTACCCTTTAAAATTATGTGTGATGATAGTGATTTTGCTGTTGGTGCTGTTCTTGGACATTGCGTAGACAATAAGTTGAATGTTATTCATTATGCTAATAAGACTCTTGATGCTGCTCAAAAGAATTATGCTACTACTGAGAAAGAGTTTCTTGCTGTTGTTTTTGCATGTGATAAGTTTAGATCTTACATTGTTGATTCTAAAGTTACTATTCATACCGATCACGCTGCTATTAGATATCTTATGACTAAGAAGGATGCTAAGCCTAGGCTTATTAGATGGGTGTTACTTTTACAAGAGTTTGATTTGCATATCGTAGATAGGAAAGGTGCTGAAAATCCTGTGGCTGACAATTTGTCTAGATTGGAAAACATTTCTTTTGATCCTATTCCTGTTAATGATAGTTTTCCAAATGAACAGTTGGCTGAAATAAACATAACTTCACGAGACCTTCCTTGGTATGCTGATTATGCTAACTTCATTGTTTCCAAGTATTTGCCTCCAACTTTTACAGCTCAGCAAAGAAGAAAATTCTTCTATGATTTGAGGCATTATTTTTGGGATGACCCACACTTATATAAAGAAGGAGTTGATGGTATTATGCAAAGATGCATACCAGAATATGAGCAACAAGAAATATTGAGGAAGTGCCATGGAAGCGCTTATGGAGGACATCATGCTGGAGATAGAACCGCACAAAAGGTTCTACAATCAGGTTTTTATTGGCCAACCCTCTTTAAAGTTGCTAGAAGGTATGTTTTATCTTGCGATGAATGTCAAAGAGTTGGTAATATTTCTAGACGCAATGAAATGCCTATGGATTACACTCTTGTTATTGAACCATTTGATTGCTGGGGATTTGACTTTATGGGTCCTTTTCCTCCTTCAAAAGGCTATACCCACATACTTGTTGCTGTTGATTATGTTACTAAATGGGTAGAAGCCATACCTACAAAGAGTGCCGATGGTGAGACCTCGTTAAAAATGCTTAAGGATGTTATTTTTCCTAGGTTTGGTGTGCCTAGATACCTTATGACTGACGGAGGTTCTCATTTTATTCACGGTGGTTTTAGAAAAACTCTTGCTAGATATGATGTTAATCATATAATTGCTTCTGCTTATCATCCCCAAACTAGTGGGCAGGTAGAGCTTTCAAATAGAGAGATCAAGTCTATCTTGCAGAAGACTGTCAATAGATCTAGGAAAAACTGGGCTAGCAAGTTAAACGATGCCTTATGGGCTTATAGAACTGCTTATAAGAACCCCATGGGCATGTCTCCTTATAAAATGGTTTACGGAAAAGCATGTCACTTGCCTTTAGAATTAGAAAACAAAGCTTTTTGGGCAGTGAGAGAGCTTAATAGGGATTTTAAACTCGCCGGTAAGAAAAGGTTGTTAGATTTGAGCTCTCTAGATGAGTGGAGAAACGAAGCGTATGAGAATGCCAGACTTTTCAAAGAAAAAGTCAAGCAATGGCATGATAAGAGAATTCTTAAAAGAGAGTTTCATGTTGGTGAGAAAGTTCTATTGTATAGGTCTCGTCTCAGATTTTTTGCAGGAAAGTTACTCTCTAAATGGGAAGGACCATATGTTATTGTTGAAGTGTACCGCTCAGGTGCGATAAAGATTGCTTCGTTGAAAGATGACACTACACAAGTGGTGAATGGGCAAAGACTCAAACATTATATTGCTGGAGATTCTTATAATGAAGATGTTGATATTATTGAAACAGTTTCTTTGGAAGAATTCATCCAAGACAATTTGCAGAAACCTGTAGAGCTCGTTTTCGAATAGGTAACAGTTCTAGTCAGAAAAGGTTCGCGAAAAACTCTTCCTTTATTATTTTTGCAGTTTTTACTAAATATGAAAAATTGCGAGACAAAAACGGGCAGGAAAAGGAGTCCGGGTGCTCCTCACACACAGGGGGCACGGGCCCACCTCTGGCCGCGCCGCCCTAGTGAGAACACCTCAGAACTCGTTTCCGTCCCGGTTTCCTCCTGTGATTTCGCTTCGATGTATAATTTTCGCTTATATAATCCTCCGGAGTCCCCGAGGTCTGTATATCATTTTCTCGTCGTGTTTTGTTTCGAGCTGTTTCTGTCAGGAGTTGATCTCAGATTTAGGAGCACCATGGCCTCTTCACGCGATGACAAGGGCAAAAGGCCTTGGGAAGATGATCACCAAGACCCCAAGTGGAAGAAAGAGAAGGAGGTTGGAAGATCGAGGGCAAGAAACCCTACTTTTGAAGGACCAACGAAAGCTAGACGTATCTTTTCTCATGATATGCAGGGACCAACACTGCACGTCTTGGATCTAAGCTCCATGCCTGTGATAAAAGAGGGTATGCTGGTCACTGACGAGTTTTGCGCTCAATATCGAGTTCTGGAGAAGGAGGTAGAGATACTTCAAGAAGAGAATCTCAGGCTTCGCAGGATGCTGGAATATTTCATTAATCCAAGGCTAATTCCATTACCGCCGAAGGAGTAATTCGTCATCGGTATTGGCATCCCCTTGGCTTGTTCCAAGCTTGGGGGAGTGCCGTGGTATCACATCATCACCTTTTACTCATTTACTTTTCAAGTAGAGTCATATCATGAGTAGAGAAGTTATCTTATAGAATAGTTTGCAGTGTGGAAGTATCCTCCTTAGTTGGTTATCTATGTATCCCTTGGTGTGAGTTGCGGTAATGAAATATTTAATGAGAAGTTTTATCGTTTACTTTCCGCACACTTTATTTTAGTTTGCAATGTTTCTTATATGATTAGTCTTGTTGATTAGTATTGGTATCACTTTGGGAGCATGAGTAAATTTAGTTGGTTTTGGCAAACTTAGCTTGGTCAGTAGCAACATTACCTTGAGATTTGAGTAGAAAAGAAGAAAGAAGTGCTTGTAGTTACATCACTTCAGTTTTCCTTCATGATTGGCTTATAAGCATTATTATTCTCAAAGTTAAAATCATTGTACCTTCAAGGAAGTTTGCATGATTATTCTTATTATATGTATGTTTGTTTGTTTCATGCAACTCTTATGCTTGCTACTGATACGTCCAAAACGTATCTACTTTCGCGAACACTTTTGTTATTGTTTCTCCTCTAATTTGTGTGTTTTGAATACAACTAACACGGACTGACGCTGTTTTCAGCAGAATTGCTCTGGTGTCTCGTTTTTGTGCAGAAATCCAACTTTCAGTAAAAAATCGGGAAAAATCATGAAAAATCCTATTTCACGAGAAGACCCACAGAGCCAGAAGACAGGAGGGAGAAGAGGCTCGAGGGGCCGTCACGCATAGGTGGCGCGGCCCAGCCCTGGCCGCGCCACCCTGGTGTGAGGAGGCCCCAGCCATCCTCTCGGCCTCCCCTCTCGCCTACATATACCTTCTGACGACATAATATCGGGGAGACGGCGTTTTTCCCAGATAGACTTCCGCTGCGCCGCCGCCATCAGAAACCGCGATTCGGAACCAGAAACTCCGTTCTGGCACCCTGCCGGGACGGGGATTCGGAGGAGATCTTCATCACCATCATCACCGACGCTCCTCCATCGACCATCCATGATTCCCCCATCCATGTGTGAGTAATTCCCCCGCTGTAGGTGAGGGGATGGTAGGGATTGGATGAGATTGTTCATGTAATTTGATATGAGATTGATAGGGCATAGTGCCTAGTATCTTTATTTAGTGCTTATGACATTGTTGCAACTTGTTGTGCTTAATGCTTGTCACTTTGGGCCCGAGTGCCATGATTTCAGATATGAACATGTTATTATTTCTATGATGATACTTGTTGTTTATGGTCTTACCTACAAGTTGTATACACATATTGTTGTCCGGAACCCGAGGCCCCAAAGTGACAAAAATTGGGATAACCGGAGGGGATGGCTATGATGTGAGGATCACATGTGTTCACCAAATGCTAATGCTTTGCTCCGGTACTCTATTAAAAGGAGTACCTTAATTACCAGTAGTTTCCCTTGAGGCCCTGCTGCAACAGGCTGGTAGGACAAAAGATGTCGTGCAAGTTTCTCCTTGTGAGCACGTACGACTATATACGGAACACATGCCTATGATTGTTTGTACTAGGATGCTTTATCATTATTTATCTGCAATGCCCATGTCTCATTGATTTCATGAATTATCTTATCCATGCAACGCCCGTAATCCATCCCTATGCCTACAGTATTTGTTCCTGCTGTTTACAACTGTTATTATTACTGCAGCTATTTTACTACTGCTGTTACTGTTTTACTACTGTCACCACTATAAAACTATTGCTACTGATAAACCATTGCGAGCAAGACTGTTTCCAGGTGCAGCTGAATTGACAACTCATCTGTTAAGGCTTACATATATTCTTTGGCTCCCCTTGTGTCGAATCAATAAATTTGGGTAATACTTCCCTCGAAGACTGTTGCGATCCCCTATACTTGTGGGTCATCAAGACTATTTTCTGGCGCCGTTGCCGGGGAGCATAGCTTTATTTGTAAGTTCACTTGGTATTCATATTGTTCGCTGCAATCCTTTCATCATGGGTAAACCTCGTGATGGAAAAGTTCCTATATTGCCATCCACTACAAGAAGAGGTACGACTCTCAACACCTCTGTTGCTCTTGATTCGCCATCTGTGATGAGTAAGTTGCTTACACCACCACACCCACACGCTACTGCTACAACTTCTGCTGAGATTGAAAATGCCACTGATAATTTAGATGATGCTTCTACTGTGCTTGATGAGAGTGGTTCACTAGGTTCCTTTTTAGATGCTACTATTGCTAGAGCTAAGTTGGGAAACACCACTGTTACACCTGTTAGTTCACCTGAGTCTAGGGAATGTTCTAGTGATGATTATGATGATGATGCTTATATTGAGCTTAATGATGATTTTATTGCTGAAGCACGTGCTGCTCGTAATGCTGGTTATGTTAAAGAGCTTCTTGCAAGACGTTCTGTTAGATATAATTTGTCTCCTGATCCTAAGTTTGCTGCTTCTCCCATAAATATTAGAGACAAGGATTATGATTTCTCTTTGAATTTATCTTACATATCTATTGTTGAGAAAACTCCTTTTTGTGGTACTAAAGATGAGAGTGCTATGGAGCACATGAATGAGCTTTCTACTTTGAGTAATTTGTTTTCTGATGATATTAAGCTCCGCACTTACTTTGTTGCTAAGATTTTTCCTTTCTCGTTGAAGGATGCAGCTAAAACTTGGTTTAATAACTTGTCTCCTGGATCTCTTACTAGTCCTATTGCTTTGGTTAATGCTTTCTTTCAGAAATATTTTCCTACTAGTGCTCAACATGCTGCTGTGCAGAATTTTTTTGATTTTGAACAGGGAAAAGGAGAGATACTACCTGAATCTTGGACAAGGTTTTGTTCTTTAATTAGAGCTTTGCCTAAAGAACCATTGCCTAAAAATGAACTCCTTGATATATTTTATAATGGACTAACGGATGAATCTAAGTCATATTTGGATAGTTGTGCTGGTTGTGTTTTCAGGGAAAGAACTCCGGCTGAAGCTGAAGAATTAATGGCTAAAATAAGCCAGAATCATGATGATTGGACTCTAGTTGAGCCAACGCCAGCACCAACCCCTGCGCCATCTACAGAGCCTACGCCGAAGAAGAGAGGGATGATTGAATTAAATGATGAAGTTATGAAGGAAGCTAAGAAATCTCTTAAGGAGAAAGGTATTAAGGCCGAAGATGTGAAGAATTTACCTCCTATAGAAGAATTATGTAAGCCAATCCCTCACTCATCTACCATTGAGGTACACTCTCTCCAACGTTTTGATGAAAGAGATATTCCTTATACTAAACCCCCTGATCAATGCTTAGATGAATTTGATAATTTTATTGTTAAGCAAGAAAATTTTAATAGAATGGTGCATAATCATTTGTTGGAAAATTCTAGAGCTATTAACAAGTTGCAGGATATTGTGGAGAGAACCGCCAATGATGTGAAGATACTTGCTAAACATTTTCAAATGGTTCAAACACAAATTGATCAGCTTGCCAAGGTGCAAAAAGACTTGCTAGTTAATGCTGCAAGAGAGAAGCAAGCATGTGAAATATGCACAAGAAGTGGTGCTGCTACTCAAGACCCATTATATCCTGAAGGACATCCTAAGAGGGTTGAGCAAGATTCTCAACGCACTTCAAATGATGATATTCCTTCTAAGAAGAAGAAGAAGAAGCATAAAACAACTGCAGAATCCTCTGATGCAGGTAAAGATCCTAACAGTGTTTCTATTTCTGATGCTGAAACTGAACCAGGAGATACTTCCGATAAAGAAGAAGTTGAAGAAGAACCGGAAAAGGGTGATAAAAATGCAAAGTACACCAAAGAAGACTTCATTGCCAACAAACATGGTAAAGAGAGGGAACCTTGGGTACAGAAACCAATGCCTTTTCCTAGTAAGAAACACAAGTCCAAGGAAGAAGAACACTACAACAGGTTATGTGAATGGATGAGACCTTTATTTTTGCAAATTCCTTTGACTGATGCTATTAGAATGCCTCCTTATGCAAAATATATGAAAGATATTGTCACTAACAAAAGGAAAATTCCTAGTGAGGAAATTTCTACTCTACTTGCTAATTATTCTTTTGATGGTAAAGTTCCAGAGAAGCTTGGAGATCCAGGTATACCTACTATTCCTTGCTCCATTAAAAATAACTATGTTAGAACTGCTTTATGTGATTTGGGAGCTGGAGTTAGTGTCATGCCTTTTTCTCTTTATAAGAGACTTGATTTAGAAAAATTAGTATCAACTGATATATCTTTGCAAATGGCTGATAAGTCTACTACTATTCCTATTGGTATATGTGAAAATGTTCCTATTCAAGTTGCTAACAGTTGTTTGATTTTAACTGATTTTGTTGTGTTGGAAATGCCTGAAGATGATAATATGTCTATTATTCTTGGGAGACCTTTTCTAAATACCGCAGGTGCTGTTATTAATTGCAATCAAGGAAAAGTCACTTTCAATGTCAATGACAAAGAGTATACGGTCTATTTTCCCAAGAAGATTGATAGGAAGAATGCTCTAATTCAATCAAGCATGTTGAGACCATCAAAGTGGGTCAAATTATTTGTTCAGAGCGAAAGCCCAAGGAAGAATATCAAATTGTTATGGTTGGGACTATGCCTATAAAAGTTGAGGTAACATAAGCATTAAGTGAAGTGCAAAGTTTTGCCTCATATAAAGTTAGTTTGCGAACAAGACTTGATCAACCTTGTTAACAAAGTGATTTTGTATGAACGAAACTTCGTTTTCACCGCATCCACTCCACCTCACTTGTATTCACTTTCATCAAATTTTATTCCTTCAGTTTAGTTGCATGATTAAGAGTATCTCAGAGCTGCTGCTTGCTTACTTTTGATTTGCTTGAAATCATTTTATCATCGTTTTTCTGAGTTTTTATCGATGTGCCAATTTCTGAAAAATCCTCGAAAATAAAGTTTCTCAAAAAATTCCAGAAAATTCTTTATAAATTTTTATGTCAAAAATGGGGCAGAGAGACACCTGGGAGGCACCAGGTGGGGCAGCCACACCACCTCACACACAGGTGGCGCGGCCCAGCCCTGGCCGCGCCACCCAGGTGTGAGAGGGCCCCACCTGGCCCCTCACTCATCTCTTCTTCCCCAGCTCTTTCTCTCTCCCGAAAACAACGACACACTCAGCTCAAACTCGAGTTATTGCTGTTCTTCACCTAGATTTTTCGATCTCCTTGCTCAGCCCAACATTTCTGCTGAAATTTGGAGCATTTGTTCTCCGGTATGTGACTCCTCCACTTGTCCAAGTAGAATTTCTTTTGGTAAAGTATTCCTTGAGTATTTTAGCATTGTAGGTGACAGTATAAATGAGTATGCATGCTTGTTCTCTTGCTTAGAATTGATATTTTGATGCATGTTAGCTCTCTAGTAACCCACTATAGTAGTTTCCTACACTTGCTTGTCTTTAAATCACTTTTTATGAGTTTGTTGAAAAATTTCAGAGAAGGGAGATGGACAACTTCACATATGGAGAAGTGTTTGAAAGTGATGCACCAAGGTCATCAGCTACCCAGCCTTGCTAGCCAAAAACCTGTACTGAGAGGAAATACTTCTTGTGCATCCAACTCCTAAAAACCAAGTCACTTGCAAAGAGTCCACTATAAATTCCTATGCATGGTATTTCAAGCCATTCCAAGTAAATTTTCATGTGCTACCCTTCAAAAACCTTCAAATACTTCTTATTTTGTGCCACTGTTTTTAGCTCATGAGGACGTAGTGGATGGGTTTGTTATCTTCCATACTAAATTAAGTACCCCTCGACTAGGCAGCTTCATCTGCTCGTCACTAATTTTGCAAAGGAGCTGGTCAGACCATTATAATCTCAAAAAGAAAGGAAAAAGGCACTCCTCCAAGGTATGTGAAAGTTGGTCGGCACCCGATGGAATCGGTTAGCCATGGTTTGAGAAAGGAAAAGGTGGGGAGGAGTGCCAAGCTATAAAAGAGCACCAATGTGCCAATTAATCAAACATCTCGGAACCGCTCTCACTTGTTTAGTATGGAAGATATCAAGAACTCCGTTGCTAGTCGTTGACAAAAGCAACCACCTCTCAAAACAATTTTTACCCCTATTTTACAAATGAAAAGCTCTAGCACATGTTTAATCCCTGCTTCCCTCTGCGAAGGGCCTGCCTTTTACTTTCATGTTGAGTCAACCTATTCCCTTCTATCTCAAGCAAGCATTTGAGTTGTTATGTTTCACTCATCCATATGTTGATTCGTTTAATCATGTTTACTATCTTCCTTGGTTTGCATAACGCTTTTATCTGAAAGAATATGCCTCTGAAAGCTTTCTATGAATGCAAAAAGTCTGGCTCGTTGAGCATATGGTTTTTGCTATATTAGCTCTGTTTTTAAAAAAGGTTCCATTCAAATGCTAGTATAGTTTGTTCATTGTTCTCTGACCAACAACTAAGGTTTGCCACCACCAATTATAGTTTACTTTGTGCATCTTTATATGTGATTCCTTATTACTTATTGCAAGTCTACATCTTATAAAGGGAAGTTGTTGTCTATTATAACTTGTGCCTTGGTGAATGTGATGCTTCTTGTCCGTATTTTGATTATCGACACTTCACTCCATAAACCTGTGGTCATGTTTACCGAGTTTAGTTTTCACTTGGGGACAAGCGAGGTCTAAGCTTGGGGGGGTTGATACGTCCATTTTGCATCACTATTTTGTATCATAATTTACTGTTATTCATTGATATATTTCATATTTAGAGATGATACTTATGTTGTTTCCTCTGTTTTTACATATTTGATGATCATTGGAGGATTTGCTGCCGGAGTCAGGATTCTGCTGGAAAAGGACCATCAAGACACCATATTTCGGAAGATCAGGAAAATTCCAGAAAAATACCAGAAAATTATATTTTACCGAAAGACTCAGGAAGCCAGAAGGAGGAGTCGAGAGGAGCCAGGGGGTAGGCTCACACATAGGGGGCGCGGCCTGGCCCCTGGCCGCGCCGCCCTAGTGTGAGGCCACCCTGGCCCACTTCAGGTCTCGCCCCTTCGTGTACTTCATCGTCCCCGAAAACCTAAATCAAGGGGGAGGGGCTCAGAGATAGACACCGCCGCCTCTGCGGGGTGGAAAACACCAGAGAGAGAAAATCTCTCCAGCAGGCAGAAATCTGCCGGGGAAATTCCTTCTCGGAGAGGGGAGATCGTCGCCATTGTCATCGCCATCGCACCGGACTTCATTGGGATCATCATCATCATCATCATCTCCATCACCAGCACCTTCATCTCCACCATCACTACGCCATCCCGCTGTAACATCTTGAGTTGAATCTTGTCAAATTCTTAGGGGAAACTTTCCCGGTGTTGATTACTCTTGTGGTTGATGCTATTGAGTGGAACCGTTGAATTAAGGTTTATGTTCAGATTGTTATTTACCATTATTTCACCTCTGATCATGATCCATATGATGTCTTGTGAGTAGTTCGTTTAGTTCTTGAGGACATGGGAGAAGTCAAGTCGTTAGTAGTGGAATTATGTTGAGTAATATTTAATGGTTTGATATTTATTTGTTGTGGTATGATGACCCACAAGTATAGGGGGTGTATCGTAGTACTTTCGATAAATAAGAGTGTCGAACCCAACGAGGAGCAGAAGGTGTTGATGAGCAGTTTTGATCAAGGAATCACTGTAAATACTAGCAAACAGGTTTTCAGGAGTATATGGTAATACGAGTAAATAAAGTGCGAGTAAATAGAAGACAGTAGTAACAATTGCAGCAAGTGGCCCAATCCTTTATTCAGCAAAGGACAAGCCGGTTGTGTTCTTATAATAACCAAACGTTCTCGAGGACACACGGGAGGTTTCTGTCAAGAGCTTTCGCTTCATAGAGCCAATAGTATTTATTGATTTGGTAAGTGTTATGGGGGTGAACCTGTGCTAGCGCACTACCCTTACTAGGATAAATACACACTTGTGATTATACCCCTTGCAAGCATCCGCAAATACAAGAAAGTAATTAAGATAAATCTAACCACAGCCTTAAGATCTAGGATCCTACGCTCCCTGGTGCAATGGTTTCCCAACGGAGGTTTAGGTTTCTGTCACTCCAGCAACCCCACAGTCGGTGACCAAATACACAATGCATCTCACTAGGCCCATAAATGGTGAAGTATCATGTAGTCGACGTTCACATGACACCACTAGTGAAATAGCACCACAACAATATCAAACCATTAAATATTTCTCAACAATAATTCACTACTAACATCTTGACTTCTCCCATGTCCTCAAGAACTAAACGAACTACTCACAAGACATCATATGGATCATGGTCAGAGGTGAAATAATGGTAAATAACAATCTGGACATAAACCTTAATTCAATGGTTCCACTCAATAGCATCAACTACAAGAGTAATCAACACCGGGAAAGTCTCCCCTATGAATATAACAAGATCCAACTCAAGATGTTACAGCGGGATGGCGAGGTGATGGTGGAGATGAAGGTGCTGGTGATGTAGATGATGATGATGATGATCCCGATGAAGTCCAGTGCGATGGTGATGACGATGGCGACGATCTCCCCTCTCCGGGAAGGAATTTCCTCGGCAGATTTCTCCCTGCCGGAGAGCTTTTTCTCTCTGGTGTTCTCCGCCCCGCAGAGGCGGCTGTGTCTAACTCTGAACCCCCCCTCACTTAGGTTTTCGGGGATGATCATGTACGCGAAGGGAAGAGACCAGAGGTGGGCCAGGGCCCCCTCACACAGGGCTGGCGCGGCCAGGGGTCTGGCCGCGCCGCCCTAGCGTGTGGGCCAGCCCTAGCCCCTCTCGACTCCTCCTTCTGGCTCCGTAAGTCTTCTGGGAAATTATAATTTCTGGGTATTTTTTTGGAATTTTCCTGATCTTCAAAATATGGTCTCCTGATGGTCCTTTTTCCAGCAGATTCCTGACTCCGGCAGCAGCTCCTCCGATGATCATCAAACATGTGAAAGCAAAGGAAATAACATAAGTATCATGTCTAAATATGAAATATATCAATGAATAACAGTAAATTATGATACAAAATAGTGATGCAAATTGGACGTATCAACCCCCCCAAGCTTAGACCTCGCTTGTCCCCAAGCGAAAACTAAACTCGGTAAACATGACCACAGGTTTATGGAGTGAAGTGTCGATAATCAAAATACGAACAAGAAGCATCACATTCACTAAGGCACAAATTATAATAGACAGCAACTTCCCTCTATAAGATGTAAGCTTGCAATAGGTAAAAGGGAATCACATGTAAAGATGCACAAGGTAAATTATAATTGGCAATGGCAAACCTTAGTTCTTGGTCAAAGAATGGAGAACAAACTATTCTCTCTTTTAAACGGAGCCTTTTAAAACAGAGCTAATATAGTAGAGACTATATGCTCAACAAAGTAAACTTTTGCATTCAAAGATGTATTCCTTCAGACAAAAGCATTATACAAAAACAAGGAAGATAATAAACATGATTAAACGGATCAACATATGGATGAGTGAAACATAACAACTCAAATGCTTGCTTGAGATAGAGGGAAATAGGTTGACTCAACATAAAAGTAAAAGATAGGCCCTTCGCAGAGGGAAGCAGGGATTAAACATGTGCTAGAGCTTTTCATTTGTAAAACAGAGGTGAAAATTGTTTTGAGAGGTGGTTGCTTTTGTCAACGACTAGCAACGGAGTTCTTGATATCTTCCATACTAAACAAGTGAGAGCGGTTCCGAGATGTTTGATTAATTGGCACTTTTAGTGCTCTTTTATAGCTTGGCACTCCTCCCCACCTTTTCCTTTCTCAAACCATGGCTAACCGATTCATCGGGTGCCGACCAACTTTCACAATCCATTAGAGGAGTGCATTTTTCTTTCTTTTAGAATTAAGATTATAATGGTCTGACAAGCTCCCTTGCCAAATTATTGACGAGCAGATGAAGCTGCCTAGTCGAGGGGTACTTAATTTAGTATGGAAGATAACAAACCCATCCACTACGTCCTCATGAGCTAAGAACAGTGGCACAAAATGAGAAGTGTTTGAAAGTTTTTGAAAGGTAGCACATGAAAATTTACTTGGAATGGCTTAAAATACCATGCATAGGAATTTATAGTGGACTCTTTGGAAGTGACTTGGCTTTTGGGAATTGGATGCATGAGAAGTATTTCCTCTCAGTACAGGTTTTTGGCTAGCAAGGTTGGGTAGCAAGCATAAGAGTTGCATGAAACAAACAAACATACATATAATAAGAACAATCATGCAAACTCCCCTGAAAGTACAACGATTTTAACTTTAAGAATAACAATGCTTATAAGCCAAACATAAGGAAAACTGAAGTGATGTACTACAAGCACTTCTTTATTCTTTTCTACTCAAACTTCAAGGTAAAGTTGCTACTGACCAAGCTAGGTTTGCCAAAACCAACTGAATCTACTCATGCTCCCAATGTGATACCAATACCAATCAACAAGACTAGTCACATAAGAGAGATTGCAGACTAACATAAAGTGTGCGAAAAGTAAACGATAAAACTTCTCATTAATATTTCATTACCGCAACTCACACCAAGGGATACAAAGATAACTAACTAAGGAGGATACTTCCAACTGCAAACTATTCTATATGATAACTTCTCTATTCATGATAAGATTCTACTTGAAAAGTAAATGAACAGAAAGTAATGATGTGATACCGCGGCACTCCCCCAAGCTTGGAACAAGCCAAGGGGATGCCTATTCCGATGACGAATTACTCCTTTGGCGGTGGCGGCGCAATCATGATTGGGGTGAGAAAATCCTCCAGCATCCTACGAAGCCTATTATTCTCCTCTCGAAGTATCTCCACCTCCATCCTAAGAGCTCGATATCTATCGCACATCTCATTGGTGACCCGAAGGGCCTCCACTGATGCAGGGTAGGAGCTGAGATCAAGAACTGGTGGCATTGGTCCCTGCAAATTATGAGAAAAAGCGCGTCCAGTGTTAGTCGATCCTACGAAAGTAGGCTCTTTTGTCCTTGATCCAGCGGTAATCTGTCCCTCCTTCAACTTGGGAATTTGGTGATCATCCTCTGGAGGTGTCTTCCCCTTGTCCCCGCTTGAAGAGGCCATGACTTCCCAAAGCTTAAGATCAACTCCTGACAGAAACAGCTCGAAACAAAATACGACGAGAAAACGATATACAGACCTCGGGAACTCCGGGAGGTTAAATAGGCGAAAATTATACATCGAAACGAAGTCACAGGAGGAAACCGGGATGGAAAAGAGTTCCGAGGCGTTCTCACACGGGGGTGGCGCGGCCAGGGGTGGGCCCGCGCCACCCGTGTGTGAGACCCACACGGACTCCTTTTCCTCCCCGTTTTCATCTCGTGATTTTTCATATTTATTAAAAACAGCAAAAATATTAAAATAAGAACTTTTCGCGAAACTTTTCTGACTAGAACTGTTACCTATTCGAAAACGAACTCTGCAGGTTCCTGCAGTTTGTCTTGGATGTAATCTTCCGGAGAAATTGTTTCAATAACATCAACATCTTCATTATAAGAGTCTCCAGAAATATAATGTTTGAGTCTTTGCCCATTCACCACTTGTGTAGAATCATCTTTCAATGAAGCAATCTTAATAGCACCTGAGCGGTACACTTCCACAATAACAAATGGTCCTTCCCATTTAGAAAGTAATTTACCTGCAAAAAATCTGAGACGAGACCTATACAATAGGACTTTCTCACCAACATGGAACTCTCTCTTAAGAATTCTCTTATCATGCCATTGCTTGACTTTCTCTTTGAAAAGTCTGGCATTCTCATACGCTTCGTTTCTCCACTCATCTAGAGAACTCAAATCTAACAACCTCTTCTTACCGGCTAGTTTAAAATCTCTATTAAGCTCTCTCACTGCCCAAAAAGCTTTGTGTTCTAATTCTAAGGGCAAGTGACACGCTTTTCCGTAAACCATCTTATAAGGAGACATACCCATGGGGTTCTTATAAGCAGTTCTATAAGCCCATAAAGCGTCATTTAACTTACTAGCCCAGTTTTTCCTAGATCTACTAACAGTCTTCTGCAAGATAGACTTGATCTCTCTATTTGAAAGCTCTACCTGCCCACTAGTTTGGGGATGATAAGCAGAAACAATTCTATGATTGACATCATACTTAGCAAGAGTTTTTCTAAAACTACCGTGAATAAAATGAGAACCTCCGTCAGTCATAAGATATCTAGGCACTCCGAACCTAGGAAAAATAACATCCTTAAGCATTTTTAACGAAGTCTCACCATCGGCACTCTTTGTAGGTATGGCTTCTACCCATTTAGTAACATAATCAACAGCAACAAGTATGTGGGTATAGCCTTTTGAAGGAGGAAAAGGACCCATAAAGTCAAATCCCCAGCAATCAAATGGTTCAATAACAAGAGTGTAATTCATAGGCATTTCATTGCGTCTAGAAATATTACCAACTCTTTGACATTCATCGCAAGATAAAACATACCTTCTAGCAACTTTAAAGAGGGTTGGCCAATAAAAACCTGATTGTAGAACCTTTTGTGCGGTTCTATCTCCAGCATGATGTCCTCCATAAGCGCTTCCATGGCACTTCCTCAATATTTCTTGTTGCTCATATTCTGGTATGCATCTTCTCATAATACCATCAACTCCTTTATATAAATGTGGGTCATCCCAAAAATAATGCCTCAAATCATAGAAGAATTTTCTTCTTTGCTGAGCTGTAAAGGTCGGAGGCAAATACTTGGAAACAATAAAGTTAGCATAATCAGCATACCAAGGAAGGTCCCGTGAAGTTGCATTAATTGTAGCCAACTGTTCATTTGGAAAACTATCATTAACAGGAATAGGATCAAAAGAAATGTTTTCCAATCTAGACAAGTTGTCAGCCACAGGATTTTCAGCACCTTTCCTATCTACAATATGCAAATCAAACTCTTGTAAAAGCAACACCCATCTAATAAGCCTAGGCTTAGCATCCTTCTTAGTCATAAGATATCTAATAGCAGCGTGATCAGTATGAATAGTAACTTTAGAATCAACAATATAAGATCTAAACTTATCACATGCAAAAACAACAGCAAGAAACTCTTTCTCAGTAGTAGCATAATTCTTCTGAGCAGCATCAAGAGTCTTACTAGCATAATGAATAACATTCAACTTATTATCTATGCGCTGTCCAAGAATAGCACCAACAGCAAAATCACTAGCATCACACATAATTTCAAAAGGTAAATTCCAATCAGGTGGTTGAACAATAGGAGCAGTAGTTAAAGCCTTCTTAAGAGTTTCAAAAGCTTCCTTACAATCATCATCAAAGACGAATGGTACATCCTTTTGAAGAAGATTGGTAAGGGGCTTTGAAATCTTAGAGAAATCTTTAATAAACCTCCTATAGAAACCAGCATGACCAAGAACACTACGAATACCTTTAACATCTCTTGGACATGGCATTTTCTCAATTGCCTCCACTTTTGCTCTGTCAACTTCAATACCTCTTTCAGAGATTTTATGTCCAAGGACAATTCCTTCATTTACCATAAAGTGGCATTTCTCCCAATTAAGAACAAGGTTAGTTTCTTCGCACCTCTGCAAAACTTTATCAAGGTTGTGCAAACAATTATCAAAGGAAGTTCCATAGACGGAAAAATCGTCCATGAAGACCTCCACAATTTCTTCACAAAAGCCATGAAAAATAGCAGACATGCATCTTTGAAAAGTAGCAGGAGCATTGCATAAACCAAAAGCATACGTCTATAAGCATAAGTTCCATAAGGACAAGTAAAAGTGGTTTTCTCTTGATCATCCTTCTTAACAGCAATTTGAGAAAAACCAGAATAACCATCAAGGAAACAAAAATGAGTCTTCTTAGACAACCTTTCTAGCATTTGATCTATAAACGGTAAAGGGTAATGATCTTTCTTAGTAACTTTGTTTACCTTCCTATAATCAATGCACATTCTATAACCAACAACTACCCTTTGAGGAATAAGCTCATTATTCTCATTAGGTACAACAGTCATACCTCCTTTCTTAGGAACACAATGAACAGGACTAACCCATCTACTATCAGCAATAGGATAAATAATACCAGCATCAAGGAGTTTTAATACCTCATTCCTTACCACATCCTTCATCTTGGGAATTAAGCGGCGTTGATGCTCTACAACTGGCTTCGCGTCTTTCTCCATATTAATGGCATGCTGACATAAAGTAGGAGAAATCCCTTTTAAATCATCAAGAGTATATCCCATAGCTCCTCGGTGTTTCCTCAATATCTCCAATAATCTTTCTTCTTCCTTTCCTGAAAGTTTAGAACTAATAATAACAGGATATATTTTCTTATCATCAATATAAGCATATTTGAGGTCATCAGGCAAAGGTTTTAATTCAAACACAGGATCTTCTCTAGGTGGCAAAGTGGTACCAAGATCCTCCACAGGTAGATTATGCTTGAGTAATGGTGGTTGACGAAGAAGAATATCGTCAATCTCTTCTCTTTCCTTGCTAAAAACATCACTTTCGTGATCTTCCACGAATTGCTGCAAGGCATTATTAGGGGCAAGAGCAATAGAAGCAAGCTGCTCAACTCGAAAATTTTCATTAGGCGTGTCATTTTCATAAGAAGTCTTAGCAAACTTGGAAAAATTAAACTCATAAGACTCTCCATTAAACTTAGTAAAAAATTTCTCCTTCTTACAATCTATCACTGCGCCACAAGTATTCAAAAACGGTCTACCAAAAATAATAGGGCAAGTTGTACTAGCCTCCTTACCAAGTACTAGAAAATCAGTAGGGTATTTAGTCTTACCACATAGAACTTCCACATCTCGAACAATACCAAGGGGCCAAACAGTCTCTCGGTTAGCAAGCTGAACAACCACATCAATATCTTCAAGTTCACAAGCGCCAATCTCGTGCATAATTTCTTTATAAAGCTCTAAGGGAATAGCACTTGCACTAGCACCAATATCACATAAACCATAATAGCAATGATCTCCAATCCTGACAGAAATAACAGGAACACTTGCTTTCCTGTGCTTTTTAGGATGCGAGAGAATGTTAGAAGCATCTTCACAAAAAAGAATATATTCATCTCCCACATCTTTAGTAACAAGATCTTTCAATATAGCAACAGGAGACTTAATAGTAATTTGCTCATAAGGCTCTGCAGCTTTCTTAGTACTTTTATTGGACACACTTACCAAAGTAGAGTACTTTTTTACCTTAGCAGGGAAGGGTGTCTTCTCAATATAAGGTTCAGGAATGATGCTATCAACCGTACAAACTTCTGTAGCTGCAGCAGGTATATGACTAATAGAGTCTTTATAAGGCGCATGATATTTGTTCCAATCTTTCTTTGGAACATCAATATAGGAAGCAAAGGCCTTAAGACAATTAGCAAGTATTTGGGAATCAAGACCATAAGCAGCGCTAACACTATGAAAGTCATCGGTTCCCATAAAAGATTTAATGCATTCATAATCATAGTTTATACCTGACTTCCTACCTTTGTCGTTTTCCCAACCTTCAGCATTCTCTTTTATACGGTCAAGAAGTTTCCACTTGGCATCTTCTTTCATATGAGTGAATGATCCAAAACAAGAAGCATCCAAATAATCCTTATCAGGAAGGGTAAGCCGCGCATAAAAATTATCAATAACAATATTATTGGGGAGCTCATGAATGGGACATTTGAGCATCAGTAACTTCAATCTCCCCCACGCTTGGGCAATACTCTCTCCATCATGAGGCCAAAAATTATATATCTTGTTACGGTCTTTATGAATTTCACTTGGAGGATAAAACTTGGAATAAAACAGAGGCACAATATCCTCCCATGCCATAGATGGACCATCTTGGAGTAGTCGATACCACTCTTCAGCTCTGCCTTTCAATGATATAGAGAATAATTTCTTCTTGACCTGGCTTGGTGAAATACCTGCACACCTGAACAACTCGCATAATTCATGTATAAATAATAAGTGATCACCCGGATGGACAGTTCCATCTCCTGAATAGCAGTTATCCATAATACGCCCAACAATTTTCATAGGTATTTTAAAAGGATCAATTTCAGCAGGCGGCGGCGGTGGTGGTTCCTCCGCATGTGCAGCAGCAGCAGTAGCAGTAGTAGATGTGTTTCCAAATAGGAAACCAAATGGAGAGTTCTCCATAGCAGAACAAAAATAAAAGACAAAATAAAACAATACTCACAGTGACGGTTACCTTTACTAATTCCACTCTTCAATAGCGCTACACTCCCCGGCAACGGCGCCAAAAAATAGTCTTGATGACCCACAAGTATAGGGGGTGTATCGTAGTACTTTCGATAAATAAGAGTGTCGAACCCAACGAGGAGCAGAAGGTGTTGATGAGCAGTTTTGATCAAGGAATCACTGTAAATACTAGCAAACAGGTTTTCAGGAGTATTTGGTAATACGAGTAAATAAAGTGCGAGTAAATAGAAGACAGTAGTAACAATTGCAGCAAGTGGCCCAATCCTTTATTCAGCAAAGGACAAGCCGGTTGTGTTCTTATAATAACCAAATGTTCTCGAGGACACACGGGAGGTTTCTGTCAAGAGCTTTCGCTTCATAGAGCCAATAGTATTTATTGATTTGGTAAGTGTTATGGGGGTGAACCTGTGCTAGCGCACTACCCTTACTAGGATAAATACACACTTGTGATTATACCCCTTGCAAGCATCCGCAAATACAAGAAAGTAATTAAGATAAATCTAACCACAGCCTTAAGATCTAGGATCCTACGCTCCCTGGTGCAATGGTTTCCCAACGGAGGTTTAGGTTTCTGTCACTCCAGCAACCCCACAGTCGGTGACCAAATACACAATGCATCTCACTAGGCCCATAAATGGTGAAGTATCATGTAGTCGACGTTCACATGACACCACTAGTGAAATAGCACCACAACAATATCAAACCATTAAATATTTCTCAACAATAATTCACTACTAACATCTTGACTTCTCCCATGTCCTCAAGAACTAAACGAACTACTCACAAGACATCATATGGATCATGGTCAGAGGTGAAATAATGGTAAATAACAATCTGTACATAAACCTTAATTCAATGGTTCCACTCAATAGCATCAACTACAAGAGTAATCAACACCGGGAAAGTCTCCCCTATGAATATAACAAGATCCAACTCAAGATGTTACAGCGGGATGGCGAGGTGATGGTGGAGATGAAGGTGCTGGTGATGTAGATGATGATGATGATGATCCCGATGAAGTCCAGTGCGATGGTGATGACGATGGCGACGATCTCCCCTCTCCGGGAAGGAATTTCCCCGGCAGATTTCTCCCTGCCGGAGAGCTTTTTCTCTCTGGTGTTCTCCGCCCCGCAGAGGCGGCTGTGTCTAACTCTGAACCCCCCCCTCACTTAGGTTTTCGGGGACGATCATGTACGCGAAGGGAAGAGACCAGAGGTGGGCCAGGGCCCCCTCACACAGGGCTGGCGCGGCCAGGGGTCTGGCCGCGCCGCCCTAGCGTGTGGGCCAGCCCTAGCCCCTCTCGACTCCTCCTTCTGGCTCCGTAAGTCTTCTGGGAAATTATAATTTCTGGGTATTTTTTTGGAATTTTCCTGATCTTCAAAATATGGTCTCCTGATGGTCCTTTTTCCAGCAGATTCCTGACTCCGGCAGCAGCTCCTCCGATGATCATCAAACATGTGAAAGCAAAGGAAATAACATAAGTATCATGTCTAAATATGAAATATATCAATGAATAACAGTAAATTATGATACAAAATAGTGATGCAAATTGGACGTATCATGGTACTATTTCACTAGTGGTGTCATGTGAACGTCGACTACATGATACTTCACCATTTATGGGCCTAGTGAGATGCATTGTGTATTTGGCTACCAATTGTGGGGTTGCTAGAGTGACAGAAACCTAAACCTCCGTTGGGAAACCATTGCACCAGAGAGCGTAGGATCTTAGAGTTTAAGGCTGTGGTTAGATTTATCTTAATTACTTTCTTGTATTTGCGGATGCTTGCAAGGGGTATAATCACAAGTGTGTATTTATCCTAGTAAGGGTAGTGCGCTAGCACAGGTTCACCCCCATAACACTTATCAAACCAGTAAAGATTATTTAGCAGAATGAAGCGAAAGCACTTGACAGAAACTCCTGTGTGTCCTCGAGAACGTTTGGTCATCATAAGTTACACAACCGGCTTGTCCTTTGCTAAAGAAAGGATTGGGCCACTTGCTGCAATTATTACTACTGTCTTTTATTTACTCGCACTTTATTTATTTGCGTTACCAAATACCCCTGAAAACCCGTTTGCTAGTATTTACAGTGAATCCTTGATCAAAACCACTTGTCAACACCTTCTGCTCCTCGTTGGGTTCGACACTCTTATTTATCGAAAGTACTACGATACACCCCCTATACTTGTGGGTCATCAAGGAGTGCCTTTTTTTCTTTTCTTCTTTCCTTTTTTTTTTTTTTTTGAAAGATTACAATATGGAAGATAGCAAATCCGACCACTACGTCCCCATGAGCTGAAAACAGTGTCACAAAATGAGAAGTATTTTGAAGGTTTTTTGAAAGGTAGCACATGAAAATTTACTTGGAATGGCTTGAAAATACGATGCTTGAAATAAACTTGGTTTTGGTAGTTGGATGCACGAGAAGTATTCCCTCTCAGTACAGATGAAGGCTAGCAAAAGACTGGGAGCGACCAACTAAGAGAGCAATAATGGCCATAATCATGCATAGCGACAAAACATTATTAGCCAAAGCATAAAGTGGTATCACAAGTCAAAAACCAAATGGTCATAGAGGCTTAAGGCAACTAGTTAAAGTTAAACATGGTGTAAGCACGCGCCAAGTCAACCCAAATAAAGCATCAAAGGAGAATACCACAATAATATGCTCCTATATAATAAAAACAATGCATGATTCTTTCAAAGGCACATTAAGCAATCTCAGTCATTTGAGACAAGTCATGCTATAACAAAAACTACTAAGCATATAATCAAAATAACATCAAGCATGACATGCAAAAGTCTAAGCCACAGTCTAAACAAGCTCCCATTTATACCACTATAGGCATGAAACTTTTTTCTCTTTTCCAACACCAAGCAACCTTTTTGAAACAACTCTTAAAGATGAAAACCAACAAAGACCAGAGGTCTAAACACACCTAGCTACAAAGAACTAACAAGTTCTGAACAAAAATCAAGGTGAAAAATGAACGCTAAACACAGTACTAGAAAAAGAGAACACTCGTTGAATGAAAAGAGTGAAAACTAGAGTGTTCTTGGCAATGAAAAAAGGAGTGTGTCTTCTCCAAAAGAAATATGTTGGGGTCCAACCATTTATTGCGGCAAACAAAACAAAAGAAAACTAAAAGCAAAAATAAAGACGCTCTAAGAAAAACACATAGTATACGAAGCAATAAAAATATAGTGTCTTGAAAGATGACCTGATATTTGCCGATGAAGAAGGGGTGCCTCGGGGCATCCCCAAGATTTGACGCTTGTACTTCTTGGATATTTCTTGGGGTGACATGGGCATCCCCAAGCTTGATCTTTTGTCCATACTTCATCTCATCTCATCATTCTTCTTTCCCTACACTTGAAAACTTCCTTCATACAAAACTTCACACAATTCTTATTAGCAACATTAGTGCAAGCAAGATAGTAAATCCACACTTTGGTTCAGTTTCAACTCAAGTATAACACCCATTAAAGCATAAGCTACTGTAGCAACTTCCTTAAAAGTTCTGTGATCCAAAGAACTCAAAAGAAAGAGATCAAGAGGCAAACACAAATAGTGGTAGAAATCCATCAAAACAAAACAGCTGGTAAAGATCGATTTTTTGAAAATCTTCTGTTGCTCAAATCGAAAAGTGCAAAACTAATGAAAGTTAGGCAATAACCTGGGGAATGTGCACAAGAAATCGCAGATCAAAAAGACGTTCCGAGATTTTTCACGAATTTTTACGGTACAACGCAGAAATCTATTTCAGGACAACAACTTCCCCAAATCTTACCTTCCTCCAATTAGAGGTTCTTCTTGGCACAAAAACGAAATAAAAATGATAAGGTGAGGTCATTACAGTAGTAATAACTTCAAGTGATGAAGCATTGGGTTATCTTC
This sequence comes from Dactylis glomerata, assembly GCA_007115705.1. Lineage (NCBI taxonomy): Eukaryota > Viridiplantae > Streptophyta > Magnoliopsida > Poales > Poaceae > Dactylis > Dactylis glomerata. The sequence continues at coordinate 2,013,925 of QXEO01000186.1, forward strand.
TAAGAGTGCTTTTCTTTAACGCCTTTGAGCTAGGCGCAGAAAGTGGAAATCAAGTAATTTTAAGTGATGAAGCATCAAGATCATAATTTGCTCTAAGGATAGAGTTAAAAAGTAATTTATTTCTCTTTCTAGGGAAGTGTTACATACCTTTATTGAGTGGGAATTGATATTTAATGGTGCCTTCCTTCATATCAATGGCACCAACAGTTCTAAGAAAAGGTCTTCCCAAAATAATAGGACAAGAAGCATTGCATTCAATATCCAAACAAGGAAATCAACGGGACCAAGGTTATTGTTAACCATAATAAGAACATAATTAATCCTTCCCAAAGGTTTCTTCTTAGCAACATCAGCAAGAGGAACATCAAAATAACAATTTTCAAGAGGTGGTAAACCAAGCATATCATAAATCTTTCTAGGCATAATAGAAATGCTTGAACCAAGATCACATAAAGAATTGCAATCAAAATCATTCACATTCATCTCAATGATGGGCTCCCAACCATCTTCTAACTTTTTAGGAATAGAAACTTTTTGTTTCAACTTATCCTCTCTAATTTGCATGAGAGCATTCGTAATATGCTTTGTAAAAGCAACATTCATAGAACTAGCATTAGGACTTAAAGCAAGCTTTTGTAAGAACAAGATTACTTCAGAAATATTGCAACCATCAACATCAAAATCATTAAAGGTAGTAGAGCTATTGTCTCCCATACTCCGAATTTTTTTAGCACTTTTATTAGAAAAAGTTTCTGTAGTTTTAGGCTTTTTCACACAAGCAGTAGGAATGTTCTCTACACCAATCATAGTAAGAGGATTGCTAACATTTGAAACAACATCACTAGTGGTGGTAATAGTACAAACCTTCATATTTCTAGCCATCTCATCTTCTCTTTCCCACCTAGCATGCAATTCTGCTAACATTCTAACATTATTATCAATCTTAACCTGAATGGCATTCAAAGTCTTGCTTTCTTTCACATCATGAGGCAAAATCTTTAGTTTCAGAAGTTCAACATCAAGAGCAAGGCTATCAAGTTTAGAAGCAAGAACATCAATTTTACCAAGCTTTTCCTCAACAGACTAATTAAAAGCAGTTTGTTTACTAATGAAGTCCTTGAGAATGACTTCAAGATCAGAGGGCGCACCCCTAGTGTTGTTGGAGGAATTACCATAAGAATTACCATAACCATTATCATTGGTAGAAGGATACGGCCTATAATTGTTGCTAGCAAAATTGTTCATATAAGCACTGTTGTTGAAATTATTATTTCTAATGAAGTTTACGTCAACATGCTCTTCTTGAGAAACCAAAGAGGCTAAAGGAACATTACTAGGATCAACATGAGATCTATCATTAACAAGCATAGCCATAATGGTATCAATCTTATCACTTAAGGAAGAGGTTTCTTCAACAGAATTTACCTTCTTACCTTGTGGAGCTCTCTCAGTGTGCCACTCAGAATAATTTACCATTATATTATCAAGAAGCTTTGTTGTGGCGCCCAAGGTGATGGACATAAAGGTACCTCCAACAGCTAAATTCAAGAGATTTCTTGAAGAAAAATTTAATTCTGCATAAAAGGTTTGGATAATCATCCAAGTAGTTAGTCCATAAGTGGGACAATTCTTTATCAAAGATTTCATTCTTTCCCAAGCTTGAGCAACATGTTCATTATCAAACTATCTAAACTTCATAATATCACTTCTCAAAGATATAATCTTGGAAGGAGGATAATATTTTCCAATAAAAGCATCCTTACACTTAACCCAAGAATCAATACTATTTCTAGGCAAAGATAGCAACCAATCCTTAGCTCTTCCTCTTAAAGAGAAAGGAAATAACTTAAGCTTAATAATATCACCATCTACATCCTTATACTTTTGCATCTCACATAGCTCCACAAAATTGTTGGGATGAGCTGCAGCATCATCAGTACTAGCACCAGAAAATTGCTCTTTCATAACAAGATTCAACAAAGCAGGTTTAATCTCATAAAAATTTGCCTCAGGAGCAGGTGGCGCAATAGGAGTGCAGATAAAATCATTGTTGTTTGTGCTAGTAAAGTCACACAACTTGGTGTTCTCAGGAGTACTCATTCTAGCAAGACTAAAAGCAGACAAGCAAAAATAACAACTATAAAGGAACTAATTTTTTTTGTATTTTTGATAAAAAAGGTGCAAGCAAAAATAAAGTAAAGAAAGTAAGCAAAACAATAACAAAGTAAAAGATTGGAAGCGAGAGACTCCCCTTGCAAAAATCCTCTTTCTCCCCGGCAACGGCGGCAAAAAAGTGCTTGATTCGGTGGTGCTAGCCACCTAGTTGGGAACCCCAAGAGGAAGGTATGATGCACACAACAGCAAGTTTCCCTCAGTATGAAATTAAGGTTTAATCGAACCAGTAGGAGAAAGAACCAACTTCTGAAGGTTGATGCTAGCTGACTTGGCGACTGCTCCAGACAATTTATATATGGCGCCTTATCTGGGGCTTAGCTTGGCGTCAGCTGCAACGTGGAACCTGCACACATCATAGCCAAAGTACTTTGCCCCAACTAACAGTGAGGTTGTCAATCTCACCGGTTTGCTGTAAACAAAGGATTAAACGTATCGTGTGGTAAAAGATATTTGTTTGCGAGAAAGTAAATAATGCTTGTAAAAAGTAAACGGTAATATGAATGTAAAAGAATGGACCTGGTTCCACAGTTCATTAGAGGTGTCTCTCCATAAAGATAAATAACATGCTGGGTAAACAAATTACAGTTGGGCAATTGATAGAATAAAGAATGAAAACAAAGCATGTACATGTCATGAGGATCACTATGAGATTCACTTGGGCATTACAACATAATACATAGACCGTAATTCAACTGCATCTATGAATAATAATCCAATCGTTGGATATCATCCGAACAACCGTTGGGTATTAAGTTCCAAGCAACAGATTATCGCCTTAAGCAAAGTGTGTAATGTAAACAATACAAATGTCCTTGAACATAAGATTGTTGTTTTCTCCCTAATAGCAACAACACATCTACAATCTTAGAGGTTGTTGTCACTTCCCCAGATTACCAGAGGCATGAACCCACTATCGAGCATAAATACCCCCTCTTGGAGTCACTAGCATCTACTCGGCCAAGATATCTACTAGCAACGGAGAGCATGCAAGATCATAAACAACATAGACATGATAAATCACAAATCAACTTGACATAGTACTCAATATTCATCGGATCCCAACAAACACAACATGTAGAATTACATAACAATGATCTTGATCATGATAGGCAGCTCACAAGATCTAAACATGAAGCACATGGAGGAGAAGATATCCATCTAGCTACTGCTATGGACCCGTAGTCCAAGGTAGACTACTCACACATCACTCCGGAGGCAGGCATGGTGATGAAGAAGGCCTCCGGTGGTGATTCCCCTCTCCGACAGGGTGCTGGGAAGAGCTTATGGACCCTCTCGATCTCGTGTCGACGACGGCGGCGGCTTGCAATATGTTTTCTGGAAAAGAGTTTGGGCCTTAGGGTTTTCTCGTCGAGGAAAATATATAGGCGGAAGGGCGATGTCAGGGGGTGGACCAGGGGTTCACACCACTTGGTGGTGTGGCCAGGGGGTGGCCGCGTCACCCTATGGTGCGGCTGCCCTCTGGCCTCCCTCCGTCTCTGCTTTGGACTCCGTCTCGTGTCAGAAAAAATAGGAACTTTGGTTTTTTTCGTCCAATTCCGAGAATATTTCCTGTGTAGCTTTTCTGAAACACAAAACAGCAGAAAACAAGGAACTGGCACTGTGGCATCTTGTTAATAGGTTAGTTCTAGAAAATGCATAAAAACACCACGAAGTGTAACAAAACACATAGCAAATGGTGCATAAATAAGCATGGAGCATAAAAAATTATAGATACGTTTGAGACGTATCACTCTTCCAGGGTACTCTGTCCCTAATGGCATGGTTTGTCGTCTTCGGCGCTCTCTTTATGGCCTGAAACAGGTCCCTCGCGCCTGGTTTGAGCGCTTCACCTCTATCGTGACAGCTGCCGGTTTCTCTCCAAGCGCTCATGATCTTGCGCTGTTTGTTCACACTTCTCCCCGAGGATGAACCCTTCTCCTCCTCTATGTTGATGATATGATCATCACCGGTGATGATTCTGAGTATATTGCCTTTGTTAAGGCCTGTCTTCGCGAGCAGTTCCTTATGACTGATCTTGGTCCTCTCCGCTACTTTCTTGGAATTGAGATTTCCTCCACTTCTGATGGTTTTTATATCTCTCACGAAAGATATATTCAGGACCTCCTTGCTCGTTCTGCTCTTGGTGATGAGCGCATTGTTGAGACTCCTATGGAGCTCAATGTCCATCTTCGTGCTTCTGATGGTGACCCTCTTTCTGATCCGACGCGCTATTTTTATCTTGTTGGGAGCCTTGTCTATCTTGCTGTCACTCGACTAGATATATCATATCCGGTTCATATTCTGAGTTAGTTTGTTTCTGCTCCCACCTCAGTTCACTATAGTCATCTCCTTCATGTTCTTCACTATCTTCGAGGCACGATCACTCGTCGTCTCTTTTTCCCTCGTTCCAGCTCCTTACAGCTCCAGGCCTACTCTGATGCTACATGGGCTAGTGATCCTTCGGATCGCCACTCACTTTTCGCCTACTGTATATTTCTTGGTGGTTCTCTTATTGCATGGAAGACAAAGAAACAGACCGTCGTTTTCTGCTCAAGTGCAGCGACTGAGTTGAGAGCTATGGTCAGTTTGACAGCCGAGGTGACTTGGTTACGATGGTTATTGGAGGATTTTGGTGTGTCTGTCACTACACCAACTTCCCTATTGTGAGACAGTAGGTGCTATCAGCATTGCGCGAGATCCGGTGAAGCATGAGCTCATCAAACATATATGTGTTGATGCCTCCTTTGTGCGCACGGCTGTGTAGGAGATTCTCGCTCTTCAGTATATGCCTTCCGAGTTGTAGTTGGCAGATTTCTTCACGAAGGCCCAGACTCGAGCGCAACATAGTTTCTTTCTCTCTAAACTTAGTGTTATTGATCCATCATGAGTTTGAGGGCGTGTTAGACATGTATAGTCTTCTTTTTCTATTTCTCCATAGTATAAGGAGCTCTTTGCATATTATCCACACCTGTACATGTATTGGCCTTTGGCCCCTGTAAATAATAGTTGCTCATTCTCTAACATAAATTAGTTTCAGGTTAGCAAGTTATGATACCATCGGAGTAAGGTTTGCAAGATGTGATACTAAAACGCAGCTCAGGTGCAAGTTGTTGCACTAAAAATGTAATTACCTCTACACTATATTGCCGGTCGGGAAGGTATATAACATTTTTTTTTTTTGAAAAAACCGAAAACAATTTTTTTGTGTGGTTTGGGCTTTTTGCTGGATGCGCTTGACCGGTAGGTCATCGCTCCGCTAGAAATGCATTTCCCACTTTGCGTCTGCACATCATCGAAGCTTCAAATCCTCTCCCGCTCTAATTTCGTCACTGCAGCGCCCGCCTCTCTTGTCTCCATTGATCCGTTCCGAGAACCGTCCAGCGACGGGCGCCCGCAACCCAAGTCCCAGCCCAGCCCTCTGGCGGACACCCTCCCGCACCTCACGGCGCCGCCGCCTCCAACTAACCATATAAGCCATGACCGGACCGCGCCCCGTCTACTCGCTCCCTCGCCGGCCGATGACACGGCAGGACAAGCGTGTACCCACGGCAGGAGGCCCGGCGGTCGGAGGAGTGCCATCTCCTCGGCAGGGAGTCGAACGGCAAGGCACATCCGGTGTCTTCCGTGGTGGTGGCACGCCTTGGCGCAGTCTCTGCCAGACCAGCCCGCCTGGTGCTCGACCAAATGCCGCAACAGGGTGACTTCGTTGTTCCTTGACCTTAAGCAGCGGTTTCACCGCGGGGGAGCAGCCGGGCAGTCGGAAGCAGGCCGCGTGGTGTACATCTTGACCGAGGAGCCGAGCCAATCAGGAGAGCAGCCATTTGGTTATTTTGTTATGCTGGTGAGTTCTTTTGCTCATACAATTACAGCATGAGATTGCTTTTATTTTGAAATCCTACTTTGATCCTTTTACATGCTGATCAGATTTGCATGTTTGGTCAGTGTCTGAGGGAGCATTCGGTTGATTTCGTCGCCAACTACCCATAAACTGGAAGGCCTTCTTTGTTGCGGTTTTGAGCTCACTGAATTGTTGATTGTTCTGGATGTGATGACATGACAGGATCCAACGAATGCATCGGCAACCTCCACCACGAGCAACTAACAGCATCAGGTAATTCTGCCCCACATGTGTTGTGTCAATTTCCTCTCCAATATCAAATGCTTTTAATGTGTTTGTGGTCATACAATAATGCATACTTACAGAAAGTACATTTGTGTTTCGATCATACGAGAAGAAAAATTGATTTAGTAAGCAAAATGTCTGTGCCGACACATGCAAACTTTGGGGGAACATAGGCTACACAACGATGTGAGCACTTAAGCTATTAAGTGAGATTTTGATAATTTGGGTTCCCACGTTCATGTCCACTTGTTACTTGAGAGAAGAGTCATGACCTGTGGTATCTTAGTTGCACTACTTCATGCTTGATCAAGCTCTCTGACTATTCTTTGGGTATTGTTCATAAGTCATAACTCAGTGTAGATTAGAGATGGCCTTTCATGCAAAAGAATAGCAGAGGAGGCCTGTGCATGTCCGTAATGGGAGGGGCTGGTGGTGCGAGTAATGAACACTGGAAGTTAGTTGAATTGAAACATACACCAGTTCCATTAAGGGGGTAACACATTCAAGAACTATTTATCTTATAGTGGATGCCTAACTTCGGAAATTCAAAAATAAGCCTCAATTATATGGGTTCTTCAGATATGTTGTAAGCTTTGAACATTGTTTTTAAATATGGAGAGAGTTCTTCTCCCGGTCAAATCAGGTTGTGACTAGAGAACTATGTGCTCAATCCAATTTCATGCTTACTCCCATATGTTATTCATGCTTAGGCAGCTTAGCTGCTTCTACCTTTCAACACTGTAGGATTTAAGATGCTTGTATCCTGCCGAGCAATACCCAATCATCGAAATGGCAAGATAGAGCAGGTACGATAGTTACAAAAGAACTGTAGGATTTAAGATGCTCTTCCTCCCGCTTCTGCTTCTTCATCTGCAAACGGGAAACAAACCTGCTGTTGGATTCCCGCTGTTGGATTCCAGATCGGAGGAAGGGAGAGGAGGGAAACAAACCTGGAGAGAAGGCTCGGTGGCGGGGAACGGTAGCGGCGGCGATGAGGAGGCCACGCGCGACGGTGCGGTAGACTTGAAGAGCCATGGAAGCTCGAGGTCGCCGCAGGGGAGCTTGGGGTGCTGCCAAGATCCGGAGCCAGGAGAGCTCGAGGTCGCCGCAGGCGAGCGGGGAGCGCGGTCGGCGGGGCCGAGCGAGGAGCGCGGTCGGCGTCGGTGGGCAGCGCGGTCGGCGTCGGCAGCAGCGCGAGTGAGAGAGCGGCGTCGACAGCAGCGCGAGTGAGTGAGCGAGTGTTTGTGAGAGAGTGAGCGGCGTCGGTGGGGGAACGATAAATTTGGTCGGAAAATATTGGAGGGCGTTTGTGCAAAATGTTGAGGGGCCAGGTAATCCGGGCCGGAGGGAGTACTAAAACTTTAATTACCTCTACCGTATATCGCCGCTCGGGATGGTATACAGCATTTTTTTTCTGAAAAAAACCGAAAACAACTTTTTTGTGGATTGGGCTTTTTGCTGGATGCGCTCGACCGGTAGGTCATCGCTCCGCAAGAAATGCATTTCCCACTTTGCGTTTGCACATCATCGAAGCTTCAAATCCTCTCCCGCTCTAATTTCGTCACTGCAGCGCCCGCCTCTCTTGTCTCCGTTGATCCGTTCCGAGAGCCGTCCAGCGCTGGGCGCCCGCAACCAAGCCCCAGCCCAGCCCTCTGGCGGACACCCTCCCGCACCTCACGGCGCCGCCGCCTCCAACCAACCATATAAGCCATGACCTGACCGCCCCCCGTCTACTCGCTCCCTCGCGGCCGATGACACGGGTGGACAAGCGCGTACCCACGGCAGGAGGCCCGGCGGTCGGAGGAGTGCCATCTCCTCGTCAGGGAGTCGAACGGCAAGGCACATCCGGTGTCTTCCGTGGTGGTGGCACGCCTTGGCGCAGTCTCTGCCAGACCAGCCCGCCTGGTGCTCGACCAAATGCCGCAACAGGGTGACTTCGTTGTTCCTTGACCTTAAGCAGCGGTTCACCGCGGGGGAGCAGCCGGGCAGTCGGAAGCAGGCCGCGTGGTGTACATCTTGACTGAGGAGCCGAACCAATCAGGAGAGCAGCCATTTGGTTATTTTGCTATGCTGGTGAGTTCTTCTGCTCATACAATTACAGCATGAGATTGCTTTTATTTTGAAATCCTACTTTGATCCTTTTACATGCTGATCAGATTTGCATGTTTGGTCGGTGTCTGAGGGAGCATGCGGTTGATTTCGTCGCCAACTACCCATAAAGGCCCATGTCTCCTCCAAGCTTCTTTATGCTGATGCTAATGAACAAACTGGAAGGCCTTCTTTGTTGCGGTTTTGAGCTCAGTGAATTGTTGATTGTTCTGGATGTGATGACATGACAAGATCCAACGTATGCATCGGCAACCTCCACCACGAGCAACTAAAAGCATCAGGTAATTCTGCCCCACATGTGTTGTGTCAATTTCCTCTCCAATATCAAATGCTTTTAATGTGTTTGTTGTCATACAAAAATGCATAGTTACAGAAAGTACATTAGTGTTTCGATCATATGAGAAGAAAAGTTGATTTAGTAAGCAAAAAATGTCTGTGTTGGCACACGCAAACTTTAGGGAAACATAGGCTACACAACAATGCAAGCACTTAAGCTATTAAGTGAGATTTTTATAATTTGGTTTCCCACGTTCATGTCCACTTGTTCTGAAAAGAGTTATGACCTGCGGTATCTTAGTTGCACTGCACCATGCTTGATCCAGGTCTCTGACTATTCTTTGGGTATTTGTTCAAAAGTCATAACTCAGTGCAGATTAGAGATGGACTTTCATTGCAAAAGAATAGCAGAGGAGGCCTGAGCATGTCCGTAATGGGAGGGGCTGGTGGTGCAAGTAATGAACACTTAAAGTTAGTTGAGTTTAAACATACACCAGTTCCATTAAGGGTAACACAATCAAGAACTATAAATCTTATAGTGGCTGATATGGGTTCTTCAGATATGCTGTTAGCTCTGAACATTGTTTTAAATATGGAGAGAGTTCTTCTCCTGGTCAAATCAGGTTGTAACTATGTGCTCAATCCAGTTTCATGCTTACTCCCATATGTTATTCATGCTTAGCTGCTTCTACCATTCAACACTGTAGGATTGATGTTGGTATCCTGCCGAACAATATTCAGAGCTTACAGATCAGCTGGCATAATCAGAAGAGTGTCATCAGCATATTGTAAAATAGGAAAGTCCATATCATGAGTCTCAATAGGCCGACTAATGGTTCCTTGAGCAAGCATATCATTCACCACTGACTGGAGGAGGTCTGATCCGAAAATATAAAGGAGAGGTGACAGTGGATCACCTTGACGAACTCCTCTTTTGCATACAAACTGTTTGCCCGGAATACCATTTAGCAAAATAGAAGAGGTCCCAGTACTTAATATCTCTTTCATCCACCTCAACCACAGATTATTAAAACCCATATGTTCCATCACCTGAAGAATGGCTTCATTATGAATTTTGGATTGTAGAACACACCTATCATTATGGAACAATATATTATTTTGATATATATTTTGTGCATAGTTTTTATTAGAAGATGCACTCTTGGAGTCTAAAAGAACAATTCTGCTGAACGATTTGCAGTCAGAATGTGGAACTCTTATTTATAGTACATATGCCGTATCATCAGTACTAATCGCCTTGTGAATTTTTTAAAGGAACATGATTCACCCACCGAGATACGGGGCTGAAGTCTAAATAGAATTTTGCTTTTTTGACATGCTCTTGCAGTATTAGTTACTGCTTGCATTTCTAGGTGCATGTCAGGAGTCAGATAGACCCAATCTTTTCTGTTGGAAGGAACCAGTCTTTATTATTACAGAGCTTTACTTGCTGATACCTAAAAATCCCTTTGAAACAAAATAATTCAAATATCTATAGTTTATTTGAAATAGGGTCAAATATAAGATGGAAACATGCACAGATAAGAACATATAAATCTCCAGTTTTTTAAAGCTTAGTATATGTTAATCGTGACGACGAGATGTGATTACTACTTTCTAGTACTGGCAGAGGTTGAGGTGCATCGATTCTCTTTTTGTTTCCCGTTGAGGGAAAAAATAGTTATGGTACTCTCAATTTGAGTGCCACTGTAAAAATCGATTGACCTTTGATATTTTGCCACAACGTAATTGATCAATCTGTCTGTTCATTGTTGACTGTTAATTCTCTGTCAGTATAATTGTATAAACCTAAATGACATATGTACCTGTGGGCAGGGCACACATTTCAGTCCGTATGCGATCGCGGGGATTTCCCCTCTATCCACCGTTGTGTACTATCCAATCTCCATACCTACAAAACTCCAGTCGCATCACATGAGCTTGTATTCTTTTAAGGTATTTAAAACACCGTACCCAGAAAAGTAAGCCTGTCCATATTTTGTTGCATGCCAGCATTGCACCATGTAAATTTTCCCGTAGGATCGCAGTGCTCAAGTGATGAACGCCTGTATATGCGGACTAAACTAAAGCACTTTTTGGTATTGACTAGCAGATTTTAGTATTACTGCTAATTAAGCTGTAGGCGAGCGAGGAGTGAGGACAGAGGATGCTATTACTGCTAATTAAGCTGTAGGCGAGTGAGGAGTGAGGACAGAGGATGCTATTACTGCTAATTAAGCTGTAGGCGAGTGAAGAGTGAGGACAGAGGATGCTATTACTGCTAATTAAGCTGCAGGCGAGTGAGGAGTGAGGACAGAAGATGCCATTACTGCTAGTATTATAGCTCATGTTCAGAAACCGAGACCTTGACTTTCATTTCTGCTGAGTGCACAGGCTGGCTGGACGTCGGAGTTAGTAAACAATGACCTCATTTGTTGTTGATCAAGGTCAAGTCTTGTTTTTGGCGTACAAAATTAATCTTGGGAGAACTAGTTTATTGAATGCTATGGTTATTCAAATGCAGGGACCTGAGCATGCATTTGCCTATAGACTGGATTCAGCTTCTCCTGGCAGCTACCAGTTAGAGCCTGGCTAGCTCCAATTCTAGCAATGGCGGCCCTGCGACATCCTTCACCCAGGTGAAATATCATCTTCCTTAATACTTGAGGATGGATCGATAATCTGTATTCCAGTTACTCATGCTGGATTGACCTTGACACTTCAGGGGAAGAATACCACGTGGACGGAAGCTCATTGACGATGCCGATTGGGTGGAGGTGAGATATATCAACAGCTATGCCGCGTTTATGGGGTACTTATCTATGGCTGTCAAGGGGCTAGGTTTTCTGGTGTTTACATGGACCACCGTCGTCCTCCTCGGCGGCTTCGTCTCTGTACTTGAGAAGAAGGATTTTTGGTGTCTCACAGTGATTACACTTCTACAGACAAGGTGACCTTCCCATCTTTGTTACTGCTTACGTTCACTGGTTACTTACTGTTCTTTCCTCAATATTTGATCGTATTTCCTTCATTGCCATTTATTTTAGTGTTTCTTGCAACGTTATGATTTTTAGGGATAGTAGTCTTCTATTATTAATGAAGATTAAGAGTGGAATAAATATCACTACAAAATAAATTGTCAAGACTATCACAAAACTACATTCTTGAGCACCATTTCACCAAACTTATACATTATACATTTTGGTGTAGTTTGCGCACAAATGTATATGCTAGAGTATGGTAGTTTGAAATTTATCAAAGGTATAGTTGCTGTTAGAGTATTTGATTGATGTTTGTGATACTTACTCATTAATATTAAATGAGTTTGAGCTTTAAAATATCCATTTCGTTTGCCGAAGGATGCCTGAATTATTAAAAAGCTTATGAAGGAATTTCAGAAGTAGGCCAATGTTTTGAAATTTTTAAATGGATTTGTTTGCATTACAAGAAAAAATCAAATACATTACGCTCGTGGGATATTGTCCTGGCCAGGGTTATGAACATGACTAGGATTGGTCTAGACCGTGTGTAGAGTTCCTTAGTGTGAGTATTCAGTGTCCATCTTGAAGTGGTATCACATGCTCACAGCGATCGGTTTGACACCTCTAGCTTGCGAGGGATCGGTACCAGAGGTGTCAATATGGGCTCTTAATGTTTGCAGCTAAAATGTTAGTAGTACGGAACACACGTTTTATTACTTCGATTGTCCCTGTTTGCAAAATACTGTTTTGCTTGACTGGGATGTGCATGTAACAGGGCATTCAATGGCTTTGTGAGAGAAAAGTTGTCGGACATCGGGTATTGGTACTCAGCGCTGTTTAGCATTGCAGTCACCATTGCTAAGCTTTGCTTTCCAAGGAAAGGGGGCGTTTCCAAGCCCAACTATGGCCATGAGTCGTCCCTTAAACGATTTCTAGTAGCTTTAATGGTGGGGGTGCAGGTGATGGTGTCCACCGTTATACTGTGCCCTCTAATAGCTCTCCATATGTCCGGACTGTATATCACCACCGGGATTTCACTGTGGCGTCTATCAGAGCATGACTTCGGGGGCAAGGATGGAGAGGTGAACCTGAAACTGGGACTGGAAGTCCTCTACTCTCTGGCTCTGCTGCAGGGCGCACTCTTCTGCTACAGGACCAGCTGCTTCCACACGGGAAGAAGGCTAGCGAAAATAGTTGGCCAGGAGTACGGGTTCAGAGGCCGGGCACTTGACTCAGTCAAACGCTACTTGCGCGATACCAGGGCGGGGTGCTTCAAGGATCCATCATCTGCCAAAGGAAGGAACCTCCTGACATATGCTGTTGACCTAATGGGGTCTCAGTCACCTCAGAGCTACCTGTCCGGGTTAAGGATTCTTGACACACTGATTGGGCCCGGGAGGAGGACAGACACGACATCGACGGCTTCGGACAAGAGCACGATGCTGAGGCGGCGCATGATAATCAAGCAGATGATTGGGTCTGCATCCTGCAGCCACATACTACATAAACTTTTGCAGACGCTCGACTCGACGAGCCAGTACGATGGAGAGATGAGGGAGCGCGCCGCGAGGATAGTGGCGCACCTCGCCAGCGAGATCCGCCTGGAACAGTTCCCACGAGGGATTCAGTGCATATCCTCCATGCTCAAGCCCCCTTCCCAACAGGATGGAAACAATGACGGTGGCAGTTCCAGGGCCACCGACCACAAAGAGCTGATGCTGCAGGGGCTCTGTATCCTTGGGAAGCTTACCGCGGACGGGGAATTATGTGACGCCATATGGAATACTAAAGGCCTGCTCTCCAAGATCATAGCGCCCGTAAGCTCCGACCTACTCCACTGCATCAATCATGAAGAATGGTCCGCCATAGTGGCCGCATCACTGCAAGTTATGTGCCAGATCGTGACTGCTGCTGGAAACACTGCCGAGGTATTACGTAGTGAAATCTCGGGAAACAGTAAAGCTATGTGCACCATGCAAAAAATCCTAGATTGCAAGGATTGTGGCGAAGAGTTGTGTGTTCTAGCCATCAAGATCCTCACACAGCTTGACACCAAGAGCAGAAAAAGTTTCATCCACAAACTGCTAGCCATCTTCATTTCTAATAAGGACAACCACATCAGAGGATTGGCAGGTGAAAAGCTTGCCACACTGTCTGTTGAAAATGAACACAATGCAAGGATCATCTTAAATAAAAATGATGGATTTGTTAGAAAACTTACCGAAGTGCTCTTACAAGACGAAAGCAGGGAATGCAGAATAACTGCAGCGTGGATTCTGGAGAGACTATGTATTCGTCATTACACAGATGAGTATGATGAATGCGTCAAAAGCCTCAAGGAAATCATGATTGAGGTGATGCCGAAGGTAATATGTGCCAAATTAGTAAATTCCATTCTGTTTCATTTAGATCAACTTCCTCTCCTATATGATATGGGGGTGAGGACGTGAGGTGACCATGCCTTGAATTGCTTGTTAAGCGTATCAAATAACTATCTGTTTCAGGTACTGAGAGAAGTACTTCACTATGGTTCGAATGAAAAAGAAGCAGCAGAAGACAAGGGCTTGTCCACTCAAGCCAGTTGTGAGTCTTGTGACATAGAAAAAGGACAATACGGTGATGATAGTGTCCGGAACTATTACACTTCTGCTCAGTCAGACGATGTGCACCACAACAAAGGTCAATTGCAAGTAGCATTGTTATCCTTCAGTGTGACTGTATTTGATGAAGTGATCGATGCAGATCAGAAGTTGCCTCAACAAGTTTTTGCAATTGCCCAAGACGGTGTTTACAGTCTTGCAGGGAAACTCAAGGAGATGATTGAAAGAAACAGCCTTTCGGCTCACATCACGGTTGACTGCCTGAGAATAGTGAAGCTTTCCACGAAGATAGCCATAGCAATGATGAAGAACATAGATTGGCCCCGGGAAGAAGACATGGAGAGCTTGAAGATCTCACTGTCCATGGCTTCAGAGAAAATGTCAGATTTTGACGGACTCATGATCATCTCAAGCGCTGGCGGCGATCATGATGATGTCGAAAAAAAGACAGATGTGACTCTGGGTTCCCTCATAAAAGAAGCGCTCACACTTCTAGACAAGGTCAAATCTCGAAAATTGGAGATTGCAGTTAGCTCTGTCAAGGATAACCTGACAAATTGAGTAGGCTATGTCGCTTTGCAATGTGTTCTGTAATGGTGGTATGCAAATCCTTGAGTTGTTGGTTAGGGATCTATGGCGGTTTATCGTCATGTTTAATGCTGCTTGAGACAGTTGTTCCTTTGATCATTTTTTCTTTGTTGAATGCTAGTATCATTTTATTCTCACTTCTATGCTCATATTTTTTTTTATGCGAGGATGCAGCGAATTTTAGAGTACATAATGGCTGTCTATTCTGCAAGTGACTTGGTAACCAAACCCAAATTTCAGTATCTACTAGTACGAGGCCCGTGGTTGTGGAACACAATTTGCTCAATTTTGTCGAAAATTGCTCTAATCATCCATCCTCAACACCACAACAGTACAACACCATATCTTTAATAGGAGATGTGACAAAGTATGGATCCAATATAATTTCCCCCCAAAATCATGAAACTAGGCCACTATAGAACTGCTTGTTTTTGCATGAATTCACAATATATATTGTTGTACGGTTTGATGATTTTTTTGGCATATCTTTCCTCTGTATTATTCATGATCTTTTCTCTTCCAAACTTTGTTCCCACATGCATGAGACTCCTAGATATACAAGTAGTCCTAGTGACAAGGGTATAGCTAATAAAGCCTGTTATCTTTGTACCCCTAAGAGCATCTCTAGTGGATCCTCTATATGGAGGTGTATAGCAAATATACACCATAGAGAGTAAAAAATTGCTCCCAGCGGAGCGTGTAAAAGGGCGTGGATATTTACACGCCCTATCCACGACGGTACGAGGCGTGGAAGTAAACACGTCCCAGCCACGCTCGTGCTCGTCGCCCGGGAGAACGGATCGGAGGAGCTCGCCCTCAAAATCGTCCTCCTGCAGTCCGCCCGGAGCAATCATCGGAGGAGCTCGGCCCGCCGCCCAAGCAGGTAATTTTTTCTTCTCTTCCTCGAGCGGGAGCAGAGGGGCGACGGGGCTGGGATGGGAATCGGCGGGGCAGGGATGCTGGGCGGCGGCGGCTGGGATGCTGGGCGGCGGCGGGGTTGGGATGCTGGGCGGCGGCGGGGCCGGGATGGGCGGCGGCGGGGTTGGGATGGGCGGCGGCGGGGCTGAGATCGGCGTCGGGGCTGGGATGGGGTAGGAGGACGAGGCGGACTGGGGGCGCCTGTGCTGGGACGGCGATGGGGCGGTGCTGGCGGACGCGAGCTGATTCCTTGTGCTGGCACGGGGACGGGGCAGTGCTGGGATGGCCTCCCTCGCGCCTGTGCTGGGATGGGGACGGGGCGGTGCTGGCTTGATGTTGTGCAGCGCCTGTGCTGGGACGAGCCTCGACTGTGTGATGATTTTCAATAATTTCGGTGCATATTGTTTGACAGATACCATTAGCCCTGTGTGTATTTGTTGATTGTTTGCAGATGGATACTGATGAAAACTTCTTTGACACCGTGGGTTTTGGTTACACACAAACACAATCTGAAAGCCCAATTGGAGAGCAACCAACCCCATCAACTCAGCATCACACACCAACAATAACAGACAAAGGAAAATCCAACAAAGGAAAAAATTGGTCTAGTGATGAGGACAAGGTTCTCATAGCAGCATGGGCAAATACAAGTTTGGATATTGTTGGGACAGATCAAAACCGAGATGCTTATTGGGCTAGAATTTCAGAGTACTACAACACACACAAGGAATCATCATGGCCGGAGCGTAATGCTAATGCAATCTAGGTGAGAAGAGAAGTCACAGCTAGAAGTGTGCTGGAAGAGAAGTGGTAGGGGTGGTTTATATAGATCAGAAATATGGCCGTTGGAAATATAGCCGTTGGAAATATAGCCGTTTGAAAATATAGCCGTTGAAAATATAGCCGTTTGAAAATATAGCCGTTGAAATATACACATCCTAATTTACACGTTCCACTGAAAAACTGGGAGGTGTATAATTTAGCAAGGTCTATATGGACGTGTATATGAAGATATACACGTCCAAATTTACACCAAATTTATATGAAGATATAATTTAGCAAGGCCCGCTAAGTTAGGCCTAAGCATAGATGTAGTCGAAATACGAGATGATATCATATACAGATAATGTAATTTGTATTGAACCCGACCAGATCTTCGAGACCTAGCCACCTATATATACGGGCCAAGAGAGGCCGGCCAGGGACAGATGGAAATTGAGCCAATTGAGTACCACATTTATTCTCGATGCGCACTAAATCACGCCTTGTTTGACTGACCTTTACCTTCGAGTTCATCCGACACCCTTTTCCCCCGATCCTAAGTCATTAATCTAGGACATTTGCCGAGTTAACCCTCGTCACCTAGTATTAGTTAAAAGTATATAAAACATGTTTTAAATATCTTTGACTCAGAAAAAATCCACATTAAGTAGAAGTTATAGATATACAAGTCCTTGATTAATATTTGGCAGGATAATTGTCCTAGAGATTCTAATATGTAATTAGAGAGGTGCTTACAAAAATAATTCAATTTTTTCAAGCACCGGTGCTTATTTTTCTAACCACCTCTCTAAGAACTTTGCATTGTAGATGGCCTGAGTGTGCTAGAATAGCGAAGGATTCGACTAGACATGATTTTTACACTCAAGATGCGGATATGGTTGTTGATATCCAGCTAACCGTTCTCAGGTTGGATGATTTGGTTGCTTCTTAAAAAAAAAACCAGTACATTTTCAGTGAGAACTGCATCCCGACTTGCTTTGGATATGAAAATGGCAGCGGATGACCAGGTCAGAACAACAGGGCTGCAAGAGACGATAGGAAAATTTAGTTTCGCGTTCAAACATGTTCGAGGAAGGCATCATCACATTGTTGCACAAAAGCGCGAGCTCTTCAGTTTAGCCTTCGAAAGAATTTGATTTGCAAGGAGAGAAAATTTGCTAAAACAGGCCCGGACTGGGTGTTGCTCTTATTGAGCCACGAGGATTCCTCCATGCGCTGCAAGCTCTTGTTTTTGTTTCAGAGGAGCTTGGCATCTCCGGAATGACATTGTTTTGGTGATGGAAATTCGTCTATAGAAGCGTTGATCATGTTATTGGATAAGTATGTGTCATCTTTCGGTGGAAGACCTACTCTTCGTAGTTCTATATGTGATGGAAAAGTACTCCCGTTCCGATGTATAGATCCTACGCGTATCTCTAGGTCGTCATTTTGACCAACGTAATATAAGATATATACTACTCCCTCCGATCGGAAATAACTGTCGGAGACTAGTATAAACTTTATACTAAGCTAGTACAAAATTGCCGACAGTTATTTCCGATCGGAGGGAGTATAAAATATATATCACTAGAAACTTAAGATTATATACTTTCTAACGGTATATTTTTTGTGTTATAGAAATTATGTTATATTTATCAAAATAACGATCTAAGGATACGTGCAAGACATATACACCAAGACGGAGGGAGTAACTTAAGTATGTTAGAATGCGTACTAGACTAGGATACAAGACCTTGTGTATTAAGTTATTAGGCTTCTTGGTCCAGTCTTGCACTTCTTTAATATACCCACGATTGGTTTAAGTAATACAATAACAAAAAATAGGGATATAATTTTTCACATGGTATCAAAGCGGTTAGTCTCACAACGCCGATCGTAGATTCCTCACCACTTTTGCAACAGGCACCGCCCCCAGGGAGATCTCTCCTCAAGGGCGTGGCACCCGATCTCGATCCATGATCGGATCGGTTCTTTAGGTTAGATTAGATCCAATTTTTGAAAGTGTCAAATTCCACAGTTTTAGATCCAATTAGCCAAATAAATCCCTAAATTCATATTGTCCGCGGGTGAATTTCAGAGGGAGCATTGCGAAGCTCTGCTGGTTGTTACCATCATGCGATACGACTTCTCGTTCCATGGTGAAGTCAGCTAGCGGGGAATGTCATGAATGTCGTGTTCTGGGGACTAGCAATGATGGTTCAAGTCTTTGTGGTAACGAGGAACTTGCTTCCTGATTCGTGACTCGTAGTAGTGGCTTGGAAAGTAGGGGCGATAGTATAATAGAAGTTCGACCTTGTTGAAGGATGAAAATCCAAGGTCTAGCCTTAATTGGTTGTGCCTGGAAATGTCCTTGTTGAAGACATTGTTTTGTGGCTAGCAACGGTGGTTGCAGGATGAAAATCCACGGTCTAGACTTAATTGGTTGTGCTTGGAAATGGCCTTGTTGAAGATATTGTTTTGTGAGCGTGGACTTTTCTTCAGGTGAAAACCTAAGATATATGATCGCGCGACGATGACACTTGTGCACTGTTCCCTTCTTTGGAGGCATCGCTTTTGAAGATGTTGAATCACGACCGTCGCGAGGACACACATAGCCTCCTTGGCTACCCGCTGAAGCTACACACACACACCACCAAAGCGAGGATCGCCATCATGGTTGTCGACCAACGCCATCATGGTTAACCCGTCCTTTAGATCTCTAGGGTTTGGCCGATTTGGGAACGGGCGATTCGTCGATTTGGTCGATTTATATCGTATTTTGTCGAATTTGTGTTGGCGTAGGACCTCATTGACCTAGATTACTACCTTGAAACCATCAAAGATCCGACATTTGACGGGATAGCGGTCGGCTGCGACCAAGTGTGTCGCGTGCACGGGCTTCAGCCGGTGAAATGTGCTTCGAGGGGACGAACACTGGACGCAAGTTCTATAGGTGTTCGATACTCAATGTGAGCCAAGATTGTTACCTAGTGATTAACAATGCTTGTACTTCCTCCGACCACTAATACATATCTCTAACATAGTGTATCTAAACACTAAAAAGTATTTAGATACACCATCCATGCTAAAGACAGGTTTTAGTGGTAGGAGGGAGTCTATTTTATAGATGATCTATGTAAACTTAGTGAAATATTTACAGGAAGTAAACAATTGTGTTCTTTGGTAGATGATGAGTGGCCATCATCACTCATCAATGCTCTTTAAAAGCTATGGGGAAGGTACCATAATAGAAATTGTGCTCGAATTGATGAGAAGATAGAGCATCACTAGAAGAAAAGTGCCATCTACCCATGATCAAAAGTCGTGGTTAAAGGGTCATTTTTTGTGGTTAATGACTCTTTAACCACAATTTGCCTACCGTGGTCTATCGACCGTTGCGGATCTTTCTGCCACGGTTTTTCGACCACCATGGTAGATATGAGTCTTTAGCCACGATAATCGGTTTCGTGGTAGATGGGTTTCACCGGGCCACCAAAATACTGATGTCATCCTAATTGACACGTGCCAGCCATGGTTGATGGCAGGCCCACTCAAGGCCTGCTATATATATTAAACGGGCCGGCCCACCTAAGGTTGACAAAACCTAAAGGCTTGGCCCATCTACGGCCTGCTACTGCTAGCGGGCCAACCCTCTAAAGTTAGAAAGACAGAATGGGTTGGCCCGTCTAAGCCCAACTGCTTCTGGCGGGCCAGCCCACAAAAGGCCTGCTACTGCTGGCGGGCCAGCCCACTTCCGTACAACTGGTACAAATGGGTTGGCCCATTTACAGGCCCATTGAGCTTTCTGGCCTTCAGAAACTCGACCCGTTAAAGAGCCCGCAGGCGGCCTGCTAAATGTCCAGCCCGTTCAATCTCAGGCCTAGTAACGGTCTAGTATAGTTTTGCATTATCCAGAACTTTACAGCCCATCCAGGGCCTGCCAATTATCTAGTCTATTTAACTTTGGGCCCAATTAGGGCCCGTTAGAGGAAGGACCTCATATTAGGCCAGTAGAATTTGGGCCTTCTATAGGCCCATCAATCCCCCATCCCTAGGCTCGTAGCCCGTTAGTTAGGGCCTGTGAAGGCCCATTATTGTTCATTATATTTGTCCATGTCGTTCAACTAACTTGGCCCATCTAGGCCCATTATTGTGCATATTCTCTCTGCAAGTAAAGGCCCACTCTTTTGGCCTGTCTAGGTCCTATGACGGCAGGAACACTATTGACCTCTACTATCGAGAAGTACGTAACATGTAAATATAGCGGTTGAGTAAAAGTAACTAAATATTACACAAGCCGCACAGTTTGAGAAATAATATTACATACTTTCGACAAATTAAATGGGAAATGGCCACAACATTACACTCGTAGAGAGGTTCTAGAAGACAGAACGAAAATAAAACCGCTGCTTCAAAAGGATCAGGTTGGCAGACAATCATCTATGACAATGACGTTTTTGAGCCATCGGTTTTGTTGTTGTTCTTTGTTGTTGATTCCTTCCTTTCCTGTGTTACTATATCAACAACATATGAGAGTAGCTACCTATCTATCTTGTGGTAGCGAGATTGAAAAACAAACGCAAGTGGACAAACCAGTAACACGGCTGTCTCCTATGTAAAACAACCTCAACATTGTGGGCGCTCCCTTGTGCCTGATATTATAGCAAAGCGAGCATTATGAAACTAAGACAAAACAAGTTTTAATAGGAGACCAAACATTATATACAGTTCATTGTCAAATAATTTGGAATATATCATTGGCAATGATATAAGAAAGCAGTAGTCAACAGGAGAGGCTCATACAGACTAATGTACTGAGCACGTGGCACGCATTATCGCGGGTGCGTTCACGGACACCGGGGATGACACCCCCTAGATTGTTTTGTAAGTGTGCGGGTAAGACGTCCTCGTCCCTTCCACATAGCAAACACAAGAACACACAGCGATTTACCCTCGTTCAGGCCGCGAGAGGGGTTCTCGTGTAAAACCCTACGTCCAGCATGTCTAAGCTCATTGAAGAAGATGTCGTCGGCGGGTGTACAAGGGGGATCAGAGGCGGAGCCTAGGGTGTCCATCCTCTGATGAAAGCTCTCTCCTCCTATTCTACTCAATCTCTCAAGAACTGAGAGACTGATCTCAAGATCTGGGAGATGAACTCTCTTGGATTCTTTCTACGAGGCTCACAAGATGTAGATCTTGTAGGTCTCTACGCTCTTCTCTCTAAAGACCAGCTTGACTGATGTTCTACTGCCTATCTACTCTTCTGAGGACTTGGCTCCTCTCTTCTATCTCATGCCTCTGTGCCTGGTTGCCTCTCTACCGTGGCCTGGCCCTCCTTTTATACTTAAGGGGATACTACAGTGGCCAGTCCGCATGTGTGAAAAATGCCACACGGCTCTGAGCGGTGGCGTAGCCCTGCAGGGCTAGGCTTTGAGCTATCCTTTCGCCCTGTCTGGCGCACTGCACCGATGGGACTTGACCAGCTGGTCCAGTCCATCATTACCGCCTCTAGCGCGGTAATGATGCCTTCTGCAAGTCCTCCGGGGGCACAGCTTGTCGGGGATCCCGTCGCAGGCATCGTCCCTGGACTCCTTCCAGGGAATGGCTAAGGGCGAAGAGATGCCGCCATGGCAGAGCTTCCGAAGATGCTGGTCGAGGATCCCTCACGACATCTTCGAGAAGCGAGCAACTCTTGCCTTCGCCATGCCATTGGTGCCCCGACTCAGCGTGGTTCTCCGCTGGCTTTCTCCCACCTCCCGTGAGAGAGGAGTGCCACGGCCCGGGCTATTCATAGCCCGGACATTGGCTGTCTTCGTCTTCTTCCCGCAAATGGGCTTGCGGATGGCTCTTCGCTGCAGGGAAGTGGTGGCCGACCAGCCGGCAGTGCCTTGGCCCGATCGCCGCTCAGCGGGTCCTTATCTTTTCTCCTCGGGGAGCGGGCCGAGCGATAGGTGCTAGGACCCCCCAGTCCCAGGGCACTGACAGTAGCCCCCGATCGTGCCCCGACAACGCTGCCACCTGTTGCTTGGGTGCGGCCAAACAAAAGAGCGCAGGCCCTGCGACACGACCGGTCACGCTTGACGTGACTTGTCATGCTGCCAGACCCGTCACGATGCCAGAACATAAGCACTCGAGTGCTTCGCAAACCCGAAGGGTCGTGCATTGACTCTGGTGCTCTCTCACGGCGCCTCTATTCTCATGCGTGGCAAAAAATGTGCGGTGTAGTGGGGCAGTTGCCACGCGGGCCATGCGTGGGGAAGGAGCGAGGGGTTAAATGCGGGAGCGAAACGGACGGTGGGCCCACGCTCATGCCCTATAAAGGGTTTTGAGCAGCGGCCTCAGTCTGTTCACTGCCAACGCATCTCTCCTTCACCTTCTTCCTCCGCTGCACTTCTCTGGTGTTGTCCTGCTCCTCGCCTCTCGTTGCACCATGGCCCCCAAGAGGTCTAGGTCCAAGAAGGGGGGCGCCAAGGGCTCCCACTCCCGAGATCCTTTCCTTCATGTCAGGGCGCATGGCGCAGGACAAGGGGTTGAGCTGTTTGCTGGATATGTGGCAGATGAGACGAACGAGCGAGGCCTGACTTCGCGGTCCTATTAAAAGAGACACAAGAGGTTTTAGCACCGGCATCTTTGGATCAAAAGATCATTCCATCCTAGAACCAACACGACGACGGGGAGCTGGGCAGAAGGAAAAGAGGCTCCTAGCTAAAGTTGTCTCGCCCTGCTTCAAAACTACAGGGCGCGCGCTATGGCTTTGACCTAACGGCCTCCGTTTGCTGGAATCGGAATAGTTGCTCCTCCGGAACCAAGGTCGAAAGGATTGAAAAAGTCTAGCTTGTGAGCATATTATTTGCTTGATTTTATGTTACCTCTTGTAGAAAGAATTGCTTATTGTCGAAACTAACACTTCTTACTTACTTTTCTAAATTGACTTCAACATTCTTTTGTTCTAGCAACATTTGTTTATTCTTTGCTTTCCTAACTAACGTGAACTTAATAAAGAAGCGACGGAGTGAACTTCTCTACTTGAGTAAGGTCAAAGTACTACTGGATTTGCTACTGGAAGAAAAGATTTTGCCAGATTGAAATAGGATCTAAACAAGGAAGAGCACTTGCCATTCGTTGGTTATTAGAAGCATCCCAAAAGCGTCCGGGTAGAAATATGGCTTTCAAATTAAGTTCTGAATTAGTAGATGCTGCCAAAGGGAGTGGGGGTGCCATACGCAAAAAGGAAGCTCCGCATAGAATGGCAGAGGCAAATAGAGCTCTTGCACATTTTCGTTAATCCATGAACATAATCTAGGTATGTAGGCACATGGAGTCCTTGTGAATGGGCAAAGCCAGGTGCTCTTATTTTACAACGGTAGGGACGATTACTCGCATTACTGACAAGAAAGAGTAAAGTATGCAAGATAGGGAGAAATATTCCTAAAAAAAGAAAGGTTGCCCGATGGCTTCGGTTCAAGTAGTAGTTAAGTCTTAAGTTGGGAGGCGCCAGATCGAAGTGAACAACGCGACAACACTCGTCCTCTTGACGACCACCAAGAAAGAAGGTACTCGTGCTCCGCTTTCCAACACGATGTCTTTTCCCAAATTCAACGGCGAGCATCCGCGGGTGTGGCGCGACAAATGCCTTTATTATTTCACTCTCAGTCTCTTCAACATTCACAAGTCTCTTTGGGTCACGGACGATGCGGAGGGCAATGTCCACTCAGAAAAGGCCAGTGAAATAGAGCTATTGAAGGTTCGAATTCTCGTCCCCTAGCTTCTGTCTTCATCTTCTTTGCCGGGCTATTATGGTCCTCAGTAGTGAACTGAGTAATTGATTCCAGGACCATCATAGTGAAGCCCTTTTTCTATGTCTGCGTAGCCCTCCGAAGATATGATCTTGCTGTAGTAATAGCTGTAGCCATTTAAGATCTCTTCTCTCTTTGATTGAGGAGTGGTGTAGTTGCTACTGAATTCCATGAATTTGCAATTGAATTTGAAACAAAGGCGTAAGTAATACTAGTTTCCCTGTCCGACTAAGACGGGTATGATGAAGGGCGGCCTAGACCACTGACTTTTGATGGAAGGCTTCTGAACATAGATTGGTCTGATAAAGCCAATTTTTCGGCGAATCAAATATTTTCTGAGAGCACTAGACCTTCTCTCTTTCAAGATTGATTCCCACTCACTGCCTGATAGCAGGCTTGGCCCATGAGACCTATTGTCTTATTGTACTGGCTCACTTCACTACTTTGGAGGATGGGTTTTCCCCTTTTTGGTATCAGGTCATTTTTGATCCTCGCACATGCCAACAAAACCGTCGGTCGCGAGGCAAGGGATGGAAGGGTGTTCCTCTGCTTTCTGGTGGCGGGGATGGTTCCGCCGATGTCGCTCTTCCTCCAGGCCGCGCTGTCCACATACGGCGTGGTGCTGGTGCACCTTCACCCCAATGCCCTCCTCACACTGGCCATCTTCCAGTACCTTTGTGAGGGGTTCGTGGGGGTACGCCCTTCGGTTGCGCTCTTTCGCGTCTTCTGTCGTGGGAATTTAGAGACAGTAGCCATGGGGAGGCTTATCGGAGGGGCTCGACGTTGGTGACGATGGGTCCGGCTCGGGATTGTGCCAACAGAGACACCTCGGTTTACCCAGGTTCAGGGCCCTCCCGGTTGGAGCTAAACCCCTACTTCCTGCCTACTTCGTATTGATTAGGTAGTCACGATTACAGTGCTCCTCGAGCTGTTCGGCTAGAGGAGGAAGAAGAAGATCGGATCTCCTATGCTAAGGGTCCAGGCCCCCTTATATAGACGGGGGCCTGGTTACAGGTTTTGGTAGCGATTCGGCCGGCTGCCGGCTCCTCGGCGGCGGCGTCCTTGGCGTGATCCTCTGACCCTGCTCTGGCAAAGACACTTTATAAAGTGTCTTTTCCCTGGACCGGCATCTGGAGGGCATATCCCCTCTCCTCTGCCTCGGATCCCGTCGTGGGGAAGGGTCTTCGATCTCTCATTGGTTGGACGTGGTCGTGGCGCTCGTCACTCCTGTCCTGCGCCCCTGCCGATCTTGTCGGGGCCGTTCTGCTTTTGGCCAGACAACCGTTGAGAGGCCTTGTCTTCATCGCCCGGCTCCAGTTCTCCTCGGTGGAGTCGCCAGCCGGCTGCTGGCGCAGCCGGCCCTTCGGGCGGAGCCGGTCTTCTCGTGCTGAAGCCGTGGGGACTCCTGGGACGCCAGCCGGCGTATTGCCCGGCCTGTGGTGCGCCCCCTAAGTCATCCCCACGACACTAGCCCCCGAAACTGGCGAAGTCTCATGGGCTAGCATGGGGCTTTGGCGGGTTCTTCTTCTCGTCGAAGTCTTGCTCGCTTCCGTCGAAGTCCCAGGATTTCTGGTCCGGCTTGGTCGCTCTAGTCCTTGAGGACAAGTCCCGCGGAGTTTCTCCGGCCGTCTCGGGACGAACCGGCTCCGGTGGTGGCCCGGCTGGCGACCGCGAGCCGGGGAGCCGCGAGCCGGCGTGCTGCCTCCTGGGAACTTGCGCCGCTTCGGGTCTTGTTCCCACGCAGCGGCCGGCGCAGCGCGCCAGTGACCAGTCTAGTCATTTTGACCCTTCGGCCACCACAATGATTCCGGCAGACGTCACGTAACGAAGCGGGGCTGGTGTCAGCGTCGCGTCCCGTCGAAATGCCACGCGTGCGATTAAATCGCATTAAACCGGCTCGGCTTTTCATGCCCTGCCGGCCCTTAAATCTTGGAGCTCTCGAGGGTTTTCCTCACTCCCGAGCATCTCCATTCCTTCACCTGTCGCCTCCGCTTCCCTGCCTAGCCGAAACCGTTGCCTCCACAACTCCCGCTCCGATCTCAATGGCAACACTCGGGGCGAACAGCGGAGCCGGGGCTGGCGACGGGCCGGGCAAGCGCGGACAGGGACACCCGCTCGGAAGCCAGCACGGAGCCGAGGGCCCGGCGGCGACGCCACCGATGTCCCGGAAGCGCGGCCGCCCACTGGGCAGCCGCAACAAGAAGACTTTGGCTGCGCTCGCGGCCGCAGCCGCTGCCAGGTCTTCCGGGGCCGGCCGCTCCGCCGCCCTCACGACGGCCCTCGGGGAGACCGTTGCTGCGACCGTCGGCGGTGCCGTAGTCCCCGCGGCCGCGACCTCCATCGCCGGTCTTACCGGGACGCCCCTGGAGGCGGCGGCCGCCCTCGTTGGTGCCGCGATGGCGTTTGGGGCCGCCCCTCCGGGCCTCGCTGGTCTGGGCGTCGACGGTTCCTCCAGCGCGGCCGCTAGAAAGGTGCGAAAGGCGCCGCCGCGCCCGCCGACCAGGCAGCGGCTTTCCTATATCCCGGTGCACGGGTTCGCCACCGCCCTGGTGCCCCTGCTGGCCGGGAGTGAGGAGCGCCTTCCGCTCCCCGCCAGCTTCATCGGCACCATGGGGAAGAATCCCCCGACGAGCTTCATGATCGAGGATGGCAGCGGCGGGCAGCCGCTGTACGACGTTGAGGTCCTCCATGATGAGGAGGGGAAGAGCTACCTCACCGGGGGGTGGGGGCGATTCTTCAACGATTACGGCCTGGAGCGGGGGTGGTCTCTCATCCCGACCCACCGCGCCAGGTCGCACATCCTCTGCGTCCGCGTCGTCGACGGCTCCGGCTGCGCCCGCGCCTACTCCCCCTGGCCATGATCGGCGAGCGGCCCCGAAGCCTCCCTCTTGACGGCGGCATCGTCAGCAGGAGTCTAGGGGTTAGGTGGGGGAGTCCTTTTGTTACTTCGGCCCTTAGCGTGGCCCTTATTATGTAACCGCCAGCCGTATGACTAAGAACTTCTTTAATTTCTTGCAAATCTTTGCTTGCTCTGTGAATGCTCTTGCGTGAGACTGTCTTCTGCTTGACACCATTGCAATGCAATGATCCTTCCCTTGATGAAACCGATGTTCGCGCGAATCCGTAGATAGGGACTACGATAGTCATTACCCTGCGCAGATGCTTCAGGTGGGCTCTTCCGGCTTCAGCGCGGAGGGAATGGTGCTTCTGCTTGCCGGCTCCGGGGGGAACGGACCAGTCCCGGCTCCACGGAGTTGGAGCGGAGACTGAGTCTTGTACCGGCTCGGGCGAGGTCGAAGCCGACACGTTTCCCCTCCCAGGCCTTCGCACGTCCCAAGCCACGACTGGAGTAGCCTTCCCAATTTCCGGCTCTAGCCGTTGCTTTACGCGTGTTAAGTTTCGATTTCATTGCTCGTTTGCTGATCGTGTCGCAGCGCCAGCTGAACGGACAGCCGACGAGGTACTGGAGCCGGCCTGCTTTTGAGGGCCAATTCCCTTTCCCCCTAGCCCCCGAGTTTTGGGGTAGCTGGACTAACAGCTAGCTCGAAACTAACCTTTCGCGAATGATGCCAACGTCAAGCAAGGTAGCCCTTGCTTCGAACCTCTTAGACGTGGCTTCTCAGCCCAAGCGTCGAGAGACTGTGACTATCAACTATTCGCTGGTTTTGCCTTTGCCCGGTTCCCTCAACCTTTTCCTTAATCTTCCCACCCTTCGGCCCTTCTACCCCCAACCGGCAGCCTGGTGCCGGTTGGTCTCCCTTGGGCCGGCAGCCGAATGCCGGCCTAGGGTGGGAGCGTGCCGCGGAATGAGAAGTAGTACTTCGGTCTATCGGGCCCCCGACTCGTGCTAACCAACGCTTAGTTAACAGTCACTGCCCTTAACACCTGGTCGAGCGATTTTTCTATCGTTTGCGGTTCTGCTCTGCGGCTTTCCCTCGTATGTGGTCTGCCGGCTCCTATCCATCCGGCTGCGCGGAGCCGGAAGGTGGAGGTTGGGCTCGAGACCTTCGTCATACGTAGTACTCATCCGGCTGGCGAGAGATCGATCTTTTTCGGGGCTGCCGGCTGTGGCTCGGTGCTTGGAGCTGGCTGCCGGTCAAGTGAATAACGCAGGAAGCAAAACATACACGAAGTGTTTTCCTCGGAGCCGGCCGTAACTAGCCGCTCCGTTTTCCTTTATTCATTGACACGTTTTTCGGGGTACAAGCTCTTGCCTTAGCAGAGGAAAGGTCTTAGGAGACTGACTGTTCGCACACGAACACGTCACCGTGTACCTCCGACGTCGAGCGCGATACGCAGGACACGTCGCCGGAGGAGGCTAGCCGGAAGCGCGATACGCAGGACAATCCGGCGAGCTCTTTTGAAGACCCAAAACCCCACACGCCCGGGAGAGACCCCGTCTGGGCGCACGGCGGAGATGGGCTGCCCTAGATCGGTTCGCCCGCCCCTAGGACTTCGCAGATCGAAGCTCTCCAACGCGAAGAACACCGATGAACGATGAGCAGAAAACAAGGGCGAGAGAAAAAATAGAGGTTTGTAGATTGGTTTTTGCGATTGTGTGTTGTTGTTCAATCGGCCGTCACCCCTCAGGTATATAAGGGGCGGCTGGACTTCCCGTGCAAGATGGAGGGCTGGAATCACGTCCAAAAACCCTAATTTGGGTCCAATTCGGATGGTAGACCTGAACTTTCCAAAACTGTTCGGTCAAAAACTTAACTGCGAATCCCGGGCCCCAGATGAGGCAGTAAACGACCTCGGATCGAAATCCCGTAAACCACAAAGTTGTTCGTCTCGAAAAAACGAAGAACTTTCATGTTGGCCACTTTTCCATCCGAGATAGTCTGAAGGGTCTTTTCCATCGATTTCTGAATTTTATCTGATTTCGGCATGTACAGAGCGCGACTAGTACTTGTACTAGTCAGCCTCAGCTTTGGGCTACGAAATCACAGAAATTCGCTAGTACTCGTACTAGCTAGCCTCTGTTCCAGCTTTTTTGGTTTGACCCTAGAAATTGCATATGACATCGGATTGAGATGATCCAAAAACCAAAGTTGCTTGTTTCGACGAGACGCACAACTTTCTCAACTATTATTTTCTCATTTGAGGCCATCTTAAGGTATCTTCTTTGTAAGCCAAAAACGGTTGTCAACACATGCCCCCTGTTTTTCGGCAATACTTGCGTGCCGAAAAATAACTTGCACCACATTTTGTCTAAGGACGATGTCAACACTCCATCGGCCATCTGTTCTTAGGGCGATAACTCTATATCGGCCATGTATGCTAAGGGCGATAATTGTATATCGGCCATATGTGTGTTTAAGCTTCTTGCCACACGCTCGGGTAAAACTTCTTTAGATATCTTCCATTGAGAGCTCGAGGTAATAAATTTCCCTCCATAGATTCAACCAAATATGAATTTTCAGGAACTACTCTCATGACCTTGAAAGGACCCTCCCAGCTCGGAGACCATTTGCCAAATTTTCTGTCTTTTGAACCAACTGGCAGGATTACCTTCCACACTAGGTCACCAACCTGGAAGCTCTTCAATTTTACCTTTTTATTATATGCTCTTGCTACCCGCAATTTCTCCTTCTCTATGTCTCTTAGAGCAATTAGACGTTTATCGGCGACTTCATCAATGTTATCCATCATTAAGTTATGAAAATCCACCGCCGATAAATCATTTTGCTTCGCGAACCTCAAAGCAGCCAGATTCACCTCTACTGGTAAAACGGCTTCTTGCCCATACACGAGCTCATATGGAGTTACTTTTGTTGCACCATGCCTTGAAATCCTATGCGCCCACAAAGCTTCAGACAACACTTCATGCCATCTCCTTGGATGATCTTCAATCTTCTTCTTGATGAGCTTGATCAAAGTTTTATTGCTAGATTCAGCTTGTCCATTAGCTTGAGCATAATATGGAGATGAATTGAGCATCTTTATCTTATATGATTCGGCGAATTCTTTTACTTCCTTTGCCATAAATGATGAACCCTGATCTGTGGTCAAAGTTTGAGGAACACCGAATCTATGTATAATGTGCTCAGTTATGAATTGGATCACCTCCTTATGGGTCATATTCCTGAGAGGTATTGCTTCAGACCATTTGGTAAAATAATCAGTGGCTACCAACACGAACCGATGCCCTTTCGAAGAAGAAGGATGAATCATGCCAATGAAATCCAATCCCCAACCTCTAAATGGCCACGGCTTGATAACAGGATTCAACATAGCAGCAGGAGCCAACTGAATATCACCAAACTTTTGACAAGCCTCGCATCCTTTATAATATCTGAAGCAATCATTTATCATCGTCGGCCAATAAAAACCTGCACGTCGTAGTAACCACTTCATCTTGTGCGCCGACTGATGAGTACCACAGATACCTTCATGTACCTCCCCCATAGCGACCCTTGCTTGGTCTTCATCCAAACACTTCAAGAGAATACCATCAACTGTTCGGCGATAAAGATTATCATCTATCAAAACATATTTGAAAGCAATCCGCCGAACAGCCCTATCCGTCCTCCTGCTAGGATCCTGCAAATATTCAACAATAGGCCTTCTCCAATCTTTGTTTTCACCTGCACTAGATCCTTCATTAGTGACCGAATCAATGGGCTTTAATTCGGTCTTACCTTGTCTCGGCATCCAGTAAACGCCGACTCAAATAAGTTATGACATGTTCCTTTCCTTCGGTCTCTTGAGTCAAAACAGCACCAATAACGCCTTCCTCTGCAGCGATATAGAGCCTAAAAATCTCTCCATGTTTGGGCGCCTTCAATACCGGCGGAGTAGACAAACAAAGCTTGATATTTTCGAATGCCTCTTGCTGTTTTGCCCCCCAGGTAAAATCATCATCATTCTTTAACCGAAGAATAGGGGTAAATGCATCAACCTTCCCTGACAAATTCACTATGAATCGCCTCAAATAATTAACCTTGCCAAGGAATTTCTGCATATCTTTCTTGCATTTCGGTGCTTCTATTTTCTGGATAGCCTCTATCTTCTGTGGATCAATCTCTATGCCATGTTGATGTATAATAAAACCCAAGAATTTCCCAGCCGATACACCAAAAGCACACTTCAAAGGATTCATCTTGAGCCCATACTTTCTCATCCTCTCAAAAGCTAAGCGCAAATCGGCTAAATGAGATTTATTAGCATCCGATTTGACAACAATATCATCAATATAGACTTCAAGTATGACCCCAAGCAAATCATGAAATATTAAATTCATAGCCCGCTGATATGTGGCACCGGCGTTTTTCAACCCAAAGGTCATTACCGTCCACTCAAATAAACCAACAAAGCCAGGGCACCGAAAGGCTGTTTTGAATGCATCCTCTTCGGCCATAAAAATTTGGTTATACCCCGCATTGCCATCAAGAAAACTAATAACTTTATTACCAGAGGCATCATTAATAAGCATATCGGCTATTGGCATAGGATACTCATCTTTGGGTGTAGCTCTATTTAGATCCCTGAAATCAATACACACCCTCAACTTGCTTGATCCTTTTTTCTCCACAGGTACAATATTAGAAATCCAATCTGCATACCTGCAAGGTTTAATAAAATTAGCTTTAAGCAAACGACCGATCTCCTCCTTGATCCGGTCATACATTTTAGGATTGAATTTCCGGGCCGGTTGTTTATAAGGTCTAAAACCGGCCTTGATAGGCAATCGATGCTCAACTAAATCCCGGCTCAAACCAGGCATCTCATGATACTCCCATGCAAAGCAATCGACATAATCTTTTAACAGCCCGATTAACATATCCTTATAATCGGCTTTCAGATTTTTGTTTACAAACGTCGGCCTAGGAATTAAACCATCTCCTATATCTACTTCTTCCAATGGATCAGCCGATGTAAAACCTTGTCCTAACTTATCCATATCATCTAATTCTTCAATTGACTCATACATATCGTTCCCACTGGACCGATATTCCACAAGCCTCTTCTGCAACCACTCTTCGTTGGGATCCATTTAAATCACATGTTTGGGAGCCGATTACTATAAATCGGCTTTAAAGATACGGGCACAAAGCCATTCTTTGTGGCACTAAGAAAATCAAAATCTGAAAGATCACGCCCCGTCAAACAAGTAGCATTAGGATGTTGCCAATCCACCGGTGAATCAGCCAAAGCAATGCACGATGAATTATCAGCATGGACTACCTCAACTTCATCATCAACCCACTGTATCAAGAACTGATGCAAAGTAGATGGCACACATTGGTTTGCATGGAGCCAATCGCGGCCTAATATGACATTGTAATTACCTTGCACCTCAGCAATAAAGAAGGCGGTGGCCAAAGATTTGCTTCCCACGGTGAGCTCTACACTCATGACACCTTTGGCCTCAGTTTTTTCTTTACCTTCAAACCCATTAAGTACCATGTTGGTCTTCATTAAATCATTCTCATCAAGCCCCAACTTCTTGAAAACCGAATATGGCATAAGATTCACCACAGCGCCACCATCAACAAGCATTCTAGCAATCGGCGACCCATTAATGTGGCCCTTGACATATAGTGGTTTCAAGTGTTTCACCGGTTCTTTTGGCTTCTCAAAGACGACATTCTTGGGCCCAAAGTCCAGCTGTGCTACCTCCCCTTCTTCATCTATGGCACGAAATTCAGAGGGTAAATAATAAACCATATTCATATCCATACCTTCCCTAGTTGGCGAGCTTTCATAGTCCACCAATTCCTCATCATCTTCCGGTGCGGGAGTTTGCTCTAGAATTTCATCAGTTGAA
Organism: Dactylis glomerata; assembly: GCA_007115705.1. Lineage (NCBI taxonomy): Eukaryota > Viridiplantae > Streptophyta > Magnoliopsida > Poales > Poaceae > Dactylis > Dactylis glomerata. The sequence goes on from QXEO01000186.1 coordinate 2,047,023, forward strand.
GGAGGTGTAGGAGGTGGTGTAGTAACAATACTCGTGCTCCCCTCCTGAGATGGTGTCAGAACTGTTGTGATTATCATGAGAACTGTGGTATCTTCCACTTGCTTACGTACCCACTTCTTAGAAGGCACTGGGCGAGCTTCATTCTCCACCTTCTCTTGATTCCTCATGCGCTGCAGCCTCCTTTTCTTGGTTTTTGTCAATCCAAGAGGACACCACTTAGGCTGAGTATATTTAGGGTCCCTCGGCTTGGCTTTGCTTGTGCTAGCTTCGTGATCATTAGCCGAGGATCTTGGCTGAATAGTCAGTATAGCCTCATCAGAACTAGCCGGTTTATCAATATCAACCGGCTCTTTGAGTTTCAACGCTTGTGTGCCCACTATGATTGAGCTGACATTAGGATTCTTCCCTTGTTGCTTGCCAGACTCTGAAGTTTCAGCACATGGCGACATAGGACGTCGCTCCTTCTCAGCAGCCTCTAAAGATTTTGGATGTGACCGATTAGTATTATAACTCAAACGGTCTCGAATAGGTCGAGTGATCCTGTCATGCATAGATTTCCTGGGTGCTGCCCATCCTGGATGAAAAGCATATGGCGCCATTGGGGGCTGCATCCATCCTCCATTGTAGTAATACGGTGCATATGGTGGCGGCGCCATCCATGGCCCTGGCACCCACTAACCATACGGCCTTGAGTGTCTTGGATATCTCTCTCTTGGAGGTGACCATGGACGTTTCACATGAGATGACCGGTTTGAGTTAGAACCGGTCGCTTGGTTTGCATACTTAGACATTAACATATCAAAAGTTGGCTTGATCTGCTTGCGCTGCGCCTTGACCTCATTGGTCTTCCACTTGCCAACTTCTGGACTCTTGGGCTTGATGAACTTGGCACGCACATCACCTTGTTCTTTTGGTTGCCCCCCGGGTGCAGGATTTTTTATAGTGATCTTCAACGTCTCCTTGCCATCAGGTTGCTTTCCAAGAACAATCTCCCTTCCCAAGACCTTGTTATTTTCCTTGTTGTTCCTGGGTTCACCAACAACAACATTATCTTTATTAGCAGATCCGGCCATCTCTGGCCGAATTAAGACTTTCTTTCCATGCAGCTCCAAAGTATTCATTGGGAATGGCTGCTTGTCAATTTGCATATCAGCAAAGCTCAATCGTCCATCATTGATAGCCGATTGTATCTGTCGCCGAAAAACATTGCAATCAATAGTAGCATGAGAAAATGAATTATGATATTTGCAATAAGCGCGCCGTTTTAACTCCTCAAACGGCGGTATAGTGTGAGACAAACGAATGTATTTATCTTTTAACATAGCATCAAATATCCTATCACATTTGGCTACATCAAAACTGAATGTCATCTCATCTTCACGATTCTTGCGAATCGGCTTAAGAGCATCACAAATATAAGGTTTGGCCTTTGAGGGCCAAACAAATTCTGCAGCATAAATATCAGCCTCATCGTCCGAATTTTCACTATTATATCCAACAGTATTTATGCGAGGACGATCAGACTTTGACCTATGCATATCTTTTGTTTCTTTGCCTCGGCTTTCTTGGGCCAGAGCCCTTTGCAAAACTTGACTAACATTTAAGAACTCATAACCTTCAATTTTTTCTTTAATGTAAGTTCTTAAACCATTGAGCACTAAGTCTGCCATGTCTCTTTCAGTAATTACTAAACTGTAACATCGGTTCTTAGTATCTCTAAATCTTTTGACATAATCAGTAACTGACTCATTATGCTTTTGTTTAACCGATGTAAGATGTGACAACTTAAGCTCATTATCACCACTATAAAAATGCTCATGGAATTTCTTTTCTAGGTGATACCAAGTATTAATAGAACCATAAGGTAAAGCAGAAAACCATGAAAAAGCAGTACCAGTTAAAGACAAGGGAAACAAACGCACTTTTAAAGGATCACTATTGCCAGCTTCTCCTAACTGTGCTAAATATTGACTAACATGTTCCCAAGTTGTTTTACTATCTACCCCATTAAATTTAGCAAAATCAGGCACTTTGTAACCCTGGGGGTATGGTAAAGAATCAAAATATTCCGGATAAGGCTTTTGATACATCCGGCTTACAGGCTTCGGCTCAATTCCGAAGTTATCATAGAACATCTTCTGCAATTCTGACCTAAGTGTGGCCATGTTTTCGTCTATGGCAGACGAATTTGTTTGTGGTACTTGTGCAGGAACAACAGAATTATTAGCCGTGGAGTTTACTCGCGCTGCTGGTACCGAATTAAAATTCGGCGCCGTGACTGTGGCTGCAGGACGTGTGGCCTGGTTCGGCGGAATTGCCGAATAAGGCACACTTCTAATAGGAGTATGGTATGTTGGCGCGGTTACAATCTGACCATCTTGGCTAATGTAAGGATTCATCGGCATGCCCTGAGGAAACACCGATGTGCTAGGTAATGTATGGCTAGGGTTTTCAACAACAGCATTAGCACTAACATTACCAAAAGTATCATGAGGCTTATTATTACTAGCTTTTATGTATTCTATCATAGCATCATAGGCTTGACGACTTGATTCAGTAGCATAATGATTAATTGCAGCCAATTGATCACTAGAAAATATGCTAGTATTTACAGAGGGCTCGGCTGGATCGCCGAGCATTGGTGGAAGTTGGATGTCTCCAAGCGAGGTGACATCCCCATGGCGGTCCTTCTTGAAGCTCGCAAGGAACATCTCCCTATCTTCCTCCTCTTGCCTCTTCTTCAAAGCTTCGAACTCCTCCTTGCGCTTCAGCTCCAGCGCCTCGAGTTGCTCTAGACGCTGCTTCTTCAGCGCCTCATAGGATTCGCGTTGATCCGCCGAAAGATCATCAAAACTAGGCTTGATGATGTTTTCGGCGCTAACTTTAGCAGGCTGGGGTATACCGCTCAACATGATGATCTTCCCCAGCGGAGTCGCCAAAAAGTGTGTTCGCACACGAACACATCACCGTGTACCTCCGACGTCGAGCGCGATACGCAGGACACATCGCCGGAGGAGGCTAGCCGGAAGCGCGATACGCAGGACAATTCGGCGAGCTCTTTTAAAGACCCGAAACCCCACACGCCCGGGAGAGACCCCGTCTGGGCGCACGGCGGAGATGGGCTGCCCTAGGTCGGTTCGCCCGCCCCTAGGACTTCGCAGATCGAAGCTCTCCAACACGAAGAACACCGATGAACGATGAGCAGAAAACAAGGGCGAGAGAAAAAAATAGAGGTTTGTAGATTGGTTTTTGCGATTGTGTGTTGTTGTTCAATCGGCCGTCACCCCTCAGGTATATAAGGGGCGGCTGGACTTCCCGTGCAAGATGGAGGGCTGGAATCACATCCAAAAACCCTAATTTGGGTCCAATTCGGATGGTAGACCTGAACTTTCCAAAACTGTTCGGTCAAAAACTTAACTGCGAATCCCAGGCCCCAGATGAGGCAGTAAACGACCTCGGATCGAAATCCCGTAAACCACAAAGTTGTTCGTCTCGAAAAAACGAAGAACTTTCATGTTGGCCACTTTTCCATCCGAGATAGTCTGAAGGGTCTTTTCCATCGATTTCTGAATTTTATCTGATTTCGGCATGTACAGAGCGCGACTAGTACTTGTACTAGTCAGCCTCAGCTTTGGGCTACGAAATCACAGAAATTCGCTAGTACTTGTACTAGCTAGCCTCTGTTCCAGCTTTTTTGGTTTGACCCTAGAAATTGCATATGACATCGGATTGAGATGATCCAAAAACCAAAGTTGCTTGTTTCGACGAGACGCACAACTTTCTCAACTATTATTTTCTCATTTGAGGCCATCTTAAGGTATCTTCTTTGTAAGCCAAAAACGGTTGTCAACACTAACATTCCAGGGACGCTCGATCTCCTTGTCAGAGTTATCTGCCTTGTTCTTTCTGGGCTCTTGTGCGTCGATGAGGTAATATGCCCCATTGCCCAGCACCCGGCTGACAATGAACGGTCCCTGCCAGGGAGGAGACAGCTTGTGCATGCCTTTAGTGCTTTGGACCAGCCAGAGTACGAGATCACCTTCGCGAAACGCGAGCGGGCGAATTTTCTGGCTGTGGTATCATCGCAGCTGCTGCTGGTAGAGCGCTGATCTAGCCAGAGCCTGCTCTCGAGCCTCCTCGAGGAGGTCGACGCCATCTTCGCGAGCTTCTTTTGCTTGTTTCTCCATGTACTGGACAATTCTGGGCGCGTCAAACTCAATGTTCGTGGGTAACACCGCCTCTGCTCCATAGACTAAGAAGAAAGGTGTGAAGCCGACAGAGTGATTTGGAGTGGTGCGCAGGCTCCAGAGCACTGAGGGCAGCTCTTCGACCCAACAGCTGGCTGAGCGTTCGAGAGGCTCGACCAGTCTTGGTTTGATGCCGGCCAGGATCAGCCCATTTGCCTTCTCCACTTGTCCATTTGACTGAGGGTGTGCTACTGACGCTAAGTCCAGCCGGATGCCTTTCTGACCACAGTAATCAGCAAAGACTCCCTTCGCAAAGTTCATCCCATTGTCGGTGATGATGCTGTGGGGAACTCCATATCTTGTGATGATCTCGTTGAAGAACTTGATCGTGGACGAACCGTCGAGTTTTTTGATTGGCTTGGCCTCGATCCACTTGGTGAACTTGTCCACGGCAACCAACAGATGCGTCAAGCCCCCGGGTGCGGTCTTGAATGGCCCTACCATGTCCAGGCCCCAGACCGCGAACGGCCAGGTGAGCGGGATGGTCTTGAGGGCTGCCGCTGGAGTGTTTCTGTGCTTGGAGAAGCGCTGGCAGCCGTTGTGTCGTGGGGATGACTTAGGGGGTGCACCACGGGCCGGGCAATATGCCGGCTGGCATCCCAGGAGTCCCCACGGCTTCAGCACGAGAAGACCGGCTCTGTCCGAAGGGCCGGCTGCGCCAGCAGCCGGCTGGCGACTCCACCGAGGAGAACTGGAGCCGGGCGATGGAGACAAAACTCCCCAACGGCTGTCTAGCCAAAAGCGGAACGGCCCCGACAAGGTCGGCAGGGGCGCAGGACAGGAGTGATGAGCGCCACGACCACGTCCAACCAATGAGAGACCGAAGACCCTTCCCCACGACGGGATCCAAGGCAGAGGAGAGGGGATATGCCCCCCAGATGCCAGTCCAGGGGAAAGACACTTTATAAAGTGTCTTTGCCAGAGCAGGGTCAGAGGACCACGCCAAGGACGCCGCCGCCGAGGAGCCGGCAGCCGGCCGAATCGCCACCTAAACATGTAACCAGGCCCCCGTCTATATAAGGGGGCCTGGACCCTTAGCATAGGGGGGACCCGATCTTCTTCTTCCTCCTCTAGCCGAACAGCTCGAGGAGCACTGTAATCGTTACTACTCAATCAATACGAAGCAGGCAGGAAGTAGGGGTTTACCTCCAACCGGGAGGGCCCTGAACCTGGGTAAATCGAGGTGTCTCTGTTGGCACAATCCGAGCCGGACCCATCGTCACCAACGTCGAGCCCCTCCGATAAGCCTCCCCATGGCTACTGTCTCTAAATTCCCACGACAGTTGGCGCCCACCATGGGGCAAAGCGCGGTGGTGGGGCAAAGCGCGGTGGCGAGCGGAGTCAAGTTCCGGCCGGGACCCTCCGGCGAGAAGGTTGCCTCCGGCCTCGTCTGGAGGTTTGGCACCTTCGACTGCGTCGACGACAACTTGGCCCACTTCGAGAACGGCTTCGGCAATAGCGGCTCCTTCCTCGACGTCGGTAGCCACTGCTTCTACGTCGCCAAGCCCTTCCCGGAGGAGATCACCGACGTCTTCGACTCCCTCTGCGACGGAGGCCCGAGCTGCGGTGAAAGCAGCAATCATGGCGCCATGGTCGAGGTGATGACCCTGGGAGAGGATGAGGGCGGCGACCTACCGCGCCCCGAGCGCCCGTCGCTCGAGTGCCCACCTCCTCAGGAGCAAGACGCTCCACTCCCAGAGCGGGACGCCCCGGACGTCTCCGTGGTGGACCTGCGCGTTCCCCTCGACCGCGTCATCGATCCCGCCCGGGTCGCCGAGGCCCTGGAGCGGACGCGCCTCGTTCTCCTTGGCAAGATGGCTGAGGGCGAGGCTAACCGGCGCCGCGCGAGCACCACGCTCAGCGAGTTCTACGACGTGCACGGAGACGCACCGACCGGGCTCGCCCGTGACCTGTGCCGCAGCTTCGCCACCGTCGTCCCCGGCCAGATCCAGCGGTCGTCGTCAGCAAGCCGAGGGCGTGGACAGGGCGGCCGTGCTCCGAGCGGCAACGCCCAAGGCCGCCGCGCCCAGCAAGGCGGCGGAGCGAGTAGGCCACGTTCAATCGAGGAGTCAGCGCTGGGGTCGGAGTCCCAGGCTTGCCCATCGGCGCTGCACATCCACCTATGGCTCGACCACGTCAAGACGTCCTCTAGGGGATCTGCTAGCTCAAAGCGAGCGGCTTCCGACCAAGGAGGCCCGGGGGCTGCAGGTAGCGGTCATGGGCGCAAAGAGGGCAAGTACACCCTCGATGCTGCGCTTGATCAGCCGTGTAAATTTCACACCTCCCCGGGCAGGGAAGCGACCCACTCCACGCGTCAGTGCCGTTTCATGAGAGAGCTGGAGCAGCGCGCTCGGCAGATCCCTGGTACGTCGCAGGCGCAACTGGCTGAAGGTCAGGAGGACCAACAGCGCGACCCGGCTGGAGGCGAGCCGGATCAAGATGATGACTTCCCGACAGATGTGGAGCAGTATCACATCTTCACTACCCCCGGCAAGGACAAAAGGAGTGACCTTTGGCATGAGGCAGAGGTGAACGCCGTGATGCCTGCAGAACCCCAGTTCATGCATTGGTCCGAGGCGGCCATTACCTGGGGGCGCGAGGACCATCCGAGGTTGATGCCCAGCCCTGGAGAGTATGCTCTGGTCGTGGATCCTGTCGTGTGTTCCGATACGCACATGTGCCGTTTCTCCCGCGTGCTCATCGATGGCGGTAGTAGTATTAACCTTCTTTACCGAAGCTCTCTGGAGAAGTTGGGCATCCCGCTTGCTCAGCTGAAACCTAGCCGGCTCACCTTCCATGGCATCGTGCCTGGGCATTCTTGCACCCCTTTGGGCAAGGTGCAGCTGGAGGTTCTCTTCGGAAAGAAGGGGAATAGCCGCCGCGAGCCCCTCTGGTTCGAGGTGGTGGACATCAGCAGTCCCTACCACGCGCTGCTAGGCCGTCCAGCCCTGGCCAAGTTCCTGGCGGTTCCGCACTACGCCTATCTGAAGATGAAGCTCCCAGGGCCCAGAGGTGTGATCACAGTCTCGGGAAACTTCAAGAAGTCCCTGGCCTGCGCAAAGGAGAGCTTGCAGCTGGCAGAGGCGCTGGTCGTCGCCGAGGAGAAGAGGCAGCTTCTGCATCGTGTGGAGCTGACCCAGCAAGACGTACCAGTTCGCCAGTCGCCGGTGGAGCAATTCAAGCCGGCTAACGACACCAAGAAGATCCTGCTGGACGAGAGCGACCCCTCCAAGTACGTCATCATCGGCACCGGCTTGTCTGCCAACTAGGAAAGCGAGCTCACCAGCTTCCTCCGTGAGAATCGGGACATCTTTGCATGGTCTCCAAAGGACATGCCTGGTGCGCCGAGGGAGCTGGCTGAGCACGCATTAAACGTCCGGCCGGACGCCAAGCCGGTCAAGCAGCCGCTGCGGCGGTTTGTAGAAGAAAAGAGGAAAGCTATTGGCGAGGAGATCGCCCGGCTACTTGCAGCCGGCTTTATCATGGAGGTGTTCTACCCTGACTGGCTCGCAAACCCAGTCTTGGTTCTAAAGAAGAATAACACTTGGCGAATGTGTATTGACTACACCAGCCTCAACAAGGCCTGCCCCAAGGATCCTTTCGCACTGCCACGAATTGACCAGGTGATCGACTCCACAGCCGGCTGTGACCTGTTGTCTTTCCTGGACGCCTATTCCGGCTACCACCAGATCCCGCTCTTCCAGCCGGATCAGATCAAAACCTCCTTCATCACCCCGTACGGAGCCTACTGCTACGTTACCATGCCGTTCGGCCTGGAGAACGCTGGAGCCACTTACCAGCGGACCATGCAGCGATGTCTACAGGAGCAGATTGGGAGGAACGTGCACGCTTATGTGGACGACGTGGTGGTGAAGACCAAGCAGAGCAGCACGCTCCTGGACGATCTCAAGGAGACCTTCACCAACCTGCGGCGCTATCGCATGAAGCTCAACCCTGAGAAGCGCACCTTTGGCGTGCCGGCTGGGCAGCTCCTAGGTTACATCGTTTCCCAGCGAGGGATCGAGGCTAACCCCTCGAAGATAAAAGCCATCGAGGCCCTAGAGAAGCCCACCCAGCTCAGAGAGGTACAGAAGTTTGCTGGCTGTCTGGCCTCGCTTAGCCGGTTCGTCAGCCGGCTAGGGGAGAAGGCCATGCCGCTGTACCAGCTGATGAGGAAGACGGACCGCTTCGTTTGGTCCCAGCGCGCTGATGACGCCTTCAACGACCTCAAGCGAGCCTTGTCTACCGCGCCAATCTTGGCAGCGCCGGCTCCGCGAGAGCCAATGCTGCTCTATGTTGCAGCAACCCCACGCGTCATCAGCATGGTGATCGTGGTGGAGCGCACCGAGGAAGGCAAAGACCTGCCGGTTCAGCGCCCGGTGTACTACTTGAGTGAGGTGCTCACTCTCTCCAAGCAGAACTACCCGCACTATCGGAAGGTCGCGTACGGCGTGTACATGGCGGCCAAGAAGCTGAAGCACTACTTCGAGGAGCACCCAATCACGGTGGTGAGCACCACTCCGCTCTCGGAGATCATCGGGTGCAAGGATGCGTCAGGAAGAGTGGCTAAATGGGCGATCGAGCTCGCGGCTCATACCATTCAGTACAAGCCCAGGACGACGATCAAGTCACAGATCATAGCGGATTTCTTCACTGACTGGGGAGAGCACCAGTACCTGCCGCCGGCTCCGGACTCCACCCACTGGGGCATGCACTTTGATGGCTCCAAGCTGCTCGGGGGCTTGGGGGCTGGCGTCGTCCTCACCTCTCCCAAGGGAGACAAGCTGCAGTACGTGCTGCAGATGCACTTCCGTGCGTCGAACAACGTCGCCGAGTATGAAGCCCTGGTACATGGGCTCAAGATGGCCAAGCAGATCGGCATTAGGAGGATCCTCTGCTTCGGAGACTCCGACCTGGTGACACACCAGGTCTCAGGGGACTGGGACGCCAAGGACGCCAACATGGCCTCCTATCGCTTCTACGTGCAGCAGCTCAGCGGATTCTTCGAGGGCTGCGAGTTCCACCATGTCCCCAGAGCAAACAACGAGGAAGCGGACCGGCTGTCCAAGATTGGCTCCACCAAGCAGGATGTCCCAGCCGGGGTGTCCCTGGAGATCATCCACAAGCCGTCTATCAAGCCTTCGCCGGAGTCCGTATCCATCTATGTGCCTGGAGACCCAGCCCCGGCTCAGGTACCGCCACCAGACCCGGGGGCTGCCGTCTCGGAGCTGAAGGAGACAGCCGGCCAGCCCAGCACGGCCGGCTCGACGAAGGACATGGGGACTGCCGGCTCCACGCCCACTCCCCCAGCCGGAAATCAGGCGAAGCCGGCTCAACGACGGACCCGGGGGCTGCTGACCCACTGGTTGCCAGTGTCTTCCACATACGGGAGATACCTTCCTGGGCGGAGCCATTCTCCAACTACCTCATCGCTGGGGACTTGCCGCAAGACGAAGCGGAAGCTAGGCGAATTCAGCGTCGAGCTGGGGCGTACACCATCATCAACAGCGAGCTGTACAAGCGCAGCGTGTCAGGCATCTACCAGAAGTGCATCGAGCCGGAAGAAGGGACAGAGCTGCTAAGAGAAATACACCAAGGGGAGTGCGGACATCACGCATCCTCCAGAGCCTTGGTGGCCAAAGCCTTCCGCCATGGCTTCTATTGGCCAACGGCCAAGCAGAATGCAGAGCAGCTGGTGAAGCAGTGCAACGGCTGCCAGCGCTTCTCCAAGCACAGAAACACTCCAGCGGCAGCCCTCAAGACCATCCCGCTCACCTGGCCGTTCGCGGTCTGGGGCGTGGACATGGTAGGGCCATTCAAGACCGCACCCGGGGGCTTGACGCATCTGCTGGTTGCCGTGGACAAGTTCACCAAGTGGATCGAGGCCAAGCCAATCAAGAAGCTCGACGGTTCGTCCACGATCAAGTTCTTCAACGAGATCATCACAAGATATGGAGTTCCCCACAGCATCATCACCGACAATGGGACGAACTTTGCGAAGGGAGTCTTTGCTGATTACTGTGGTCAGAAAGGCATCCGGCTGGACTTAGCGTCAGTGGCGCACCCTCAGTCAAATGGACAAGTGGAGAAGGAAAATGGGCTGATCCTGGCCGGCATCAAACCAAGACTGGTCGAGCCTCTCGAATGCTCAGCCGGCTGTTGGGTCGAAGAGCTACCCTCAGTGCTCTGGAGCCTGCGCACTACTCCAAATCGCTCTGTCGGCTTCACACCTTTCTTCCTAGTCTATGGAGCAGAGGTGGTGTTACCCACGGACATTGAGTTCGATGCGCCCAGAATTGTCTAGTACACGGAGAAACAAGCAAATGAAGCTCGCGAAGATGGCGTCGACCTCCTCGAGGAGGCTCGAGAGCAGGCTCTGGCTAGATCAGCGCTCTACCAGCAGCAGCTGCGACGATACCACAGCCGGAAAATTCGCCCGCTCGCGTTTCGCGAAGGCGATCTCGTACTCCGGCTGGTCCAAAGCACTAAAGGCTTGCACAAGCTGTCTTCTCCCTGGGAGGGACCGTTCATTGTCAGCCGGGTGCTGGGCAATGGGGCATATTACCTCATCGACGCACAAGAGCCCAGAAAGAACAAGGCAGATAACTCTGACAAGGAGACCGAGCGTCCCTGGAACGTCAGTCTCCTAAGACCTTTCTTCTGGTAAGGCAAAAGCTTGTACCCCGAAAAGCGTGTCAATGAATAAAGGAAAACGGAACGGCTAGTTACGGCCGGCTCCGAGAAAAACACTTCGTGTATGTTTTGCTTCCTGCGTTATTCACTTGACCGGCAGCCGGCTCCAGGCATCGAGCCACAGCCGGCAGCCCCGAAAAAATCGATCTCTCGCCAGCCGGATGAGTACTACGTATGACGAAGGTCTCGAGCCCAACCTCCACCTTCCGGCTCCGCGCAGCCGGATGGATAGGAGCCGGCAGACCACATACGAGGGAAAGCCGCAGAGCAGAACCGCAAACGATAGAAAAATCGCTCGACCAGGTGTTAAGGGCAGTGACTGTTAACTAAGCGTTGGTTAGCACGAGTATGAAGAAGGTCTCTCGCCAGCCGGATGAGTACTACGTATGAAGAAGGTCTCGAGCCCAATCTCCGCCTTCCGGCTCCGCGCAGCCTGACGGATAGGAGCCGGCAGGCCACATACGAAGGAAAGCCGCAGAGCGGAACCATAAACGATAGAAAAACCGCTCAACCAGGCGTTAAGGGCAGTGTCTGTTAACTAAGCGTTGGCTAGCACGAGTCGGGGGCCCGACAGACCGAAGTACTACTTCTCACTCCGCGGCACGCTCCCACCCTAGGCCGACATTCGGCTGCCGGCCCAAGGGAGACCAACCGGCACCAGGCTGCCGGTTGGGGGTAGAAGGGCCGAAGGGTGGGGAGATTAAGGAAAAGGTTGAGGGAACCGGACGAAAGCAAAGCCAGCGAGTAGCTGATAGTCACTATTTTTGATGTTTGGGCTGAGAAGCCACACCCAAGAGGTTCGAAGCTAGAGCTACCTCGCTTGGCGTCGGCACCGTTCGCGAAGAGTTAGTTTCGAGCTAGCTGATAGTCCAGCTACCCCAAAACTCGGGGGCTAGGGGGAAAGGGAATTGGCCTTCAGAAGCAGGCCGGCTCCAGTACCTCGCCGGCTGTTCGTTCGGCTGGCGCTGTGACACGATCAGCAAACGAGCAACGAAATCGAAACTTAACACTCGCAAAGCAACGGCTAGAGCCGGAAACTGGGAGATCTACTCCAACCGTGGCTTGGGACGCGCGAAGGCTCGGGAAAGAAAACATGCCGGCTTCGACCTCGCTCGAGCCGGTACAGGATTCAATCTCCGTCCCATCCGCGCTGAAGCCGGAGCTAGCCTGCGCTCTCCAAAGCCGCCTGGCAGAAGCACCGTTCCCTTCGCACTAAAGCCGGAGGAACCCGCCTGAAGCGTCTGCGCAGGCCGGTGACTATCGTAATCCCCATCTACGGTTTCGTCAAGGGAAGAGCAGAGGACGCTTGCGCGATGGCAAAAGCACACAGTGAAGGGAGACATTCGCACAATAAACAAAGAAGAGCAAGCGAGGATTTGCACGAAATTATAAGAGTCCATTAAGTCTGGCGATTACAAAAGTCCCCTAAACTACTACCCTAAGGGCGCCAAGAATCCCTCGCCCGGGAGATCCTCACTTTCTTCGGCCTGGCGCGAGCGCCGCATGGACTTCGTACCGGAGAAGCCCATGCCGGAGGCTGATGAAGCCCCCGTCCTTCACGGCTGGGGGGCGTAAGTGCGGGCGGAGAGGGTGGCGTCGAAGAAGCAGACGGTGAACTCCTTCTTCCCGTCGTGGCAGGTGAAGAGGATGAACCAGCCCTCGTGCGCACCGTAGTCGAGGAAGAACTTCGACCACCCGTCGCGGAAGTAGCACACCCCCTGGCCGTCGTAGTAAACTTCGACGTGGTATGATGGCTGGCCGCCGCTGCATTCCCGTAGCTTGGCATAGGCCATCTCCTGGCCTTCCATCGAGTCTGTGAACCGGGACGGAAGGCGGAGGCGGTCCCGAGACCCGGCGAGCGCAGGAACGATGCAGGTGGACCACCCCTGGGCTGAAATATAGGTCGGCGGTTGGAGCGCCGGTTTCTCCAGCCAGGGCCGCGACGGGCCTAGCTGAGGAGGGGCCGCCGTGCGGGGCCCCGCGGGAGTGGCAGCAACCCTGAAGACAGCCAGGGCCTTCTTGTTTTTGCTCCCCAGCGGCCGCCCACGACGGCGAGACGACGAGGGAGCAGTGGCCGCCGCGGAAGCGGTCTTCTTCCCGCTCCCCTTCGGATGGCCGGGCCCCCGCTTCTCCGGGACGCCCGCGTCGCCGGAAGCCCCAGTTGCCGGGGGCGCGACGGAGGTAGAAGCAGCGGCGGAGGCCTTCGCCGCGAGAGCCTCCAAGGTACTCTTGTTGCGGCTCCCTTTCGGGCGACCGCATTTCCGAGGTACGGAAGGCGCCGCCTCCGGCACCTCGACCTCCTTCTCGCTCCCCTCCGGGACCTTGTCATCACTGGCAGTGGAGCCGCTAGGGGACGACATGACCGGGTTGGTCTCGGAAAGGCAAAGCTCGAAGTGAGGGGAGAAGTGGGGGATGCCCTGCGCAGTTAGCACGCTGGGTATTTAAAGAAGAACGGCGAAGGGATAACCCCCGACGTTTCAGAAACCAACTTCCGCATCGTGTGCCACCGCAACAGTTGCCGCAGCGGATCGTGAGAGGAGTTGATGGGACACGTCGCTGACGTGCGCCAGCCCACCTCGCATGATGACTCGGGAAGTTATGACGGTGATGATTCCGAAGTCAAAATGACTAGACTGGTCATTGGCGCGCTGCGCCGGCCGCCGCATGGGAACGAGATTCAAAGCGACGCAAGTCCCCAGGAGGCAGCACGCCGGCTCGCGGCTCACCGGCTTGCGGTCGCCAGCCGGGCCACCACCGGAGCCGGTTCGTCCCGAGACGGCCGGAGAAACTCCGCGAGGCCCAGCCTCGACGTCTAGAGCGACCAAGCCGGACTAGAAATCCTGGGACTTCGACGAGGACGAGCAAGACTTCGGCGAAAAGAAGAACCCGCTGAAGCCCCATGCTAGCCCATGAGACTTCGCCAGTTTCGGGGGCTAGTGTCGTGGGGATGACTTAGGGGGCACACCACGGGCCGGGCAATATGCCGGCTGGCGTCCCAGGAGTCCCCACGGCTTCAGCACGAGAAGACCGGCTCTGTCCGAAGGGCCGGCTGCGCCAGCAGCCGGCTGGCGACTCCACCGAGGAGAACTAGAGCCGGGCGATGGAGATAAAACTCCCCAACGGCTGTCTAGCCAAAAGCGGAACGGCCCCGACAAGGTCGGCAGGGGCGCAGGACAGGAGTGACGAGCGCCACGACCACGTCCAACCAATGAGAGACCGAAGACCCTTCCCCACGACGGGATCCGAGGCAGAGGAGAGGGGATATGCCCCCCAGATGCCAGTCCAGGGGAAAGACGATTTATAAAGTGTCTTTGCCAGAGCAGGGTCAGAGGACCACGCCAAGGACGCCGCCGCCGAGGAGCCGGCAGCCGGCCGAATCGCCACCTAAACATGTAACCAGGCCCCCGTCTATATAAGGGGGCCTGGACCCTTAGCATAGGGGGGACCCGATCTTCTTCTTCCTCCTCTAGCCGAACAGCTCGAGGAGCACTGTAATCGTTACTACTCAATCAATACGAAGCAGGCAGGAAGTAGGGGTTTACCTCCAACCGGGAGGGCCCTGAACCTGGGTAAATCGAGGTGTCTCTGTTGGCACAATCCCGAGCCGGACCCATCGTCACCAACGTCGAGCCCCTCCGATAAGCCTCCCCATGGCTACTGTCTCTAAATTCCCACGACACGTTGCACTGCTTCACTAGCTACTCTGCATTCTGCTTGGCCGTTGGTCAATAGAAGCCATGGCGGAAGGCTTTGGCCACCAAGGCTCTGGAAGATGCGTGATGTCTGCACTCCCCTTGGTGTATCTCTCTTAGCAGCTCTGTCCCTTCTCCCGGCTCGATGCACTTCTGGAATATGCCCGACACGCTGCGTTTGTACAGCTCGCTGTTGATGATGGTGTACGCCCCAGCTTCCGCTTCGTCTCGCGGCAAGTCCCCAGTGATGAGGTAGTTGGAGAATGGTTCCGCCCAGGAAGGTATCTCCCGTATGTGGAAGACACTGGCGACCAGAGGGTCAGCAGCCCCCGGGTCCGTCGTTGAGCCGGCTTCGTCTGATTATCCGGCTGGGGGAGCGGGCGCGAAGCCGGCAGTCCCTTTGTCCTTCGTCGAGCCGGCCATGCTGGGCTGGCCGGCTGCCTCCTTCAGCCCTGAGACGGCAGCCCCCGAGTCCGGTGGCGGTACGTGAGCCGGGGCCGGATCTCCAGGCACATAGATGGACATGGACTCCGGCGAAGGTTTGATAGACGGCTTGTGGATGATCTCCAGGGACACCCCGGCTGGGATATCCTGCTTGGTGGAGCCGATCTTGGACAGCCGGTCTGCTTCCTCGTTGTTTGCTCTGGGGACATGGTGGAACTCGCAGCCCTCGAAGAATCCGCTGAGCTGCTGCACGTAGAAGCGATAGGAGGCCATGTTGGCGTCCTTGGCGTCCCAGTCCCCTGAGACCTGGTGTGTCACCAGGTCGGAGTCTCCGAAACAGAGGATCCTCCTGATGCCGATCTGCTTGGCCATCTTGAGCCCATGTACCAGGGCTTCATACTCGGCGACGTTGTTCGACGCACAGAAGTGCATCTGCAGCACGTACTGCAGCTTGTCTCCCTTGGGAGAGGTGAGGACGACGCCGGCTCCCAAGCCCCCGAGCAGCTTGGAGCCATCGAAGTGCATGCGCCAGTGGGTGGAGTCCGGAGCCGGCGGCAGGTACTGGTGCTCTCCCCAGTCAGCGAAGAAGTCTGCTATGATCTGTGACTTGATCGTCGTCCTGGGCTTGTACTGAATGGTATGAGCCGCGAGCTCGATCGCCCATTTAGCCACTCTTCCTGACGCGTCCTTGCACCCGATGATCTCTGAGAGCGGAGTGGTGCTCACCACCGTGATTGGGTGCTCCTCGAAGTAGTGCTTCAGCTTCTTGGCCGCCATGTACGCGCCATACGTGACCTTCTAGTAGTGCGGGTAGTTCTGCTTGGAGAGAGTGAGCACCTCACTCAAGTAGTACACCGGGCGCTAAACCGGCAGCTCTTTGCCTTCCTCGGTGCGCTCCACCACGATCACCACGCTGATGACGCATGGGGTTGCTGCGATGTAGAGCAGCATTGGCTCTCACGGAGCCGGCGCTGCCAAGATTGGCGCGGTAGATAAGGCTCGCTTGAGGTCGTTGAAGGCGTCGTCGGCGCGCTGGGACCAAACGAAGTGGTCCGTCTTCTTCATCAGCTGGTACAACGGCATGGCCTTCTCCCCGAGCCGGCTGACGAACCGGCTAAGCGAGGCCAAACAACCAACAAACTTCTGCACATCTCTGAGCTGGGTGGGCTTCTCTAGGGCCTCGATGGCTTTTATCTTCGAGGGGTTAGCCTCGATCCCTCGCTGGGAAACGATGTAACCTAGGAGCTGCCCAGCCGGCATGCCAAAGGTGCACTTCTCAGGGTTGAGCTTCATGCGATAGCGCCGCAGGTTGGTGAAGGTCTCCTTGAGATCGTCCAGGAGCGTGCCGCCCTGCTTGGTCTTCACCACCACGTCGTCCACATAAGCGTGCACGTTCCTCCCAATCTGCTCCTGCAGACATCGCTGCATGGTTCGCTGGTAAGTGGCTCCAGCGTTCTTCAGGCCGAACGGCATGGTAAACTAGCAGTAGGCTCCATACGGGGTGATGAAGGAGGTCTTGATCTGATCCGGCTGGAAGAGCGGGATCTGGTGGTAGCCGGAATAGGCGTCCAGGAAAGACAACAGGTCACAGCCGGCTGTGGAGTCGATCACCTGGTCAATTCGTGGCAGCGCAAAAGGATCCTTGGGGCATGCCTTGTTGAGGCTGGTGTAGTCGATACACATTCGCCAAGTGTTATTCTTCTTCAGAACCAAGACTGGGTTCGCGAGCCAGTCAGGGTAAAACACCTCCATGATAAAGCCGGCTGCAAGGAGCCGGGCAATCTCCTCGCCAATAGCTTTCCTCTTTTCTTCTGCAAACCGCCGCAGCGGCTGCTTGACCGGCTTGGCGTCCGGTCGGACGTTAAGTGCGTGCTCAGCCAGCTCCCTCGGCACACCAGGCATATCCTTTGGAGACCATGCAAAGATGTCCCGATTCTCACGGAGGAAGCTGGTGAGCTCGCTTTCCTATTTGGCAGATAAGCCGGTGCCGATGATGACGTACTTGGACGGGTCGCTCTCGTCCAGCAGGATCTTCTTGGTGTCGTTAGCCGGCTTGAATTGCTCCACAGGCGACTGGCGAACCGGTACGTCTTGCTGGGTCAGCTCCACATGATGCAGAAGCTGCCTCTTCTCCTCGGCGATGACCAGCGCCTCTACCAGCTGCGAGCTCTCCTTTGCGCAGGCCAGGGACTTCTTGAAGTTTCCCGAGACTGTGATCACACCTCTGGGCCCTGGGAGCTTCATCTTCAGATAGGCGTAATGCGGGACCGCCATGAACTTGGCCAGGGCTGGACAGCCTAGCAGCGCGTGGTAGGGACTGCTGATGTCCACCACCTCGAACCAGATGGGCTCGCGGCGGCTATTCCCCTTCTTTCCAAAGTGAACCTCCAGCTGCACCTTGCACAAAGGGGTGCAAGAATGCCCAGGCACGATGCCATGGAAGGTGAGCCGGCTAGGTTTCAGCTGAGCAAGCGGGATGCCCAACTTCTCCAGAGAGCTTCGGTAAAGAAGGTTGATACTACTACCGCCATCGATGAGCACACGGGAGAAACGGCACATGTGCGTATCGGAACACACGACAGGATCCACGACCAGAGCATACTCTCCAGGGCTGGGCATCAACCTCGGGTGGTCCTCGCGCCCCCAGGTAATGGCCGCCTCGGACCAATGCATGAACTGGGGTTCTGCAGGCATCACGGCGTTCACCTCTGCCTCATGCCAAAGGTCGCTCCTTTTGTCCTTGCCGGGGGTAGTGAAGATGTGATACTGCTCCACATCTGTCGGGAAGTCATCATCTTGATCCGGCTCGCCTCCAGCCGGGTTGCGCTGTTGGTCCTCCTGACCTTCAGCCAGTCGCGTTTGCGACGTACCAGGGATCTGCCGAGCGCGCTGCTCCAGCTCTCTCGTGAAACGGCACTGACGCGTGGAGTGGGTCGCTTCCCTGCCCGGGGAGGTGTGGAATTTACACGGCTGATCAAGCGCAGCATCGAGGGTGTACTTGCCCTCTTTGCGCCCATGACCGCTGCGTGCAGCCCCCGGGCCTCCTTGGTCGGAAGCCGCTCGCTTTGAGCTAGCAGATCCTCTGGGGAGCGCCTTGGTGTGGTCAAGCCACAGGTGGATGTGCAGCGCCGATGGGCGAGCCTGGGACTCCGACCCTGGCGCTGACTCCTCGATCGAACATGATCTGCTCGCTCCGCCGCCTTGCTGGGCGCGGCGGCCTTGGGCGTTGCCGCTCGGAGCACGGCCGTCCTGTCCACGCCCTCCGCGGCCTCGGCTTGCCGATGGCGACCGCTGGATCTGGCCGGGGACGACGGTGGCGAAGCTGCGGCACGAGTCACGGGCGAGCTCGGTCGGTGCGTCTCCATGCACGTCGTAGAACTCGCTGAGCGTGGTACTTGCACGGCGCCGGTTTGCCTCGTCCTCAGCCACCTTGCCAAGGAGAACGAGGCGCGTCCGCTCTAGGGCCTCGACGACCTGGGCGGGATCGATGACGCGGTCGAGGGGAACGCGCAGGTCCACCACGGAGACGTCCGGGGCGTCCCGCTCTGGGAGTGGAGCGTCTTGCTCCTGAGGAGGTGGGCGCTCGGGGCGCGGTAAGTCGCCGCCCTCATCCTCTCCCAGGGTCATCACCTCGACCATGGCGCCAAGATTGCGGCTTTCACCGCAGCTCGAGCCTCCGTCGCAAAGGGAGTCGGGGACGTCGGTGACCTCCTCCGGGAAGGGCTTGGCGACGTAGAAGCGGTGACTGCCGACGTCGAGGAAGGAGCCGCTATTGCCGAAGCTGTTCTCGAAGTGGGCCAAGTTGTCGCTGACGCAGTCGAAGGTGCCGAACCTCCAGACGAGGCCGGAGGCGACCTTCTCGCCGGAGGGTCCCGGCCGGAACTTGACTCCGCTCGCCACCGCGCTTTTCCCCACGGTGGGCGCCAACTGTCGTGGGAATTTAGAGACAGTAGCCATGGGGAGGCTTATCGGAGGGGCTCGACGTTGGTGACGATGGGTCCGGCTCAGGATTGTGCCAACAGAGACACCTCGGTTTACCCAGGTTCAGGGCCCTCCCGGTTGGAGGTAAACCCCTACTTCCTGCCTGCTTCGTATTGATTAGGTAGTCACGATTACAGTGATCCTCGAGCTGTTCGGCTAGAGGAGGAAGAAGAAGATCGGATCTCCTATGCTAAGGGTCCAGGCCCCCTTATATAGACGGGGGCCTGGTTACAGGTTTTGGTAGCGATTCGGCCGGCTGCCGGCTCCTCGGCGGCGGCGTCCTTGGCGTGATCCTCTGACCCTGCTCTGGCAAAGACACTTTATAAAGTGTCTTTTCCCTGGACCGGCATCTGGAGGGCATATCCCCTCTCCTTTGCCTCAAATCCCGTCATGGGAAGGGTCTTCGATCTCTCATTGGTTGGACGTGGTCATGGCGCTCGTCACTCCTGTCCTGCGCCCCTGCCGATCTTGTCGGGGCCGTTCTGCTTTTGGCCAGACAACCGTTGAGAGGCCTTGTCTTCATCGCCCGGCTCCAGTTCTCCTCGGTGGAGTCGCCAGCCGGCTGCTGGCGCAGCCGGCCCTTCGGGCGGAGCCAGTCTTCTCGTGCTAAAGCCGTGGGGACTCCTGGGACGCCAGCCGGCGTATTGCCCGGCCCGTGGTGCGCCCCCTAAGTCATCCCACGACATCTTCGAGGCGCGCTTGGACGCCGGCGGCTCCATTTCTGGCTGCCTCTCCTTCCATCTTCGGCCGAGCATGGTGACGCGTTTCATCTTCATGCCGAACAGAGAATGGGAGGAGTGGCGGGCGAACTGGTGCTTTGTGAGGTTCAGCGAGGAAGATGACCCCGTGGCTTATGCCGAGCCAACGGGCTTCCTGGAAGCCCTCCCCATCTGGACCTCCCCGGCGAGCATGGCCGGCCTGGAGGCCGCAGTAGAGAGGATCCAGAACCTCCACGACTACCACCTTGCTGCCCACCATGTGGTGAACTCCTTCGTTCGCCACAATATCGCGCCACTACAGCGGCGCTCCTGCCCTCATTGGGAGGTGCTCTCTTGGAATCACCCGACGAGGTTGCACCGTGACAGCTCCTCTGATGGCGAGATCCTGAGGGTCTCCAACTTTCTGACTGGTGGCAGCCAGACGGAAACTGGTGAGACCTCAGCGAGTCCGTGTGCTCATCCGGCTAGAGACCCAGGAGCGCGCGACCATCATCGCATCCATGCCCCTCTGCGATGAGTGGGGTCTCGTTGCCGCTCTCGTGGCACTAGAGGTAGGCGCCAAAGGGGAAAACAAAGAACTCACCACGATGCAGAGAAGCTGTCTGGTCAATCGCCTTCTCGTGGCCCAAGAGACCATCGAGGAGGGCGAGAGGCTCGATGCCTTGGTTCACCTTCCTCGGCGGCGCCTGAGGCCACCGCACCTGGTCAGCCCCTGGGCCTCAGCACCGGGGATGGGCTCCACCATAGGGGCCAGCACATCTGGTGCTATTCCTGCGAGTGGCCTGTCCTGTAGGCTGGGACAACCTGGAGTGGGGCTGCCTCCTGGATCCGCCTCGGTAAGCTCCCCGGGCTTGCATCTTAGCTTCCACTTTATCGGGCCTTGCGAAGTCACAATGCTTCTTTGATTTCATGCAGCAGGGACCCCTCCCCGGAGCCTTCTGTTAAGAGGGCCCGGGAAGACGCCCTAGCTCTTAGTGAGCCCACCAGCAAGAGGCCTCACTGAGCCCCCAACGTGGAGCTGAGGCTCCCCGCAACGGGTAACTCGCTTTCCCTTCAATTTATTCCCACACCCCTTTCCGGGATTGCCCTTCTGGGGCTAAGGCTTGCCATCTGCACTATGTGCAGGTGTTGAGTTCGGCCGGGTCGCCGGAGACCTTCCGGGAAGGTTCCCTGCAACCACCACCATCACGCCAAAAGGTGCACACTCTTTTTTTGTTTAGCCCATTTTTTTGGAAGTTCCTTCTCTTGTTGCCTATTCGGGCAACTGATTCTTTTCTCTTGGGTCTGTAGGTGCTCTGTCCTTGTTGGCAGCCAGGACATCGGAGCCAGTGGGCAGGGCTAGCCAGAGCTTCGGCCCAGGAGCAGCAATTGCTCTGGGCTCTGTTGCTCCGGTTATTCCTTTCCACGCCCCAGCTCCTGCCATAGCCCCGACGAACTTCGTCCAGGTGCTGCTGCGGCAAAGGGCGCCGATGGAGCCTTTAGGGGGAGCAGCCAGGAGGTGGATCCTAGGCAGGCTGCTGTCGTGCCCTCAGGTGCCATCGCCTCGGCAGCCCCCAGCCACACGCACCCTCCTGCCGCGGATCTCGCAGGAACCAGCTTAGGGATGCCACAACGGGAGCCTGACTCTACACATCCGGGGCCGGATGTGCATCAAATCGCCCGGGCTGGGCCCGGCAATGAGGCGGCGGACCCTAACGCCACCATGGCTGAGCTGGAGTAGGAGCATCAGGACTGGGAGAGCGAACTCCTGGCCCAGATATCTGATCTGGAAGACACGGTACGGTCGTACGAGGAGCGCCTCGACGAGCTTTCCTCAACCAACTCTGGGCTACGTGAGGCACTACGCGACTAGGAGGCAGGAGTTGAAGCCCGAGTAGATGCGGTCCAACGACCGCTTGATGCCGCTCTGCAGCACTAGGCAACCCTGACAGCCTAGATTACCGTGTTGTGATACGTCTCAAACGTATCTATAATTTTTGATGCTCCATGCTTGTTTACACACCATTTGCTTTGAGTTTTGTTACACTTCGTGGCGTTTTTATGCATTTTCCGGAACTAACCTATTAACAGGATGCCACAGTGCCAGTTCCCTGTTTTCTGCTGTTTTTGTGTTTCAAAAAAGTTACACAGGAAATATTCTCGGAATTGGACGAAACAAAAGCCGAACCTCCTATTTTTACCGAAGCTTCGCGAAGACCGAAGATGAGACGGGGGGGGGGGGCAGGAGCCAGGCTCACCATAGGAGGGCGCGGCCTAGCCGCTGGCCGCGCCACCCCATGGTGAGGCCAGCTGGCCCCACCTCTGACGATGCCCTTTCGCCTATAAAGTCCCCTCGACAGGAAAAACCTAAGGGACGGATCTCTTTTCCACAAAACATACTGCAAGCCGCCACCGTCGCGAGATCGGGAGGATCCAGGAGCTCTTCCCGGCACCCTGCCGGAGAGGGGAATCCCTGCCGGAGGCCTTCTACACCACCATGGTCGCCTCCGGAGTGATGTGTGAGTAGTCTACCTTGGACTACGGGTCCATAGCAGTAGCTAGATGGTTGTCTCCTCCACCATGTGCTTCATGTTTAGATCTTGTGAGCTGCCCTACATGATCAGGATCATCTTTATGTAATCATACATGTTGTGTTTGTTGGGATCCGATGAGTATTGGTACTATGTTAAGTTGATGTGCTGAATATATATTTTATGTTATCTCTATGATGTTTATGATCTTGCATGCTTTCCGTTGCTAGTTGCTATCTTGGCCGAGTAGATGCTAGTAACTCCAAGAGGGAGTATTTATGCTCGATAGTTGGGTTCATGCCTCTATTTAATCTGGGGGAGTGACAAAAACCTCTAAGGTTGTAGATGTGCTATTGCCACTAGGGAGAAAACAACATTCTTGTGTCCAAGGACATTTGCTTTGTTTATGTTACGCACCTTGCTTAATGCGATTATCTATTGTTCGCAACTTAATACTCAAGGGGTCCTCGGATGATTCCCCGTGAGTGGATTTTTAGTCATAGATGCAGTTGGATGGCGGTCTATGTATTTTGTCATAATGCCCAGAGTGAATCTCATAGTGATCCTCATGACATATGTATGTTATCTTTATTCTATCAATTGCCCAACTGTAATTTGTTTACCCATCATGTGTTATTTATTCTATGGAGAGACACCACTAGTGAACTGTGGACCCCGGTCCAATTTCCTTTACATTGCTATACCGTTTTACTATTACTCGCACTGTTTACTTTCTTGCATACTATTATCCTATTACCACTCGATACGCTCAATCCTTTGTTTACAGCAAACCGGTGAGATTGACAACCTCATCGTAAGTTGGGAGCAAAGTTCTTGGTTCTGTTGTGTGCAGGTTTCACGTTGCTGCTAGTGAAAAGCTACACGCCGACAAGCAGTTTATCTGGCGCCCTTGTCCGGAGTGTCGCGAAACTAGCGAGCATCACCTTCTGAAGTTTGGCTTTCTCCTACTGGTTCAATCAACCTTGGTTTCACAACTGAGGGAAGACTTGCTGATGTGCTCATCATACCTTCCTCTTAGGGTTCCCAATGAGCTTTACTTACAAGCCATCATGCTGCAGGGTGAGCTGCGCATCGCTGTTGCGGCGGCGGAGTCACGCGTGGCGATCGTGGCTGAGCTAGATGCTAGCATCACGCTCACCATGACCCAGCTAGAGAGGGCCCTCGAAAACAAGGCAGCGTCCTCCCTTGCTGCGGCCCAGGCCAACTCGGCGTTGGATGATACCATCCGTGCCTTTTGAGGCCTCGCTGTTCAAGTGAGGCTTGCGTTGGTAACGCTGGGCCTCGAGCCGCCGCCGATCCCCTCTGAACCGGAGGGAAGCATTGCCCTCTGGTTCACCGAGGTTACTGGGCGGATCAGCTCTCTCTCGGAGAGGCTGGGGTAGGTGTTGCGGACGGAAGGAGAGCACATTGTCAACTTGGTTGGCAAGCTCATCCTTACGAGCGTGCACCATTTTGCCCCCAACTTCCCGTTCACACGAATCTTTGAAAGATTTAGTGATGACGCGGCCGGTAGGGCAGCAGAGGAAACTGCCCAAGCCGCAGTGGCCGGGGTAGTCGCTCAGCTACGGCAGGGGGTCACTCACCGCGCGCCTGGGGCCTAAGCCCCCGGGCCTTTTCTTCTGTTCTTTTGTACCAGCGTTTTGCTTTCACAGAACTTGTGCAGTTGTACATATGTAGTTATTGCAACAATATGATCATGATTATGAATGCTATGCCCATTATGTATGCCATGTATGCGTCTCAAATGCAGTTATGCCAGAGATAATTCATGATACTATGCAATGCTCATCGTAGGCAAAAGGTTGTATTAGCATAAACTTATCGGTGCCTTCATATTGTTCCTTCTCTTCCCAGGGGAAGGTTAGGCCAAAGATCACCTTTAAGTAATATTCTCCAATCAAGCTATACCCTTGTTGAGGTTCCTGCAAAGCTTCTATTTGAAAAAGAGGTTTTCGAAAACAGTTTTTGGGAAAACATCTTCCACCACAAGGTTGTTTTTTATTTTTTAAAAACATTTTCTCAAAATTCCTGCATAGAGAGGTTTTCGCAAATCTTTTCCAAAAGGTTTTGTAAAAGCTTTTCCTTCTTAAAAAGGGCGTATGCCAAAAAAAAATCAAAACACTGTTAGTAGTCCGATCAAGCCGCTTCTCCCTAGACTTGGGAGACGCTCAGATCCCGACCAAGAGCAGTGCCTGCCATTGATACGGGAGGCATGATCAAGAGCTACACACGCCGCTGCTTCCCCAAACGTGTGCACTGATTTGGACTCAATTCTCCTGCTCAGGGCCAAGATAAGGACGTCAACTAGTCTTAGGGCTACGTGTCAAGATGGCGCCACAACAAGGCCCAAGGTCGTCTGAACCTGCCTTTATTGATTATGGTGGAGCGACATGAACATCTGCCCTCTAGATTACCACTATGGGGGACTGACCCTCTCTCACATCCCCCTTCTTTCATACAGCGGATTACAAGGTGGCGTCCCCACAACTACACTGCTTGACGTTCACTTCTGCGTGCGCATCTGCAACCGCGCTTTAGTCTAAGGCCATGCGCGAGTGAGGCACTTTTAGGATTGAAGGTTAGGATGAACTCGATGTTCCACGAGCCCCTCACTGGTTATCAACCCGAGTCATCCTAGTCCGGCATTGCCCTGCCGGAGGACATGCAACACTCCATGCTAGCGGTCCCACTTTCAGGGGAGAGATCCTATGCTTTCTAGGGCTGAAAGCCCCGTCAAATAAGGTTTCCCCCTTAGAACTCCCGGGTCGGCCATGCCCACCGTGTTGGCTGCGAGAACCTTTACAAATAGTGGACGAACCGCACATTCTCCCGGCTACGAACCCTCTCAAGGAAGTTGATGACACCACAGTCTCTTCTTGCGAAGGACTTGGCGCTGCCATAGCAGTATCCGAGAGAATCCATAATTAAGCCTCGTGGTTGACGCGGTCCTTCCCCTGCTTCGCAGGGGTTTCACCGGTGGTTTCGGCGCTGCCACCCTTTTGGGTTAACAGTGCCCATCTCTGCGCGCGGCGGTGTTACCACTCAGTCAGTCCGTTAAGCCTGAGCGGGCGGAGTGCACTGCTCGCTTGCCGAGCCTGACGGGACTTCTTGTAGCTCCGCAACTGGCAAAGTTCCTTGCTCCAGCACTGGCATGACTTCAGGATCCTCTTCTTCTGGGACGGCTGATGGTTGAGACAACTTTTCCACAGCAACTCCGAATGGGATGGGCAATCCTTTGGCGGCTAACCGAGACAATTCCTTGACGGTTGCATCCTATCCGCGAGGGACATGCTCGAGCTCGAGGCTATGGAAGCGGCACTCAAGCTTCTGCATCTCGCCCACGTACGCCTTCATCAATTGGCTGAGCTCTGTTCCTTCTGCTTGGCCGGCCGTGAGCTGAGAATCATCCCGGATGGAGACACAAGAGATCCCCATCTCGGCAGCGATCCCTAGGCTGGCCAGCAGGGCTTCACATTCCGCTGTGCTACTAGCACATCCTTCTCGGGGGAAGCTAAGCTCGATGGCGTACTTGCACAGCTGGCATGTAGGGAAGACCGGAAGCACACCCGCCCCCATGCCTTCCCGGGACTGAGCGCTGTCGAAGTGGGCAACCCAGTTGCTGGAAGCTTCTTCCTTGGACTCTGACCTCTCAAGTGGCGCCTGACCCAGGGCGGGTAGCTTAGGAGAGCTTCCAGCCCCCGGTCCTTTAAGGCACAAGGGTGCCACGCGGGTCCGCCCCGCCCTGGGGTAGCCCGCATTGACGGTGCAGGGTGTTGCCCATACGGCGTGTAGAACTTGGCGAGTTTCTGTGAACACCTGACGAATCTCTGCTTCCGTGACATCGAGATCCCAATGCCCGGGCCAGGAAGGTTCCGGGGAGGAACGCTTTCGCTCCCAATGTTGGCCTTGACCCGCGATGCTCAACGGGGCTGAAGAGGGTGAAGGCCCCGTGAGACTTCTGGGAGAGTGCCCGAACTCACCAGGGCGGGGAGGCGACGCATCCCCACCGTTGGCTCTCGCAACATCCCCCAGGTGTCTTCCGATTCCTCTTTTTGGGCCACCCGCCATGGTCGGGTGGCGGCTCTGGGCCCGGAGGGCCCTTCTCGGGAGACCGCGTCACGCATCGCGCCCTGGCCGGGCTCCCACCAAGCCCCCTCTTGAGTTGCCCAGTCCTTTCGAAGGAGGGACCTTGCCAGGGCAGCTGCGCGACCAGTGGCGAGCCTGCCACACTCGTGACAGCCGTGGGACAATCCCTCGGCAGCACGCTTCACAAGGCATTCCCTGTGGATCTCCACCAAGTGCCCAATGTGGCGACAAGCCGTGACTTCATGGAGGCTCATCTCATGCAAAAGGCACCACTTTTGGGGGGTCGGCTCCGTGACGATACCCACGGATCCACCAGCCCATCTCTTCTTCCCGCCGCAGCCCGGAGCAACCCGTTGCTGGTGCGCGATAGTTATTATCTATCGCCATAGGGCTCAGGTCCAGCCCAGTTTAGATGTTTTTTCTTTTAGTTTCCAAATAAAATTCCTGCATTTATGCAAATCTTGTATAAATCATATCTTTTAAACCGTAAGTCGAAATAAAAAAGTGTTTTATATAAACGTTTATCAGAAAAATGTGTAGAATCTGAATATAACATTCATATACTTGTTTGCATCTCGCATCATATCGTGATGTGATATTTTGCATTACACCTAATAAGTAACATATGGAGTAATTGGGAAATTACCAAATATGGTTCCCCGCTTCATTTAAATTTGTGTAGCTCACCCATGCCTTGTCTTGCCA
Organism: Dactylis glomerata; assembly: GCA_007115705.1. Lineage (NCBI taxonomy): Eukaryota > Viridiplantae > Streptophyta > Magnoliopsida > Poales > Poaceae > Dactylis > Dactylis glomerata. Next base: position 2,074,121 of record QXEO01000186.1, read on the forward strand.
TGTAATCAACATTTAAATTTGTCGAGTAGTAAAACAACTTGAACCATATATGTGTGTGTCGAGATTTCGATTCCACTTAATTTGGATAAGTTGCATTGCATCATATTTGACATGCCATGCATGCCTTCACATGATCATGCCGATTCTTTTGCTGTAGTAGTAAGTGTTGCATCCGTTGTTTATTCTAGCCTGGCGTCACGATGCTTTGTTTGAGTCACGTGTCCTATCCACCTATTATCCAAATCAAAGCCATAGAACCTTCCATACATCCTATTAACTGTGTGCTTGTTGTTCGAGTTGGCCTTGCGAGTCGTAGGCATGTTCAGGTTGTTTCAAGTGTTGTTGTCTTATCGGGTTGGGAAAGTTATCACATGCTCTACTTTTTGGATAAATGTGGTTAGAGATACTTATGACTTACTTTAATTTTAATACATAAAATTGAATTAAGCAGAGGCATCGGTGAGTCATTTTGCCCGTTTTACAACGGCTCACTTGTGTCCCCTAGGACCCCGAGATCGCATGAACTGTTCCGAGACTGAGCGCTCTAACCACACGTGGGTATGTTTTCGGGTCTCCCCTCGATCACTGCCGGAATCTACATACTTGTCCAGTGGCCACAAACTAGTTTGGGGTTTTCCATTTGATTCTTGCCGGGCGTGCAGCTTGTATCTTATGGTCCGATTTTACTTTGGGGGAAGCCGTGGGTGCCTTGTAACCCCTTGTTCTGCATGTCCGTATAGGTGCGGCACTTTTGCGAAGTTGGAATCATCCTGCGGGCACTATTTCCTTCTTAGCAAGTCCTCGCAATAGCTGAGTTCATTTTGGAGATTCGGCCAGACTCTCGACACTGGTAGCTTGGTTTAGGAGGCTTCCTAGACTGGTTTGTAGTGAAGGAGAGTGCAAGTCGTGACTATCCTAATGGTGCACCCGTTTTTATTAAGGGCGTGAGATTTGCCGGAAGGATTGATCGAATGTGTGGGTACATTTGGGCACCCCTGCAGGGTTAAATCTTTTTGGAAAGTCGTGTCCGCTGTTATGGACGACTTGGAGCTATACTACTCGATCATAGAATAACTTACACCTGTTATTTCAATACTAATGAACTTGCATAGTAAGTTAGCCCTACTACAACACCAAACCTGCAATAAAACTTGTTAACCATGCGAGTGCCTTTGATATTGCTTCTTCGTGTGGGTGCGACGAGGTGATTCATCGGCTGGGTTATGTTTGTTGTAGTATTCTAGTTGGTTCTTTCATACGCTCTCTTATCTTATTCTATCCAGACGAAAGTTTTAGTGTCTCTGTAGTAATGTTCTTTTATTGCCGCTAAGTCCACCATATAGCCCGGTGAGCACAACCTTGTTCTAGCCTCGCAGAGTACGTGCCATGGAGTTCGTTCCTCGGTACTCACCCTCATTTTTTTCCTTTTTCTCTTTCTCCCTCCTTGTTCGGCAACCGTTGGCCCGATTCTTGTTCACAGGTATGAGAGTGATGATGTTAGCAAGGTTACCCTTCCGGCTTGGCCTGGGCAGTGTTATGGACGACATCGTTTATCTTCTGGCCTCTTAGGCCCATTTGTATTATTATCCGTACTTGGATACTATTTGCTTTATATATAATTTGGATCTTTGTATTGTATATTTGCATTCTTGACTCGTTGGAGTCTTCGTGGTTCTATTATATATATTCTTTTGTGGGTTCCATCGTGAACTTGTGTAACTGTTGCTACCTTGATTCCACCCGCATCGCGTGCATGTTGCAACGTGCACGAGCGCTTGGTGGTGCGTTTCCAAAGCAACATCATGTAGATTGTGGCATGATCGCTATAATCTGCAAGGTGCCGATTTTGGGGCGTCACACCGGCCCCATCTCTTCTTCCCACCGCGGCGACGGGTCCTGGCCAACCGGCCAGGGGCTTCTCCAGGGCGCACTTGCTCACCCTCTTTCTTGTGGTAAGGGGTGTCACACCCGAAAGGATCTACACTTTCGACGCAGGCCCTTGTCGTTCTGGTTGACGATGTGCGACGGCACCGCGGCTCTCCTTGTAGCGAGGCAAGGTGACGACCGCATCACCCGCCTTTGCTGGCGCGGGGATTTCCGTTGTCAGGGCAGGCCGACCCCGCGCCACAACAGACGTTGCTGGCCGGGGTGGCGCGGCGGTAGGCTGGGCGGAGCTGGCTAGGGCAAGCCCTGCGGTAGCCCTACATGCCGTGGCATTGGTAGCCCCACCGCCGGGCGCGGCCGCTACCCCGGCCTCTCGGACGAGAGGAGAGGAGCCATGCCGCTCCGAGGCGGGATAGCGCTGCACATAGCGAGACAGCTCCTGAAGACGCGCTTCCCAAAGCTTATATGCAGGAGCCCCCGGCATCGGAGGGAAAGAGGCGAGGGAGCAAATGGTGACCAAGGCTTCCCCAAGGTTGTTCACGCCTTGGGGAGCTAGGTCCGGGCGACGGGTCGCCACCGTTCCGCTACTGGCCGCTCCCTTTTCCCTTGTCGAGCCGACACCAGTACTCATAGCGCATAGAGCCTTGAGCTGGATGGGCGGCGAAGCGCGCGCCCCTCCAGCATCCTTGCAGCCAGCAGTGCCTCCCTCGCCCCTGAGAGGCTCTGCTGCGGTAGAGTCCTCACCACCCTTGCGTTGAGGCGAGGCAGCGTCCAGCTTAGGAGACGGCACCTCCGCAACACCCGCGGAGGGCGAAGCAGAGGCATACCTCACCGCCTCCTGGGCGCGCTGCCTTGCCAAACCAATGGGGCGGGGCACCACCACCCCTCGTCGGGCGAGGCGGCCGGGCAGGCCGCACCATCTCCTCCCTCAGGCATGGCCAAAGGGAACAGAGAGATGGAGTTGTCGATGAAGCAGAGGTCAAATGAGCCAACGAAGACGAATACCGCGCCCCTACCTGGTGCGCCAGATGTCGCGGGTGCACTCGCGGACATCGGGGATGACACCCCCTAGATTGTTTGGTAAGTGCACGGGTAAGATGTCCTCGTCCCTTCCATAGAGAAAACACAAGAACACACGATGATTTACCCTGGTTCAGGCTACGAGAGGGGATCTCACGTAAAACCCTACGTCCAACATGTCTGAGGTCATTGAAGAAGATGTCTTCGGTGGGTGTACAAGGGGGATCAGAGGCGGAGCCTGGGGGCGTCATCCTCTGATGAAAGCTCTATTCTCCTATTCAACTCAATCTCTCAAGAACTAAGAGACTGATCTCAAGATCTGGAAGGGATCGACCAACGTCGTGTACTACATTGTGATCAGTTTTGCCCTTGAGTCTTGTATATTCAGCTGTCATGCCAAAAGTTGGCGCCATTCTGTTAAATTCCTTGTCGCAAGTGTTTGATACTTCGAAGCTTCCTTTTATTGTGATGACTCCTTTAGGTCCTGGAATTTTGAGTGCCAGGTAAGCGTAATGAGGAACTGCCATAAACCATGCAAACGCTGGCCGTCCTAGGATCGCGTGATACTGTGAGGGCCAGTCCATGACTTCGAATTCTAGCTTTTCTGTTCGGAAGTTGCTGCTGTCGCCTAAGCAAACGTCGAGTTCGATTTTTCCTAGTGGGTGGTTTGCACTTCCTGGTACTATTTCATGAAAAGAGCAATATGTTGGTTGTAACCACTCTAGTGGTATATTCATAGCCTTCAAGGTTCTTGCTTATATCAGGTTTATACCACTACCAGCATCCATGAATACTCGTCTGATGTCATATCCTCCGATTTGTGCTTTCAACACCATTGGCGCGTGCCCTGGCCTGGGTACTTTCCTCGGGTGATCTTCTCTGCTGAACCTGACTGTTTGGTCTAACCATCGTAGGTACTCTGTGGTAGCTGGTGGTGATGATATTGCTAGATTTACTTGCCTTGATATACTTTTATGTTCTTTTTTAGATTTTGGGATAGGCTAGATCATTGCAGATATGTACACCTTTGCTTGGGAATGGCTTGTGCCCCTTTGTGTTTGATACCCTTTATCTGCGGTCGCCCTGTCATGTGTCACATCTCCTTGTTGTGTTCCTTGATTTAATTCCATGGCCTCTTGTAGTCTTAAGAATGTTCTGCAATCTCTCATCAGGTGATTGGAGACCCTTTTGCCATCTAGATATGCATAGTGGATGCGGCAAGGTCCGTGAAGGATATCCTCTGCCGATGGGTCAGAATAATTTGGCCTCTCTTATTTGTAGTTGTCTTTTTTATGATACTCCTCATTCCCATCGCCTTCTTTGTCTTTTTTCTCGTATCCTGCGGTGATTTGGTTACGCCTGGCACGGCCATCCTTGTTGCAAGATCGGCGTCTCTGGTTGCATTGCCTGCCTGGTCCATCGTATTCGGGTGAACGTGCCCTTTTGCTATGATAGGCATCTTCTCCGTCTGCGAATCTGTTTGCTATTTCCATCAATTCTGACACCATTTTGGGCTTTGTTCTCCCCAGTTCTTCAACGAGATCCGACCGGTGGAGACCGGATGCAAAGGCATCTACTGCTCGCTCGTCGGAGATGTCTTCTACTGAGTTTTTTTATTATACTCCACCGTTGTATGTATGAATGTAATGCTTCGCCTTTTCTCTGCATACAAGATTTGACTTCTTCTATTGATGCTGGTCATTTATACGTGGAACGGAAATTTCTCGTGAATTGGTTTGCTAATTCGCCCCAGCTTCTGATAGAATCATCGGGTAGTGTGTTTAACCAAGACTGTACTGCACCGGTGAGGTGTAGCTGCAAGCTTTGCATTGCTGTTGCTCTTGATCCCCCAAGTATTTGTAATGCTTGAAGGTAGTCTGATAACCATAATCTGGGTTCTTGCGACCCATCATATTTCTGCTGGTCGTGTGGTAGCTTGAATCCTTTGGATACCCGCGTTCTGTGAACCCTTCGGGTAAAGCATAGCGCCCCCATTTCCTTTTCTTCACCCTCGTAGTTTTCCTCATCCCATGCATAGCATGATTTGTTTACCCTGGCATGCGCGATGATATTTCATGCATCCTCTCTTCGTGCCTCAATGTCTATTTTGTTAGGCGAACTGGTTCTTTGGCTTGGCAGAGATTGGGATCTCCGGCTTCTTCTTCCTATGTACTCTTGGTATATTGGCTTCTTTCCTGAGAGTTTTTGTTTTAACTCATCTCCTACTAGTCCGAGGCTTTTTATGGCTGCTTGGTGCATTTGTTCTCATGGATCTCCTGGTTCATGCTGCGTGGTTAATAGATATGCTTGTGCCGCCACTAGAGCTGCTTCTAGTGTTTCCTGTATGAAGTCTTCTTCTTCCTCTGATAATGGTGCGCTGATGCTCCTTGTGCAGTCCTCCCTCCTCGGCTGTGCTATCCTTCTCCTGCTGTGATTTGGTTCTCGATGTCTTTCTTCGCTGGAACACGACATTTCGCTTTGTTCCTCCTGGTATGATCTTCTTGATGCACTATTGTTTTCTCGACTTCTCCTTAACTCACTATTTTCTTCTCGTAGCCTATTTTTATGCTAGTGTAAGGCATACTGATATCCCATTATAACTTCTCTCCTAGAATCCGCAGGTACTTCTGTACCATGATTGATTGCTGACATGATTACTCTCCATTCTCCGGCGGAGACATATATTTTTTATTTCTCTTTCCTGATGTTGCTCCTTGGGTTGTTGACTTGCGTATTGACTACGGTGTTGTCTGCGACATTGTCGTCTTCTGCTGCTTCTGTGATGATAACACATACTTGGTGTATGTTGCTGGAGACACCGCCACTTCGGGTGGTGAAGTCCGCTGCTGTATCTTTGCTAAAATTTGGGCTGAAATCTGAGTGACCCGTTGATTCTCCTAAGTCGAGGTTTCCCATGACTTCGCCGAGTTCTTTGATTTTGTTTTCTATATTTTCCATCGTTGCAAAGCTGACCGGCGAGTTTACCTCGCTGGAAGAGCCTATCGATGATTCTGATATGGCCATTGTCGTGGTTTTTCCCGCCGATGGATCCGATTTTGTCGGATCTGAGAGGCGAATCAAACCCAAAGAACTGACGCAAAAGTTCAGGCTTCCAATCGTTAGGTCCATCTCCTGATCCAAGCTTGCCAATACTGGAGTAAGGGTTGGTGGATGAGGTTGAAAATCTATGGTCCTGAAGGATATCTGGTTTCCATCGACTTTCGAGTTGCTGTTGGCTGGAAGCAAAAAAGGCGTCGAATTCATGATTCCAATGCACAGAGTCCCCACGGTCGGTGCCAATTGTCAAGGGTTAACTCGGCAAATGTCCTAGATTAAGGACTTAGGATCGGGGGAAAAGGGCGTCGGATGAACTCGAAGGTAAAGATCAGTCAAACAAGGCGTGATTTAGTGTGTAACGAGAATGAGCGTGGTACTCAATTGGCTCAATCTCAATCTGTCCCTGGTCGTCCTCTCCTGGCCCCTATATATAGATGGGCAGGTCTCGAGGATCCGGTCGGGTTCAATACAAATTACATTGTCTGTATATGATATCATCTCGTATTTCTACTACATCTATGCTCGGGCCTAAGTTAGCGGGCCTTAGGGGTACAAAGATAACGGGCTTTATTAGCTATACCCTTGTCAGGTACCAAAGGCCAAAAGTTGGGGTATGAATCAAATATCGAATGACTCTTTTGACCGCCATTAAATGGCTTTCCTTAGGGGCGGCTTGATATCATGCACAAATTCGCACACTAAGCATGATATCCAGTCTAGATGCACAAAGATAGAGCAAAGAACCAATCATAAAGCGATATAGCTTTTGATCCACTTCTTTACCATTAGGATCGAGGTCAAGAGTAACCTTTGTAGGCATGGGAGTCTTGGCTCCCTTAACTCTTGTTTCGATCTTGAATTTCTTGAGCATGTCTTGGGTGTACTTGGCTTGGTTGATGAAAGTCCCTCCTCTCAATTTCCTAACTTCAAAGCCAAGAAAGAATTTCAACTCCCCCATCATAGAGATCTTGAATTTTTCGGTCATTAGCCTCGCAAATTCATCATTGAAAGATTTGTTAGAAGAACCAAAAATGATGTTATCTACATAAAGTTGGCATATGAAAAGCTCCCCATTAACTTTCTTAGTAAAACGAGTGGGGTCAATAAGGCCTATCTCAAACCCACGGTCTACAAGAAGCTCTCTAAGATGCTCATACCACGCACGTGGGGCTTGTTTAAGGCCATAGAGTGCCTTATCGAGCTTGTAGACATGGTTGGGAAAGTTAGGGTCCTCAAAGCCCGGGGGTTGCTTTACATATACTAACTCATGTAAAGGACCATTTAGAAACGAACTCTTCACATCCATTTGTTGCAACTTAAAATTATGATGCGAAGCATAAGCAAGAAGGATACGGATGGACTCTAGGTGAGCCATGGGTGCAAAGGTCTCTCCATAGTCAATGCCTTCAATTTGAGAGTATCCTTGAGCAACCAAGCAAGCCTTGTTCCTCACAACAATCCCATTCGCATCTTGCTTGTTCTTGAAGATCCACTTGGTTCCAATGACGTTGCGACAATCATTGGGCTTCTCCACTAATGACCACACTTTGTTGCACTCAAAGTTATTGAGTTCTTCGTGCATTGATTTCACCCAATCCGGGTCTTTAAGCGCTTCAAAGACCTTTTGGGGTTACACACAAGAGATATAGGCATGATGGCTACTAAAGTTGGCCAATTGTCTTCTTGTGGACACCCCTTTTCTTACACTTCTAATCACACTCTCCAAGGTATGACTTCCTTTCCGGAGAGTTGATGCCACCTTCCTAGCACGGCGAGCTTGAGCTTCTTCAAAAGATTCTTGAGAAGCTTCTTGGTCATCACCACAGTTTTGGTCCTCGCCTTGACCTTCATCTTGAGCTTGCTCTTTTCCTTGAGCTTGCTCATCATCTTGAGCTTGATCTTGATCACCAATTGGTGAAGAATCACCACCATGCACATAGTCTTAATCTTGATCATGCTCACTTGGTTGATGGTCTTGAGCTTGTCTTTGACTAGCATCAATAGGACCTTGCGGAGCTTGTTGTGTTTGTGAAGGTAAAGGCTCCACTTGAGTAGAGCATAGTCTTTCTCCTTCCGCCAAAAGGTGTTCCTCAATGGGTATGAGATGTCCCACACCCATTCTTCTTATGGCATGAGGAGGTATTTTGTCACCTACATCACAAACACCACTTTGCTCCACACGGGAGCCGTCATTCTCGTTGAATCTCACGTTAGAAACTTCAACAACATGAGTGGACTCTTTGTCAAAGATTCTGAAGGCGTGAGATTCGGCGGCATAGCCAACAAAGATACCCTCAAGTGCTTTTGAATCAAATTTGGATAAATGAACACCTTTCTTAAGATAAAAAACTTACAACCAAACACCCAGAAGTACTTGATATTGGGCTTGTTGCCGGTAAGTATTTCATAAGGAGTCTTGTTCAACCCCTTGTGGAGATATAACCGATTTGTCGCATGAAAAGCGATATTGATGTCTTCGGCCCAAAAGTTATACGGAGATTTGAATTCCGCTAACATGGTCCTAGCCATATCTATGAGAGTCCGTTCTTCCGCTCGGCTACACCATTTTGTTGGGGAGTGTAGGGAGATGAATATTGATGGCGAATCCCCTGATCACTAAGAAAATCATTCAAGTTGTAGTTCTTGAACTCGGTGCCATTGTCACTTCGGATCATCAATATATCTTGACCACATTGACGTTGCACTTCATTGGTGAAGTCTTTGACGGTTTGTTTGGTCTCATGCTTGTACGTGAAGAAATAGACCCAAGTGTATCTTGAATAGTCATTGATAATCACCAAACAGTACTTCTTCCCTCCTAGACTTGCATGAGTGGGAGGGCCAAAGAGATCCATGTGAAGGAGCTCTAGGACCCTCTTAGATGAAATAATGGTCTTGCTAGGATGAGTAAGTTCATGCATCTTTCCTTCAATGCAAGCTCTACACACATGATCTTTGGCAAAGGTTAGATCGGTTAGTCCTAGGATGTGGTTGCCTTTGTGAAGACTTTGCATAGTTCTCATATTGACGTGGCCTAGCCGGCGATGCCAAAGCCATTCCACGTCAACTTTAGCCATTAGGCAAGTCGTGGCTTTAGTGGTCTTCTTTGAGAAGTCGATCACATATAAGCCATTTTCAACATGCCCAACATGAGATACTTTAAGAGACTTGCTCCACAAAAGAACCACAATCCTAACATCAAAGAAAGTTGCAAAGCCCATATTGGCAAGTTGAGCTACGGAAAGTAAATTATAAGAAAGGGACTCAACAAGCATGACATGTTCCACGGTAACATTGTGAGAGACAACAACCTTGCCAAGACCCAATACCTTTGACCTTGAAGAATCCCCGTAGGTGACGTAGCCCGCATGGGATGAACCGGTGCGAAGCTCCTTCACCATTTTTTTGCTCCCAATCATATGATTGGTAGCACCACTATCAGTTATCCACTGTCCACCACCGGAAGCAAAGCCCTACAAGAGATCAAGTCTTGATTTTAGGTCTCCATTTATCAATGGGTCCTCTTTTGTTAGTAACAAGAGTTTTTGGAACCCAAATAGACCATGCAACGTATTCATTTGATGAAACAACAAATTTGGCATAAACATGCCCATCATATGCACGGCAAAGAACATAAGAAGGATTATATTTTCCCGCAAAGTTGTTGTGATTAGGCATGGCCTTCTTGGCATTCCCAATCACTTCTGTCACCTCTTCCTCAAAGACATTGCCATTCTCATCAAAGCATATCTCATTAGGGATGCACTCTTTAATGAGGGAGGAGGTGCGGGAACACTCTTCTTCTTGTTCCTCTTCTTCTTGGACTTGGAAGCATATCCAAGTCCTGTCTTGTCACCATGTTGCTTTTGAGCATTCAAAAGCTCATCAAGTCTCTCATTTCCCTTTGGGGGGACTTTCTCACAAGAAGGGTTAGTAGAACATGAACTTGCAACAAAGTTACTAGAAAGATTCTTGGTTGCTTCATTAGAAATTATAAGGTTTAGTTTCTCGTTTTGCAACCTAAGATCATTAGCAACGGATTAAGCAATATCACGATCACTTTTAAGTTTAGCAATATCCAGATTGTGAGATTCTTCAAGACTCAACTTGGATGCCTCAAGTGCCATCCTAAGGTCTTGCTCTTCATCAAGAGATTGAGTAAGAGAAGCAATTTCATTGGCATAGTCACGAGCGTGGCCCTCTAGCTCAAAAATGCATTCATCATTTTTATCATTTACTTGGAGAGCCTCATTACATTGATCTAGGAGAATCTCAAAGCGTGCTTTGGTCTCCCCATGCAAAATTGACATGAAAATGTCCATTTCGTTTAGTTCATCATCATCACCACATTTTTCAACACAATCCATCAAAGATAGGCGTTTGGGTATGATGGGTGTGAGAGGAGGTGATACCTTTGTAGTGTGAGACAGGAGACAAGTCGCATTGTGGTTGGTGTGCTTTGATTCATTTGCGGAAGCAAAAAGAGATGACGATGAGGTAGGCTTTGCAATGGCGATGGCGACCCTTCCTACTTCTTCATCATCACTCGAATCATCCCCGAAAGGGTATTCTTCTTGAGTTGTCAAAGCGTGAATTGGAATGGCTTTCTTCTTGTTGGAGTTCCTTGGAGGGTATGGCTTGGCCTTCATCTCCTTGTGGACAAATCTTCCATTGTGATCTTCCACTCTTTCATAAGGACAATCCGCAATGAAGTGGTTTTGATTACCACAATTGTAGCAATTCCTCACTCTACTTGTAGCCTTTGGCTTGGAGGGGCTAGATGACCTCCACTTCTTCATGAATGCCCTTTGAGCAAGAGCCATGTGCTCGGCATGAGCATACTTCATGTCCTCGGGACTACCACTCATTATCTCTTCCTCTTCCACCAAACTTGCTTCTTTATGATATGAGACTTTGGCCTTCACTCTGATACCAATTGAAAGGACCGATACGGGCGACTAGAGGGGGGTGAATAGACGCTAAGTCAATTTTTAATCTTTTTCAATTTTGTGGCTTGACACAAAGTAAATTCACTAGATGTGCAACTAGATGAATTTCCTATAAGTTACAAGCATGCAAGTAAACAAGTAACTAGCAAGATACAAGTAAGGGAAAGAAATAACCGAAGAGTGGAGACCGGAGACACAAGGATGTATTCCCGTAGTTCCTTCCTTTTGAGGGGAAGTATGTCACGTTGGAGAGGTGTGGCGACATGGAATCCACCAACGCCACAAAGGGCACCTTGTTTACCGGTGAGCAAGCCACGAAGGCTAGCTCATTTCTGCTAAGCGGTTGTATTGGGGAACCGACCGAATCCCTTACATGGAGCTTGGGGCATGCATCCACAACTCAATTGGAGGCTCCCAAGAAAGCCACGGAGGCTAGAACACCACAAAGACTAGAGTAATCAACAATTACAACACCTAGGGTCTCAAGAACCCCTAGGCACAAATTCTCTAAGCAAATGGAGAGGGAATTGAATCCTTTGGTGAAGATGTAGATCGGTGCCTCCTTCTTCAATCCTCTAAAGATCAAGAGCTTTGGTTGGCTAGAAGAGGAGATCTATGGAATTTGGTGTTTTTGCAATGGGGGTAGGTGAGAGCTTCAAAGATGAACAATGGTGGGTGCAGTTCTAACCCTACCCCAGCTGGGAGAAGAGGTATTTATATGCGGGTAGAAATCTGGCCGTTGGAAGTAGCTCACGACGATGTTCGGCCGTAAGTTTGGCGGCGCCGAAATGCAGCCCGGATGGTCCGGCGGCCAGTCCGGCGGCGCCGGGCTGCAGGCCAGACTATCATGCAACCCACCGTAAGAATTAGACCCGCGTTGAACAACCAGCCAGAAGAAAGGTTCATTGAGCGCCAGAAGATCCAATCTGGGGCCGGAAGGTTCAGCCTAGAATCCGGCCTGGGGCCGGACCTGGGCCGAACATAGATTCTCTCTGGGAGAGAATTCCACCGACTTTCTTTGAGCATAAAACCCCGTCACCTATGAACTAAAGCATGTGTACATACTTTTAAAAACATTAGTTCACACAAAGAGTAATCATGTCACCGTTAATCAAAAATAATAGAAATGGACAAATGTCCTTTCAGAACCCAATGTCGAGTATGAACAAGCCAACTCCAAGGTGCCCAAAGTCCAAGGAGAGTTGCCACCGTGCAATACTAAATCACAGCTGGGATGCCCACTCGGATTTAGAAATTTGCAAGAGAGAAAGCTGAAACGACTTAGTGCTGAGAAGCTGAAGAGCATGAACATGGCATGGGTTCGCAAGGGAAGACCTCAAGGCAAGGTAGATGTGCAACCTCCTGTTGCAAGAATAGCAGCAAGGATGAAAGAAGAAAAGACCGAAGCCAATAAACTATCAAGACAGAAGTTTCCATCACCTAAAAGATTTTGGTCAGCACAACATCTATATTATTCAGCTACACCATTTATGCCTATGCCGTGGAATTCATCCCCAGGTATGATTGGTTACCCCCAATGGAATTATTTTAATCCATGGACACATCATAATTGTTTACATCATGAAAGCGTATTACCAAACCATTATTCATTTGATTAGTTGCAATTTTGTTACTAATCCAGTAGGCATAATATTTGGAATTCATAACCAGATTTGTTGTTTTGTTTATTTCGGCTATACATACTTTGGTGGATGAATTGTGCATGCCCTATTGAGGGAAATATATATGGCCGATATTTATTTTATCGCCCTGAGATCATTATCTAATCATGGCCGATATGATGTTCTAACATCGTCCTCAGGGTTAATGGAGATCGAGACAAGGTATGAATTCAATAGAAGTTGTGCTTATGCTTATTCTTATGCTTTGATAATTTGTCCAATGAATCTTTGAAATCTATGGAAGGCCAATTTTTTTTTCATCGGTAATGATCAGAGTATTAATCTTGCCTCTGTAGTACCATGGAGATTGCATTTTGATTTAGTTTGCCAATATGTTGGCGTTGCTTATTTATCTCCTTATGGTGATGTTATCGAAGCCTCATACCGCTTAGAATATCCTACAAACACAATCAGGCCGAATAGAACTTTGCTATTCATGCTAGAACTTTTCATTGCTATATGTGGTGCACATACCGAGGGTTCTAGTGATTCATTGTAGGTAGTAAAAAAATCCATGGTATCAATGTTTTGACAAATCACTTGTTGTTTTTATTGTCTATTGTGATGCATCCAAGCAGGGAATAGGATGTGTGCTCATGCAAGATAGGAAAGTAATAGCCTATGGATCCAGGCAGTTGAGACCAAATGAAGTCAAGTATCCAACACATGACCTTGAACTAGCAGCCGTGGTGTATGCATTGAAGAGCTGGAGACATTTTCTTTATGGAGCAAAATGTGAGTTATACACGGATCACAAGAGTCTCAAATACTTCTTCACTCAGAAAGAGCTAAATATGAGGCAAAGGAGATGGTTAGAGTTGATAAAGATTATGATCTGACCATAAACTACACACCGGGGAAGGCGAATGTAGTAGCAGACGCTTTGAGCAGGAAGAGTACTGACAGCGTGACCGTGGACATTGAGTTACCTCAAGGGTTGAAAAGAGAATTAGAGCAAGCGGAAATCATGTTCCTGAAAGGAGAGGCTATAGGCAGCATAGCAACTATGAGAGTTATAGAAGAGCTACAAAATGACTTGAAGAATGAGATAATCCGAAAGCAAGATGACGATCCTTTCATACAAGAAGAAGTTAGAAGAATCACTAAGGGAAGGCAATCAGTGTTCCACTTAGGAGAGTTTGATTCACTATGGTTTGAAAAGAGGATTTGTGTACCTGACAATGAGAAGATTAAGGAAATGATACTCAAGGAAGCTCATGAGACACCTTATTCAATACACCCAGGGAGTACAAAGATGTACATGGATTTGAAGGAGATATTCTGGTGGAATAACATGAAGAGGGAAATTGCCAAATATGTGTCTGAATGTCACACATGCCAAAGAGTGAAGGCGGAACATCAATGTCCCGCAGGGCTTCTAAAACCTCTAGAGATTCCAGAATGGAAGTGGGATGAGATCAGTATGGATTTCATCACAGGTTTGCCGAAGACCAAGAATAATAAGGACATGATATGGGTAATCGTGGATCGATTGACCAAGAGTGCACAATTTATCGCTGTGAACTAGAAGGACAATGGTGAGAAGTTGATAAACTTATATGTGAAAGAAGTTGTGAGTAAACACAGAGTTCCTAGAAAGATAGTATCAGACCGAGGTTCTGTATTCACCTCAGCATTTTGGAAGCAACTTCAGGAAGCTTCAGGATCAAAGCTAGACTTCAGCACAGCCTATCACCCACAAACTGGAGGGCAAACTGAAAGAACCAACCAGATTCTCGAAGATATGCTTAGAGCATGTGCTTTGAACTTTGGAGGTTCTTGGGAGGAACATCTACCATTGGCAGAGTTTTCATATAATAACAGCTATCAAAGTAGTATCAAGATGGCACCTTATGAAGCACTCTACGGAAGGAAGTGTAGATCACCAATATGTTGGTATGAAGTTGGAGGGAACAAAGAGTTTGCACCGGACTACATCAAAGAGAAACAAGAGGCAATTGACAGCATCCGAGATTGTCTCAAGATTGCTCAGAGCAGACATAAAAGTTATGCAGATCAGAAGAGAAGATCATGGGAACCTCAAGTAGGAGACATGGTTTACCTCAAGGTTAGTCCAATGAAGGGAGTCAAAAGATTTGGAGTGATAGGGAAATTGAGTCCGAGGTATATTGGAGCTTTCAAGATTCTGAGTCAGAACAGGAAGGTAGCTTTTGAATTAGAGTTACCGAAGAGACTGTCACAAATCCATAATGTTTTTCATGTATCACAACTACGGAAATGTCTTAGAACTCCAGATGAGCCAGTTTCACATGAAGAGTTAGAACTGCAAGCAGATTTGACCTATATTGAACATCCATCCAAGATTCTCGATGAAAACTGGAAGAGATTGAGAAACAGAGCTATCAAGTATTGCAAGGTGCAATGGAAGCATCATTCTGCAAGAGAAGCTACTTGGGAGAAAGAAGAAGACCTCAGACAAGCCTATCCCGAGCTATTCAGGTATCACCATGCGTAACTTCAGGACGAAGTTTTTGTTAAGGGGGGAAGGCTGTAATATCCCAGCGTTTAGGGCAAAACGGGGTAGAATCAGGGTTTGTGCATTGCATTCATGCATCTAAAAACCTAGAAATTTTTCGCGCAAGTAATTTAAAAAAACAAAGCGACTAGAGTTCCTCTCGTTCTGATGTTTAGTTAAGTACACCGGAGTGAGTGCGATGAATTTTGGCATGACCTTTGTTAAATTATTGAACCTGGGGGGAAAGAATTTGAATTCAACATTTAAATTTGAACTAAAGATAATTCAACTAAAATTTGAATTAGGTAATTGAATAAATAAACATTACAAAAATTGAATATAAGATTAAGTTTTGGATAATGTCTTTATTACAAATGAATAGAGTATTATATTACAAATCTCAATAATGAGATTAATTACCAGAAGAAAGGAATATTACAAAATGAATAAACAAAAATTCTAACTAATATTTAATCTTGTCATCATCTTCATCCCTGCAAGTAAGAAGCAACAAAGACAAAGGAAATAGGTTGTTATGATTAAAATGTTTGCCTCCATATTTTTGGAGGCAATTTAATTTATTAAAGTTAGTAGAGAATTTAGGAAGGACTCCTAAATTCTATATCCTAGAACCCGAGGGCATCATTTTTAACAAATAACTGACTCTGGAAAAGGGTCCATAAATCATACACTTGAAGTGATAGGCATTTTAAGGCAGGCAACAAAATCAGATTTGAAACAGATAGCATTAGTAGCAGACATCTTATGACACCCTCTAGATTCTAGCTAAGTTTAAAGTAATAAAATCCAAATCAATTTATATTAAATTCATACTTAACATGATATTAGTTAAGCAGAATTAAAGGTCACCAAAAATCCATTTAGCAAAATCAGTATTATTGGACAGCCAGAATTACAAGTGGCAGCACCAAAATAATTCACCAATCAAGATAATCATGGACATAGCCGTAGCTTGCTTCAGAAGGTAAGCAAGGCAAATAAGAGTTTTGCACCAGGACTAGATAAGCACCACCATAGGCAGCCGCATACATCACACACCTCACCCACCATCTATTCGTTTCACCACTTGCACATCGACCACCAGCAACACCATTCTTCTCACCTCATCTCAAGAACACCAAGAACAGTTATCAAAAGAACACCACAAAAATCCCAGCTCAAGCAACCAGTGACCATGGTCACTTAGGGGAGCACCAGGAGCTGATCAAGAGGAGGAGCAGGGCTGCCAGGAAGTAGGAGCAAGGTGGCCAGTCGAACCAGATCAAGCAGGACAAGGCTACCACAAGATCAAGCTCAGGAAGGAGTAGAAGGGCACTAGAACCAAGTCTGACACCAACTTCACTTCTTCTAAAATTTCAGCAACAAGGTGAACAAAGCAAGAACAAGCAGTAGTATCTGTTCTTATCATCAACAAGAGAAAATAAGGGGGGCAGCAGGATACTCTCAGATTGGCATAGTAGTGCTATGCTTAGATCCTCATAGAGTAATAAAAAAATCCAACTGAAAGAGTATCTGTTCTTATCTTATTAATAGAAGCCTCAGACTTTTGCATCATAGACTAGATTAGGCAATCAAGTGACATCTGTTCTTATCAATGTAATTAAATAACAATGCTCATTTGCACACCACAGCCACAAAAATCATTCCAGAGAACATCTCAGAGCAGCCAGCCAGACATCTCAGCTAATTAATGTGCACACTCTATGAGGCACCACAGTAATAATCATAGCCAGGTAGATCAGCAGCCACTTAAGAAGCTTTATATGAGCTAGATATAACATCTAGGTTAGCCAAATTAAAATCATCACTGAAGAAACATTCAGTTCATATCTCTGAATATACATTCAGTTAAAGCATATTACTAAATTTAATCTGACAGTTTCATCTAGTAACTACTGGACAGTAGTAGCACATATAATCATCCACTTATTATCCATCAACCTGATGAGTAGATCATCCCCAAATAAACAGTAACATCCAAACTATTGAAATTGAACCCAAAGGTCAATTAAGCACTTTAACCGAATACCACCAGCAAAGCCACAAGATCAAGCTGCACATCACAACACCATAGCCAGCATAGTACTGTTAGCAGTAACTGAATCAACTAGCACACCTAGCAGTAGCAGGACCAAGTTGCACATCCAAATACACAAAGCTAGAGGGGAAGATTTAAGAGGTAGCTCACACAGTAGCCGAAGAGGTCGACCCCAGGGTTGCGTCTGCAGCACTGTCCCTCCGGCATCGTAGTTGTAGTAGATAGCTCGACAGTAGCACCACCGCAGCCACACCATCACCACCACACCAGCAGCACTTCACCGGGTCGAGGACGCCGGGTTACAGTAGTGTACTGCCATTCCACGGGCGTCAAGAGGAAGGAGGCAATGGAGTTGCAGGTGTTGGTCGAGGATGCAGAGGTCGAGAAAAGGCTCGAGTAGTGGGCTAGGTGGTCATCGGGGTGAAGCAACTGGAGGCGCAAGGGGCGGAGCAGACCGGCGACCTAGTCACGGCTAGGGTTGCCGTGGGGCACGTGTGCGGTAGCAGGGCGGCGTTAAGGCGGCGGGTGTTGGAAGTAGATTTTTGGTGAGCCACGCCGGCAGACGGAGGTGCCGGAGCTAGCCGAGGCGACCGGAGCCAGCCATAGAAGCTCCGTGCTTGCGAAGTAGGGGGCGGATGAGAGCGGCCTTTAAAATCAAATCGATCCGGTGAGGTTGTAGATCACGTCGGGGTGGAGAGGAGCTCACCTCGCCGGCGCCAGAGAGGGTCGGGAGCGTCTAGGAAAAGGGCGGCATCACAGCGGCGCCATGGGCGCTCGGGGGCGTGCGTGTGTGCGTGTGAGAAGAAGGAGAAGAGAAAATGAGAGGAGGAGGGGGCTCGGGCCAAGTTGTCCTGGTCGGGATGGGCTGGCTGGGCCAAAAGAAAGGCTTCGGCCTGCTTAATTGTTTAGACCAGCC
The DNA here is from genome assembly GCA_007115705.1 of Dactylis glomerata. Classification (NCBI taxonomy): domain Eukaryota; kingdom Viridiplantae; phylum Streptophyta; class Magnoliopsida; order Poales; family Poaceae; genus Dactylis; species Dactylis glomerata. The sequence continues at coordinate 2,092,164 of QXEO01000186.1, forward strand.
CAGCTAGAATTAAATTGCAGTCTTTTTATTTACCTTGGTAAAAAGTTAATAAATTCTATAAGTGAGTGAAATTTTACACACCTAGAGATACTTAAATACAATTAAAAATTTATCTCTAAGTCCTATCAACAATATGGTATTTTGTAAAAGTACTAAAGTAAATATTTGAATTAAGTTTTATTTATCATAGTTTTGACTAATACCTATTCATGGAATGAATTAAGCATTGCCATGTTTCAAATGTTATAAAATTATTAGCACATAAACTTTAAAGTTATCCCCTACTTAAATTGGTTTCACCCTTAAATTGATAGTCCCATGTTTCATTATAATAATGGTGACATGCCATTTAAATAAATTCCAAATACTTAATGCATAATTAACACTTGGGTAAAACACACAAAATGGGGTAAACCACTTAAACCCTAATGCATAGCATATATATGCATCCTAGCATAATTTGCCTCTTTAAACATTGTCTTACAAGACAATGATGCTATTTTCTAGAACCCGGGGTTCAGGGTTCAACCGAAGCTTTCGATTGCAATACCCTGCAGTCTCAAGGCAAGTTCACTCTTGCTCATACCTCTTGATTATCTTTATCAAATTACTTGCAAATATATACATGTGGTATTACTACTGCATTTGAAAGCAAAAGGTTCTGTTTTCATAATCAATATGAAATATCGATTACTAGCCCAGTATGGGTGGTTAATCTTTTGTGGTGGGCAATGGAACCATGGTAAGATGAATAGGTACGGAGGTTCCATTGCAAGGGGAAGTATCACCTAGGAATAACAACCAATGCTGTTAGTAATTCTTGTGCCGTAAATTACGCGTTAACCATAAGACTTGGAATGGGACGGGAAAGTCAGCTAGTTCCTCTTCCTTTCGCATGTCAACGGACGTACCACACCGAAGCTATCATCCCGCTAGGATGTGGCAACATAGGTGGGACCCCTCAGTTTCCCCCGGTACCAGGTGTCTATGATGGATTGTAATGAACTGGCTCGAAGCTTGATCTTTATATCAGCTGGTAGTCCAGGGATTTACAAAAGGGTGGGCATGCAAGGTCGCAAAGAAGGGTAGTGATTGGCTTGGATCAATGACTGGGCCCCATACCAAAGTGTATGGACGGGAAAGATCGCCCGGTTGTGCAACAAGGCTTTGATCTCTTATGGGTAAAGCAACGCACCTCTGCAGAGTGTATGAATTGTGGCTTGTCACTCCTTGTTCCGGGAAGGAACTGCGAACACGGCAGGAAAGGGACTTCATGAAGTTCTAGTCAACCTGTGAAGGCTGTCAGGCATAGTTTTCAAAATAAAAGCAATCTCTTGAAGAAATGTTTATGAAAACTTGCATGACCTGAGATCATTGATCTATGGTCGTAGCTAGTGCATCAAACACTTATCCCTTTTAAATGAACTTGGTGGGTAACGCTCGTTACTCACCCCACTCCCTCTTAACCCTTGCTTAGACTCTGAAGACCAGGAGGAGGAGACACTCTACGCCAATGTTACCCAGGAGGACATCTACTATGAGGAGCCAGATCTCTCCGGTGGTGTAGAAGGTGAAGATTACAAGATCGTCTACGGTGTAGAAGAGGAAGCCAAGCGGTAGACGAGTTAGTACCGTTAGTTAGCCGAGCAACCTAAAACACTACTAAATAAGTTGCTGAGCTATCTTAGTTCTTAGTTGTACTTCAGTTATTCCAGAACAGGTATTGTAAGTTGAGAGTCAATGGGGTATCCTCGATGAACCTAAGAGGACCTCGAAGTTGTTGGATATTTGGGCTTCTAATAATAAAAGTTTGTATGTGGACCCGCAATGTTTCTGTTGTACCACTCTGAGGGATGTAATATTTGTGGAATGGAGTTTCATAAGTATTATATCAACGACTTGCGTACTACAACATGCAGTGGTATGCTGGGTCACCGCAAAGTGTGAATTGGAACGGCTTTCTTCTTGTTGGAGTTCCTTGGAGGGTATGGCTTGGCCTTCATCTCCTTGTGGACAAATCTTCCATTGTGATCTTCCACTCTTTCATAAGGACAATCCGCAATGAAGTGGTTTTGATTACCACAATTGTAGCAATTCCTCACTCTACTTGTAGCCTTTGGCTTGGAGGGGCTAGATGACCTCTACTTCTTCATGAATGCCCTTTGAGCAAGAGCCATGTGCTCGGCATGAGCATACTTCATGTCCTCAGGACTACCACTTATTATCTCTTCCTCTTCCACCAAACTTGCTTCTTCATGATATGAGACTTTGGCCTTCGCTCTGATACCAATTGAAAGGACCGATACGGGCGACTAGAGGGGGGTGAATAGACGCTAAGTCAATTTTTAATCTTTTTCAATTTTGTGGCTTAACACAAAGTAAATTCACTAGATGTGCAACTAGATGAATTTCCTATAAGTGACAAGCATGCAAGTAAACAATTAACTAGCAAGATACAAGTAAGGGAAAGAAATAACCGAAGAGTGGAGACCGGAGACACAAGGATGTATTCCCGTAGTTCCTTCCTTTTGAGGGGAAGTACGTCACGTTGGAGAGGTGTGGCGACATGGAGTCCACCAACGCCACAAAGGGTCACCTTGTTCTCTGGTGAGCAAGCCACGGAGGCTAGCTCATTTCCACTAAGCAGTGGTATTGGGGGAACCGACCGAATCCCTTACACGGAGCTTGGGGCACGCATCTACAACTCAATTGGAGGCTCCCAAGAAAGCCACAGAGGCTAGAACACCACAAGGCTAGAGTAATCAACAATTACAACACCTAGGGTCTCAAGAACCCCTAGGCACAAATTCTCCAAGCAAATGGAGAGAGAATTGAAATTCCTTTGGTGAAGATGTAGATCGATGCCTCCTCCTTCAATCCTCCAAAGATCAAGAGCTTTGGTTGGCTAGAAGAGGAGATCTATAGAATTTGGTGTTTTTGCAATGGGTTAGGTGAGAGCTTCAAAGATGAACAATGGTGGGTGAAGTTCTAACCCTACCCCAGCTCGGAGAAGAGGTATTTATATGCGGGTAGAAATAAGGCCATTGGAAGTAGCTCACGACGATGTTCGGCTGTAAGTTCGGCGGCGCCGAAATGCAGGCCGGATGGTCTGGCGGCCAGTCCGGCGGCGCCGGGCTGCAGACCAGACTATCTGGCAGCCCACCGTAAGAATCGGCCCCATGCTGAACAACCAGTCAGAAGAAAGGTTCGTTGAGCGCCAGAAGATCCGATCTGGGGCCGGAAGGTTCAGCCTAGAATCCGGCCTGGGGCCGGACCTGGGGCCGAACATAGATTCTCTCCGGGAGAGAATTCCACCGACTTTCTTTGAGCATAAAACCCCGTCACCTATGAACTAAAGCATGTGTACATACTTTTAAAAACATTAGTTCACACAAAGAGTAATCATGTCACCGTTAATTAAAAATAGTAGAAACGGACAAATGTCCTTTCAGAACCCAATGTCGAGTATGAACAAGCCAACTCCAAGGTGCCCAAAGTCCAAGAAGAGTTGCCACCGTGCAATACTAAATCACAGCCGGGATGCCCACTCGGATTTAGAAATTTGCAAGAGAGAAAGCTGAAACGACTTAGTGCTGAGAAGCTGAAGAGCATGAACATGGCATGGGTTCGCAAGGGAAGACCTCAAGGCAAGGTAGATGTGCAACCTCCTGTTGCAAGAATAGCAGCAAGGATGAAAGAAGAAAAGACCGAAGCCAATAAACTATCAAGATGGAGGTTTCCATCACATACAAGGTTTTGGTCAGCACATCATCCATATTATTCAGCTACACCATTTATGCCTATGCCGTGGAATTCATCCCCAGGTATGATTGGTTACCCCCAATGGAATTATTTCAATCCATGGACACATCATAATTGTTTACATCATGAAAGCATATTACCAAACCATTATTCATTTGATTAGTTGCAATTTTGTTACTAATCCAGTAGGCAGAATATTTGGAATTCATAACCAGATTTGTTGTTTTGTTTATTTTGGCTATACATACTTTGGTGGATGAATTGTACATGCCCTATTGAGGGAAATATATATGCCCGATATTTATTTTATCGCCCTGAGATCATTATCTAATCATGGCCAATATGATGTTCTAACATCGTCCTTAGGGTTAATGGAGACCGAGACAAGGTATGAATTCAATAGAAGTTGTGCTTATGCTTCTTCTTATGCTTTGATAATTTGTCCAATGAATCTTTGAAATCTATGAAAGGCCAAATTGTTTTTCATCGGTAATGATCATAGTATTAATATTGCCTCTGTAGTACCATGGAGATTGCATTTTGATTTAGTTTGCCAATATGTTGGCGTTGCTTATTTATCTCCTTATGGTGTTGTTATCGAAGCCTCATACCGCTTAGAATATCCTACAAACACAATCAGGCCGAATAGAACTTTGCTATTCGTGCTAGAACTTTTTACTGCTATATGTGGTGCACATACCGAGGGTTCTAGTGATTCGTTGTAGGTAGTAAAAAAATCCAAGGTATCAATGTTTCGATGAATCACTTGTTGTTTATAGTGGTACATATCTAGATGTTTTCATCTTGGATTTCTTTATCATTACTCATATATCTAGACATGAAAACAAAGGAGCAAACAAGTTGGATCAACAAGCATCTGGCTGCCATGCTACTAGTAGTATGCTCATAGTCTGCAAAAGGCCATACTTTGTTTAGCCAACATAGGTAAGGCCGGATTGGAGCTCACCGCTTCGGCCACTAATGAAATATTTAGTGCAGGAGAAGATGAAAATCTGAGGAGACCCATTATGGATTATATGCAAAATTCTAAACAAGAGGGTGAGCATGACCATTCGGCAAGTTTGTTTTCAATACATAGTATCTGATGAACATCTAATGCCGAGCGTTTGGTGATATTCTTCAAGAATACTTGGATGGAGAGCACACAAGGATTTCCATGGAGAAACACATGAGGGCATTTTTATATTCACCAACCAAAAAGGTGAACTTGTTTCTCTCAATAATAATTATTTGTGGAAATTTATCAACTGGCAAGATATCATAAACTTAGATGGCCGATATATAATTATCGTCCTTAGCACATATGGCCGATGGAGTGTTGACATCGTCCTTTGAACAAAGTGGAGCAAGTTATTTTCTGGCACGCAAGCTTTGCCAGAAAACAGGGGGGCATGTGTTGGCACTTGTTTTGGACCAATAGCCAATCAAAGGTGATATCATGTTGGTCCAACTCAGTGGGTAATTCCTCATTAAACTGACACCATGTCTACGACGTTGATTCATGCCATGATCGGGCTTGATAGCCGATTGTGCTAGATGTTGGAGGTGACCCGAGATCAATATATATAGGCTTATACTTAGGCTCATTTAAGATGGTCTCAAATAAAAAAGTTGTGAACACAAAAGTTGTGCGCCTCGTCGAAACAAACAACTTTGCTTTTTGGGTCTTTGCAATTCGAGATGATATGCAACCTCTAGGTCGAACACAACCTATCAGACATGAGATGCACCAATGTCTGATCAAGTGCGTAAGCAAACCGTCCAAAAGTGCTTCTATGAATTGGACAATTTTTTTACGGTTTGGCCTAATTTAAGTGGTCAAGATGAGATCGGATGGAAAAGTTATAAACATAAAAGTTCATCATTTTTTTGAGACGAATAACTTTGGTCATTACGTAATTTTGATCCGAGATTGTTTCCTGCCTCGAAATAGGCCCGCAATGTACAGACAAGTTTTTGACCGAATAGTTTTGGAAAGTTTGGACCCACCCATCCGAATTTGACCGAAACTAGGGTTTTGGACGTGAATCCAGCCCTCTTTTTTGCATGGGAAATCCAACCGCTCCTTATATACATAAAGGGTGCTGCCGATTGAACCAACACCAATCGAACAAACACATCTACAACTTTTTCATGTTCATCTATCCCTATCCTTGTATATTGATTCTCGTTCTTCAAGTTGGAGGACAGCGAATCCACGAGGCTCTAGGGGCGGTCAGGCCGACCTAGGGCAGCCCATAGCCGCCGCGCGCCCTGATGGGGTCCCTCCCGGGCGAGCGGGATTTTGGGTCTCAAAAGCGCCTGCCGGACTGTCTTGCGTACCGCGCTTCCGGCGAGCCTCCCTCTGTGTGTGGTGCCGTGAATCGCGCTCGGCGTCGAGGGTACACGGTGACGTGTTTGAGTGCGAACAGCAGGGTTTCGCCGACCCATTGGCACCCAGTGGAGGTCACCGACAAACTGAACTGGTAATTTCTTTGGTTGTGTTGAACTATTGATTCACGCTGAAAGTTCTATCATTCCACTGCATCTTGCTTCTCAGTTAGGATCTTTTGTGACTTTCATTTCTGAAATAGTGAAATAGCCTTCTCAGATAGCAAAAATTGTTGATTTTTAGACCATCTGTAGTCACAAGAAAAATTTCACACATGTTTTCTAATACCGCCACTTCATACCTGTTTCAGCGACAAGAAATAATCATGAAGTTTGAAGGCTACATGATTTCTGAAACTGGTATAATGCAGTTTCCTGTATTGCTAATATTCAATTCAGTTTGGTTTTTATCACAGTTCATCCTTCCGATTTTCTTCTCACTGAACAGTATATTCCACTTTGTTGTACTTTGGGGTAAAAGCTAATCCAATATGGTACAACTATTCTGTTTTAAACTAGGATAACTAAAGGAAATTTGAACATTAGTGATGGGAATGAAGTTAATACTTTGGATAAGAAGGTCGGGTATTTCACATGGCTTAATTTCATTAGGTTTATTGAGAAAGACCAAGGAAAATTTTGTCTAACTATAAACACTTCTGTACTAAAATCACTATAGAAAGCAGTAGCACAAGACTTAAACTTTAGGATTAATGCAAAGAGCAAGAAATGTTACAACTGAAACCTGAATGTGACAAACTGATATGCACCCATGTGTCACCAAACCTTGGAAGGTTTCGGTGGTGACGATTTACATGACTTGTAAACTTGTGTTATTGTGAGGAGAATTTGATTTCTTTGCTATCACGAATATGGAGACCTCCCGAGTTATGTACTTCTAGATATCTGTGTCAATGCTCTCTTGGTTAATGAGATGCGGTGGGTTTGTGGAACACCAATGTATTTCTATATAATTATTTAGATTAGTTATACAGTGGACTATTATTTCATCTCGACGCAGTTTCACAGTTTAGTATCTTGTGCCATCTAACTCTATCTGCTATTTTATCTACTTCAAGTTCTAAATTCTTGCATGCACATATGTTTGTTTATAAATCTTATCATTTTACTCATTTGTAGACAATACCAGGAATAATTTTTTACTAATGATCCATAGATGTATGATGTATCTGCTATTATGCTCCTCTGGTTAAACACCTATCTGTTCATACCTTGTCCTGACTAAACTAAGTAAGTATGTGATGTATTGATCTGGTTTCTCTTAATGGCAAAATAAGCTTCGTTATTTGCTTCAGTGTTGTTTTATGAATGATGAAACATAAAAGTTGTGCTACCCATTATATTTACGAACCAGCTCTTGACCGGGTGATCGTCCCCACGATCGATCTCCGACCGTGTCCATCAGGGTGGGACCCACCCGCACCCCTCTCTCTTATCCCTTTCTTCTTCTTCCTTCTTTCTTATCCCCTTCCTCCGTTTCTCGTTCTCCTCTCTCCCCTCTACAATTCCACCTCGCCGGACCTCTGCTTTCTCCGCCCACCACATACTCCACCTCGTGGGAGCGCCGGCAGCCGTGGTCCTTCTCGTCGGAGGTCGAGCCGGAGCCGGCGACGCCGCGGCGAGCCGCGGCGGAGAAGGTGATGGCTCGCCGGGAGCGACACGGAGCCGCCGGAGCCGCCGCGGGCCGCGGCGGAGACGGCAGAGCGAGCCCAAAAACTTAGGGTTGGGGGTGGGGGGGGGGGCTGCGGACGCCGGCTGAAGATGTTAACCTAGTTGATTTAGGATACGTAGTCATCCAAAGAGTCCTAGATAGTTTTCCTAGTAAGTTTGGTTAGATTTCTATTTAGGAAAGTTACTCACGTCTGAGTCTAAACCGGAGTCTGCTAAGTTGTAAACAGCTCCGGGTCGCGTCGTGTTGGTCTCCGTCCCGGTGACGAGTTGGACGCGGCAAGGCCGGTTTGTAAGTCTTTATAAGCAAGTGAAAAACCACGAAAAGGTGCAAGTTGTACGCACCACCAAAATCGTTTTTCCAATCTGTGTTTGCTGTTGCCGAGTTCGCAGAGTTCCGCCGAGACGTTCCGATCGACTTCAGCTAGCTAGCTCGTTCCGCACCAAGCCAGCTCGCGATCACGTCCAGGGAATCGATTCAGCTTGCTGCTAGCTTCTTGCACAGCTAGCTGAACGTATTGCTCTAGTGCTTCAAAACCTACAATTGGTATCAGAGCCGCGTCGATCTAGAGGAAGAAGATGGGCGACACAAGCGACGTCGAGTCCGTCGACAACTCGAAGTCCGGCGACAACATCGGCTCCAAGGCGGACAAGAACGGCGGCAAGGTGAAGAAGGCGGCAAAGAAAGCAACCAGCGGGGCGAGCGGTGCCAACGTGATGGTGCATCGCAATATCCCTGTGCAGTACCCGCAGCTTACCGACTCCAACTACGGTGTTTGGTCGGTGAAGATGAAGATTATTCTTCGACAGCTCCGAGTGTGGCAGGCAATCACCGACGACGAGGTCGACGAGGAGTGCGACGAAGGTGCCATGGCGGCCATAGCCCAGTCCGTGCCGGATTCCGTGCTGATGTCATTGGCGGAGTTCGAGACGGCAAGAGAGGCGTGGGAAGCACTCAAGGAGATGAGGATCGGAGAAGATCGCGTCACGAAGGCTCGGGCACAAGTGCTAAAGCGCCAACTTCACAAGTTGCAGATGGAGGAAACAGAATCGGTGAACGATTATGCCATGCGAATAACCACTTTGGTGGCTGAGACTCGAGACTGTGAGGCTGCTCCTAGCTTTGGCAGCACAAGAGGAGTGGAAAGTTCATCACATGGATGTTAAATCCGCTTTCCTCAACGGTGATCTCACGGAAGAAGTGTACGTGGAACAACCCAGCGGCTACGAGAAGAAAGGCGAAGAAGAGAAAGTTTACAAGCTCAAGAAGGCGCTATACGGGCTAAAGCAAGCACCAAGAGCTTGGAACTCAAAGTTGGACCAATGTTTGGTCTCTCTCGGTTTCAAGAGATGTCCCCTCGAGCACGCCGTCTATACAAAGAACTCCAAAGATTCGAACCTGCTAGTTGGAGTTTATGTCGATGATCTGATTATCACCGGAAACAACGCGCAAGAAATTGAAGGTTTCAAGGCGCAGATGAAGAAGAAGTTTAGCATGAGTGATCTGGGATTACTCAGCTATTACTTAGGCATCGAAGTGAAGCAAAAATCTGGTGAAATTTCCCTATGTCAGTCGGCTTACGCGGTCAAGTTATTGGACAAGTGCGGCATGGCAGATTGCAACGCGGTACAAGTTCCAATGGACCAACGTCATAAGTTGAGCAAGATCAGCTCAAATCCGCCGGTGGACACCACGACGTATCGAAGCATCGTGGGCAGCCTAAGATACTTGGTGCATACCCGACCAGACTTAGCTTATTCAGTCGGGATCGTGAGTCGTTTCATGGAGAACCCCACGACCGAACACATGAGCGCCGTCAAGAAAATCTTGCGCTATGTGAAAGGCACTATCAATCTTGGCTGCACGTACAAAAAGGGAAAAGAAGGATTAATCCTTCATGGCTATTCAGACAGCGACATGGCAGGCGATGTTGATGATCGGAAGAGCACATCGGGCATGGTATTTTACCTAGGTCCGAATCTAATCAGCTGGAATTCTCAGAAGCAAAAGGTGGTGGCACTGTCTTCATGTGAGGCAGAGTACATTGCGGCGAGCACGGCGGCTTGTCAGGGTGTGTGGCTGAGAAGACTCCTAGCCGATCTTACAAAGAAGGAGGTGCAGAAGGTGTCACTGAAGATCGACAACCAAGCTGCAATCTCATTGTGCAAGAACCCGGTACATCACGAGAGGAGCAAGCACATAGACGTCCGGTTCCACTACATCCGGGAGTGCGTTGAGGAGGGGATGATCGAAGTTCAACATGTGAACACCAATGACCAGCTTGCCGACATTCTTACCAAGTCCCTCGGGAATCAGAAGTTTATCGAGATGAGGAAGAAAGTCGGAGTTCAACAGATGGACGCAAAGCAACCAGGTTAAGGAGGTGAATGAAGATGTTAACCTAGTTGATTTAGGATACGTAGTCATCCAAAGAGTCCTAGATAGTTTTCCTAGTAAGTTTGGTTAGATTTCTATTTAGGAAAGTTACTCACGTCTGAGTCTAAACCGGAGTCTGCTAAGTTGTAAACAGCTCCGGGTCGCGTCGTGTTGGTCTCCGTCCCGGTGACGAGTTGGACGCGGCAAGGCCGGTTTGTAAGTCTTTATAAGCAAGTGAAAAACCACGAAAAGGTGCAAGTTGTACGCACCACCAAAATCGTTTTTCCAATCTGTGTTTGCTGTTGCCGAGTTCGCAGAGTTCCGCCGAGACGTTCCGATCGACTTCAGCTAGCTAGCTCGTTCCGCACCAAGCCAGCTCGCGATCACGTCCAGGGAATCGATTCAGCTTGCTGCTAGCTTCTTGCACAGCTAGCTGAACGTATTGCTCTAGTGCTTCAAAACCTACACCGGCGAGAAGAAGCTGCCGTGGGGGGGTTTAGAGAGAAGGTCGGGGCGGGGGAGCGCCGCCGCCGGTGCCAGCGGCGGGGGCATGGCTTCTGGGGTGGGGCGGCGGTTCAGTTCGCGGCGCTCTTCTTCCTCCATGGCCTCTTCTTCCTCGTATTTGAACTCCCCCCGGCTTCTCCCCTGCCATGACGATGCAACAGTCCTGTCGGAATATTAACCGGTGGTACGGTCGTCCGTAAATTAGCACAGCCCTTATATTTATGTGTTGCTGCTATTGTCACCTACACTCAAGAGCTTTGTTACATATATCTATTTTCACTGAAATTAGTATACCAGGCACCAGGCACTTTCCCTTTGTACGTCATCGAAACTTCAAATCTCATCTAAAAAATGATAAAATATATCTAAATCTCTACTAATAATATTGCTACAGGTATGGTCCGTGGCGGTCGTAAAATACGTTTCCGTTCACCAAAAGTACGCTTTCAATCCACCCTCCGTCCCGCATCCCGCACATCACGTCCGTCCCGCATGCGCCTTCGTCCGTCCGTTGATACACCTTCGTCCTCCGTCGATGCGCCTTCGTCCGTTGTAGTTCCAATTGTACATCGCACCGTCCCTATCTCTAGAAAGGCTTGCGTAGAAGGAAACAAACTCTACCATGATTCAGTTTAGGATTCCATAACGGGCGCGTTTCACAGCCCGTAGTTCCTATATATATACATGACTCCTGAGATCAACGGAGAGACGAGATCGAAGACGAAGATGAGATAGGTCTAGCTCAATGCCGGCCGCGCGCAGCAGTTGCAGCCTGTGCTCGCCACCTCCAACCATCCTGACGCGCCGACGGCCGACATTGCATGCCCCCATCCTCACGCGACCCTGGTCGGACCGGGCGCAGCACGCGCACGGCGGCGGAGGTCCGGGGTGCGCTGGATGTGTCGAGCGCCGCCGGTGGAATACGTGGTTCATATCTGCCAGTGGACGTGGTCGATGGATGCCCATGGAATCCGTGATCGAGCATTTGCCCATGGACTTCGTGTGGACGCCATCGTGCCGGGGATCACCAAGGTCGGCCTCTGATGATTGAAGCCTACATGCTTGGCGATAAATTATAGTATAGACATTGCTGGAGCCTCTCTATCGCTGATCTGCTTCCGTATGTCAGGTTGTGGGTTCGTTTTGTTTCGATTACTAAGATTCATATTCAGGAGAATACTGAAGACACCTTTGCCTGCCCTGGGCGCGGGCAGGTTCCTATACAGCAGAATCCACCAACAAGATCCAGGGCAAGGAGCCTTTCGTCTTGCTAATGCCATCTGGAAGAGCTGGGAATAAGTGTATAATTTTCATCTGGTTGTTGTCAAGTATATGATATGGACGTACGTCTTCGCAGCGGCCTAGACGCGAACATCCCGCCATGTTCTCACTGTTTGTTCAATGCCTATTCTCATGACACGTCTTGAATGATGCACTAATCAAAATAAATCTGACAATTCCTGCTCCCAATCCCTCATATACAATGAGTGAATGGTGGCACACATCTAGACTGCAACTCGGAAAGGGTTTATGCCATGCTAATTTTTTAGAACATTTAGAAGCAACCTGACGATAGTCTCTTTGGCTCAAGTATGTTTGCAATTGATGGCGTTATTTGGAGTAGACTCATGACCTTTTCGATGATGTAATATTCATTGATCAAATAGTAGCTCGGTACAACGGGTGCTAGAGAAAGGACCACCATATACTTATTTTTCTGAGTGCCGAAGGAAGGTTCACTGAAAATTAACGACCATATGAGTGGCGATTTGCAATGCCTTTATATGCTCATATCTAGCTCATCTTTGCTCCTTGATTTTAGAATAAATACAAAGAAAAATTATAAAAATTAGATCAAATAAATATAATTAAAGAATAATAAGACGAAAAGGCAATTTGAGACCAAGATTACTTATCGATTGTATTCGGGGCAAAATTTGTGTTGTGCCAACATTTTTCAACTTCATTCCCGTTGCAACACGGGCATTTGTGCTAGTTACATTTAAATTAGCGATAGGTAGCAGTGGTTCAAATCCCATCCCGCTGAGTCGTCTCCGTCCCCGAGCGCCGTCCAGCACCCGCAAGGCCGCAACCCGAACCCCAGCCCAGCTCCTGGCGGACACCCTCCCGGACCTCGCGCCGCCTCCAACCAACTATATAGGCCACAACGGGACCGCGCGCTGTTTACTCGTTCCCTCGCCGGCCGGCCAGCCGGCCGGCCTCTTCTATCGTCAAGGTACGCCGGGGAGGCATGGCCGCTGCTGCTGCCGATGACACGGGAGGACAGGCGCGTACACACGGCAGGAGGCCCGGCGGTCTGAGGACTGCCATCTTCTCGGCAGGGAGTCGAACGGTAAGGCACATCCGGTGTCTTCCGTGGTGGGGGCACGGCGTGACGCAGTCTCTGCCAGACCAGCCCGTCTGGTGCTCGACCAAATGCCGCAGAAGGGCGACGCGGTCCTTGTTGTTCCTTGACCTTAAGCAGCGGCGACAGCATCATGTTCACCACGGGGGAGCATCCGGGCAGTCGCGAGCTGGCCACACGGTGTACATCTTGACCGAGGACGAGCCGAGCCAATCAGGAAGCGGCCATTCGGTTATTTCGCTATGCTGGTTAATTCCTTTGCTCGTACAATTAAAGCGTGAGATTTCTTTTATTTTGCAATCCTTATTTGACCCTCTTGTATACTGATCAGATTTTCGTGTTTGGTCAGTGCCTGAGAAAGCACGCGTTCGATTTCGTCGCCAACTACCATTAAAGGCCCATGTCTCATCCAATCATCTTTATGCTGATGCTAACGAACAAGCTGGAAGGTCTTCTTTGTTATGGTTTTGAGCTCAGTGAATGGTTGATTGTTCCAGTTGTGATGACATGACGGGCTCCACCGTATGCATCTGACAACCTCCACCACGAGCAACTAGCAGCATCAGGTAATTCTGCCCTACATGTGTGGTGTCAACCTCCTCTCGAACATCAAATGCTTCTAGTGTGTTTGTGGTCATACAAGAATTTCGATCATATGAGAAGAACAATCGATTTAGTAAACGAAAAAGTCTATGCTGACACATGCAAAAGTTGGGGGAACATAGGATACACACCGATGTGAGAACTTAAGCTATTAAGTGAGATTTTTATAATTTGGTTTCCCACATTCATGTCCACTTCTTACTTGGAAGAAGAGTCATGACCTGTGATATCTTAGTTGTACTACTTCATGCTTGATCCAGGTCTCTGACTATTCTTTGGGTATTGTTCATAAGTCATAACTCAGTGCAGAATAGAGATGGCCTTTCATTGCAAAAGAATAGCAGAGGTGCTGGTGGTGCAAGTAATGAACACTGGAAAGTTGAGTTAAACATACACCAGTTCCATTAAGGGTAACACAATCAAGAACTATTTATCCTATAGTGGTTGCCTAAGTTCAGAAATTCAAAAATTTGCAATAAGCCTCAACTCTATGGGTTCTCCAGATTTGCCGTAAGCTCTGAACACTGTTTATAGATATGTAGAGAGTTCTTCTCCCGGTCAACTCAGGTTGTAATTATGTGCTCAATCCAATTGCTTATTTGCTTGTATCATTCCACACTGTAGGATTCAATATAATCATCGAAATGGCAAGATAGAACAGCCTGAGCAGGTATGATAGTTGCAGAAGAACTACTTGCTTTCAGCCACCTTGGAAGTAGAAAAAGAAAGGCGTTAACATCTTCTGAACCTTTTTTTTAGTTGGAAGGTTTAGGACAACACGTTATGAGTTTTGGATTGTAGAGCACACCTGTCATTTGGAGTCTAAAAGAACAATTCTGCTGAACGATTTGCAGTCAGAATGTGGAACTCTAGAGTACGTATGCCGCATCATCAGTACTAATTGCCTTGCGAAATATAGAAAGAACATGATTCACTTTGAGCTCTCTTGTCGCACAGGAATGCACAATCTCAATTTCCCACCGAGATACAGGCTGAAGTCTAAATACAATTTTGCTTCACATGTTATTGTAGTATTAGTTAATGCTTGCATTTCTAGATGCACGTCAGGAGTCAGATAAACCCTATATTTTCTGTTGGAAGGAACGGTCTTTGTTAATTATTACAAAGCTTTACTTGCAAACTGATCACCTAAAGATCCATGTGAAACAAAATAATTCAAAAATCGACAAAACTTGAAACAGGGTCAAATATAAGATGGAAACATGCACATATAAGAACTTATAAATCTCCAGTTTTTTTATAACACTTAATATATGTTAATTGAGACGTGATTACTAGTACTGCCAGAGGTTCAGGTGGACGGTTCTCTTATATTTTCCCGTTGAGCAAAAAATATTTATGGTACTCTCAATTTGGGTGTGTTAAAAATCGATAGACCTTTAATTTTTTGCCACAACGTGATTGATCAATCCGTCTGTTCATCCGTTGACTGTTAATTCTATGCCAGTATATACCTAAATGACTTGTGTACCTGTGGGCCCACAATCAGTCTGTATGTGATCGCACGGATTTTCCATGTGTTGTGCACTATGCAATCTCCCCATACCCACAAAACTTCAGTCGCATTACATGAGCTTGTATTCTTCTAAGCTAGCTTTTAAGGTATTTTAAAACACCGGACCCAGAAAAGTAAGCCTGTCCATATTTTGTCTCATGCCAGCACTGCACCATGTAACTTTTTATGTCGATCGTCGCGCTAACGTGATGGATGTCTGCATATGCGGACTAAACCAAAGCACTTTTTGGTTTCTATGCATATGTTAATACACACCTGGGAGGCTGGTATTGGCTAGCAAATGAAGTATTACTGCTAATTAAGCTGCAGGCGAGTGAGGACTGAGGAGTGAGGACAGAGGATGCTATTACTGCTAGTATTATAGCCCATTTTCAGAAACCGAGACCTTAACTTTCTTTGCTGCTGAGTTGAGCAAGCTGGCTGGACATCGGAGTTAGTAAACAATGACCTCACTTACTGTTGATCAAGATCCAGTCTTGTTTTTGGCGTACAAATTTAATATTGGGAGTACTAGTTTTATTCGAAGCTATGATTATTTAATGCAGGGGCCTGAGCATGCATTTGCGTATAGACTGGATTCCTCTTCTCCTGTTAGCTACCAATTTGAGCCTGGGTAACTGAACTTATGGCAATGCCGGTCCTGCCACATCCTTCACGCAGGTGAGATATCATCTTTTCTCAATACTTGAGGATTAATCGATAGTCTGTATTTTGATTACTCATGCTGGATTGAACTTCACACTTCAGGGGAAGAATAGCACGTCGACAGAAGCTCATTGATGATGCTGATTGGGTGGAGGTGAGATATATCAACAGCTATGCCGCGTTCATGGGGTACCTGTCTATGGCCGTTAAGGGGCTAGGTTTTCTGGTGTTCACGTGGACCACAGTCGTGCTCCTCGGCGGCTTCGTCTCTGTGCTTGAGAAGAAGGATTTTTGGTGTCTCACAGTGATTACTCTCCTACAGACAAGGTGACCTTCTCATCTTTGTTACTGATTACGTTTACTGGTTACTTCTGCTTTCCTCAATATTTGATCGTAGTTCCTTCATTGCCATTTATTTTAGTGTTACTTTGCAACTTAATGATTTTTGAGGGATGGTGGTCTTCCACTATCAATGAAGATCGAAGAGTGGAATATCGCTACGAAAAGAAATTGTCAAGACCACCAGAAAACTACATTCTTGATCGCCATTTCACCAAACTATACATCATACATTTTAGTGTAGTTTTGCGTTGCGCACAAGTGTATAGATAAAATAGGGTAGTTTGAAATTTTTCGAAGGTATAGTTGCTGTGAGAGTGTTTGATAGAAGTTTGTGATACTTACTCCTTAATATTAAATGAGTTTGAGCTTTATATATCCATGCCAGTGGTTGAAGAATGTCTGAATTATTATAAACAATGAAGGAATTTCAGAAGTAGGCCAATATTTTGTAATTGTGAAATAGACTTATTTACATTACATAAGACGATCAAATACCATTACCATGGTGGGATAATTGACCTGGTCAGGGTTATGAACATGACTAGGGTTGGTGTAGCCGTGCGTAGAGGTCCTGAGCGTGAGTATTCAGTCTCCATTTTCAAGTGCTATCGTAGCGATCTGTTTGAGAACGCTAGCTTGCGAGGAAACGGTACCATAGGTGTCGATATATACTCTCAGTGTTTGCAGCTAAAATGTTAGGACTAGGGAACGCGTTTTTTTACTTCGATTGTCTCTGTTTCTAAGCTACTGTTTTGCTTGACTGGAATGTGCATGTAACAGGGCATTCAATGGTTTTGTGAGAGAAAAGTTATCGGATATCGGGTATTGGTACTCTGCGCTGTTCAGCATTGCAGTCAACATTGCTAAGCTTTGCGTTCCAGAGAAAGGTGGCATTTCCAAGCCCAACAATGGCCACGAGTCGTCCCTGAAACGATTTCTAGTAGCTTTAACGGTGGGCATGCAAGTACTGGTGTCCACTGTTATACTGTGCCCTCTAATAGCTCTCCATATGTCTGGATTGTATATCACCACCGGGATTTCACTGTGGCGTCTAACAGAGCATGACTTTGGGGGCAAGGATGGAGAGGTGAATCTGAAACTGGGTTTGGAAGTCCTCTACTCTCTCGCTCTGCTGCAGGGCGCACTCTTCTGCTACAGGACCAGCTGCTTCCACACGGGAAGAAGGCTAGCGAAAATAGTTGGCCATGAGTACGGATTCAGAGGCTGGGCACTTGACTCAGTCAAGCGCTACTTGCGCGATACCAGGGCGGGGTGCTTCATGGATCCATCATCTGCCAAAGGAAGGAACCTGCTGACATACGCTGTGGACCTAATGGGGTCTCAGTCACCTCAGAGCTACCTATCCGGGCTAAGGATTCTTGACACACTGATTGGGCCTGGGAGGAGGACAACAGACACGACATCGACGGCTTCGAACAAGAGCATGATGCTGAGGCGGCGCATGATAATCAAGCAGATGATTGGGTCTGCATCCTGTAGCCACATACTACATAAACTTCTGCAGACTCTGGATTCGACGAGCCAGTACGATGGAGAGATGAGGGAGCGCGCCGCGAGGATAGTGGCGCACCTTGCCAGCGACATCCGCCTGGAGCAGTTCCCGCGAGGGATTCAGTGCATATCCTCCATGCTCGAGACCCCTTCCCAACAAGATGGCAACAATGACGGCGGCAGTTCCAGGGCTACCGACTACAAAGAGCTGATGCTGCAGGGCCTGCATATTCTTGGGAAGCTTACTCCCGATGGGGATTACTGCGACGCCATATGGAATACTAAAGGTCTTCTCTCCAAGATCATAGCGCCCGTAAGCTGTGACCTGCTCCACTGCATCAATCATGATGAATGGTCTGCCATAGTGGCCGCATCACTGCAAGTCATGTGCCAGATTGTGACTGCTGCTGGAAAGACTGCTGAGGTATTACGTAGTGACATCTCAGGAAACGGTAGAGCAATGCGCACCATGCAAATAATCCTAGATTGCAAGGATTGTGATGAAGAGTTGTGTGTACTTGCCATCAAGATCCTCACACAGCTAGACACCGAGAGCAGAGAAAGTTTCATCCGCAAACTGCTAGCCATCTTCATTTCTAATAAGGACAGCCACATCAGAGGATTGGCAGGTGAAAAGCTTGCCACGCTGTCTGTTGAAAGCGAATGCAATGCCAGGATCATCTTAAATAAAAACGATGAATTTGTTAGACAACTTACTGAAGTGCTCTTACAAGACAAAAGCATGGAATGCAGAATAACTGCAGCCTGCATTTTGGAGAGACTATGTATTCGTCACTACACGGATGAGGATGATGAATGCGTCAAAAACCTCAAGAAAATCATGATTGAGGTGATGCCAGAGGTAATATGTGCCAAATTAGTAAATGTCATTCTGTTTCATTTTGATCAACCTCCTCTCCTGTATGATATGGGGTGAGGTGACCATGCCTTGAATTACTTGTTAAACTTATGAAACTAACTATACGTTTCAGGTACTCAGAGAAGTACTTCACTATGGTCCGAGTGAAAAAGAAGCAGAAGAAGACAATGTCTTGTCCACTCAAGCTAGTTGTGAGTCTTGCGACTTGGAAAAAGGGCAATACGTTGATGATTCACAAGATAGTGGCCGGAACTATTACACTTCCGCACAGCCAGATGATGTGCACTACAACGACGGTCAACTGCAGGCTGCATTGTTATCCTTCAGTGTGACGGTATTTGATAAAGTGATTGATGCAGATCAGAACTTGCCTCAACAAATTGTTGCAGTTGCCCCTCAAGATAGTGTATTCAGTCTTGCAAAGAAACTTAAGGAGATGGTTGAAAGGAACAGCCTTTCGCCTCACCCCACGGTTGACTGCCTGAGAATAGTGAAGCTTACCACTAAGATAGCCATAGCGATGATGAAAAACATAGATTGGCACTGGGAAGAAGACATGGAGGGCTTGAAGATCTCACTATCCAAGGCTGCAGAGAAAATGTCAGATTTCGACGGACTCATGATTATCTCAAGCGCTGGTGGTGATCATGGTGATGTCGAAAAAACGACTGATGTGACTCTGGGCTCCCTCATAAAGGAAGCACTCGTACTTCTAGACAAGATCAAGTCACGAAAATCCGAGATTGTGCCATTTAACTCTGTCTAGGGAAACCTGACAAATTGAGCATGCGCACTGTAAGCTATAATCGGTGGTATGCAAATCTTTGAGTTGTCGGTTAGGGAACTCTTTTATGTATGAATGGTGGTTTATCATCATGCTTTATGCTGCTTGAGACATCTGTTTCCTTGATCATTTTTGCTTTGTTGAATGCTACCATTTATTCTTGCCTTGACGCTCATATTTGTGTTTTGAGCGCGGATGCAGCTTGTTTGGGTGCTGTAGTAACCAAGCCAATAGTGTCTACTAGCACAAGAGCGAGGCAATTCGGAATACAATTTTCTCAATTTGTTCAAAGCTGCTCTAATCATCCCTCCCGAACACCATAACACCATATCTGTTATAGAAGATATATCGGATAAAGTATGGATCCAATATAATTCCCCTAAAAGCATCAAGCCTCTATATAACTGCCTTTTTTTTTTGCAAGAAGTCACAATACAGACTGATTCTAGTGACTTTCTTGCATAAGCTTCTCTGTTTTGTTATTCATTTTTTGCTATTCACTAAAACTCCCACAAACATGAGCCTGCTAGGTATAGAAGTCCTAGTTTTAGTGAAAAGTATATAAAAACACGTTTTAGATATTTGTGTCTGAGAAAAAGAACTTATACATACACAAGTCCAAGCTCAATATTATGCAGCAGAAACGACGTTCTAAGAAATTCCAATACTACTGAGGGTGTCCCGGCTGCTAGACGAGCGTATGTGGTACACATTTTTTTTTTGTATAAATAGATTTCCGCACCGCTTTATAAATAAAATAACCACGAATATGCAGTTATTGAGGGCAACAACATAAATATGCCCAACAAAAAAGAAAGACGATACAACTCTTCAGTAGATGGATGCGAGCAACAACAAGATGACAGAGCGATTGTACCCATTGTAATCTCCATTCTCCACATCCTGGACAGTACTAGTAGAAAAAGGGCCTTTGGCCAGGACCCTTTAGTCCCGGCCTCCATCTGGGCCGGGACTAAAGGCCCGGCCACGTCGCCCGAAATTCGCCAGCCGCCCGGGAGGCTTTGGTTCCGGCCCGTAATGACCCTTTAGTCCCGGTTTGAGACACAAACTGGGACTAAAGGGCTACGCGCTGGGAGGTCCCCCTGTGCGCACCCTTTAGTCCCGGTTTGTGTGTCAAACCGGGACTAAAGTCCTCTGCCTATATATATGGGTCTAAGTGGGTGTGTGCTAGCTCTCCTTTTTGCATGGATGCACTAGAGGTGTTTGATGAAATGTGTGTTAGAGCGATGCCGCTTCAGTTCACCGAACACAACTACGATATGAGGTGCCCGAGCCACGCTTAAGTCTCTTCCTCTTTATTTCCACTTATTCTAAAAGGTTAGCAACTATATTTTCTCGTTTAGACCGTGCGGTACTAATTTTTAGGATCGTGATTATGTTTGATATACTGTTGCATGACGCAGATGAGCCATCCATGGATGTACGGTGATCGACGCACAGCCGCTTACAGAGAAGGCGTGCATTCTTTTCGAGATGCGGCCGATGCGAACAAGCATGGTGGTGGCTATATGTTTTGTCCATGTGTTGAATGTCGGAATGAGAAGGACTACACTTCCTCAAGAGTCATTCAGAGCCACCTGCTTCGGTCCGGTTTTATGTCGGGCTATAATGTTTGGACCAAGCACGGAGAAAGAGGGGTTATGATGGAAGACGACGATGAAGAAGAAGAGAACGATGATGACAACTACCGATCTATGTTCCCTGAGTATGCTGATACCGCAATGTAAGACAATGAAGAAGAAGATCAGGGTGCAGAACGGGAACCAGATGAGCCCGCTGATGATCTTGGCCGGGTCATTTCTGAAGCACGGCGAGGCTGCGACACAGAAAAAGAGAGGTTGCAGTTCGAGCAGATGTTACAGGACCACAACAAATTGTTGTACCCAACTTGTGAAGATGGCCAGAAGAAGCTGGGTAGCACACTGGAATTGCTGAAGTGGAAGGCAGAGACCGGTGTGACTGACTCGTCATTCGAAAAGTTGCTGGTACTGATGAAGAAGATGCTTCCAAGAAAGAACGAATTGCCCGCCAGCACGTACGAAGCAAAGAAGCTTGTCTGCCCTCTAGGATTAGACGTGCAGAAGATACATGCATGCCCTAATGACTGCATCCTCTACCGCGGTGAGAAGTATGAGAATATGGATAAATGCCCGGTATGCACTGCATTGCGGTATAAGATCAGAAAAGATGACCCTGGTGAGATTGAGGGCGAGCCACCCAGGAAGAGGGTTCCTGCCAAGGTGATGTGGTATGCTCCTATAATACCACGGTTGAAACGTCTGTTCAGAAATAAAGATCATGCGAAGTTGTTGCGATGGCACATGGAAGATCGTATGAAAGACGATAAGTTGAGGCACCCCGCCGATGGTCGGCAGTGGAGAAAAATTGAGAGAGAGTTCCCGAGATTTGCAGGTGACGCAAGGAACTTATGGTTTGGTCTGAGTACAGATGGCATGAATCCTTTTGGGGAGCAGAGTTGCAGTCACAGCACCTGGCCCGTTACTCTATGTATCTACAACCTTCCTCCTTGGTTGTGCATGAAGCGGAAGTTCATTATGATGCCAGTGCTTATCCAAGGTCCAAAGCAACCCGGCAACGACATTGATGTGTACCTAAGGCCATTAGTTGACGAACTTTTACAGCTGTGGGCCGAACCAGGTGTACGTGTGTGGGACGAGCACAAACAAGAGGAATTTGACCTTCGAGCCTTGCTTTTCGTAACCATCAATGATTGGCCTGCTCTTAGTAACATTTCAGGACAGTCAAACAAGGGATACAATGCATGCACGCACTGTTTAGATCAGACAGAAAGTATATATCTGGACAAATGTAGGAAGAATGTGTACCCGTTCAATCGTCGTTTTCTTCCGCCCAAGCATCCCTTAAAGAAAAAAGGCAAGCATTTCAATGGCAAGGCAGAACCCCGGGGGAAGCCTGTCATCCGTACTGGTGCTGAAGTATTTGATATGGTCAAAGATTTAAAAGTAATCTTTGGAAATGGTCCTGGCAGCCAACCTGTTCCTAACGGCCCTGATAAGCGCGTACCCATGTGGAAGAAGAAATCTATATTTTGGGAGCTACCCTATTGGGAAGTCCATGAGGTCCGCTCCGCAATCGACGTGATGCACCTGACGAAGAATCTCTACGTGAATATTCTAGGCTTCCTGGGCTTGTATGGGAAGTCAAAAGATACACCGGAAGCACGGGAGGACCAGGAACGTCATAAAGGAAGAGATGGCATGCATCCAGGGCAGTTTCAAGGGCGTGCCAGCTACGCTCTTACTAAGGAAGAGAAGGAAATCTTCTTTGAAGTCCTTTTCAGTATCAAGGTCCCGACTGGCTTCTCGTCGAATATAAAGGGAATCGTAAATATGAAAGACAAAAAATTCCAAAACCTAAAGTCTCATGACTGCCACGTGCTTATGACGCAATTGCTTCCGGTTGCATTGAGGGGAATTCTACCGGAAAATGTTCGCCTGGCAATTGTGAAGGTATGTGCATTCCTGAATGCAATTTCTCAGAAGGTAATCGATCGAGAAAGTCTATCAGGGTTACAGATTGATGTGGTCCAATGTCTGGTCAGCTTTGAGTTGTTGTTCCCACCATCCTTCTTCAATATAATGACACACCTCCTAGTTCACCTAGTCGAAGAGATTAGAATTCTCGGTCCTGTGTTTCTACACAATATGTTCCCCTTCGAGAGGTTCATGGGAGTCTTAAAGAAATATGTTCGTAACCGTGCTAGGCCAGAAGGAAGCATCTCCAAGGGCTATGGAACAGAGGTGGTCATTGAGTTTTGTGTGGACTTTCTTCCTGACCTTAAGCCAATTGGTGTTCCTGAATCTCGGTATGAGGGTAGGCTGACAGGAAAAGGCACACTAGGAAGGAAAGCAAAAGTATGTATGGATGGGCATTCTTTCTCTCAAGCACACTACACAGTTCTACACAATTCCACCGTGGTGGCTCCGTATATCGTGAGACACAAGAATATTCTATGCTCCGAAAACCCGGGGAAGACTGACTCTTGGATTAAAGGGGAACACGAGAAGACTTTCGGCAGTTGGTTGCAGACACATCTCATGAATGATGACACCGTTGGAGATCAGCTATACTGTTTGGCCAGGCCACCATCTTCTACTATATGTACTTTCCAAGGGTACGAGATAAATGGGAATACATTTTACACGGTTGCCCAAGATAAAAAGAGCACCAACCAAAACAGTGGTGTCCGCTTTGATGCAACAGACGAGAATGGGCACTGTTTGGAAACATATTACGGGTATATAGAGGAGATATGGGAACTTAACTATGGACCTACTTTTAAGATCCCTTTGTTTCGGTGCAAATGGGTGAAGCTGACAGGAGGCGGGGTAGTTGTAGACCAAAAGTACGGCATGACAACAGTGGATCTCAACAATCTTGCGTACATGGATGAACCATTCGTCCTAGCCAACGATGTCGCTCAGGTTTTCTATGTGAAGGACATGTCTACAAAAATGAGAAAAAGAAATCAGCAAAAGAAGACATCGTCCGATGAGCCAAAGCGCCACATAGTTCTTTCAGGGAAAAGAAACATCGTGGGAGTAGATGACAAGACAAACATGTCAGTAGATTATAATAAGTTTCATGAAATTCCGCCCTTCAAAGTGAAAACGGACCCAAGCATCCTACTGAACGATGAAGATTCTCCATGGCTACGACCCAGGAGAAAACAGAAATAATAGATAGGATTGTTGGTGCTATAATGTAATAATGTATTAAACCTTTTATGTAATGCATGATGAAGATTTTCCATGGCTACGACAGACACGGTTACATATAGTTTTAATTGAAAATGGCAAACTAGTTAATAGTTTGGATAGTTAAAATAAATAATTTTGAAAATATAAAGTATTTTTGAATTAGTTATTCAATTTCAAACACTTTTCATATTCATAGTTTTATCAGATTCTAAAATATATAAAAAGAATATTAATTAATATAGTTTTAATTGAAAATGGCAAACTAGTTAATAGTTTGGATAGTTAAAATAAATAATTTTGAAAATATAAAGTATTTTTGAATTAGTTATTCAATTTCAAACACTTTTCATATTCATAGTTTTATCAGATTCTAAAATATATAAAAAGAATATTAATTAATATAGTTTTAATTGAAAATGGCAAACTAGTTAATAGTTTGGATAGTTAAAATAAATAATTTTGAAAATATAAAGTATTTTTGAATTAGTTATTCAATTTCAAACACTTTTCATATTCATAGTTTTATCAGATTCTAAAATATATAAAAAGAATATTAATTAATATAGTTTTAATTGAAAATGGCAAACTAGTTAATAGTTTGGATAGTTAAAATAAATAATTTTGAAAATATAAAGTATTTTTGAATTAGTTATTCAATTTCAAACACTTTTCATATTCATAGTTTTATCAGATTCTAAAATATATAAAAAGAATATTAATTAATATAGTTTTAATTGAAAATGGCAAACTAGTTAATAGTTTGGATAGTTAAAATAAATAATTTTGAAAATATAAAGTATTTTTGAATTAGTTATTCAATTTCAAACACTTTTCATATTCATAGTTTTATCAGATTCTAAAATATATAAAAAGAATATTAATTAATATAGTTTTAATTGAAAATGGCAAACTAGTTAATAGTTTGGATAGTTAAAATAAATAATTTTGAAAATATAAAGTATTTTTGAATTAGTTATTCAATTTCAAACACTTTTCATATTCATAGTTTTATCAGATTCTAAAATATATAAAAAGAATATTAATTAATATAGTTTTAATTGAAAATGGCAAACTAGTTAATAGTTTGGATAGTTAAAATAAATAATTTTGAAAATATAAAGTATTTTTGAATTAGTTATTCAATTTCAAACACTTTTCATATTCATAGTTTTATCAGATTCTAAAATATATAAAAAGAATATTAATTAATATAGTTTTAATTGAAAATGGCAAACTAGTTAATAGTTTGGATAGTTAAAATAAATAATTTTGAAAATATAAAGTATTTTTGAATTAGTTATTCAATTTCAAACACTTTTCATATTCATAGTTTTATCAGATTCTAAAATATACATTAGTTATTCAATTAAAAATTAAAAATTGATATTTGAAAATGAAAACCTGAAAAACTATGGCTTTGGCGCGCATTTATTGCGCCTTTAGTCCCGGCTGGAGCCACCAGCCGGGACTAAAGGGGGGGGCTCGGGCGCCAACCGCCCATAACCCTTTAGTCCCGGTTGGGGGCTCCAGCCGGGACTAAAGGCACCCTTTAGTCCCGGTTCGAGCCCCCAACCGGGACTAAAGGGGGGGGGGGGTATATAAGCCCCCTCTTCTTCCTCCCCGGCACTTAGCCGTTTCCGTCGACGCGCGCGAGGAGTTAGCTGCCGATCGCTGCGGTCGCCGGAAATCTCGCCCGAGCCGCCACCTCCGGCCACCGCCCGCCGCCACCCTCCCCGAGCCGCCCGCCGCCACCCCTCCGGCCACCGCCCGCCGCCACCCCTGCGGCCACCGCCCGCCGCCACCCCTGCGGCCACACCGCCGGCGCCCGAGCCTCCCCCGAGCCGCGCCCGCCCCACCCCCGCGGCCACCGCCGGCGCCGCCACCCCTCCGGCCACCGCCGGCACCGCCACCCCTCCGCCGCCCCTCCGCCACCCCTCCAGCACCCCTCCGCCACCCCCCCGCGGCCACCGCCGGTGAGACCCGAGCCGCGCAAGCCGCGCGCCCCTTTTTTTTGTTAGATTAGATTAGGTTAAATTTTTTTTAGGTTAAGTTTTTTTAGGTTAAATTTTATTAGGTTAAATTTTATTAGGTTAGGTTTTATTATAGGTTAGGTTTTTTTTAGAATAGAAATAAGTTAGAAATAGCAAATAGCAAATAGAAATTTTAGTTAGAAAAAATAGCAAATAGCAAATAGAAATAAGTTAGAAATAGCAAATAGCAAATAGAATTTTTAGTTAGAAAAATTAGCAAATAGAAATAAGTTAGAAAAAATAGAAATAGAATTATTTTCCAAATAGAAATAGAATTACTTTGCAAATAGAAATAGAATTAAATAGAAATAGAATTATTTTCCAAATAGAAATAGAATTACTTTGCAAATAGAAATAGAATTACTTTGCAAATAGAAATAGAATTATTTTGCAAATAGAAATAGAAATAGAATTACTTTGCAAATAGAAATAGAATTATTTTGCAAATAGAAATAGAATTATTTTGCAAATAGAAATAGAAATAGAATTACTTTGCAAATAGAAATAGAATTATTTTCCAAATAGAAATAGAATTACTTTGCAAATAGAAATAGAATTACTTTGCAAATAGAAATAGAATTACTTTGCAAATAGAAATAGAATTACTTTGCAAATAGAAATAGAATTACTTTGCAATTAGAAATATAATTACTTTGCAATTAGAAATATAATTGTTTTGCAAATAGAAATAGAATTACTTTGCAAATAGAAATAGAATTACTTTGCAAATAGAACTAGAATTACTTTGCAAATAGAAATAGAATTACTTTGCAAATAGAAATAGAATTATTTTGCAAATAGAAATAGAATTTATTAGTTAATCAAATGTCGGTATTTTGCAGAAACTATGGATCCACATAGCAGGAACCTCGAAGAGGAAGAACTTCTCGAAGATATAATCAAAGACGCCCCCGACGTTGAACCAGCTGAATCTCCGTCGTCATATCTAAACCCCTCCGGAGATGGAATGGAGGTCGACCGACATGAAGAAGAAGCCGACGGGGCAGGAGATAGCTCCAATGACGGAGAAGGTGATAGCTCCACTGATGGAGAAGCCGGTGGAGAAGCCGGTGGAGAAATAATAAAGTCCGGCGAGGTATTCATATGAAGTTCGGCAATCACTTGTAATATGTGAAAAATATTGGAGATAGCTCTATATTGTATATATATACATTCATTTGACGAATGTTTCTCCCTCTTAGGCCTCCACATCGAGCAAAGCTACGAAACGAGGCCCGACTAAAAAGTTGGACGCACGGACGCATTACACCTTTGAGGTGATATTGCCTACGGGCGAACCAAAGCTTCCTAAGAATGCTGCTGACACATTCAAGAAGCAATGCGGAGTTCTCGTTAGGGATCACGTCCCGATCAGCGTTCGGGAGTGGAACAAGCGCAAAGGGGCAGCCGATAGTGACTATGTCGCCGAAAGGTACAAAGATAATCTTTGGAATGATATCATGTCACATTTCAACCAGCCAGAATGTGAGAATGAAGACGCCGCAAAAAAACTGAGGGCCAAAGTCAAGCAGTGGACTCTAAAGAAGATGGCCGAACTGTTCCGTAGCTGGAAGAAGAAGCTATGGAAAGACTATCTGAAGACAAAGAAAGTGCCAGTATTTGAGGGGTATCTAGCCAAGCAGGCGAATCACTGGAAGGCATTTCAGGAGTACAAGCAGTCAGAAGATGCCAAGGCATTATCAGAAAAGAACAAGAAAAATGCCGACAAGAAGAAATATCACCACACGCTGGGGCCAGGGGGCTATGAGACTGCCATCCCAAAGTGGGATAAGAAAGAGCAAGATCTGCTAGCTAAAGGCATCGTACCTGAACCCATCCGTGATGAGTGGGAAATGAGAGCAAGGAATTGGTTCCTTGCGCATGGTGGTTCGTACGACGAAGAAACAGGGGACCTCATCTGCAGTGGCGGTCTTAGGATACCCAGGGAGAATTGGAAAAAGATAGTGAAAGAAATTAAAGAGGGAAAAAGACAGTTCACTGCAGATAGAGAGAAAGATTTGCTCACACTGGTCCTCGGCAATGACGAACATGGAGGACGAACGCGAGGCTTCGGTCCTTCTTACCCGTGGTGGCTTGGGTTTGCCAGAGACCAAGACACTTACAGAAGCCGGGCGAGAGCAAAGAAGCGACAGCAGGATGAGGAGAATGACAAGTTCAACCAGTTGCTTGCCAGGCTTAACGAGCAACAGAAGCAGATTGACGAGCTTAGAGGAGTAGCGCGCCAGGAAGATCCTGGACTCGATATTATCGGCGCCCCATCTAAGCGGAAAAGCAGCGTGGCTGAATCTGAGGCCCCGCCCGACGATGCACGAAGAATGATAGAGGGCGGTCCCGGCTACCCCGTGGATGGAATCAAGGAGTCAACATCATGTGAACTCCATCAGAAATTCAAGAACATATCCATGAAGGTGGCCGTCGGACAAGCTTTACCTTCTGGCCCTGATGCACGCTGGCATGGCCGTGAGATTCCAGCTGGCTTTGCTAAAGTCGGGGTGGATGAAATCATGGCGGGGTTTCATGATATGGAGCTCGACATGGCTGGACCCGAAGATGAGAGGACACTCGGAGAAGTACTGGGTGGAGTCATCCTATGGGACAAGAACTACATCAAGCTTCCAGGCTCGGCCCCAAGGACAACACCGCCTCCGAGTCGTCGCAGGTCACCTACACCTCCATCACCTCCAAGCCCTCCACATGACGACGGCCACCACAACACGAGTCCATCTCGATCACCGCCGCCGGACTTGGCTCGGCCGTCTCCGCCGCCGCCCGCTAAGGATACTAAGCGGAAGCGTGCCAGCAAGAACGCTCCGTCCATGAGTTCTAAGCGACGGAGCTCCCCAAAGCGCAAACTGTCGCCCCTCCCAAAGGTACCTCATGCTAATCTTCCTATCAGACCTTATGATCGTACCGACGAGGAAAACGCCAGGATAGCAAAGGAACATTATGAGGCGCAGATGAAAAAGAAGGAACCCGAGCCCCGCCCGGAATACACCGAGAAGCAAATAGCATATGCAAAATACTTCATGACCCTTCCATCACAGTATGACTTACACCATAAGCCTGACGACTATACACGCACATTGCAGAAGGAAGGGCAAAAGAGCAAGTCACGTGCAAGTGCAAGTGCAAGTGGGAGCAAATCAAGTTCAACTACAAGCAAAATAAGATCAGACGTTCCTCAGCTTGGACAACAGGCCAAACAGTCGATCCCACCCCTCAGGGTGTTACCCGAGAATGTTCCCTCTCTGGTGCAGGGGCAAGATTTGGGATTAGCAAAGAAGTGGGCGGATGAATGGGGTATCCCGGTTGAAGTCATTCTGGCTTCCCAAGACGACGTGGTACCCAAGGCTGTGGTAGCCCCTAAGCCACAGTTTGTCATGGGAGCGCCTTTGGTCAGCAAAGATAAGTTTGATGATCTCCCAACAAATATGCGTTACTTGCATACATGGTACTTAAGTGAATCAAAGAAAGGGAGAACGATGATCGTGGCGCTTGTCCCACGGGAGTACTACGGCCGTCCCGAAGACATCCATATCGACTTTGATGAACTCTTCCAGATGTACAATGCCGACGCCCTCGACAAATCGCTTATGAGTTGCTATTGTCTGTAAGTTTTTCAATTCGTTGTCTACATATAACTTGTTCAATTATTTCAATTCATTGTCTACATATAACTTGTTCAGTTATTTCAATTCATTTTCTACATATAACTTGTTCCGTTCTGACTTGTACTCTATTATGCAGAATGAAGATTCTGGAATGTAAAAGTAGGAACATCCTAAATATTGGGTTTATTGACCCAGATAAAATACATATAAAGACGCTAACTGATAACCCCAAGGAGACGGAGGAAAACCTTCTAAGGTTTCTAACAGATCAAAATTAATGTGACCACATACTGTTTCCATACAACTTCAAGTGAGGGTCTTACTCTGTTGTGTCCATTCACTTATGAGTGTAATTGATAAGTTACTGACACATATATATATACATGTGCAGCTACCACTGGATTCTGTTGGACATTCCAATTGATAAGGGAAGAGTTGATGCCTTCGACCCATTATCGAGACCCTTGGAACAGTTCCAAAGCCTGCAGGACATGCTCCAAGGGTAATTTCAATCATTCTTGCGCTCTATCGGTCTCTTTCGATGATTTTCTGATATATCAATTAATGAAAAACTTAGCAAATCATTTTCCTTGTCGGGCAGGGTTTGGAAGCGGTTCAAGTGCGTGACTCCCGGTATCCGGCATGAGAAGCTGACCTTTAGAGCGGCTCAGGTAAGTAGTAGTATGATATACTTCTATTTTCAATACTTTTGTAATGCTAGATTATTATTTTGATTATATATATTCTATTCTCGTAAAGTGTGACCAGCAGCCACGGGGGACGCATCTATGTGGATACTATGTTTGCGAGACCATTCGCACGTTTACCTCTGAGCACAAGGATTACAGATACGATGTAAGCAATAAACATTCACACCTCTATTTTTACTCGTCATTCTTTGTTATCATGATTGATATTCATATTCATCTCCTCTTCTTATATAGTACACGGCCATGCGGGAGAAGTACCTACCAGAGCAACGCGCGATTGCTGTTGCAGAGGAGCTGGCGACCTTTCTGAGAATAGAAGCTATAGACGACAAAGGACGATTTAGTGTAGCTAGGGGCCATTACTGATGTTGGTCCATGTAATCGAATAGACGGGCTCTAGTCCCGATAATTCTGATCTCCATATAATTGTATATATATGCTCGCTTGTAAGATAAGTTAATCTTATATATATGCATAAACTAATTCCCGAACACGCACCAAACGAGGCATCACGTTAATCCCCCGAACACCTAAAACCCTAGAACCCCTAAACCCTAAAAACCCTAAAGTAAAAAAGCAAAATCTGTAGATGCCTTTGGTCCCGGTCTGTGTTACAAACCGGGACTAAAGGTCCTGGCCCTGGATCCCTCGGAGACGCCCACGTGGACAGCCTCCAGTCTCGGCTGGTAACCAGGCCGGGACTAAAGGGTTAGCCTTTAGTCCCGCGGCTGGGGTCCCGGTTGGCAAACCGGGACTAAAGGCCATTACGGGCCGGGACAGAAGGTGCTGTCCCCACTAGTGGGGATCAACACCGTCCCACCACCAGACCTCATGGACCAAGGATCGATGAGCACACAAGCAGCCCCATGGTGAAGCGTGCTAGTCCTAGGTTTCCCCCGACACTCGGCATGGAGCGGAAGAGGGGATACCTCGACGCTCTCCATGGTGGGATCGTGTCTGGGCGCTACCGTTTTGGGCCTCAGCCCGTTAGCGTGTTCCGGTTTTTTTATGTTCCCAGCCTGGCTTTCTGGTTCTCTTGATTTTTTCCTGTTTCTCTGGTTTTTCATTTTTTTTTGGTTTTTTGTTTTCCTATTAGTTTTTGTTTTCTATTTTGATTGACATATAAATATTTTAAATTCAAACATTTTAAAGATTAGGACATATTTAAAATTTGGACATTTTTAAAATTCAAACATTTTCAAAATCAAACAATGTTAAAAATTCAAAGACATTTTAAATTTGAACTTTTCAAAATTAAGCATTTTCACTAAATATTTGAAAATAAAAAAGGACTAAAACAAAGCAGAGGCGAATAGGCAGATCTAGTGGTGGAGCTAGGATGCATTTTTGACACATAAGACCACCTGCGCCAACGTAATGTCAAAAAGGACCACCTATGAAAATATTTGTCAAAAAAGACCACCTCTCGGTGGCGGCACGTCTGGCCAGGCGACATGTGGCACGTGCCGCCTGGGCCGACGCCGGCATGGGCATGCCGCCACAGCCAACGCCGGCATGTGGCCTGGCAGTTGACTCCGTCGACCGCCGTTAGGGCATGTGGGCCCTGCCGCCAGCCCCGTTTCTGGCATGGTGACGTGGCTCCTTGCCGCCATCCCCGTAGACGACACCCTGGCACGCCCGACCGGCCCAAGTTCCAACAATGACGGCGCTGATTACTAGGATGTCTGGGAAAGGAACCAGCGAATTTGATTCTCACGCTAGGATTCCCGCCTGTGTGCTGCTTTTTTGCATGTGATATGCAATCTGTGGTGTTTTTACCTGTGTATTTGATGCTTTGAAACACTGTTCGTATAGTAAATAGACTCCAATTATCACGAGACAGGATGCGACGTCGGCTGATCAACTCTCCTTTTAAAGAGCAGCACCCTCACACATGCAGCACGCCTGCTCCTTCACTCATTCACTCACCTGCTCTCTCCTCTCTAATGAGCTGAGCTTCTCCATCTCCTGCTATCTCTCATACTCCATCACCTGCTCTCTCCTCTCTAATGAGCTGAGCATCTCCATCTCCTGCTATCTCCTCTGTAATGAGCTGTGCTTTGTTCAAGTTTAGCATAAGTAGGTGGTATTAAGGTGCCAAAATTGGATATTAAAGGAAGATCCACACATGAAGAAGTAGAGGAGCTTCTCGTACGAAGGTAACATCTTCAAATGATTACTTATATTATTGCATGGTAGTTAAAGATTTAGTCATGTAACATATTATTAGCATGGAGAGTGATAATGATGATATTATAGTTGCATGATTTCGAACTTGCTAATGAAGCACCGATTATTTTTGCATTCATTCTAACGAAACCAATGATTTTATGTGGTAGGTGGATTGTAGCATGAATACGATGTCGCTGGTAATACTTGGAAATTGTGTGCCGCAGAATTTGAAGTGTACCAATAGTCATTGAAGTAACGGTAAAAACCTCATGTCATATATTTTTTCAGTCTTGTAGTATAAGTATGATTTGTTAATAATTCGGTTGCATATATATTTCATGTGAAATTTTCTATGAACGTTAGTTAAATATTGGTTATTGGAAATATTCGGTGGCATAAATAGTTGCGGACCGCGTTTTTGAAGTTGAGGTATAAAATTTATCTCTTAAGAAATGTTAAGTATTTATTTTGTTGTAGTGTATGTCATGTACTTACATTGGTAGAACAATAAACTGAAGTAAGATAATTCCGTTAGTGATTGCATGCATGAAAGAATAATTAATTCTATGAATAATATTCGATCGCATACTTAACGTGAAGGTATAAAATTTATCTAGTAAAAAGTGTTAAGTATTTATTTTGTTGTACTGTATCCCATGTAATTACATTGGTAGAACAGTAAATTTAATTCCGTTAGTGATTGCATGCTGAAAGAATAATTAATTATATGCAAAATATAAATTACGTCAGCTCATTTAGTAGAATATTTAAATTTGTACATAAATATAAAATGTAGCTTCCGTGTTACTAATGTCCATTTTAAATTTGTGGGGTAGGTACGATGGAAAATTTATTAGTGTTTTATGGGGATGTGATACGCGACGAAATTTCTGGGCTAGATGTGTCTCAGTGCGAGTCTATAAATATTGTAGTGAGAGACATGGAGAACCTAGATTTTGCGGAAGTGAGGAAATGCATCCGGGTGCAGTTTGGTCCTGAGATGCGGGGGAAGAAGATGACCGTTGAGGCCGTCATATGTGTGGGAGGGGATGATGGGACAGCTCCCTGTTGGGGTCTGCGGGAGGTGAAAGGAAATAACTCATGGAGGACATACATGAGGTTTGCAACCACGCCTGGCGCCGCTATGTTTCAAAGACCGATGGTGTATGTGCAGTTTGTCTCTCCGAATGATGAGCCTGGATGCAGTAGCAGCGCTCCAGATGCGCAGCTAGCCATCACCGGCGGCCCCAGCAGCGGCCGATCGGAGCCGATGGAACTTGAGCTTGTGCCCGACCCAGGCTATTGGTCTGCAGTCGTTGACATAAGTGAACATATGGAGGGATTACTGGAGGCCCTAGATGATGATGATGACGATCATTCTTCTGGGTTGTCAGAGGAGGAGGAGGAAGGTGTTGGTCCATCTCAGAGGGCGGTTGCGGGACCGATGCCCGAAGACTTCTTGCAGACTATGACCATCCGCAACGAATATCACTCTGTTGCGGGCCTCGGTGAGGCTAGTCTGGAGGTTGGGCATAGTTTTCCAGACAAGGACTCTGCTGACCAGGCAATAAAAAGATATGCATTGTCCATATCTCGGTAGCATAGAGTTAAACAGTCTGATAAGACTGAGCTGAAAGTCGTCTGCCTCAAATTGCCCGAGGGTTGCCAGGGTAGAGTGATCGCTCGTCAGAGGCGTGGTGTATGTCAGCCATGGGTGATCAGAAAAATTGTACCCCATAGCTGCGAGCAGGTTGGAACTCTTGTAGATCATTGCAATGTGACCGCGAAGTACGTGTCACATATAATGTCAGCGGCAGTGGAAGAAGATATTAATATGGGTATTAAGAAGCTGCAAAAAGCAGCAGAAGACCGAATTGGCTACAATGTCAGCTACGGCAAGGCTCGGCGTGCCAAGGAGGACATTTTTGAGAGGTTGTATGGCACATATGAGGATGCATATAACTACGCCCCTAGATTGCTTAATCAGATATGTGTAAGCAACCAGGGGACTGTAGTTTTCTTGAAATATCGGCCGCATCC
This sequence comes from Dactylis glomerata, assembly GCA_007115705.1. Lineage (NCBI taxonomy): Eukaryota > Viridiplantae > Streptophyta > Magnoliopsida > Poales > Poaceae > Dactylis > Dactylis glomerata. The sequence goes on from QXEO01000186.1 coordinate 2,126,902, forward strand.
TCGCGAGGAGAACAAAAGAATCCTTGACCGTGTATTCTGGGCATTCCCCCAGACTATACAGGCATTCCATCATTGTCGTCCGGTGTTATCAATTGATGGTACATTTCTCACTGGAAAGTACAAGGGCACACTCCTGGTGGCAATTGCAGCAGACGCAAATAACCAGCTTCTTCCTATTGCATATGGTTTGGTGGAGGGTGAGAACAAGGATAGCTGGTTGTGGTTTCTAAGCTGTTTGAAGAATGGAGTCGTGAAGCAGCGTCCCGATGTATGCATCATCTCTGATCGCAACTCGGGTCTGCTGAACGCGCTGAACACAATGAAGCAGGCTACGGATGCTGATTGGGGGTGGCCTGATCTGGAGACACGGTGGTGCATGCGACACCTAGCCGCAAATTTCTACACAATGTTCAAGAACAAGGATTGGTTCAAGCTTTTCAAGAGGATGTGCATGCAGAACACCGAGTCGAAGATGAATGCAATTTGGACGGGAATCAATGGAGAAATTGAGCGTGCTGCCTTGCCATCTAGAGAAGGCCGGAGGGGTCGAACACCACCTGTCAATCTGACACAGTGGATAACAGAGAATTTCCCCGACTTATACAAGTGGGCACTCGCTCATGACTCAGGGGCTCGATACGGCATAATGACCAGCAATATGTCAGAGGTCTATAATGGCGTCCTCAAAGGGGTGCGAGCCCTCCCTCTTAGAGCCCTCATTACTGAAACTTGGAACCGTACTCTATCATACTTTGCAGACAGAGTACAGGTTGCCAATGCACTAGTCGGTATGAACAAGCCATGGTGTGAAAAAATGCAGAGGTATCTGGATGAGAAAGCAGAAAAATCCAGGAGTCATGGGTGTAGTCTGGTCGACGCCCTTAGGAATAAATTGTTGATCAATGTTCAAGCGAAGTATGTTCACGGCCACCACAGGGGAGCATGAAAGCATGATGTCACTCTTGGCCCCAACTCATGTGAGTGCACCTGCAACAAGCCCAAGTTGCTAGGCTATCCATGTAGTCATGTCCTCAGGGCGGCTGCCGAACAGAAGATCAGCGTCGAGCATTACATATCTCCTTATTTCAGCACGTTTAGTCTTCTTAACACCTGGAATAGTGAGTTCTGGGCCTGGGGCATAGATGAACACTACAGGTGACAAGGGTATAGCTAATAAAGCCCGTATGTTGTGTACCCCTGAGGCCCGTTAAGTTAGGCCCAATTGTAACGATAGTCGAATACGAGTCTTTACCGTATGTCGATATTGTAATCTGTATTGGACCCTACCCGATCCTTGAGACCTGGCCACCTATATATAGGGGCCAGGAGGGGACGGTGAAGGCCAGATTGAAAGCAAGCCAGGTTGAACACCCAAGCTTACTTTCGACATATACCTATTTTGACTAACTTTACCTTCGAGTTCATCCGACGCCCTATTTCCCCGATCCTAAGTCCTTCATCTAGGACATTTGTCGAGTTAACCCTCGTCAATTGGCGCCGACCGTGGGGACCGGGGCGTTGGAATCATGAATTCGACGGTTTTTTCGCTTTTAGCCAACAGCAGTTCAGAACTCGACGGAAATCAAGAGATAGAGTTAACCATTGGAAGTTTGAGCATCATTATCGGGCCATCGGGTTCATCCCGCCTCTCGGATTCGACGAAATCAGATCCGTCGGCAAAAAAGCCCGAAACAGAGGAAACGTGGGAATCATCAGAAGACTCTTCCAGCGAGGTAAACTCGCCGGTCAGCTTCGACAAAGCACCAATCGCAGAAGGCAACAAAATTCAGGAAAATTTCGACTCAGAAGAAAGAGCGTGCCAGACGCACAACAACGCAAAGGACTTCGCCGTGGGAAGCAGCGGCGTCTCCAAAGTACATCAGTTATGCGTTATTATCACCGAGGCAGAAGAAGAAAACAATAGCGAAGGAAGTAAAAAGGTCGACAGGCAAGTCGACAAAATGAAAGAACACAACAAAAAGGAAAAGGAGAAAGTTCACGTTTCGACTGGCGAATGGAGAATGATCAAATCAGCTGTCAATCATGGTACAGGAGTACCCGAAGGATCGAGAAGAGAAGTTCTAATGGGCTATCAGTATGCATTATACCAACACAGGAAGAAACTAAGGGAGGAAAGAGACATGGTTTTTCAAGGCAATAACAGCATATCAAGGGAGGAGCACTAGGAAGACTATGGTGAAGATTCAGAGTACATCAGAGAAAGGCACGGAGACCCCAAGCACAATAGAGAGGCGACGGCGCGTAGCAGAGAAGAAAGGTACTCAAGGAGCCCTACCCCACAGCTAGAAGAGGAGGAAGACGACTTCATGCAAGAAACGCCAGAAGCAGCATTGGTAGCAGCACAAGCATATTTACTAACTACAAGGCCAGAACCTGGGGACCCGCGAGAAGATATGCACCAAGCCGCGATACGAAGCCTTGGAATAGTGGAAAGCAAGATCAGGGAAAAAGGCCCAGAGATAAAGTCGACAAGCTGCAAGGAAAATCAAAAGGAGAAGTTCAGATACAACTTCGCAAATAACGAGTACAGAGAGTCATCAGAAGAGGAAAGGCGACAGAAGAGGAAAGAGGATGCAAGAAATGTAATAGCGCAAGCTCGAGTAAACAAATCGCGTCATGCTTGGAGGGAAGAGAATTATGAAGACGACGATACAGAGATGGGGGCGTTATGCTTTACCCGCAGGGTTCGCAAAACGCGGGTACCCAAAGGATTCAAACTGCCACACGACCAACATAAGTATGACGGGTCGCAAGAACCTACCCTATGGTTATCAGACTATCTGCAGGCAGTACAGATATTGGGGGGAACAAAGGCGACTGCAATGCAAAGTTTGCAGCTACACCTCACCGGCGCAACACGGTCCTGGTTGAATACCCTACCCAACGAATCCATCGGAAGTTGGGGGGAACTCGAAAGTCAATTCGCACGAAATTTTCGTTCAACATATAAGCGCCCAGCATCACTGGAGGAAGTTAAGGCGTGCGTGCAGAGGAAAGGCGAAACTCTACGTTCTTATATACAACGCTGGAGCATAATCAAAAACTCAGCAGAGGACGTCTCCGACGAACGAGCAATAGACGCCTTTACGGCCGGACTTCGTCGTTCAGATCTCGTGGAAGAAATAGGAAGAACAAGACCGACGACAGTAGCCGAGTTAATGGAACAAGTCAACAAATTCGCTGATGGAGAAGACGCATACAATAACAAAAGAGGACGTTCACCAGAAGTCGACAGAATAAGTAGACAGAGGAGACGACACTATAGCAGGGATAACCAAGGAAGGCGAAATCAGGTAGCCGCGGGGTACATATTAGAAGAAGAGGAAGGATATGAAAATAGGAGGTTTCAGGCAAAAGGAGTAAAAAAATCGAGATACTCCGGTCCTTCGGCCGAGGATATGCTATACGGACCTTGTCGAATCCACTACGCATATCTCGATGGGAAAAGGGTCTCAAATCATCAGATGAAGGATTGTAGAACATTCCTAAGGCTGCAAAGCGCCATGGGCTCAAGCCAAGGAGGAAGGCAAGGAGAACAACACAGAAGTCAAGGATATTAAATGCAAAGGCTAGCAAGGCACCTAGAGTCAAAAGTTTACATATCAGCCATGATTCAAGCGGTGCCCAGGTCAAAGAAGGAGCAAAAAAGCATATCCAGGCAAGTAAACCTAGCAATATCATCACCACCAGCTACCACAGAGTACCTACGGTGGTCAGATCAACCAGTTAAGTTCAGTAGAGCAGACCACCCGAAGAAAGTTCCCAGGCCAGGTCACTCGCCTATGGTTTTAAGGGCGCAAATAGGAGGGTACGATATCGGAAGAGTATTCATGGATGCAGGGAGTGGCATAAACTTAATATATGCTAGAACCCTAAAAGCAATGTGCATCTCGCTGTCAAGTCTGAAGCCAACAGATTGCTCCTTTCATGGAATAGTACCAGGAGCCGCAAACTACCCTTTGGGAAGAATAGAACTCGATGTCTGCTTTGGCAGTAGCGGCAACTACCGGAGAGAGAAGCTGGAATTCGAAGTCATGGACTGGCCGTCACAATATCATGCAATCTTGGGGCGCCCAGCATTTGCAAAATTCATGGCAGTACCACACTACGCGTATCTTACGTTAAAAATTCTAGGACCCAAAGGAACAATCACAGTACAAGGGAGCTTTGAAGTAGCCAACACATGCGACAGAGAATTCAACAGGATGGCGCAAACCTTCGGCATGACAGCAGAATACGAGAGGTTAAAAGGAGAAACGGATCATAATGTACTACCCGACGTTGGACGATCCCTGCCAGATCAGGCTTTCGACACAACTCAGGACTCGAAGAAAATCCAGGTCCACCCTACGGATGCAAACAAGACGACATCAATTGCGGTGAACTTGGATCCCGCATAGGAAAGCGCGCTCGTCGAGTTCCTCCGTGAGCGCTGGGAAATCTTCGCCTGGTGTCCATCAGACATGCCAGGGGTTCCCAGGGAACTCGTCGAGCATGCATTAAATGTAGATCCCAAGGCAAAGCCAGTCAAGCAGCCATTGAGACGATTTGATGAACCTAAAAGGAAGGCGATAGCATCAGAGTTGCACAGGCTAGAAAATGCCGGATTTATCAGAGAAATCAAAACTTTGAGTTGGGTGTCGAATCCAGTCATAGTACCCAAGAAGAACACAGACGTACAAAGAGTATGTGTTGAATACACATCTCTCAATAAGCATTGTCCAAAGGATCCCTTCCCTCTACCCCGCATCGATCAGATAATCGATTCAACAGCGGGATGCGCGAGGCTTTCATTTTTGGACGCATATTCTGGTTACAATCAGATCAAATTGAAGAAAGAAGACAAAGAAAAAATGGCCTTCATCACACCATATGGAGTGTTTTGCTACCAAGTGATGCCATTCGGCCTAAAAAATGCAGGAGCAACTTATCAACGGATGATGCAAAATTGCCTCGGAAGCCAAATAGGGCGCAACATCCAAGTCTACATTGATGATGTAGTCATCACCACAAGAGAGGAGAAATCTCTAATCGGCGACTTGGCAGAAACCTTCGACAACCTGAGCAGGTACAAGCTTAAGCTTAACCCGACAAAGTGTTCCTTCGGCGTATCAGCAGGACAACTTTTAGGGTTCCTGGTATCAGCACGAGGAATAGAGGCGAACCCAGAGAAGATTCAAGCAATTTTGACAATGGGGAAACCCACGAAACTACACGACGTACAAAAACTTGCAGGGCGCGTCGCGGCTTTAAGTCGTTTCGTTGCTCGATTGGGAGAAAAGGCGCTTCCTTTCTATGCACTTATGAAGAAGTCAGATGATAAATTTGAATGGACGAAAGAAGCAGACGCAGCTTTCGCACAGTTGAAAAAAGTGCTTTCCACGCCGCCAGTGCTGGTCGCACCAAAAGAAAAAGAGCCACTACTACTCTACATCGCCGCAACCCATCAGGTGGTGAGCACAGTATTAGTAGTTGAAAGAAGCGAAGAAGGAAAAGCCCACGGCGTCCAGAGGCCGGTATATTTCATCAGCGAAGTATTATCTCCGACGAAACAAAGGTACTCGCATTATCAGAAACTTGCATATAGTGTTTTCACAACTGCACGAAAACTGCGATAGTACTTTGCGGTGCACCCAATTATAGTGGTCAACGAAGCGCCGCTATCAAGTATATTGAACAATCCTTCAGCAACAGGACGTGTCTCTTTGTGGGGAATCGAGTTATCTCCCATGGACATCACGTACGAAAAAAGAAAGGCGATTAAGTCGCAAGTCTTGCCAGATTTTACGGCAGAGTGGCTAGAGCTGCAAAGCACGGGACCACTAGACCTATCCAGTGTTTGGACAATGTACTTCGACGGTTCTAAGAGAGTCCAAGGCGCAGGCGCAGGAGTGGTTTTGATATCGCCTCATGGTGACAAATTGAAGTACGTCTTAAGGATGAGCTTTCCACAGGCTTCTAATAATGAAGCAGAGTACGAGGCTTTGTTGCACGGTATGAAGATGGCCAAAGCATGTGGAGCAACTCGCCTAAAAATATTTGGAGATTCCAACCTTGTTGTCCAGCAAGTTATGAACAGATGTGACACAATTAATGACAACATGATGGCCTACAAGAATTTATATCATTATCTCGAAGGAACATTCGATGGATGCGAAGTCTCACACATAAGCAGGAATAGTAATGAAGAAGCCGACAATTTAGCAAATATTGGGTCACAGTGTTTACCCGTGCCGTCCAGAGTATTCTGGGAAGAAATAGTAGAAAGATCAATAAAAAGTGGGAAAAGCTCGACTACTGCAGCAGACTCGGGGGCTCCGTCGGAGCCAGAGGAGGTCATGATGATAGAAAAAACATGGATGCAGCGATATCTTGCATACATGATAAGTAAACAATTACTAGAAGATGCAGTGGAGGCTAAGAGGATAACTCAAAGATCGAAGGCGTTTGTCGTGTTGCAGGGGAAATTATACAAGAAGAGTATTTCCGGCATTTTGCAGCGTTGTATAACACCCCAGGAAGGACAAACAATACTACAAGACATACACGGTGGAGTGTGCGGCCATCATGCTAGCAGCAGAGCAATAGCGGCAAAGGCTTTCCGAGCAGGATTTTATTGGCTAACAGCCATCAAAGACGCAAAAGATATAGTTCGAAAGTGTGAAGCGTGTCAAAGATTTGCATCTAGACCGCATGCACCAGCAGCAGAGCTACAAACAATACCATTGTCCTGGCCCTTTGCGCAATGGGGCCTCGATATGGTGGGAAAGTTGCACAAATCTTGGCCAGGAGGGCATATTTACATGCTAGTGGCAGTCGATAAATTTACCAAGTGGGTGGAAGCGGCCCCGGTAACAACTCAAGATTCGACAGCAGCAATCAGCTTCATCAAGTCGATAGTATTCCGTTTTGGTGTACCATATAGCATCATCACAGACAACGGGACAAACTTCACTTCAAAGGAATTCAAGAATTATTGCGAATGATTGGGGATCAAGCTCAAATTCGCATCTGTAGCACACCCGAAAACAAACGGGCAAGTCGAAAAAGCCAATGGCCTGATATGTAGTGGGATAAAAAAGAGGCTCCTAGCACCTCTCGAGAAAGCCAAGAGCGCTTGGGTAGAAGAATTGCCCTCCGTTCTTTGGAGCCTAAGAACTACGCCTAACGCAGCAACTCAAGAAACTCCTTTCTTCCTGGTCCATGGCGCAGAAGCCGTACTTCCAGTCAAAGTTACACACGAGGCCCCAAGAGTGACGGCATACGACGAGGTAACATCGACAGAAGCACTGCAAAACGATGTCGATACACTAGATGAAGCAAGGGATAAGGCATTAGAAAGAGCCACGCAGTATCAACAGAGCCTACGAAACTACCACAGTAGTCGAGTTCATCCACAATCTTTCGTGGTGGGAGACCTAGTTTTGCGACTCAGGCAAGACAGCCATGGCAAATTGGAGTCCCCTTGGGTAGGACCCTACATCGTCACAGAAGTAATTCCAGGAGGAGCATATCGACTACAAGATAAGAAGACAGGAAAAGACGAGAGCAATCCGTGGAACGCAGAGCAGCTACGACGTTTTTACGCGTAACACAACTTTTGTGGTATCATTAAACTCGAGTTAACCTTCTGAACCCAGAACATGAGGCCATAGGTCGGGTTCTTTGGGTTGAACTCGACAATGTTATACAAGTATATCTACTTATCCGCTTGGGGGCTTCAACCCTCGGGTCGTACGAAAGGAATTTTTATCGCGACTTGGAGATCTTTTTCACTATAAGGTTGTACAGACAACCCGATAAAAACTTAAACAAATTTGGTTCACAAAAGAACCCGATATTCTTCATATCAATTGGTTCGCAAAGAACCCGATATATCTCAAGCATACCTCAGAACAAGTGACTTGTTTTTCATGGTACTAGTAAAAACATCAAAACAGAGTACGAGTATTCATTACAGATAACATGGCAGCAAGGACATTATCAAACGAAATTACAAAACAGATCCTAGTGGAAGTGGACTTCAGCTTCATACTTCTTCTGGCACTGGGTGCCATCATAGATCTTCACGTCGAACTTTGACGTGCCGATGTGGAAGTCGAAGGCCATGAAGAAGCCTTGGTGGATGTCGTGGTCTTCTGCAAACTGCGACCAGCCACCCTTAAAGTACTGTTCGTCGTTGCCATCATACCAAACCTCCACTTCATATGGAGTCCTGCTGCCAGATTGCTCGCGAAGAACCGCTTCTCGCAGTTCACGCCCATCCATGAACTTTGTGAAATTCAGTGGCAGATGCTGAATCTCGCGGCACTGCGCCATGGCAATGCAGAAGAAAGAGAAGATCCTGGGAAGAACAGCAGGAGCAGCAGGAGGAGGAGCGCTCGGACCTGGGGCAGCGCCAGTCACCTTGGGCTTGTTTTTGCTACCAGGTGGGCGGCCGGGACGACGCTTCACCGGAGTGGCTGATAACGCTCCTGCGGTGGCCGGAGTTGTGTTGCTCTTGTTCTTGCTTCCACGAGGGCGACCCCGACCTCGCGGCGCCACCGGAGAGCCAAGGTTCAGACGAGAACCATCTGCGTCCGCCATGTGGACAAGGGAAAAGGCTAGAAAACCCTAGATGAGAAAGAGAAGATATGCGGCGGAGGAAGAATCTGATTAGGGTTTTTACTCTTGCCAGAAGGTGCTTTATTTATAAGCACGTATTATCGGGCCCCCGTGATAAGACAAGGCCCGTAAACATATTTTACAACATGAGTTAAATTCTGCACACAGCAGACGATAATACCAAAGAGAAAAAACAAGAAGAGGAGACTGTGGTCGCACGATATGAAAACCTCGACTTGGACTCGGGGGTTTGCAAATAGTAGACGTTAACAGGAGGAAGAAGAACTGAACTTGGAGCCTATGCTTGACTACAAGTATCCAAACATAGCCTCGGGGGCTACTCCCATCGGGAGCGCTGAGCGCGCACTCGATAGAGGATGAGATAATCAATAATGGAGATGAGGAAGGATTAGTATACAAACTTCGACTACATAGTCGACAAAATACAACGAGATTACTCCCATCGGGAGCGAAGAAGTTAAGTTAAAATCCGAAATTCTTTGATTTTATCAGTCAAAAACTTGGCTGCGACATAAGATTCTCGAGTTGCGTTATCGCAATGCAACTCGAATGCCGTGACCTGTCATGAAGGTAAGACCCCGGGATCCGTCCTGTGTGGCCTGGTATACGCACATGGATGCGCTCTGCTGGTATGTATCCATGTCTACGACGCGAAGAAAATCCTGGTGGACGCACTGGGTACCCTTAGAATCACTGGGATTCATTATTTGTAAGTCCTAAATGCGGCAAAAGAGTGGGTTTGACCGGTATCCCGAATTCAAGTCCAAGGGGATTGAATTTGAAGTAGGTGACAAGTATCTGTTCCGGTAGTTAACTGACCTCTTGATCCGTCAGAGTTGTCAGGCTTGTTCATCAAAACCCCTTGCGAGCAAATTATTATGAACATAAGTCGAAAGACCAAATCGAAGATTTGAAGATATGAGGAAATCGAAGAATTGATCAAGTCGAAGATTTGAAGATTAGAGATTCAACCCGAATCTACAATTCTGGTAGAATCTCAGGGGCTACTGACAAGGGTATAGCTAATAAAGCCCGTATGTTGTGTACCCCTGAGGCCCGTTAAGTTAGGCCCAATTGTAACGATAGTCGAATACGAGTCTTTACCGTATGTCGATATTGTAATCTGTATCGGACCCTACCCGATCCTTGAGACCTGGCCACCTATATATAGGGGCCAGGACGGGACGGTGAAGGCCAGATTGAAAGCAAGCCAGGTTGAACACCCAAGCTTACTTTCGACATATACCTATTTCGACTAACTTTACCTTCGAGTTCATCCGACGCCCTATTTCCCCGATCCTAAGTCCTTCATCTAGGATATTTGTCGAGTTAACCCTCGTCAACAGGGATGTGTGCAAGCGAAGTAATATCATATATGTTCCAAATCCGGCGATGCTTAGAACCGATAAGGGACGCCTACCATCTCAACATCATAGGAACAACATGGACCATAGTCAATCTGGAGAACCACGTCGATGTCGCATTTGTAGGTGCGCTGGACACCCACGTAGGGAATGCCCCTACCGCGGCTAGTCATTTTGAATGTTGTATTTTCCTAGCTTGGATGTAATGTAATAAATTACTATTAAGTATCGTGAACTTATTATGTAATGAATTTAGTTTGTATGAATTATGTATTTGTGTTATGTAATGATATTATTTTGTGTTATCTAATAATTTTAGTTTGTACATAATTTATACTAAGTTTTCGCAATATTATTTGTACTAACTAAATTTTATCTGACTACAGGATAATATGGCGCAACTACCTTCCCTATTACATCAATCAATTGATGATGGGCACCGCTGCCACATTTGGTTGGATCCTAGTACACATGTGCACCCGCCTCCAACATTTAGGCTCTGGACCATTAAAAGCCGATGGAATACAAATGCTTTCTATGGCACGTACCTTCAAGCTTACGGATTTCTTCCATACTCGAGGTTAACAGATGTTGAGGCTAAATTTATGTTAGACTCGTCTCTGCAATCAGCACTAGTAGATCGCTGGAGACCTGAGACACACTTTTCACTTACGTTGTGGGGAGCTTACGCCCACACTTAAGGATGTGTCACTGATCACAGGTCTACCAATCTGCGGTAAGCCTTTGGTCCCTCCTGCATTTTCTAGTGATTGGCCAGACGATATTCGAGTGCGTCTAGACACGGAAGTGCCCAATTCAGGTGCTCGTGGTGGTAGAAGACCAAGGGGTATCCCAATGAGTTGGTTAACAGAACTTTACCATGAAATACCGGATCATGTAACAGAGGAGACGTTGAGGAGGCATCTGTTCGCGTATTTGCTATTTCTTATTGGTACGATGTTCCCGTCGGCGCACAGGGATGTTTGTCTCCCTAGTCTAATTAAGATTGCCGAGGAGATAGTAGATGCTCCCTTACCTACAAGTCCCCCATACAGCTTTGGTTCTGCTTTGCTAGCTCATACTTATAGGGGTTTATGTGATGCAACCAGGAGGAAAGGTGCTGGTGGTCATACACTTGTTGTTCTCTATGAGTTTTTGCAGCTATGGTCATGGGAGTACATACCTGTTGGTCGTCCAGTTATGAAGAATAAAATCCACCCTTATAATAGTGCCACACAATATAAATATGGGCCTCTTACTATGGCTAGCCGATGGGTCCATGTCTACAAATCATGGGCCACAAATATTGTACGTGGATGCTACCCTGAATATCACAATGAGTTTGAGCATCTCAAGTGGTACAATGTCATATGAAATCCATGGACGCGTGAAAAATTTGAGTCCATCTGGGGTGATCAGCAGCCAACAATTGACTGTGTCAGAGACCATGCGTACTGGATGACTCGCTGCAACCTTCCCTTTATTTGGATGGTTGAGCCATATAACCCCGAGCGTGTTATGCGCCAATTTGATCTCCATCAGGATGTGCCCCCACCAGTACCCAGACAGCTCAAACATGCCATACACAAGTAAGATTTATACACAATGGTATGGAATAATTAACATTACATGAACACTATTTAATTCAAATTTTTGTCATTTAGGCAAGACAATAAAGGAAAGAATTGTTATGACTGGTGCACACATAATCGGCGTTGGATTGAAACGCGGAACGATAACGCATTGACTGATTGTGTACAAGAAGAAAGGTAATAAGTATTTTTTAATATTTTATTTGTTAGTAAATATGACCCTTTACTATGTCTAATATATTTCCCATTTTGCAGACCATATAATTTAAATACAACTGCGATATATAATCAGTGGTACATCCATAATACACGTACCCTGCTGTCGGGTCCTCCACCTACAGAGCTTATACAGGACGAGCAAGTGCATGGACCAGAAATCTTGTCATCGGCGTACCATCGTGACAGCACGGTACTGATTGTGTTCTAATTAATTGTGTTCTAATTAATCATGTCCTAATTAATCATGTCCTAATTTATCATGTTAATTTATCATGCCATAATTAGGTCCTAATTGTGATGCATGCAGCTCGAAGAATTACGGCAAATCGCTTTTGATGCGCAAAGAGCTATGCAACAGCAGGACTTAAATACACAGGATAACACCGATTTTTTTTCATCTGTCCGAGACTTCTTTTCGTACGATCCAGCTAGCACATCTGGGAGCTTAATCCCTCCATCCTCAGGATCTCAGCACGTGCTTCATACTCCTCCGCCACCACCTGACACACAACCAGAAGAGGACAAGCGGCAGTACGGCCAAGGCCACCGTGAACCTCATCCCTCCTGTGAACGTCTATCGCCTTCAGGACGTCGACACAGGCAGCCCAGACCTCGCCGACAAGGCTAACACAATTTGTGTACGCCTATATATATCTATGTTACTATTTTCAGCTATGTAATAGACATATTTCTATGTTCGTTTCTATGGGACAAATAAATTTGCTTTCAATCACTTATTGCGATAATATGGCCTGCCATATATTTGCTTGTAACAAAAATACAACATAAACTACAAGTAAGATACACATGTCACTAGGCTTCAAATTAAGATACATTACAATGTTTCACTAATCGAATAAACGCTTGCCCGATGATGCTGCGTTAGATTTGGCTTTCATTGCTTTAAATCTAGCAGCCGACCGAGGCGTGAAGTCATCACAACTATCCTCATCGGAGGCTACCATAGTCTTGGCCTTGCAACCTGATATACTCTTGGCCTTCGACGTTGACGTCCTCTTGGCCTTCGACGACGCAGCACTCTTACCCTTGGATTTGATAGGCGCGGGCATGAAGTCATCGTCAGCATACTCATCATATGCTGCCTCTGCTAGAGCGTCAGCATATGTATTCGGGCGGTATAACCCACCCCGCACTGGACCAAATATCTTATTCAGCCAGGCAAAGTGCTTGATTCTTCTATTGAAAAACTCTGCGTCATCAGGATAGTGCTGCATATGACAAATAGAAAACCGGATAATGTCAGTAGTACTACAAATAAATCTTACGGAATGTAAAGTGCGCAAAATATTAAATATTACCTGTATGTGCAATGCGTATACTTTTGGCAGCATCGTGATTTCAGTTGAATCAGTATTGATCCAACTTTGAAAACCAAGACCAGCCTCAATATTTTTGAGCTCAACCACTCTATTCCACCTTGCTTGCCGTCTTAATAGTTCTTGGCGTACCTCTTGTATGCTCCTCTGTGGGAGCTGCATCCTCGGTAACCATACACCTATCTCAGCTACATGGCTATCTTCAATGATTACCTCCTGGAAAGACATACCTCTAATCTCACAAAATGTTCCGGTACGACTCAGGATACAATGGGTCATCTCTGCGTGGAAATCGCGGTTAGAGGGATCAAAGAAAAGAAGAACATCCGATATGGTTGGAGGCTATACTGATGCAACAAACCCATGGGTGAGAGGGGGGTTTTATAGCCTAGCGAAACCTGCAAATGGCGGGAAAATATGGCGGGAAAATATGGCGGGAAAAAAGAGCGGGAAAAAATGGCGAGAAAAATGCGCGGGAATCTTTGTACCAGCTTTAATTAAAATTGCAGGCAATAAAACATAACATGATAGGTGATGAATAAAAACAACATTTTAAAGTAAGATACATCTGGATGCGGAAATAAAAATACAACAGAAATTAAGATACAAACTGGTACAATAAACAACAACGCATTTTAGTCCCGAGTCCACCGTGGCCATTTTCCTGTGGTATCACCATGCTTTTCTGCTGCTTCTGCCTGAGCAGCCCTTTCCTTCTTTCTCTCCCTCTCCGACTCACGAATCTGCTTGCGTCGCTCTTCCTCCGTCTCCCTACGGCGTTTACCTTATGCGATTCTCTGGCGCTTCTCATCATTGTAAGCTTCTTGCGCCGCTTTCCTCTGGGCAGCCTCCTCCTCTTGTCGCTCCTCCTCCTGGAAGCGTTCCCAAGCCCTACGCTGCCTTTCTTCAATCTGACGCAACGCCCAAGCCGGCTGCTCCGTGTCGATCCAATGATACCATTGGCAGAGCGGCGGCGACGACTGCAACAAAAATAATGTTACTAATACATCTAAATAAAACACGAGCAAATATGTCATCTCGTGAAACTTAAATCTTACCGGAGCTCGGTAAAACAGCAATGAAGACTCCGGAGGATCATGCGCATAATTGGCACACATGAAAAATTTCATGCCCATCCTGTCCGAAAAATCCGTCGACTCCCTAACCTTTGCTATGTCGCCGCACCAGCATCGTGCGGCTTCCATTCCCTCTGGTAAACTAGCGTACTTCATTTTTTTCAGCCTTAGGCCCTGGTCGGAGCAAGGCAAACTCATAGCAACTAATTTGAATGACACAGCAAAGATAGCAGTGCAGATGACTGATCGAATGAATGACGAATACCTTGCTTATATAGCTCGTGATTAGTGCCGTCGGTGGTCTAGTTACTGCTACGACACAGCGAACGGTGGTCTATTTGTTGTATCAAACAGTATTCTAAAGCATCGTTTCTATCAGCGCATGCGAGAAATTAGCTCAGCAGGTCGAATCTTACACAGTGTACCTAAAAATCAGTGCAATCGTTTGAAAAGCGTAAGATGCTGTCTGCTGCTCCCGCCCGCGGAACATGCCGCCACTGTCGCTGCCGGCATGCGGCCAGCTCAGCATGCCGGATCTCCTCCATGCGGCAGGGCCCGCAGGGTCTAACGGCGACGTTAGGCCGACAACGTGCCGGAGTTGGTGATGGCGGCAAGGGGGTGCCGGCGATGCCCCAGGCGGCACGTGCCACGTGTCGCCTGGGCAAGGGTGCCGCCATTCAGAGGTGGTGTTTTTGGACAAATTTTTTCAGAGGTCGTCCTTTTTGACATTACGTTGGCGCAGGTGGTCTTATGTGTCAAAAATTCAGCTAGGATTGGGAGGATGTGATTTCAAAACGTTTAATAAATTAGGCTAGTGAGGTCATTATCTAGTATTTTAGGGGTTAAAATTGTGCCTTTATAACTAGCATAATGGTACTCTCCAATTTTTTTTGTGATGTCAGTTGACATCACTTACAACAAGCAGCTCCGCCACTGGGCAGATCGGGGAGCAAACGACTAACTAGACCGGCCAACCAGGTCACACCTTGAGGCGTTGCATCCCTAGTACACGCTTTGAGCGGGGTATAGGAGCTCCCGAGTGCATCAATATAAGGCTAGCCATAGTGCTAGTATCATAGATAGTATCATACAAACTAGGCCTATAAAATTGCTTATGTGGCAGTTAATTAATGATGAGAGAGGAGATTAGAGTATCATAGATAGATACTATATCATAGCGCACATTATGAGAAACATTAAGCTCAAGTAAATCTTGTACACACATTTGTATTGAGATACTACAAAACAATAAATACAATGAGTATATGATACTACTATATAATACCATGCATTATAGACGTAATATCATATACAAGTATCATATGCATGATACTATATGCTACTCACCGCTATGACCATCCTAAGGGAGCATGATGAACGCGGAGACCTTCACGCCGCTCGCAAGCTAGGACCACACCACACAATTGGCCCGCAGAGCCTAGACTAGGAACAGATAGGCCCTCAAGGGGGCTGCCAGGCCTAGGCCTGCCTCCACCTCGGCCTCACCGCCACATGACGAATTGAGTGTTGTTGAGCGAAACTTTTGGTGCAATTTTTCTTTGGTTCATTGAGTTTTTTTTTAGATCTGTTCATTGAGTTTCTGTAGTGTAAAAATACCCGATAAAGCTACTACCAATGTCATCCCGCTGTTTCTCAGATAACTTTTACCGAGTCACAATCGTTGCCAAGTGCCAGAAAAGAACACTTAGGAAATAGCTGTTTGCCGAGTTAGCCCAAAAAGACACTCGTCGAACAACTATTTGCCGACAACCAGTTGCCAACGGAGTGCAAAACTTCGACGAATCCGGTAGTAGGTAAAATGTGACAAGAATTTCTTTCTGGATTAAACCTTGTCACAAGATCGCAATGCAACTAGAGGGTAAAAGATATAATTTTCTTGAGTTCAAATCGTGACTGTTACAGAAAATTCATTTGATTAACACATGGACACACTTGAGTGGTGTGGTGTTGCAAATGACCTGGATTTCTGTATGCTTTGGTCTGCCCACTGTTCGTGGTGGCACCACGAACAAATCAAATACGGAAGCGGTGTCGAGTTCTTCGTGGGAATCTAATTAAGCCTATACGTGCACAAATGCGCAACAAATAAAACTCTAGAACACGGGGAACTGCGCCGTGTCTGTGCATCGTCGTCCCTGCACCGGCCCCGGGCAGTCGACGGGGCGCGTGGCCGTGCGATCGACGCACTGGTACACCTCGAACAGCTGCATCTCGCAGGAGACGCCCTTGTTGCATCCGATGCTGGGCTTGGACCCCGTCGCCTCCGTGATGGCGTCCCGGATGCTGCTGAGGAAGTACGTCTTCTCGTCGGACGGCGTGATGCCGGCGTCGAGGAGGATCCGTGTGAGGTTGCGCTTGGCCTTGAGCTGGAGCGCCGCCGCAAAGTAGGTGTGCTGGACTGCTGGTCCATGTTGGAGCAGGTGCCGTAATTCTCCCACTCGTAGCTCCAGAACGCCGCGCCGTCGTCGCAGTCGCACGACAGCGTCCCCCAGTTCCGGTTCATGTCGCCCAGCAGGTCCCTGACCAGGAACGGGCTGAAAAGGTCGGTGGCGTTGCAGAAGTACGGCCCGGGCTTGATCCTGATCTCTGCGGCGTCGTCGGCCGCAGGGAGGAGCGTGTCGTAGTTGGGCCAGAGGCCGTGGATGCCGAAGTCCGCCGCCGGCTTCACGTTGCCCGGGAAGCAGCAGCCGTTCTTCGTGTCGCAGTAGGAGCCAGGCCACTGCATCCGAACACGAAAGAAAGCTTTGTTGGTTTGGACGTTCGACACCAAAAATGATTGATGCAGCAAATGTGTTAAGAAATCAGCAAATAATGTGACATACCTGCTGGACATGGTAGAAGAAATCAAAATCAGTTGCTGCCGAGGACGCGACGAAGGCATGATGAAGGAACAGTAGTAGTCGAGTCTCATCCTCGCGGTGCTTTTTTATTTATTTCGGATGCTGTTCAGCTGGAACGTACTTTGGGACTGAATGCTATTGCTAAAACGAATTACTTGCCGACGTGCCCTCGCCGTTCCTGTGTTCTATACTGAATTTCATGCGGCAGAGAGCTGATGTGGTTGAGATCCTTGAGAAAGAGGGCCGGAACGGGATCTAACGGAGCACTGCGCAACAATAACCAAACCAATAATAACCGACATAGGATAGAAATGGCGCGCGCAGCGCAAGATCCAACACAGTCAGAGAGGCACGTGCTGCTCACGGAAAGAAGCTTTGTGCCGACGGTCAGAGAGCTGATGTGGTTGAGATCCAACACAGTCAGAGAGCTGATGTGGTTGAGATCCAACACAGTCAGAGAGACACAGTGAGCGCAAGAGTCTTACCATATTGACTCAATAAGCTTTCAAAGTGTAACTTGTGTACACCATTTACACTAGACACATAATCATCAAAAGCAATGATTTCTTTCTTTACTCTAAGACTAGCAAGATCATTCAAGAGAGCATCATTTGTCTTAGAGGAGGAGGAAGAGGGTGTGGGTGATATCTCGGAAGACTTGGCCATAAGGCACTTGACGTTCTTGATGAGAGAGTCCTCATTGGGGGATTCAAAGAGTGAAGCGGAAGAGGTGGAGCTGGTTGCAATTGCGGCCATCTCACTAGTCGAGGTTTCTTCTTCATCACTCTCACTCCCGGAGTATTTTTCTTGAGTCAAGAACACAAACTTTAGTTGCTTCTTCTTTGGTCCACCTTTCTTTATAAATGGCTTCTTTGATGGTGACTTGGTCTTGCTCTTAAGAATGAGCTTCCCACCATGATCTTCTCTCTTCTCGTAAGGACACTCGGCAACAAAGTGGAATCTATCATTGCAATTGTAGCATGTCCTCACCCTTTGACCATTGTTGTCACTCCTTTGAAAGCCACTTGACTTGCTTCTTCTTTGATTGTCTTCTTTAGCCTTCTGGGG
Organism: Dactylis glomerata; assembly: GCA_007115705.1. NCBI lineage: Eukaryota > Viridiplantae > Streptophyta > Magnoliopsida > Poales > Poaceae > Dactylis > Dactylis glomerata. The sequence goes on from QXEO01000186.1 coordinate 2,145,065, forward strand.
ATCAACCCAAAAGGTTTTTCCATAGAAAGCCATGTGCTCATGGTACTCATGCCTCATATCCTCGGGACACATCTCTAGTCTTGCTTCAATGCTTGCTTGAAGAGGAACATCTTTCTCCACCACACTTGCCTTCAAAGCAAGCTTAGAGCTTCTTTGCATTCCCAAGGCACGAGCACGAGCATCTTCCGCATTTTGTGCGGCAACCTTGTAGGCTTGAATCTCTTGCATCACTTGATTGGAGGTCATCTCGTGGAAGTTGTGCTTTCCTTGAACACTCTTCACATCCGCGGGCTCATATGGGGTAAGAGCAAGAATGTACTTCATCTTGATCCACTCATCATCAATATGGTGAGCACCGAGCTTCTTAAAGGTGGTAGCAATGGCCTTGAGTCATCTATACATCTCTTGATGGTCCTCACCATCCATCATGAAGAATCCCTCCGCTTGATTTGAGAAGGCCACATATCTTGTTCTCTTCATGCTCTCATTGCCAACAAACACATCGGAGAGACCTTGCCAAGCTTCTTTGGCGGTGGAGAAATATTGGATGTGAGGCAAGTCCTTGGACCCAACGGCAATTTGAATCATGTGAAGAGCGGTTGCATTGAGTTGGCTATCGACCACCTCTCTTCTTGTCAAGTTGTTGGGATCCACGGCCTTGAATCCTTCTTCAACAATCCTCCAAAGCTCGATGCAAGAACTGCGCATATGAGAGATCATTTAATATTGCCATTGACCAAAGTTTAATGCATCTAGCTTAGGTGGATCACCTCTATTGTTAATATGAGGATGAGGGATCGGCGGGTCGGGTGAATACCAATGAGGGAATTCACCTTTCCCGTCGCCCTTAGTGCAAGACTTAGCATCGGTACCTTTGTCGGCACCCTCTTCTTCCAACCCCACATCCTCCACTTGTGGAGTAGCGGGTTTTTCCGGAGGAGGAGTAGCCATAGGAGTTTTAGCTTGCATGAGTTGCGCTATTATTTCACGCAACTCGCTTATTTGAGTTGTCATGGATGATTCCAAAGTTTTGAAGTCATCCATGAAAACTTGACCCGAGCCCTCACTAGCTTGGGTGCCCATACTCTTAGGCGGTTAAGCCCGAATAAAGAGCCGAGAATCTGATACCAATTGAACGGATCATAAGGGCACCTAGAGGGGGGGGGGTGTGAATAGGTGCTACTCAAATTTTAATTCTTTTTCAATTTAGGCTTGACCCAAAAGGTAAATTCTCTAAATATGCAACTAGGGTGAATTTACCTATATGACAACTAGCAAGCTAAGCAAGATACAATATATAAAGGCAATAAAGGATAGAGGTAACCGAGAGTGGAGCACACGGAGACACGGATGTAATTCCCGTAGTTCTTTCCTTTTTAGGGGAAGTACGTCTACGTTGGAGAGGTGTGGTTGCCACAAAGGCCTAACCAACGCCACAAAGGCTCACCCTATTCTCCGGTGCAAGCTTCCGTCACAAAGGCCTAGCTCACTTTCCACTAAGGGATTCCTCAAGGCGGAACCGACCTTTACAATCTTGGGGCACGCATCCACAACCGAATTAGAGGCTCCCAAGCAAAACACAATGCTGTCAAACAACAAGTAGCAAGATATCAAATACACAAATCAAGGTCTAGGGACACAAGGGAACCCAAGACACAAGGGCCCTCAAGCAAATGAGAGGGGAAAGTAAATTGCTTCGGTGAGGATGTAGATCAAGGCCTCCTCCTTCGATTCTCCAAAGATCAAGAGCTTTGGTGGGTTGAGGGGGGAGATCTTGTGAATTTGGTGGCTCCAAAATGGTGTTCTTCAAGCTTGGGACGAGCCGCTCATTGGGGAAGAAGGAGGGGGGGGGGGGTATTTATACCCCCCCGAAAAATCTGACCGTTGGCTGCCAGAAAAGTCCGGCTAAAGCCGGAGTTAAGTCCGGCTATAGCCGGCCACACCGGCTAAAGCCGGCCTCCACACCGGCTATAGCCGGCCTGAAAAATCCGGCCCTGGCCAGAAATAGCCGGACAAATAGCCGGGTTGAGACAGAGGGGTTTTCGCCCCAAAGTCTGTGCAGTCCGGCTATAGCCGGCCTGGGGTCCGGCTAAAGCCGGCCTAAGCAGCCAAACTTCAATTAAATCATCTTACCGAGCTTATAAAAACCATCTCCTCATGAATTTCCTTTGGGCAATGATTATTATCAACTATAATATAGGAAACCCAATATCTTGTGCAAGAATATAATAAAATCCTGCAAAGAATAATCACCACATTAATAGATAATGTATTGTTAACAAACACCAAAATCAAATAGGCGGGAAATACTCTTTCATCTGCCTCTTTGCGCTTGTTCCACTCCCGAACGCTGATCGGGACGTGATCCCTAACCAGAACTCTGCATTGCTTCTTGAATGTGTCGGCAACCTTCTTAGGAAGCTTGGGTTCGCCCGTAGGCAATATAACCTCAAAGGTATAATGCGTTCGTGCATCCAACCTTTTGGTCGGGCCTCGTTTCGTAGCTTTGCTCGATGTGGAGGCCTAAGAGGAGAAACATTCGTCAATGTATATGTATACAATATATACCTATCTCCAATATTTTTCACATATTACAAGTGATTGCCAAACTTCATATATATACCTCGCCGGACTTCGTTATTTGTCCACCGACTTCTCCATCAGCGGAGCTATCGTCTTCTCCATCATCGGAGCTATCGCCTTCCCCGTCGGCTTCATCTTCATGTCGGTCGACCTCCATTCCATCTCCGGAGGGGTTCAGATACGACGACGGAGATTCAGCTGGTTCAACATCGGGGGCATCTTTGATTATATCTTCGAGAAGTTCTTCCTCTTCTAGGTTCCTGCTATGTGGATCCATAGTTTCTGCAAAATACCGACATTTATATTTCAATTATGGATGCTATATGGAACAATACCGACATTTGATTAACCTAACTAACAAACAATTAACCTAACAAAATAACATAACTAACAAAAAATTAACCTAACAAAATAACCTAAATTATTTTCTAACTACTAACCCTAACTAATAACAAAACAAATTAACTACTAACCCTAACAATTTTCTAACTACTAATTCTAACTACTAACCCTAACTATTTTCTAACACTTTTTTTCTAAATACTAACCCTAACTAATTCTATTTTTCTAACTCTATTTTTTCTAACTCTATTTCTATTCTATTTTTTCTAACTCTATTTCTAATTGCTATTTCTATTCTATTTTTTCTAACTCTATCTTTATTTGCTATTTCTATTCTATTTTTTTAACTCTATTTCTATTCCATTTTTTCTAACTCTATTTCTATTCTATTTTTTCTAACTCTATTTCTATTCTATTTTTTCTAACTCTATTTCTATTTGCTATTTCTATTCTATTTTTTCTAACTCTATTTCTATTCTATTTTTTTAACTCTATTTCTATTCTATTTTTTCTGACTCTATTTCTATTTGCTATTTCTATTCTATTTTTTCTAACTCTATTTCTATTCTATTTTTTCTAACTCTATTTCTATTTGCTATTTCTATTCTATTTTTTAACTCTATTTCTATTCTATTTTTCTAGCTCTATTTCTATTCTATTTTTTCTAACTCTATTTCTATTCTATTTTTTCTAACTCTATTTCTAACTACTAATTTCCTATCAACAATATATAATTTACTAATAACATTTCCTATGAAACAATAATTTCCTAACAACAATAATTGTTCTAACTACTAATTTCCTATCAACAATATATAATTTCCTAATAACATTTCCTATGAAACAATAATTTCCTAACAACAATAATTGTTCTAACTACTAATTTCCTAACAATTCTATCTAGCAAATAATTTCCTAACAATTCTATCTAGAACATTTCCTAATTAACATATATGGCCGGATTTCTCACCGACGGCAGACGACGGACGACGGCGGCTCAGCGGACGGTGGACGACGGTGGCGGCTGCTCTCGGGAACGGTGGCGGAGCGGTGGCGGCGCGACGCGGTGGCGTGGGCGTCGACGATGGCGTCAATCGGCCGGCCGACCGCAGCGTTGGGTGCGGGTGCTCCTCGCGCTCGTCTGTCTTCTTCGATCTGTGAGTGAACTGAGGAAGAAGATGGGCGGCGCGACATTTATACCCCCCCTTTAGTCCCGGTTGGTGGCTCCAATCGGGACTAAAGGGGGGTCTTTAGTCCCGGTTTGAGCCACCAACCGGGACTAAAGACTTTTGGGGGCGGCGGTTCCAGTTCGCGTCCTAGCCCGACCCCTTTAGTCCCGGTTGGTGGCTTCAACCGGGACTAAAGGGGTAATAAATGCGCGCCAAGGCTAATTTTTTTTCAGATTTCATTTGAAATATGAATTTTGAATTTTAAATTGAATAACTTATGTATATTTTAGAATCTGACAAAACTTTGAATATGAAAAGTGTTTGAAATTGATTAACTAATTCAAAACCATTTTCTATTTTCAAAATCAATTACTTTAACTATTCAAATTATTAACTATTTTGCCATTTTCAATTAAAACTATATTGATTAATATTCTTTTTGCATATTTTAGAATCTGATAAAACTTTGAATATGAAAAGTGTTTGAAATTGATTAACTAATTCAAAACTATTTTCTATTTTCAAAATCAATTATTTTAACTATTCAAACTATTAACTATTTTGCCATTTTCAATTAAAACTATATTGATTAATATTCTTTTTGCATATTTTAGAATTTGATACAAACTTTGAATATGAAAAGTGTTTGAAATTGAATAACTAATTCAAAACCATTTTCTATTTTCAAAATCAATTATTTTAACTTGTCAAACTATTAACTATTTTGCCATTTTCAATTAAAACTATATTGATTAATATTCTTTTTGCATATTTTAGAATTTGATAAAACTTTGAATATGAAAAGTGTTTGAAATTTTTCCGAGGCGGAGCTTCCGAAGATGCCGTAGGGCATGAGCACCAACGACATCTTTGAGAAGCTCCACCGCGGGAGATTTCCCAACCCTTTACCCAACACTGTTAGAGGAGATGGAGTCTTTCACGGGCTTGCAGGGAAAACTTTCCGAGGCGGAGCTTCCGAATATGCCGTAGGGCGTGAGCACCAACGATATCTTCGAGAAGCTCTGCCACGGGAGATTTCCCAACCCTTTCCCCAACACTGTTAGAGGAGATTGAGTCTTTGACGGGCTTGCAGGGAAATTTTTCCGAGGCGAAACTTCCGAAGATTCCGTAGGGCGTATGCACCAACGACATCTTTGAGAAGTTTCGCCATGGGAGATTTCCCAACCCTTTCCTCCATCCATGGGGATGAAACTCTCTCTGCCTTCTAGGTTGTCTTGTTGAGCTGCTTGCCATGGCGTATCGATGCTCCTTTTATAGGCACAGCGCCACTTCTACTTTGTCTTGTTCCTCCGACAGGGGCGTCGTGCGCTACATGCTTTATCTCATCGAGCAGTGCATCCACCCACGCGTCCATATCCTATCGGCAGCTGTAGTCTCGGTTGCACCCACCAGCCGGGACTAAAGGTTACCCACACGTCCTTATCCCACCGACAGTTTTGTTAGATGACACACAAACCACCTTTAGTCCTGGTTGTACCCACCAGCCGAGACTAAAGTTTTGTTAACTTATTCTAACTTATCAAACTATTAACAAAATTGCTATTTTCAATTAAATAATAGATTAACTAATATTAGTTCATTATTAACACACATGCTCCTTAAATAAAGGTTAAGTACATTTCATACATGCATTACATAAAAGGTTTAATACATTATTACATTATTGCACCAATATTCCTATCTATTATTTCTGATTTCTTCTGGGTCGTAGCCATGGAGAATCTTCATCATTCAGTAGGATGCTTGGGTCAGTTTTCACTTTGAAGGGCGGAATTTTATGAAACTTATTATAATCTACTGACATGTCTGTCTTGTCATCTACTCCCACGATGTTTCTTTTCCCTGAAAGAACTATGTGGCGCTTTGGCTCATCGGACGATGTCTTCTTTTGCTGATTTCTTTTTCTCGTTTTTGTAGACATGTCCTTCACATAGAAAACCTGAGCGACATCGTTTGCTAGGACGAATGGTTTGTCCATGTACGCAAGATTGTTGAGATCCATTGTTGTCATGCCGTACTTTTGGTCTACAACTACCCCGACTCCTGTCAGCTTCACCCATTTGCACCGAAACAAAGGGATCTTAAAAGTAGGTCCATAGTCAAGTTCCCATATCTCCTCTATGTACCCGTAATATATGTCCTTCTGCCCATTATCATCTGTTGCATCAAAGCGGACACCACTGTTTTGGTTGGTGCTCTTTTTATCTTGGGCGACCGTGTAAAATGTATTCCCATTTATCTCGTACCCTTGGAAAGTACATATAGTTGAAGATGGTTGATACGTCTCAAACGTATCTATAATTTTTGATGCTCCATGCTTGTTTTTACACCATTTGCCTATTGTTTCGTTACACTTAGTGGCACTTTTATACATTTTCCGGAACTAACCTATTAACGAAGTGCCATAGTGCCAGTTTCCTGTTTTCTGCTGTTTTTGTGTTTCAGAAGTGATACACAGGAAATATTCTCAGAATTGGACGAAACAAGTTCCTAAAGTCATATTTTACCCGGAAGCTTCCAGACATCCGAAGAAGTGTCGGAGGGGGGCCACCAGGGCCCCACACAAGGGGGCGGCACGGCCTGGCCCCTGGCCGCGCCACCCCTGTGTGAGAGCCCCTGGCTCCACCTCTGACATCGCCCCTTCTCCTATAAGTACCCCCCCGACGAGAAAAACCTAAGGGCCCGATCAGTTTTCCGGAATACATCGCGATCCGCCGCCGCCGTCGACCCGAAGATTGGGAGGGTCCAGAAGCTCTTCCCGGCACCCTGCCGGAGAGGGGAATCGCCACCGGAGGTCTTCTTCATCGCCATGCTTGCCTCCGGAGCGATGAGTGAGTAGTCTACCTTGGACTATGGGTCCATAGCAGTAGCTAGCTAGTTGTCTTCTCCACCATGTGCTTCATGTTTAGATCTCATGAGCTGCCTTACATGATTGAGATCACCGTTATGTAATTCTATGATGTTGGTTTGTTGGGATCCGATGAATATTGGTGTTTATGATTAAGTTGCTATACTGAATTATATCTTTTGTTATCTCTATGTTGTTTATGATCTTGCATGCTCTCCGTTGTTAGTAGCTATCTTGGCCGAGTAGTTGCTAGTGACTCCAAGAGGGGGTATTTATGCTCGATAGTGGGTTCATGTCTCTATTTCACCTGGGGGAGTGACAGAAACCTCTAAGGTGGTAGATGTGCTATTGCTACTAGGGAGAAAACAACATTCATATGCTCAAGGGCATATGCTTTGTTTACATTACACACTTTGCTTAATGCAATTATCTGTTGTTCGCAACTTAATACTTCTAGGGTGTTCGGATGATATCCCCGGGGGTGGATTATTAGTCATAGATGCAGTTGGATGGCAGTCTATGTATTTTGTTGTAATGCCCAGAGTAAATCTCATAGTGATCTTCTTGACATATCACGTTATCTTTATTCTATCAATTGCCCAACTGTAATTTGTTTACCCAGCATGTTATTTTATCTATGGAGAGACACCACTAGTGAACTGTGGACCCCGGTCCTATTTTAATCATATTGCAATCACCTGTTTACTTTTCCCGCATTGTTTACTTTACTCGCATATTATTACTGTTTTCCACTCGATACTCTCATAACCTTTGTTTCAAGCAAACCGGTGAGATTGACAACCTCATCGCAAATTGGGAACAAAGTATTTGTTTGTGTGTGTGCAGGTTCCACAAACACCTTCAGTCGTCATCGTCTCTCTTCTCCTGTTCGATATACCTTGGTTTCTTAACTGAGGGAAAACTAGCCGCTACACTCATCATACCTTCCTCTTGGGGTTCCCAATGGGCTGGTCATCACCACGCACAAGGACTTACTGCTCCCACGTCAACTAAACGCCATAGTCTTTTCTGGCGCCATCACCGAGTAGCAGCTTCTTTTCTGGCGCCGTTGCCGGGGAAGAGAGAAGACTTCTGCGAGGGGAGTTCTTCGCACACACATTCTTTACTTTGTTATTTGTTTTGCTTTACTTTATTTTATTTTACCTGCATTGCTTTTTATATCAAAAACCCAAAAAAATTAGAATCCTTGGTAGTTGTTTTTACTTGTTTACTTTCGTTTTGCTAAAATGGGTACTCCTGAAAACACCAAGTTGTGTGACTTTGCTAGCACGAACAATAGTGATTTTATCTGCACTCCTATTGCACCACCTGTTCCTGCTACCACCTTTTATGAGATCAAGCCTGCTTTATTGAACCTTGTTATGAAAGAACAATTTTCTGGTGCTAGTACTGAAGATGCTGCAGCTCATCTCAACAATTTTGTTGAGTTATGAGAGATGCAGAAATATAAGGATGTTGATAGTGATATTATTAAGCTCAAGTTGTTTCCTTTTTCTTTGAGAGGAAAGGCTAAAGATTGGTTGCTGTCTTTGACTAAGAATAGTATTGATTCATGGGCTAAGTGTAAGGATGCTTTTATTGGTAGATATTATCCTCCTGCTAAGATTATAGCTTTGCGTAGCAATATTATGAAGTTTACTCAGTTTGATAATGAACATGTTGCTCAAGCTTGGGAAAGAATGAAATCTATGGTAAAGAATTGCCCCACTCATGGACTGACTACTTGGATGATTATCCAAACTTTTTATGCAGGACTGAATTTTTCTTCAAGGAACCTACTTGATTCAGCCGCTGGAGGCACTTTTATGTCCCTTACCTTGGGCGCCGCATCAAAGCTACTCGACAACATGATGGTAAATTATTCTGAATGGCACACCGAGAGAGTTCCACAAGGTAAGAAGGTAAATTCTGTTGAGGAAACCTCTTCCTTAAGTGATAAGATTGATACCATTATGGCTATGCTTGCTAATGATAGGACTCATGTTGATCCTAATAATGTTCCTTTGGCCTCTCTGGTTGCTCAAGAAGAGCAAGTTGATGTGAATTTCATTAGAAATAACAATTTTAATAACAATGCTTATAGGAACAATTTTGCTAGTAACAATTATAGGCCGTATCCTTCTACCAATGGTAATGGTTATGGTAACTCTTATGGTAATTCCTACAACAACACTAGGGCCACGCCCTCCGAGCTTGAGGTAATGCTCAAGGACTTCATCGGTAAACAAACTGCTTTTAACAAGTCTGTTGAGGAAAAGTTAGGCAAAATTGATATTCTTGCTTCTAAAGTTGATAGCCTTGCTCATGATGTTGAACTTCTGAAATTAAAAGTGTTTCCTAATGATGTGAATGTGAGCAATGTTTTTGCTGCCGCTAATGCTACCCAAGTTGGAATTGATGAAAACATTAGATTGTTAGCGGAATTGCATGCCAGGTGGGAAAGAGAAGATGAGATGGCTAGAGAGATGAAGGTATGTACTATTACTACCTCTAATGATGTTGCTCCTACTGATAGCAACCCTCTTACTTTGATTGGTGTAGAGAAAGCTCCCACTCCTTGTGTTAAAAAGCCTAAAACTGCCAAAACTTTTTCTCAAAAGAGTGCTGAAATTTTTCGGAGTGTGGGAGATGATAGCTCTATTCCCTTTAATGATTTTGATGTTGATGGCTGCAATATATCTGAAGTTATTTTGTTCTTGCAAAAGCTTGCTTTGACTCCCAATGCTAGTTCTTTAAATATTGCTTTTACTAAGCATATTACCAATGCTCTCATAAAGATTAGGGATGAAAAGTTGAAGCAAAAAGCCTCTGTTCCCAAGAAGCTAGAAGATGGTTGGGAACCCATCATTGATATGCATGTTAATGTTTATGATTGCCATGCTTTATGTGATCTAGGTGCTAGTATTTCTATCATGCCTAGAAAGATTTATGACATGCTTGATTTACCACCGCTTGAAAAGTGTTATTTTGATGTTCCTATTGCTGATGTTGCTAAGAAGAAACCTTTGGGAAGGATTAATGATGTTCTTATTGTGGTTAACAATAATCTTGTTCCTGTTGATTTTCTTGTTATGGACGTTGAATGCCATGCTTCATGTCCTATTATTTTGGGAAGACCTTTTCTTCGAACTGTAGGTGCTATCATTGATATGAGGGAAGGCACTATCAAGTATCAATTCCCACTAAAGAAAGGTATGGAACACTTCCCTAGGAAAAGAAATAAATTACTTTTTGACTCTATTCTTAGAGCAAATTATGAGCTTGATGCTTCATCTATTGATATTACTTGATTCGCAATTTTCTGTGCCTAGCTCAAAGGCGTTAAAGAAAAGCACTCTTGGGAGATAACCCAATGTTTTCTTTCAGTACTTTTTCTTTTATTTGAGTCTTGGAAGTCATTACTACTGTAATGACCGCTTTTTATCTTGTTTATTTCATTTTTGTGCCAAGAGAAGCCTCTAATTTGAGTGAGGTAAAGATTTGGGGTTATTGCTGTCCTGAAACTGTTTTCGGTGCTGCACCGTAAAAATTCGTGAAAATTCTCTGTTTATCATTTGGACCTGTGATTTCTTGTGAATATGCCCCAGGTTATATGCGAACTTTTCTTAGTTAAACACTTTTTGATTTGAGCAACAGAAAATCCCTCAAAAATTCGTCCTTTGTCAGCTGTTCAGTTTTGACAGATTTCTGCCAATATTTGTTTTTGCCACTTTATCGCTTTCTTTTGAGTTCTTTTTTATCATGGAACTCTTGTGGAAGTTGCTACAGTAGTATATACTTTATATGTGGTGGTTTTGGGTTGAAACCTGAAGCTAAAAGAGGTTGAATATATTTTATGCTTACACTAATGTTGCTAATAGAATTGTGTTTAGTTTTGTATGAAGGAAGTTTTCAAGTGTAGGGATTGGAGAATGATGAGATGAGTTGAAGAATGGACAAAAGCTCAAGCTTGGGGATGCCCATGCATCACCCCAAGAAATATCCAAGAAGTACAAGCGTCAAAGCTTGGGGATGCCCCCGAGGCACCCCTTCTTCATCGGCAAAAATCAGGTCACCTTTCAAAACACTATATTTTTATTGCTTCATGCACTATGTGTTTTTCTTGGAGCGTCAGTTGTTTTAGTTTTCTTAGTTTGTTTAGTTTGTTTGTTTGCTGCAATAAATGGTTGGACCCCAACAAATTTCCTTTGGAGGAGATGTACTCGTTTTCATTTGCAAAGAACGCTCTAGTTTTCACTCTTATTAAAAATCGAGTGTTCTACTTTTTCTGCTACTGCTTTTGGTTTTCGTTTTCGCCTTGATTTGCGTTCAGATCTTGTCATATCTTTTCATCAAGGTGTATTTTTGCCTCTGATCTTCATTGGTTTTCATCAAAAGAGGTGTTTATAAAAATTTCAAATGGTGTTGGAAAAGAGAAAAAGCTTTGTGCAAAATAGTGGTACAAGAAGGAGCTTGTGTAGACTGCGGCTTAGGCTTTTTAATGTCATGCTTGATGTCTTTTTGATAGTATGCTTAGTGGTTTTGCTGTAGCATGACTTGTCTCAAATAACTGAGATTGCTTAATGAGCCTTTGAAAAAATCATGCGTTGTTTTTATTGTATGGAAGCATTATTTTGGTTTTCTCCTTGATGCTTTATTTGGGTTGACTTGGCGCATGCTCACACATGTTAGACTCTTACAAAGTCGCCATTAGCCTTCATGATCATTTAGTTTTTGACTTTTGATGCCATCGTATGCTTCTTTTAATGTCGCTTTGTCGCTTTGCATGATTATGGCCATTATTGCTCTCTTAGTTGGTCGCTCCCAGTCTTTTGCTAGCCCTCGCCTTGTACTGAGTATGAGCTCTACTCGTGCATCCAACTCCTAAAATCCAAAGTTTTTCAAAGTGTCCACCATACATACCTACTAGCAATTTGCTATTCCAAGTAAATTTGACTCGCTTTTATATTCTCTTCAAATTAAACTCTTACCAGTGTTATGCGAAACTCGGTTAGTAAAGCTCTCACGAACCAGAAGGCACACTTTACTTTTTCCTGTTCTAAAAATTTGACATTGTGGTCTCTTATGTTGAGTTGTTATGCTTTCAAGTTGTAAGTTGGATTCTAGCCTAGCCATGCTGTCATGGGGCAAGCTTTCAACATTGCACTTCTTTTTGAGTTGATATCGTGATCTTTTGTTTATGGATGCCCGCTGTGTGAAATGAATTGGGAATCTTGTGAGGATCATGGAGTTTTTATATGTGTTAGGGAAACGCCGGGCCGCCAATCTAAGCCATGCATAATTCATGGTGGAAATTTGCAGCATACCCATGGTGAACATTCGACGACGCATCTCATAATAAAAAGCTAAACAATATAGCAAATAAAAGAGATGTCGAGGTGTTCATTGTCTGCTTGTCCTATCATTTTGGTGTGGGCTTGTTCCATGTCATCGGGCACGGAGGTACCCCATTGGCGGTTCACAATGATATGCATATACTTACAATGACAAGAGCCTTGCTTGGGACTCTAAGTAAAGTAGCATGGTTTGGGTACTCGTATTCACGGGACACGAGGTTTTCAACTTATGATTTGTCAAGCATATGCATCATAATTGTTCTCGCATTAACTTTAACCATTCAAGATGCTTATGATGGGGGCAATGAGAGCTCAAAGCCGGTAAGTACCATAATTTTTGAAGGTTATAAAACTTGCAATCACTGCTTCCCTCTGCGAAGGGCCTTTCTTTTACTTTTATGTTGAGTCACCACCTTCTTTCTTTATGCACCATTAAGAGAGCATAGTTGTCATTCTTAGTGTGATATGCATTGTCCCAAAGTTCATTGATTGATTCATATTGTTGGTTTCACTTGTTCTTAAATTATTTGTATCTAGTCGCCCTCTTAAACTTTGAGGTGTCCTATGCATTTATGTTTTGCTCTCTTTGAAGGACAAGCTGAAAACCATTTGTATGTTTTTCCTTATGATTTGAACACACGTTTGACTTTCATTGTTTCATTATCATGATCTTTTGTTTGTGTTTATTTGCATGTTTACAACATGGTTGCTAAGTTCTTATTGTCATGATTATATCTTCATGCCCATGTTTTAAGTTCTATTGATCCCAGCTCACCAATGCTTACATATATGATCAAGATTGTGTAGGTGCATGTCACCTCAAAAATTATTCTTTGTTATCACTTACCTACTCGAGGACGAGCAGGAGTTAAGCTTGGGGATGCTTGATACGTCTCAAACGTATCTATAATTTTTGATGCTCCATGCTTATTTTTACACCATTTGCCTATTGTTTCGTTACACTTAGTGGCACTTTTATACATTTTCCGGAACTAACCTATTAACGAAGTGCCACAGTGCCAGTTTCCTGTTTTCTGCTGTTTTTGTGTTTCAGAAGTGATACACAGGAAATATTCTCGGAATTGGAAGAAACAAGTTCCTGAAGTCATATTTTACCCGGAAGCTTCCAGACATCCGAAGAAGTGTCGGAGGGGGGCCACCAGGGCCCCACACAAGGGGGCGGCGCGGCCTGGCCCCTGGCCGCGCCACCCCTATGTGAGAGCCCCTGGCTCCACCTCTGACATCGCCCCTTCGCCTATAAGTACCCCCCCCCGACGAGAAAAACCTAAGGGCCCGATCAGTTTTCCAGAATACATCGCGATCCGCCGCCGCCGTCGACCCGAAGATCGGGAGGGTCCAGAAGCTCTTCCCGGCACCCTGCCAGAGAGGGGAATCGCCACCGGAGGTCTTCTTCATCGCCATGCTTGCCTCCGGAGCGATGAGTGAGTAGTCTACCTTGGACTATGGGTCCATAGCAGTAGCTAGCTGGTTGTCTTCTCCACCATGTGCTTCATGTTTAGATCTCATGAGCTGCCTTACATGATTGAGATCACCGTTATGTAATTCTATGATGTTGGTTTGTTGGGATCCGATGAATATTGGTGTTTATGATTAAGTTGCTGTACTGAATTATATCTTTTGTTATCTCTATGTTGTTTATGATCTTGCATGCTCTCCGTTGTTAGTAGCTATCTTGGCCGAGTAGTTGCTAGTGACTCCAAGAGGGGGTATTTATGCTCGATAGTGGGTTCATGTCTCTATTTCACCTGGGGGAGTGACAGAAACCTCTAAGGTGGTAGATGTGCTGTTGCTACTAGGGAGAAAACAACATTCATATGCTCAAGGGCATATGCTTTGTTTACATTACACACTTTGCTTAATGCAATTATCTGTTGTTCGCAACTTAATACTTCTAGGGTGTTCGGATGATATCCCCGGGGGTGGATTATTAGTCATAGATGCAGTTGGATGGCGGTCTATGTATTTTGTTGTAATGCCCAGAGTAAATCTCATAGTGATCTTCTTGACATATCACGTTATCTTTATTCTATCAATTGCCCAACTATAATTTGTTTACCCAGCATGTTATTTTATCTATGGAGAGACACCACTAGTGAACTGTGGACCCCGGTCCTATTTTAATCATATTGCAATCACCTGTTTACTTTTCCCGCATTGTTTACTTTACTCGCATATTATTACTGTTTTCCACTCGATACTCTCATAACCTTTGTTTCAAGCAAACCGGTGAGATTGACAACCTCATCGCAAGTTGGGAACAAAGTATTTGTTTGTGTGTGTGCAGGTTCCACAAACACCTTCAGTCGTCATCGTCTCTCTTCTCCTGTTCGATATACCTTGGTTTCTTAACTGAGGGAAAACTAGCCGCTACACTCATCATACCTTCCTCTTGGGGTTCCCAACGGGCTGGTCATCACCACGCACAAGGACTTACTGCTCCCACGTCAATGGTGGCCTGGCCAAACAGTACAGCTGATCTCCAACGGTGTTGTTATTCATGATATGTGTCTGCAACCAACTGCCAAAAGTCTTCTCATGTTCCCCTTTAATCCAAGAGTCAGCCTTCCCCGGGTTTTTGGAGCATAGAATATTCTTGTGTCTCTCGATATACGGAGCCACTACGGTGGAATTGTGTTGAACTGTGTAGTGTGCTTGAGTGAATGAATGCCCGTCCATACATACTTTTGCTTTCCTTCCTAGTGTGCCTTTTCCTGTCAGCCTACCCTCATACCGAGATTCAGGAACACCAATCGGCTTAAGGTCAGGAAGAAAGTCCACACAAAACACAATGACCTCCTCTGTTTCATAGCCCTTGGAGATGCTTCCTTCTGGCATAGCATGGTTACGAACATATTTCTTTAAGACTCCCATGAATCTCTCGAAGGGGAACATATTGTGTAGAAACACAGGACCAAGAATTCTAATCTCTTCGACTAGGTGAACTAGGAGGTGTGTCATTATATTGAAGAAGGATGGCGGGAACAACAACTCGAAGCTGACCAGACATTGGACCACATCAATCTGTAACCCTGATAGACTTTCTCGATTGATTACCTTCTGAGAAATTACATTGAGGAAGGCACATACCTTCACAATTGCCAGGCGAACATTTTCCGGTAGAATTCCCCTCAATGCAACCGGAAGCAATTGCGTCATAAGCACGTGGTAGTCATGAGACTTTAGGTTTTGGAATTTTTTGTCTTTCATATTTACGATTCCCTTTATATTCGACGAGAAGCCAGTCGGGACCTTGATACTGAAAATGACTTCAAAGAAGATTTCCTTCTCTTCCTTGGTAAGAGCGTAGCTGGCACGCCCTTAAAACTGCCCTGGATGCATACCATCTTGTCCTTTATGACATTCATGGTCCTCCCGTGCTTCCGGTGTATCTTTTGACTTCCCATATAAGCCCAGAAAGCCTAGAATATTCACGCAGAGATTCTTCGTCAGGTGCATCACGTCGATTGCGGAGCGGACCTCATGGACTTCCCAATAGGGTAGCTCCCAAAATATAGATTTCTTGTTCCACATGGGTGCGCGCTTATCAAGGCCATTAGGAACAGGTTGGCTGCCAGGACCCTTTCCAAAGATTACTTTTAAATCTTTGACCATATCAAATACTTCAGCACCAGTACGGGTGACAGGCTTCTCCCGGGGTTCTGCCTTGCCATTGAAATGCTTGCATTTTTTCTTTAAGGGATGCTTGGGCGGAAGAAAACAATGATTGTACGGGTACACATTCTTCCTACATTTGTCGAGATATGTACTTTCTATCTGATCTAAACAGTGTGTGCATGCATTGTATACCTTGTTTGACTGTCCTGAAATGTTACTAAGAGCAGGCCAATCATTGATGGTTATGAAAAGCAACGCTCGAAGGTCAAATTCCTCTGGTTTGTGCTCGTCCCACACACGTACACCTGGTTTGGCCCACAGCTATAAAAGTTCATCAACTAATGGCCTTAGGTACACATCAATGTCGTTGTCGGGTTGCTTTGGACCTTGGATAAGCACTGGCATCATAATGAACTTCCGCTTCATGCACAGCCAAGGAGGAAGGTTGTAGATACATAGAGTAACGGGCCAGGTGCTGTGACTATAACTCTGCTCCCCAAAAGGATTCATGCCATCTGTACTTAGACCAAACCATAAGTTCCTTGCGTCACCTGCAAATCTCGGGAACTCTCTCTCGATTTTTCTCCACTACCGACCATCAGCGGGGTGCCTCAACTTGTCGTCTTTCATACGATCTTCCATGTGCCATCGCAACAACTTCGCATGATCTTTATTTCTGAACAGACGTTTCAACCGTGGTATTATAGGAGCATACCACATCACCTTGGCAGGAACCCTCTTCCTGGGTGGCTCGCCCTCAATATCACCAAGGTCATCTTTTCTGATCTTATACCGCAATGCAGTGCATACCGGGCATTTATCCATATTCTTGTACTTCTCACCACGGTAGAGGATGCAGTCATTAGGGCATGCATGTATCTTCTGCACGTCTAATCCTAGAGGGCAGACAAGCTTCTTTGCTTCGTACGTGCTGGCGGGCAATTCGTTCTTTCTTGGAAGCATCTTCTTCATCAGTACTAGCAACTTTTCAAATGATGAGTTAGTCACACCGGTCTCTGCCTTCCACTTCAGCAATTCCAGTGTGCTACCTAGCTTCTTTTGGCCATCTTCACAAGTTGGGTACAACAATTTGTTGTGGTCCCGTAACATCTGCTCGAACTGCAACCTCTCCTTTTCTGTGTCGCAGCCTCGCCGTCCATCAGAAATGACCCGGCCAAGATCATCAGCGGGCTCATCTGGTTCCCGTTCTTCACCCTGATCTTCTTCTTCATTTTCTTCCATTGTGGTATCAGCATACTCCGGGAACATAGATCGGTAGTTGTCATCATCGTTCTCTTCTTCATCGTCGTCTTCCATCATAACCCCTCTTTCTCCGTGCTTGGTCCAAACATTATAGCCAGACATAAAACCGGACCGAAGCAGGTGGCTCTGAATGACTCTTGAGGAAGTGTGATCCTTCTCATTCCGACATTCAACACATGGACAAAACATAAAGCCACCACCATGCTTGTTCGCCTCGGCCGTATCTCGAAAAGAATGCACGCCTTCTCTGTAAGCAGCTGTGCGTCGATCACCATACATCCATGGATGGCTCATCTGCGTCATACAACAGTATATCAAACGCAATCACGATCCTAAAATTAGTACCGCACAGTCTAAATGAGGAAATATAGTTGCTAACCTTTTAGAACAAGTGGAAATAAAGAGGAAGAGGCTTAAGCGTGGCTCAGGCACCTCATATCGTAGTTGTGTTCGGTGAACTTAAGTGGCATCGCTCTAACACACATTTCAACAAACACCTCTAGTGCATAGGAATGAAATAGAGAACTAGCACAAACCCACACTCCTCCATCCAAGAAAAATACAAGGGAGAGGGGAGAGGGGCTGCGGCCATATATATAGGCAGAAGCCTTTAGTCCCGGTTTGAGACACAAACCGGGACTAAAGAGGGCGCACATGCGGGCCACCCACCGCATAGCCCTTTAGTCCCGGTTTGTGTCTCAAACCGGGACTAAAGGCTTGTAATGGACCGGGACCAATGGATGCCGTACGCATGGGCGAATAAGGGGCGACGTGGCCAGGCCTTTAGTCCCGGCCCAGATTACGGCCGGGACTAAAAGGGCCTGACCAAAGGCCCGTTTTCCACGCACGAGTCCTTTCCAAAATGGAGAATCAATGGGTTCATCTTGAACTTGAGATAAGGTTTCCACGCTCTGGTTAGTTGCACAAAAATGAGGGCTCAATTTAGCCTTTCGAAGGATATTTGATTTGCGAGGGGAGCGAAAGGTTGATGTTGATCTTACTGGGCCACGAGGATTATTCCATGTGCTGCAAGCTCTTGTTCTAGTTTCGGAGGAGCTTGGCATCTCCAGAATGACATTATTTTTTTACTCCACCGCGCAAAATTTTCTACTCCTTCCGACCCATATTACTTGTCTTTGATTTAGTACAAAGTTGTATTAAATTAATGACAAGTAATATGGGTCGGTGGGAGTATTACATTACGAAAATAGGTTACTGTATGTTTTAGATAAAAGTGTGGGTATTCTTCTGGCGGGTTGTTCTAGCCTGCATTTAGCAGTGGGTGGAGTTTTCTCCTCCAAATGTGTTGTTCAGAAGGAGTTTATACGGTCCTAGGCTTGTTTCTTGGAAGTCCTTGCTTCAACGCTTGGCTACTGTTCAATTAACTGATGGGAAAGATGAATTCCATTGGAATCTTCTTGAGAATGGTAAATTCTCAGTTGCTTCTATGTATAATGTGTTGATTTCATCAGACTTACCAGTCCTAGATAATAAGAAAATCCCAAAAATGAAGATTCCGCTTAAAAATAATTTTTTTGCATGGTATCTTCATCGAGGGCTTATTCTTACTAAAGATAATCTTATTAAATGGAATTGGCACGGGAGTAAGTCATGTGTTTTTTGTTCTCAAGATGAGACAATAAAACACTTATTTTTCTAATGCAACTTTGCACGTTCTATATGGTCAGTCATCCAAGCAACTCCAGGCTTGTATCCACCAACTAGTATTGCCAATATCTTTGGGAACTGGGTACATGGTATCGATAAAAAGTACATAATTCTTCTTAGGGTGGGAGCGATAGCACTAATTTGGTCACCTTGGCTATGTACAAATGAGAAAGTGTTTGATAACAAAAAATTTCTCTTTTGCAAGTTATCTACCGGTGTATGGGCACCCTCCGACTATGGTCACAGCTTCACCGCATGGAGGATCACGACCTCTTTTCAGAGGTGTGCACACGCTTGGAGGATACAACGAGGGACCTCTTTTCACGACATGGATGGCAGCATAATCTGCACATTGGCCCTCCATCATCTTAGGCGTCTTACAATTTCTCAATCTGATATGTAATTCACCTAGTTTTATTTCATTAGCACTATGAGAACCTTGTGTGTTTTGGCTGTGTGTATCTTTGCTATGTAGAGGCCGGGTGTAATACTTAATTACTAAGTAATAAAAGTCCATTATCGACAAAATTTAGCAGTGGGCCGATGAAGATTGTATTAATTTTGATTATACAATATATATAATTTGGGTTCACAAATAACTTTTGCATATCTCATAGTTAAATTTTGGTCAATCTCGAGAACTATTTGTATGATGTCTGGATCCATGCAAGATTATTACATTTGTATATTTTGACAGCATGGTGAACATTTATCTACATATAATTTTTTTTAAACATACTAAGAATGAGTTGGCTCCCAGTCAACTGAGTCATAGACGTGCCCATAATAAAATAGGGTAAATTTTATGAGCAACGTCTCCCAAGACCAGTCAACTGTCCATGTGTTAACCAACTGAATTTTCCTGTAACAGTCACGATCTGAACTCATCAAATTATATTTTTTACCCTCTAGTTGTGATCTTATGACAAGGTTTAATATATTTAAAGATTTTGTCCCTTGGGCTAAAGGTGTAATATGTGATGTGTCAAGATCTTTAAATGGAATAAGCATTGCCTCAATATGGCAACTAGAGGGTACAAGTCAGATGTTGCTTGAGTTCAAATCATGATTATTACAAGAAAAAACTGTTGATTTACGAGTGCCGATAATAAAATGCGGTGAAAGCTGCCACGCAAGGTCAAGACCGAGAGTTCAAATGTGGAATAACTTACAAAATAAAGTAAACATTATCTTTTTTTTTGAATTTAAAGGGGTAAAAAGCTTTGCCCCATTCATTAATTAAGAAGGAGTTTAGAGGTCTTACAAACCGAGACTAGCTCGGCAAATAAAAAGATTACTCTCGCGGCATGATTGAACCCAAGTTTTTTGCACCCGCTAAGCTCCAAAGAGCCGCCTCTCCCCTAATTTTGGATACAACAATAGTAGGCATAGTGGCCACCTTACGAAACACTCTAGCATTGCGCTCGTTCCAAACCTAAGACACGAGCATGATGAGAGAGACGAGTGATTTTCGACGAATGCCACTTGAGTAGATGAAGGTCATCCACCATTCCTTAACCGTTGTGTGGTTGGCCCAAGATGCGATGTCCACCGAAGTAAGGCCAAACCAAGACAAAACGGCATTCCAAATCCTAAGAGTATAACGGCACTTGAAAAGGATGTGTGCCGCCGTTTCCGGAGCTCGCTTGCAAAGTTGGCAATTGCCACAATTTGGCCACCCATAAAGTAAACATTATCACAACATCACAATTAGATGGTAGAAGATATAATTGACATGAATTTAAATCATGATTATTTCAGAAAAACTCAGTTGATTTAACACTTGACTAGTCTTGGGAGATGTTGTTGCAAATGACCTGGACTTCTGTATGCTTTGGTCTAGAAGGTTGGGAACTTGACCCTGTCGGTGCATTTGCGTCCCTGCACTGGCCCTGGGCAGTCGACGGCGCGCTTGCCCGTGCGGTCGACACAGAGGTACACCTCGAGCAGCTGCATGGGATCGCCTTTAGCGGCCTGAACGTCCTTGTTGCATCCGATGCTGGGCTTGGACCCCGTCGCCTCCGTGATGGCGTCCCTGACGCTGCTCAGGAAGTATGTTTTCTCGTCAGACGGCGTGATGCCGACGTCGAGGAGGATCCTCGTGAGGTTGAACCGGGCCTTGAACTGGAGCGCCGCCGCGAAGTAGGCGTGCTGGCCCATGTTGGAGCAGGTGCCGTGCTTCTCCCACTCGTGGCTCCAGAACGCCGTGCTCTCCTTGTTGTTACAGGACAGCGTCCCCCAGTTCCGGTTCATGTCGCCGAGCAGGTCCCTGACCAGGATCGGGTTGAAAGTGTTGGTGGCGTTGCAGAACTCCGGCCAACACTCGCTCTTGGTCTTACTGATCCTGATCTCTGGGGCGCCGGTGTCGGCGTGGACGGGGCGGCAGGTGTCGTAGTTGGGCCAGAGGCCGTGGATGCCAAAGTCTGCCGCCGGCTTCACGTTGCCAGGGAAGCAGCAGCCGTTCTTCGAGTCGCAGTAGGAACCAGGCCACTGCAATCAAACATGAATTAGGGAAGCCATACGATCAATCATACTATTAAACGGATAGGCTATCTAGCTTAACTAAAGTCTAAATTAATGGAAAGGGCTAGAAAACGAATGTTAACACGACAACTCAGGAGATTTTAGAGGTGTGATCGAGGATAGATCGCGACCACTCTATATTGAGAGTGCGTAGCCAGGATTTGACCTCAAGACCTTTCAACTCAGATACCATTTTAAACAAATGCATTAACTGACTTAACTAAAAATCTAGATTGATAAAAGGCCTAGCTATAGGCAACGTATTTTAAAACGGACACCAAAAAAGTAGCTTCTTGTTAAGATCGACATACCTGCTGGACATGGTAGAAGAAATCAAAATCGGTAGCTGCCGAGGACGGGACGAAGACATGAGCAAACAGGAGGACGGCAAGGGAACAGTAGCACTGGAGTCTCATTTTGGAAACTGTTAAGCTGACAGTATTTCGGGACTGAATGCTACCCGACTTGCTTTGGCCGTGTATTTATAAGCTCTCGCCGTGCCTGTTTTCTGAAGTTAAGAAAGAGGCGGGAACCATCGGGAGCACTAGGAGCATATGATATGGCAGGTGGCGTGGTAGCTACAAAAATGGAACATTAGCAACATGACTGGATGCCCGAACTACTGACGACTTGAAACGCACGATGCTCACGCATGTGGTTGTTACAAGATATATATATGTCACTAAACTTTGTATATATGTAACATGGAGGTGCACTTATTTCGATTCGACCGGCCAGTCGAATAGTAGGGACCCGATAGTGCATACTAAAGTACTGAACTCGATTTGATCGGCCCATTTCGAGATTCGATAGTCACTACAGGAACGAGGCTTTGTGCCGACGGCCATATGCTACACCGACGGCCAAATATCGGGGCCGTCGGCGTAGCCTGTCACCACGGACGCCTAGCAAATGGGCCGTCGGGCCAGGATTGCCGTCGGCGTAGCCCGCGCAGGCCCAACGGCATGCCGTCGGCACAGGCCGGCCGTCGGTTCAGCCACTCGCCGTGAGCCAGCCGTTCGGGCCCGCTCAACGGCGTTATCATGCAGGGTCTGACCCGACGGCATGCCGTCGGCTCAGCCTCTGATTTTTTTTTCAAAAATCGTTTATTAATATGCATATTTTTAACTGATTATTTTTGTATTATTATAGTATAATTATATTTTTTAGGCATTTTTGTTTTCTGGGCCCCCGAAGCCCGTTCTGGGGCGAAACCCTAGCCAGCAGCACCCGCGCGGTCTACCCCCCTAGATTTCTCCGGAGGGCGGCACTAAGGTGGGGTAGTGTGTTCCTTTAGCTTTGGTTAGGACATATAGACATGGTAAGCATAGGTTTAGCCATTCCTAGGGCAAGGTTCCCCTCGGTGGAACCGACGTGGGAGTTTACACCTCTAAGTCATGAGTCGGGAGCGATATGTACGTAGGAGGCACGTGAGAGCGGCTGGGGAGCTATAGCTATTGAATCCCATCAACCCACCAACACACATGCACACACATGTTAGGTCCGCATGCATGCTCTGGGTTGCATGCGGGCCCCCGAAGCCCGATCTGGGGCGAAACCCTAGCCAGCAGCACCCGCGCGGTCTACCCCCCTAGATTTCTCCGGAGGGCGGCACTAAGGTGTGGTAGTGTGTTCCTTTAGCTTTAGTTAGGACATATGAACATGGTAAGCATAGGTTTGGCCATTCCTATAACAAGGTTCCCCTCGGTGGAACCGACGTTGGAGTTTACACCTCTAAGTCATGAGTCGGGAGCGATATGTACGTGGGAAGCAGGTGAGAGCGGCCGGGGAGCTATAGCTATTGAATCCCTATATATATTGCATGTACCAACCTTGGGTCACACCTATACACATATGTTAGGGACACATGCTTGCAAGTTTTCTAGGGTCGACGATGCTCCGGTGATCTTTATCCGGCGAAACCCTAGACCGGGGGGGGGGGTCGGAGATCTACCCCCTATAGCTTTCTCCGTATGAGGCCTCACCGATGGATCTTTTGCTTTATTTTGGTTTGTTTAGGACATATATACATGGAAAGCAATGGTTGGGCCCACTTTACCATGAAATAGGCTCCGATAGACCCGTAGCGGGAGTTTCCACGTACAGATCCTGGATTTCAGCTAGTGTTAACACCCCACGTATGTGAAGAAGGCCTTGCCCGGGACCTATATATATTGCATGTACCAACCTTGGGTCACACCTATACACATATGTTAGGGACACATGCATGCAAGTTTTCTAGGGTGGACGATGCTCCGGTGGTCTTTATCCGGCGAAACCCTAGACCGGGGGGGTCGGAGATCTACCCCCTATAGCTTTCTCCGTATGAGGCCTCACCGATGGATCTTTTGCTTTATTTTGGTTTGTTTAGGACATATATACATGGAAAGCAATGGTTGGGCCCACTTTACCATGAAATAGGCTCTGATAGACCCGTAGCGGGAGTTTCCACGTACAGATCCTGGATTTCAGCTAGTGTTAACACCCCACGTATGTGAAGAAGGCCTTGCCCGGGACCTATATATATTGCATGTACCAACCTTGGGTCACACCTATACACATATGTTAGGGACACATGCATGCAAGTTTTCTAGGGTGGACGATGCTCCGGTGGTCTTTATCCGGCGAAACCCTAGACCGGGGGGGTCGGAGATCTACCCCCTATAGCTTTCTCCGTATGAGGCCTCACCGATGGATCTTTTGCTTTATTTTGGTTTGTTTAGGACATATACACATATGTTAGGTCCGCATGCATGCTTTGGGTTGCATGCGGCCCCCCGAAGCCCGTTCTGGGGCGAAACCCTAGCCAGCAGCACCCGCGCGGTCTACCCCCTAGATTTTTCTGGAGGGCGACACTAAAGTCATATGCACATGGGAATAAAAATATTAACCTAATTATCAATTTAGATAAATGTAATAAATAAATAAATAATAAAAAAATAAAAAAATAAAAAATTTAAAAGGCTAAGCCGACGGCATGCCGTCGGCATAGGTATTACCGTCGGCTTAGGGGTAACCCTAATAAACGTGGCCGGCCCTGCCCGACCTCTCTCTCTCTCTCCCCTTTCTTTTCCTATCTTCCCCCCGAGCCCGACCCCCGCCGCCGCGCCCGACCCCGCCGCCGCGCCTCCCTCCTGGCCGCCGCGCCTCCCTCCCGGCCGCCGCGCCTCCCTCCCAGCCGCCGCACCGCCGCGCGACCCTCCCGACCACCGCGCCGCCCCCGCGCCCGCGCCAGCCACCCGCCCCCGCACGCCCCTCTCCTCCTCCTGCGACCAGCCCAGCCCGCCCTGCGCTGCCCCTGTGAGCCCGCCCGAAGCTAGCTGCAGCCATCGCCCTCCTCCCAAAGCCCCTGCCAGCCGTCGCCCTCCTCCTGCCCCTTTCCCCTCCTGCGACACAAGGTGAGGAGCCATCGTCGCCCTCCTCCTGCCCCTCTCCCCTTTTTTTTGTACTAATCTTGTTATTAGTAATAGGATTAGATGATTAAAATAATTGTTAGTGCTTATTTCATATTGGTGAATAAATGTTAGTGCTTGTTTCATGTCGGTGAATATTGTTGATGCTTTATCTTAGTGGTTGTTGTTAGTAAATGGATTTATGGAAATTTGCAGACATTGTGGTATTTAGGGAGCGATCGTCAGTCGTTGACCTCGACACTCGGTTGTTACCGCCGAGGGTGAGCTAACACTCCACATCCCCTACTCCGCATTTTTTATGTCACTAGATTCCATTTCTCGTCGAGTCGCGTAACCTAGGTGTCACTTCCCGTCCGCAAGCGTTACGCAGATAAATATGCATTAGAGGTCGGCATATTTTGAACCGTAACACTTGCTGCATTTACGGGACAGTCGGCGGATGCGTAGTTGGGTACATTCTCCATGCCCTACCCCAGTCCGAGTCAGAGTTTCGGCAGCACCTCCCCCTTTGTTCTCTGGATGCACATCCTCTTGGCTTTTTGTTGAGACGTGTATCGGGAGAGCAGCGGGGAGGTGCTGCCGAAATTCTGTCTCGGACCGAGGTAGAGCATGGAGAATGTACTCAATCTACGGATCCGGCGACTGCTAGGAGCCCACCTAGTAGAGATGTTGGTTGATGCATGCGTTCTACCCGGTAGTAAATAAAAATAAGATGCATTTAATTTCAAGCTATTATTTGATATAAAATGCTATATTTGTTGTTTGGCTACCTACAAAATAGAGGATGGCTGATAATGGGTGGATGTACAGTGGCCGTATTAGTGCGACTGAAAAAGCAGCTGAGTGGGTATCGAAGACAGATTTATTAGTGAAGGAGTTGGCACGTGGTTCAAAGTCAGGTGTTCGTCCAAGTTGTCCTTGCACTCGGTGCAACAGGCGTCATCGTCAGGGAAAGGATGACATGACCAAGCACCTTTGGTTGCATGGGTATATGCCTAACTATGTTACCTCGGTCGACTTTTCTCAGTACGACCGTGATAGAGGTGAGGTGATGCGACAGCGAATCGATGGCAATGAGGATGATGGGATTAGATACTTGCTAGATGATCTCCATGATGCGTACATGCCAGATTCACCACCTACACAGGAGGAACCGCCAGAACCAGAGGAACCGCCAGAACCGGAGGAACCAGAGCCAACCGCAAAGGCCTTCTATGATATGATGGCCGCGGCTAAGAGGCCTCTGTATGAGGGTGCAAAAATTTCTCAGCTCGATGCCATCTCGCAAGCTCTAGCCAACAAGGTCCAGTATGGCAACACCCGAGCAAGCTATGAAGCGGGTTTGAGAACTACTGGTAAGCTGTTGCCCGAAGGACATTGCATGCCTAAAACCATGTATGAAACAAAGAAAATTCTGAAAGCGCTCAGCATGGATTATGAAAAGATAGATTGCTATCCTAAAGGTTGCCTTCTGTTTCGAAAAGAGTTTGCGGATGACAAGTATTGTAAAAAGTGTGGGGCCTCTAGGTATCATGAGGTGAAGGGACCTGATGTTCAGAAGAAGCAGACAAAAGTCGCCGTGAAGATTCTTCGTTATCTCCCATTCATAAAAAGAATCCAGCGGCTTTACATGTCAGAGGAGTCTGCCACACAGATGATGTGGCATAAGAAGGGGAAGAGATACCCGGACGAGCACGGAAAGATAAAGATGGGTCATCCATCTGATGGTAAGGCATGGAAGAACTTTGATGACAAACACCCCAATGAGGCAGCAGATGCTCGGAATGTCAGGATTGCGATAGCAACCGATGGATTCAATCCGTATGGTATGTCGGCTTCATCGTACAGCTGCTGGCCCGTGTTTGTTATTCCGCTCAATCTCCCTCCCGGAGTCCTAATGCAAAGGAAGACCATATTCCTATCGCTGATCATTCCAGGGCCCGACTACCCGGGGAAGAATCTGAGTGTCTATATGCAGCCGCTTGTTGATGATTTGAACCACTCTTGGCACCACGGGACGTTGACATATGATCGAGCATCAAAGACAAACTTCCTCATGAAAGTTTGGTTCCACTATTCCATGCACGACCTACCCAGGTATGCCCTATTCTGTGGTTGGTGTACAGCTGGTAAGTTCCCATGCCCAGTGTGTAGGCACCGACTTGAGTTCCTTTGGCTAAATGCGGGTCACAAACGTACCTCCTTTGACATGCATCGGCAGTTTCTTAAAAGAGGGCATCGGTTCAGAGAAGACAAAAAGAACTTCATGAAGGGCAAAGTTGTGCTTGAAGAAAAGGAGATACCTACGTTCGATGGTACAGCTGTTGATGCCGAGCTACGGGCTCTCCTGCCTAAAGAGGGAGGTGGCCCGCAATTTGAGGGATATGGTCAAACGCATAACTGGACTCACGTGGCAGGCTTAACTCAGCTTGAGTATTACAAGGATCTCGAACTTCCCCATAACATCGATGTGATGCACACCGAAAAGAATGTCGCAGAGTCCATCTTTCACACAGTCTTGAACATTGCTGGCAAGTCAAAGGATAATGTTAAGGCTAGAGTCGATGTTGAGCAGCTATGTGATAGGACAAAATTACACATGCAGCCTCCTGACTGCAATCGAACAAATTGGTTCAAACCGCATTCCAACTTCTGTCTTGATAACATCCAAAAGAAGGAGGCTTTCAAGTGGCTCAAATACGCCGTGATGTTCCCTGATGGTTATTGTTCGAATATGAGTAAGGGAGTCAATCTTGTAACAGGAAAAGTCACCGGGCTCAAGAGTCACGACTATCATATATGGATTGAGCGGCTGATGCCGGTGATGGTTCGAGGGTATCTCCCCGAGCATGTCTGGCGAGTTCTTGCGGAGTTGAGTCATTTTTTCCGCACGCTCTGTGCTAAGCAGATATGTCCCCTGATGATTGAGAAGCTGCATGATCTAGTGCCGGAGTTGCTATGCAAGTTAGAGACGATCTTTCCGCCAGGCTTCTTTACTCCGATGGCACATCTCGTTGTTCATCTTGCGAACGAGGCACTCTTGGGTGGACCGGTGCAGTTTCGTTGGCAGTTCTGTATTGAGAGAGAGTTCAAGTATATTCGATACAAATGTGGAAACAAAGCTAAGATTGAAGCATGCATAGTTGAGACAACTCAGCTTGAGGAGATGGGAAATGCCTCAACAACTTACTATGCCAAAGATGTTCCCACTCTGCAAAACCAGGTCTCTCGGTACAATGTCGATGAGCCCAAGCATAGTTCCAAGCTCCTCCTCTTCCAATGTCCCGGTGGCAAGGCCGGTAGCTCAAAAAGTTATATCATCACCAATGAAGAGAAGGATTGCATAATGCTATATGTGCTTATGAACATGAATGAAGTTGTCAATTTCGCCAGGTAAAATGGTGAACATATTACTTTGCAACTAGTAACTTGGTTTCGGTCTAATACTTATTTTCTCCTTTTAGCCAATTTATTGATGAACACTGGTCGGGAACGATGGGTCCCGATGCCGTGGAGGTGGACACTCTTCTAAAAGAGGGTGCCCCTGGAAAGAAAAAATTCTCGGCTTGGTTCAGGGACAAAGTAATTTCTAACCTGTCCTTCTTACTTTGCAATCCGTGACTTGTCCCTTTTACACGTAAGTAATGCACAAAACCAATTTGAACTGAACTTGTAGGGAGCTGCTACTCGGTGATGGCGCCAGAAAAGAGCTGTGGCGTGAAGTTGACGTGGGAGCAGTAAGTCCTTGTGCGTGGTGATGACCAGCCCGTTGGGAACCCCAAGAGGAAGGTATGATGAGTGTAGCGGCAAGTTTTCCCTCAGTTAAGAAACCAAGGTATATCGAACAGGAGAAGAGAGACGGTGACGACTGAAGGTGATGCAGACTGGCTTAGTAACACTCCAACAAGGGCGCCGTTAACGATACTTGTTGACTCGTCTTCGGCCAGCAGCAACGCGGAACCTGCACACACACAAACAAATACTTTGCTCCCAACTTGCGATGAGCTTGTCAATCCCACCGGTTTGCTTGAAACAAAGGTTATGAGCGTATCGAGTGGAAAACAATATAGTATGCGAGTAAAGTAAACAGTGCGGAAAAAGTAAACAGGTGATTGCAATATGATTAAAATAGGACCGGGGTCCACAGTTCACTAGTGGTGTCTCTCCATAGATAAAATAACATGCTGGGTAAACAAATTACAGTTGGGAAATTGATAGAATAAAGATAACATGATATGTCAAGAAGATCACTATGAGATTTACTCTGGGCATTACAACAAAATACATAGACCGCCATCCAACTGCATCTATGACTAATAATCCACCCCCGGGGATATCATCCGAACACCCTAGAAGTATTAAGTTGCGAACAACAGATAATTGCATTAAGCAAAGTGTGTAATGTAAACAAAGCATATGCCCTTGAGCATATGAATGTTATTTTCTCCCTAGTAGCAACAGCACATCTACCACCTTAGAGGTTTCTGTCACTCCTCCAGGTGAAATAGAGACATGAACCCACTATCGAGCATAAATACCCCCTCTTGGAGTCACTAGCAACTACTCGGCCAAGATAGCTACTAACAACGGAGAGCATGCAAGATCATAAACAACATAGAGATAACAAAAGATATAATTCAGTACAGCAACTTAATCATAAACACCAATATTCATCGGATCCCAACAAACCAACATCATAGAATTACATAACGGTGATCTCAATCATGTAGGGCAGCTCATGAGATCTAAACATGAAGCACATGGTGGAGAAGACAACCATCTAGCTACTGCTATGGACCCATAGTCCAAGGTAGACTACTCACTCATCGCTCCGGAGGCAAGCATGGCGATGAAGAAGACCTCCGGTGGCGATTCCCCTCTCCGGCAGGGTGCCGGGAAGAGCTTCTGGACCCTCCCGATCTTCGGGTCGACAGCGGCGGCGGATCGCGATGTATTCTGGAAAAACTGATCGGGCCTTAGGTTTTTCTCGTCGGGGTGTACTTATAGGCGAAGGGGCGATGTCAGGAGAGGGACCAGGCGCCCTCACACAGGGGTGGCGCGGCCAGGGGCTGGGCCGCGCCGCCCCCTTGTGTGGGGCCCTGGTGGCCCCCCTCCGACACTTCTTCGGATGTCTGGAAGCTTCCGGGTAAAATATGACTTCAGGAACTTGTTTCGTCCAATTCCGAGAATATTTCCTGTGTATCACTTCTGAAACACAAAAACAGCAGAAAACAGGAAACTGGCACTGTGGCACATCGTTAATAGGTTAGTTCCGGAAAATGTATAAAAGTACCACTAAGTGTAACGAAACAATAGGCAAATGGTGTAAAAACAAGCATGGAGCATCAAAAATTATAGATACGTTTGAGACGTATCAAGCATCCCTAAGCTTAACTCCTGCTCGTCCTCGAGTAGGTAAGTGATAACAAAGAATAATTTTTGAGGTGACATGCACCTACACAATCTTGATCATATATGCAAGCATTGGTGAGGTGGGATCAATAGAACTTAAAACATGGGCATGAAAGATATAATCATGACAATAAGAACTTAGTGTGACGACCTCAAATTTGGTACAAATTCGAAGTGCCCGTTATGTATTCCACCGCAATCCCAGAACCGTTGTTGCGATATACATAACGTAGTTGGTAACCAGTTCCATAGACATTACAATACGATGATTCAAATACAATGGTCATATAGACCAAGTCGTATTACAACACAATATAGCAGCGGAAATAACGTCTTCGGCCCATGCCTTCTCCCTACAGGCAATGGCGACTCATGGAGACGAGCTTAGTTCTGGTACTCTTCCTCATACCCTTCCTCTTGGTATTCTTCCCCATAGTCTGGCCAAGTTGATAGCCAGGGACACAGCCGTGAGTACATTGGATGCACTCGCAAACCATCATATAAATGAAATGAGGAAATAGAAATGCAAGGTTGATCTGGTGGACTAAGCACTAAGTTATTTTTCAAAAGCTAGTTTTATTTCTCAAGAATGTTCATTGGTAGAAAATAAGTTTTAGTTCTCTAAGTTCAATCTAAAGGAACTTCAAGTGTGTCAACATCATGGTCAAGTCAAGTCATTCACCATGTTCACCATTGGGATTTTTATCTTTGACAAAAGCCAAGTAGAGTTAGCCAACTGTCCATGACCGCGGACGCGGCTATTCGAATAGTTTGAAAACCTCTGCAGAGGGGTACACTTTACCCACAAGAATCGATACATCTGCCGGGAGAAATCCACGGATCGTCATACACCAAGTATGCGTGGTTCAGATAATCAAACAAACTCTTTCACTTGTCTACCCTAGTATGGGATCCTTCCCTAGAGCCCGAGACACGGATTTCCCCGTTCCGGCGCCTCTAGTTTTGCCCACTCCGGGATGCCGGACGGATGGAAATCTTCAGGAAGGAAAATTTCCAATAACCACTTGGTTCGGAAGCACCCAGGCATGGCATACTTCTATAAAGGATGAAACAAGACCTCCCATACTAAAATAAACAAGCTAGGAATAAGCCCCTTCCCATTTAGGGGTAATGTGGTCGTACGGTATGGTTGGCTCCCATGTACATCACTCGTTGTCATTTGAGAAATACATTTCATAGTTCTTAGTCAAGATTACTCTTTTTCATAAAGCCATTGTGTAGGAGCAATCTCCAATTCCAGTTTCAAGTTCAAGTTACCAATTTCAACTAGAGTTCCCCTTATAGATGGCCTCAATATTATTAGCGACTAAGCAGCTACATTG
This sequence comes from Dactylis glomerata, assembly GCA_007115705.1. NCBI lineage: Eukaryota > Viridiplantae > Streptophyta > Magnoliopsida > Poales > Poaceae > Dactylis > Dactylis glomerata. The sequence goes on from QXEO01000186.1 coordinate 2,176,643, forward strand.
AGTGATGACTACTAAATAGAGTTAGATAAACTCAACTTAATGCTCTTGTGAAGCAAGATATCACTATTTTTTTCTATCATTCTACTCTAGCAATTCAATCATGCAATTTACTTAAAACAAGTAGAATGCAATATTAAAACTAGGCATTGGGAGTATGAATCAAAAGATGGCTTGCCTTGGTTGGCAAAGTGTCCGGGGTATTCTTCTTCTTCTTGATAATAATCCCCTCCAATATCCTCCTCGGCAACACTAGCGTCTAATAACGAATAAACACAAGCACACAATCACTACACAATGCTAACCACACCCCAAGCACACATCTTTGTTTGCTAACAATAGCATTCATGTTGCATTTTAATTCGTGTTGCATTTTATGGTGTGGGATGGTAAGTTTTTCTTCTATGTTTTCTCCAAGTGTGCAAGTTAGGTTCTATACTAAGTGTCATATGTGGTTCACTTTCTAGGCATTGTTATTGGTTTAGGGGTACTAAGACTAGTTCAAATGGGAAGGCTTAACTAAGTGAATTGGTATGGAGGGCAAAAATTAATTCTAAGTGTGCAATAGGAATCTATCATTTTATGTGACTAACGAGAGTTGGGTTAAGGTCTAATAGATAACACTAATGGGGTTTGGGGTTGATTAGGGTTGACTAACAGTAAGAGGGGTCATTGGTGAAGTCACATTTTAATTTTTATGATTTTTGATAGCTTAAATAATTTTCTAAAAATCTTCCAAGATTAACAAAGCTATGGTCACACTATTCATATCTAATTTAATTCCTAATTTATTTTGAATTCTAACCAGCTCTACTGTGTAGAGTATTTTACAAGCTTTCCAACGCATATTTATTTGCTAGAAAAGGATTTGTGAATCTCTTGGAAATTTAATTTGAAAAACATATCTGAATCATATTCAAATTAATTAAAAAGGGCGGGAGAAGAATTAAAAATGAAACGGACCGAATCTAAACTAGCTGGGCCCAATTCCAACCAAACCTGAACGGGCCGGCCCAGAAAACGGTTCGCTTCGGCGGGATTTGTTTTAAAACGAACTGACAGGTGGGGTTGGGTTGTCAGGCGACTTAAGTTACCGAATCGGTACGCTATCGTCAGATCAAGATCCAACGGCTCATGGTCATCGTCTCGACGGAGAAGGGCGGAGCTCACCTGCGTCCAGTGAAGAATGTTCGACGGCGAGGGAGTGACGTAGAGGATGCAGAGCTCGTCGGCGACGTGCGGGATCGGCTGCGGCGCGTCTCCTCCACCGATTCCCAGCGGCGGCTTGCTCCCAGGTGGTCGAACGCGGCGGCGCTCCGCTCGTCCAGTACCTCACCGGCGTTGCAGGTGTCGACGAACCAGAGCGAGAGAGAGGGCGAGAGGCTGTCTGGGAGGTAGCTGGGGACGAGGTGAGGCTCTTCGTTTGATCGGCGGGGCCTTTTATAGGCCGGAGCAACGAGGGTAAGCGCGGCCAGAAGCTCGACGGCACGGGGGCCCTGGCAGCGTTTGAAGCTCGCTCCGGTCACGGCGGTCTCGGGGGCGTGCTGGGAGGGTGCTGGCTCGGCTGCGGGAGGCTGTGGGTCGGCTCTGGCGCCTCCAGGGTGGTCGGCATCGTGCAGGGAGAAGAGGAACTGGGAGGGGGCCCTGGGCGCAAACCTCGTCTTCCCTCCGCTTCTCCTGGCTTGGGTCGGGGCTGGGGGCACTGGAGTCGATCGAGGCACCGTCCAGGAGCATGGCTACAACGCTGGAGCGAGCCAGAACAGTGCAGCCACAGTGAACTCGATTTGGTTCGATTTCTCTCTGCCAGTGTTCGACGAAATGCCCGCAAGAACTTGAAATTTGAATTTTTGAAATTTTCCAGTTTGAGTGATCCACACATTGGCCAAGGTGTCCTGTCATATTTTTGTTATAAAGAAAGAAGAAGTTTTGCAGACATCTTATTTCAAATTTTGGTATAGTCACTGTTTCAGATTCAAACTTTGGTTCAAGTTTGGGTGATGTTCTAGTTTGAATTTTGAGTAGAATTTTGTTGGTTGAGTTAGTATGTAACTTGGTTAAGCTCAACTAACAGACCAAACATGAAGGTGAGTTGTAGATTTCTTAATCCAAGGGCTCAAAGTGGTGTAGTCAAACAGATTTCCTAGATCATCTCAATCTTCTCTTTTTCTTTCTTATTTTTATTTCTGGTTTCTTTGATTCTTAAAATCTTTCTCAATTTATTCTGTTGGTTCACTTAGAATTAACTAGACAATACTCAATCAAAAATAACACACATGAAATCATAGAATACATAGAATAGAAAATACATGTATGCATAGAATAATAGGTAAAAAGTTTTATTTGGGTCCAAAATTTGGTACTTTATTTAATAAGAAGTGGATTACAATTTCTGAGTTGTTACACTTAGCAACCATGTTGTAAACATGCAAATGAACACAAACAAAAGATCATGATAATGAAACAATGAAAGTCAAACGTGTGTTCAAATCATAAGGAAAAACATACAAATTGTTTTCAGCTTGTCCTTCAAAGAAAGCAAAACATAAATGCATAGGACACCTCAAAGTTTAAGAGGGCGACTAGATACAAATAATTTAAGAACAAGTGAAACCAACAATACGAGTCAATCAATGAACTTTGGGACAATGCATATCACACTAAGAATGACAACTATGCTCTCTTAATGGTGCATAAAGAAAGAAGGTGGTGACTCAACATAAAAGTAAAAGAAAGGCCCTTCGCAGAGGGAAGCAGTGATTTAAACATGTGCTAGAGCTTTTCATTTGTAAAACAGAGAGATAAAACTTGATTTTGAGAGGTGGTTGTCTTTGTCAACGACTGGCAATGGGGTTCTTACTATCTTCCATACAAAAATAAAGCAAGTTTTTGAGAGAGAGATTGGCACTTCGTGCTCTTTTTATAAAACTTGGCACTCCTCCCCACCTTTTCCTTTCACATACCATGGCTAACCGATTCCATCGGGTGCCCACCAACATTCACATTCTTTGGAGGAGTGCCTTTTTTTCTTTATTTTTTTCTCTTATTTTTTTCTTTTTTGGAATAAGCAATATGGAAGATAGCAAATCCGACCACTACGTCCCCATGAGCTGAAAACAGTGTCACAAAACGAGAAGTATTTTGAAGGTTTTTGAAAGGTAGCACACGAAAATTTTACTTTGGAATGGCTTACAAATACCATACATAGGAATTTATAGTGGACACAATGGCAAACTTGGCTTTTAGGAGTTGGATGCACGAGTAGAGCTCATACTCAGTACAAGGCGAGGGCTAGCAAAAGACTGGGAGCGACCAACTAAGAGAGCAATAATGGCCATAATCATGCAAAGCGACAAAGCGACATTAAAAGAAGCATACGATGGCATCAAAAGTCAAAAACTAAATGATCATGAAGGCTAATGGCGACTTTGTAAGAGTCTAACATGTGTGAGCATGCGCCAAGTCAACCCAAATAAAGCATCAAGGAGAAAACCAAAATAATGCTTCCATACAATAAAAACAACGCATGATTTTTTCAAAGGCTCATTAAGCAATCTCAGTTATTTGAGACAAGTCATGCTACAGCAAAACCACTAAGCATACTATCAAAAAGAGATCAAGCATGACATGAAAAAGCCTAAGCCGCAGTCTACACAAGCTCCTTCTTGTACCACTATTTTGCACAAAGCTTTTTCTCTTTTTCAACACCATTTGAAATTTTTATAAACACCTCTTTTGATGAAAACCAATAAAGATCAGAGGCAAAAATACACCTTGATGAAAAGATATGACAAGATCTGAACGCATATCAAGGCGAAAACGAAAACCAAAAGCAGTAGCAGAAAAAGATGAACGCTCGATTTTAATAAGAGTGAAAACTAGAGCGTTCTTTGCAAATGAAAACGAGTACATCTCCTCCAAAGGAAAATTTGTTGGGGTCCAACCATTTATTGCAGCAAACAAACAAACTAAACAAACTAAGAAAACTAAAACAACTGACGCTCCAAGAAAAACACATAGTGCATGAAGCAATAAAAATATAGTGTTTTGAAAGGTGACCTGATTTTTGCCGATGAAGAAGGGGTGCCTCGGGGGCATCCCCAAGCTTTGACGCTTGTACTTCTTGGATATTTCTTGGGGTGATGCATGGGCATCCCCAAGCTTGAGCTTTTGTCCATTCTTCAACTCATCTCATCATTCTCCAATCCCTACACTTGAAAACTTCCTTCATACAAAACTAAACACAATTCTATTAGCAACATTAGTGTAAGCATAAAATATATTCAACCTCCTTTAGCTTCAGGTTTCAACCCAAAACCACCACATATAAAGTATATAATACTGTAGCAACTTCCACAAGAGTTCCATGATCAAAAAGAACTCAAAAGAAAGCGATAAAGTGGCAAAAATAAATATTGGCAGAAATCTGTCAAAACTGAACAGCTGACAAAGGACGAATTTTTGAGGGATTTTCTGTTGCTCAAATCAAAAAGTGTTCAACTAAGAAAAGTTTGGATATAACCTAGGGCATATGCACAAGAAATCGTAGGTCCAAAAGATAAACAGAGAATTTTTACGAATTTTTACGGTGCAGCACCGAAAACAGTTTCAGGACAGCAATAACCCCAAATCTTTACCTCGCTCAAATTAGAGGCTTCTCTTGGCACAAAAACGAAATAAACAAGATAAGGAGCGGTCATTACAGTAGTAATGACTTCCAAGACTCAAATAAAATAAAAAGTATTGAAAAGTAAACAATGGGTTATCTCCCAAGAGTGCTTGTCTTTAACGCCTTTGAGCTAGGCGCAGAAAATTGCGAATCAAGTAATATCAAGTGATGAAGTGCTAGGGTCAGCACGTGCCTTACGTCTCCCTTTCTTACCTTTGCTCTTGACTCTAGGAAAGACATGGTTATTGCAAGGTGGAGTAGTGAATGTTATATTGCCTTTTCCCACATCGATAACGGCGCCAAGGAGCTTCAGAATGGATCTTCCAAGTGTGATTTGTCCTTTTCCTACACATTCAATAACAAGATAATCAGTAGATATCATTCTTCCTAGGATTTTTGTAAAGACTCCTTCAGCTATTCCAAGGGGAAATATGGTGGCATTGTTAGTAAGAAAAATTTCTTCTCCTCCCTCAGAAAGCTTCCAAAGGCTCAAAGATTCATAAACATCCTTTGGCATGAGACAAAATTCAGACATAATATCACAACGAGCATGAAAAGTTTCACCACTAATGGTGATTTTTATTGTAGGATACCAGCTCGAAGGCTCAGAATTTATAGGCACATAATCAAAATGCTGGCGCAAAGTATTGTAGCAAGAATTCAAACTAGCTGTGTGAGTCTCAAGAGTATTAAGTCTATTAAAAATGCTCACAAGAGAGGAATCAAAATAGGTTGGCATGCTATAAATTGTAATCAACTTTTTAATAATATTGAAGGCTTGATCTCCATCACAATGAAGGAAATCTTCTTCTGCAGTAGCATCCAAAGCATATCTATAACGAAGAGAAAGTCCAAAGTAAAAGCTACTAAGAAGCAAACTCAAAGTCATTTTAGGTTCAGTTTTTCCATGCCAATCATAAATTCTAGACCAAGCTTCTTTAAAGCTTTCCTCATCTTTCTGCTTAAAGGTAAAGATCATGTCCGCGGGGGACATAGTAGCAGCAACTAAACTAGACATAATAAACTAAAAGCAAAGAAATAACAACTACTAAGGATTCTAATTTTTTTGGGTTTTTGATATAAAAAGCAGTGCAGGTAAAATAAAATAAAGTAAAGCAAAACAAATAACAAAGTAAAGAATGTGTGTGCGAAGAACTCCCCTCGCAGAAGTCTTCTCTCTTCCCCGGCAACGGCGCCAGAAAAGAAGCTGCTACTCGGTGATGGCGCCAGAAAAGAGCTGTGGCGTGAAGTTGACGTGGGAGCAGTAAGTCCTTGTGCGTGGTCATGACCATCCCGTTGGGAACCCCAAGAGGAAGGTATGATGAGTGTAGCGGCAAGTTTTCCCTCAGTTAAGAAACCAAGGTATATCGAACAGGAGAAGAGAGACGGTGACGACTGAAGGTGATGCAGACTGGCTTAGTAACACTCCAACAAGGGCGCCGTTAACGATACTTGTTGACTCGTCTTCGGCCAGCAGCAACGCGGAACCTGCACACACACAAACAAATACTTTGCTCCCAACTTGCGATGAGGTTGTCAATCCCACCGGTTTGCTTGAAACAAAGGTTATGAGCGTATCGAGTGGAAAACAATATAGTATGCGAGTAAAGTAAACAGTGCGGAAAAAGTAAACAGGTGATTGCAATATGATTAAAATAGGACCGGGGTCCATAGTTCACTAGTGGTGTCTCTCCATAGATAAAATAACATGCTGGGTAAACAAATTACAGTTGGGCAATTGATAGAATAAAGATAACGTGATATGTCAAGAAGATCACTATGAGATTTACTCTGGGCATTACAACAAAATACATAGACCGCCATCCAACTGCAGCTATGACTAATAATCCACCCCCGAGGATATCATCCGAACACCCTAGAAGTATTAAGTTGCGAACAACAGATAATTGCATTAAGCAAAGTGTGTAATGTAAACAAAGCATATGCCCTTGAGCATATGAATTTTATTTTCTCCCTAGTAGCAACAGCACATCTACCACCTTAGAGGTTTCTGTCACTCCCCCAGGTGAAATAGAGACATGAACCCACTATCGAGCATAAATACCCCCTCTTGGAGTCACTAGCAACTACTCGGCCAAGATAGCTACTAACAACAGAGAGCATGCAAGATCATAAACAACATAGAGATAACAAAAGATATAATTCAGTACAGCAACTTAATCATAAACACCAATATTCATCGGATCCCAACAAACCAACATCATAGAATTACATAACGGTGATCTCAATCATGTAGGGCAGCTCATGAGATCTAAACATGAAGCACATGGTGGAGAAGACAACCATCTAGCTACTGCTATGGACCCATAGTCCAAGGTAGACTACTCACTCATCGCTCTGGAGGCAAGCATGGCGATGAAGAAGACCTCCGGTGGCGATTCCCCTCTCCGGCAGGGTGCCGGGAAGAGCTTCTGGACCCTCCCGATCTTCGGGTCGACGGCGGCGGCGGATCGCGATGTATTCTGGAAAAACTGATCGGGCCTTAGGTTTTTCTCGTCGGGGGGTACTTATAGGCGAAGGGGCGATGTCAGGAGAGGGACCAAGCGCCCTCACACAGGGGTGGCGCGGCCAGGGGCTGGGCCGCGCCGCCCCCTTGTGTGGGGCCCTGGTGGCCCCCCTCCGACACTTCTTCGGATGTCTGGAAGCTTCCGGGTAAAATATGACTTCAGGAACTTGTTTCGTCCAATTCCGAGAATATTTCCTGTGTATCACTTCTGAAACACAAAAACAGCAGAAAACAGGAAACTGGCACTGTGGCACTTCGTTAATAGGTTAGTTCCGGAAAATGTATAAAAGTACCACTAAGTGTAACGAAACAATAGGCAAATGGTGTAAAAACAAGCATGGAGCATCAAAAATTATAGATACGTTTGAGACGTATCAGGAGCGGATCCCAACATTGAGATGACGGATGAGTTGAGATGTGTTTCCCAAGGTTTTAGCCGTAAAGTCAAGAAGTATGAGAAGTATGATGTCAATGGGTATCGCTTTCATACAGAGTTTCACCAGAAGAGTCGACCTAATGCAAAAACTGTTAATACCGGGGTCTTCACCAAAGGGGCCGATGGATTCGATTATTACGGAAGGTTAGAGAACGTATACGAGCTGACGTTCGATCAAACGAACATAGAGCTCAACCTGGTTGTGTTCAAATGCCACTGGTTCGACCCACACAGTGGCCAAAGAATTACCCCTTCCATTGGGTTAGTTGAGGTTAGGCCTTCAACCACCTATAGCGGAGCGGATGTGTTTGTTGTGGCTCACCAAGCCAAGCAAGTTTACTATTTGCCCTACCCATGCCAGAAAGTGGAACTCAACGGCTGGGAAGTCATGTTCCAGGTATCTCCACATGGTAAGCTACCCATGCCCTCCGTCGAAGATTACAACAACATTGACCCTGTAACATATGAGGGAATTTTCTATCAAGAGCAAGAGACCTTCGGGGACTTTGACTTACAAATGGGTGGTCTTGAGGACCTTGAGAATGATGCACAACCTCGTGGCGAGACAGTGGTAGATCTAAAGGACATTGACATGCTCTCCAAGTTACATGCGAACAATGGCATCGTTGATGAGCCTCCACCATGCGATGAGCTTCCAAGATACTCACGTGATAGTGATAGTGATAGTGATAATGATAATGAAAACCCTGATTATGAGAGCGATGATTCGAGGTGAGGGTCTTTTTATGTCTTAGTGTCATTTTATCTTGCATGCTTAGTATTTATCTTCATGTCTTGCCATGCTTAGTATTTATCTTCATATCTTGCCATGCTTAGTATTTATCTTCATGTGATACTATGCATATAAATGTGTGATAACATGATGCATTTGTACATTTGTTTTATTGTATTGCCTGCCTGCTAAATATCCTGCTGAAAACCTAAATTTCAAAAAAAAATGCCAGGAGCTATGCCGACGGCATTGCCGTCGGGTTAGCCCTGCCAATATGACCAAATGGCAGGGGCTAACCCGACGGCAATGCCGTCGGCATAGCCCCTGGCTGCTAATCGGGCCAAATCTGCGCCAGATGGGCCGGCCGGCCTGCTAACCTGAGCCGACGGCAATGCTGTCGGCGTAGACCCTGGACGGCGTTAACCGACGGTGGGACCCTCCGAGAGCTAAGCCGACGGCAAAAGTTGACCGACGGCATCCGGCCGACCGTCGGCGTGAGGCTGACCCGACGGCTCTGATCTGACCCGACGGCCTTGGTGGCTGGCCCGACGATGGATTACGCCGACGGGGCTACGCCGACGGCTGCCGTCGGGTCAGCCTGGCCCGACGGCCTTCTGCAGCTGACCCGACGGCCGTCGGCCGTCGGCATAGCTGTTGTGTACTGTAGTGAGTCCATACTTTATTCCATTTTGAAGGTGATATACTCTCCCTTTTGGTGCAAAATACATACTCCAGTGCAAAGCACGATGATCGCAAATTAATGTGTACTGGGTTTCGTTTGTGGGACACTGTTCGGATAATTTTTGACCGATTGGGTTGGTGTGGTATGCAACGTGGTAGATTATAGTGTTTTCTTTTTCTCAAACGGGACAGAGGCGCTGCCTTATCATTGATCAAGAGGAAGTAAAATTGTGGCCAAGACCAAAAGAAAGATTACTCTAGGGGTGATTACTCACATCACAACTCATCTCATCCATAAAAGAAAGGGTGCGACTAGTTCTCAGTCTATTGAAAATTAATTTAGTTCTCAGTAGAATGACATCATCAAATCGCAGTTGCAACTTATGTGCATTGTTTCTATTTACAACCTTACTTGCAACTGAAAATCTCAATTGCAATCCAACTTGTAACTCAATTGCACAAATTATGATATAAATCTTAATTTATGACTCTACTGAGAACTAGCAAAACCACAAAAGGAACACACCGCCTGCCGGATTAAGGGATAAGTTGCTCCAAGTGCGCTTTGCGTCGGCCGAAGAGATGAGCAGTGCGAGTGGTCTCACAGCCGCCCGCGTTAGTCTTGATACAGGAGATGTGGATTCTTCTTCTTTTGCACTTTGCCCTGAGGTGGGAGTATTTGGTGCATGCGTCACCCTCTCTGAGCTTCATTATACGCTGGAGTCTTGCCTTTTCCGTTCGCGCTCGAGGACAGCCAGGGCGATGAACTTCTTCTTTAAACGGGTCTAGAGATACCGTTAACGCAGAGACAACAGTCTATGATCTTGTGCCGTGTCAAGCTGCAGGATGATCTCAAGGGCCAGAGTAGACTGGAATTTCACAGACGAGTTAAGAGGGGCTCGTTCCTTTTTTTTTTGCAGGGAGGCCCTTGCTCTTTCGTTCGTCCTACATGCACCTAGTTCGTTTTAGATCCAACTAGCTGCATGTCCGTCCGCGCGTTGCTGCGGATACCTATTTACACTTGCTAGTTCTTTAATAACACTCTCTAAAATTTGATCTAGCTATTTATTTGAAATGAATATGCATTATAACAATTACATATAAAATTATGACAACATAACAATAACATTATCTCAGTATTTTATTCTATTATTAACTGGAGAAAATGATTGATAATTTAGATGCACTTTAGTTAGGTTCTTTGAGAATAATTCTAGTTAAAAAGTATTAGCCAATTTTACACGATAGTGCATACTTATTTTGTTTGGTGGGAATTTCTTTCAGCGGGCTAATAATAAACGTTCATGGGATGAAAATAGCCTCTTAAACCGCTGTGCCCTTTCCCCTGTTTCTCCTTTAAGAAATTGACATAGTAACATTTTTGTAAAAATAACCTTTTGACCAGTTGTGCCCTTTCCCCCATTTCTCCTTTAATCTATACAACTTCGTGGTTCCATTCCAATTGGATGGATCCATCAACCATTTACTATTTGTCAGTTGCTAATACTAATATACAGTGGCGAAGCTTACATATTTCACTAAAATCACAATTTTTTCAAATTTCTGATTATTTTTACTATACATACTGTTGTATACACTAGTAGAAAAAGGGTCTTCGGTCCAGCACCCAAATGTCATCTGTCCCGGTTCGGTTGGCCACTGGGGACCAATGACACGTATTGGTCCCGGTTCATGCCGCCTGGAGATTAGTCCCGGTTCATTTTGGGGTATCGGTCCCGGTTTGTGGCATGAACCGGAACCAATGCCTCCCAGCATGACACGTGCCTCTCTGCAGATCATCGGTCCCGGTTCATGGCATGAACCGGGATCAAAGACCCTCCCCTGGCTATAAATTGATACCCAGCCCTTTGCCCTTTGCCACAAAAATTTGCTGGATTGTGTGTGTGGTGTGGGTGCTACCTTTTTTTTTCCTTTGATTGCACACAAGGTGTTCGACGAAATGTCCATGCCACATTTAAGTTCGCACAACACGGTATCCTCCGCCGAGGTTAGCAACCTTATCTTCTTCATCTGTAACTGATATAAAAATCTTGCATATGTGTCCATGTGGGTGGTCATTTCACTATTCACGATGTTATTGTAATAGTTAATTATTATAACGCAGATCGATGCGCAGATGCGATGGATGTACGGCGACCGACGCGATTCTGATTTTATTGCAGGCCTGCATAAATTTATTGATGTGGCTAAGGCAAACAAAGTGGATAATTTTATGCCTTGTCCCTGCATCGACTGTCGAAATTTGACGGAGCACTCTGCCCCGAGAATCCTTCAAAGCCATCTGCTTCGGAGAGGTTTCATGCCCGGATATTATTGTTGGGCCATGCACGGAGAAAGAGGGGTTAGGCTGGAAGAAAATGAAGAAGAGGATGATGACAGCTATCCTGAAGAATACGGTGATACTGCAATGGAAGACAATGAAGAAGAGGGAGGCGGCAATGAAGAAGAACAACGGGCATCGGATGAGCCCGGTGATGGTCTTGGTCGGGTCATTTCTGATCCAAAGCAACAATGCGATACAGAAAGGGAGAAGCTGAAGTTGGAGGCCATGCAAAACGATCACAAAAAGTTATTATACCCAAATTGCGAAGATGGCAGCAGAAAGCTCGGTACCACACTTGAACTGCTGAAATGGAAGGCAGAGGCTGGTTTATCTGACAAGGGATTTGAGAAGTTACTGAAAATAATAAAGTCAAAGCTTCCAAAGGATAATGAGCTGCCCGAGACAACGTACGAAGCAAAGAAGACTATCTGCCCTCTAGGATTAGATGTGGAGAAGATACATGCATGCATTAATGACTGTATCTTATACCGTGGTGAGAAGTATGAGAATATGGATAAATGTCCGGTATGCACTGCATGTCGGTACAAGATCAGACAAGATGACCCTGGTGATGTTGAGGGTGATGACGAGCCCCCCAGGAAGAAGGTTCCTGCTAAGGTTATGTGGTATGCTCCTATAATACCACGGTTGAAACGTCTGTTCAGAAACAAAGAGCATGCTAGGTTGTTGCGATGGCACAAAGAAGAGCGTAAGAAAGACGGGAAACTGAGACACCCCGCCGATAGGTCGCAGTGGAGAAACATTGAGAGAAAGTACTCAAACTTTGCAGGTGATGCGAGGAACTTATGGTTTGGTCTAAGTACAGACGGCATGAATCCTTTTGGGGAGCAGAGCTGCAGTCACAGCACCTGGCCCGTGACTCTATGTATCTACAACCTTCCTCCTTGGTTGTGCATGAAGCGGAAGTTCATTATGATGCCAGTGCTCATACAAGGACCAAAGAAACCCGGCAACGACATTGATGTGTATCTAAGGTCATTAGTCGATGAACTATTGCAGCTGTGGGCAGAACCAGGTGTAAAGGTGTGGGATGAGCACAAATAGGAGCCATTTGACCTACAAGCGTTGCTGTTCGTAACCATCAGTGATTGGCCTGCTCTTAGTAACATTTCAGGACAGTCAAACAAGGGATACAATGTATGCACGCACTGTTTAGATAAGACTAAAGGTACATATTTGGATAAATGTAAGAAGGTTGTGTACCTGGAGTGTCGTAAATTTCTTCCGACCAATCATCAAGTAAGAAAAAAAGGCAAGCATTTCAACGGTGAGGCAGATCACCGGAAGAAGCCTAAGCTCCCTAAAGGTGCTGATGTATTTGGTATGGTGAAGGACCTAGAAGTAATATTTGGAAAGGGTTCTGGCGGTCAATCTGTTCCGAAAGACCCCATTACTGGACACACGGCCATGTGGAAGAAGAAATCTATATTTTGGGAGCTTGAGTATTGGAAAGACCTAGAGGTCCGTTCTTCAATCGATGTGATGCACGTGACGAAGAATCTTTGCGTGAACCTGCTAGGCTTCCTAGGCGTGTATGGGAAGACAAAAGATACACCAGAAGCACGGGAGGACCAGCAACGTATCAAAGACCCATACAACAAGCATACTGATAAAGGCCGTCAATACTTAAGCAGGTACGCTCTTACCAAAGCAGAGAAGGAAATCTTTTTTGAATGCCTGAATAGTATCAAGGTCCCGGCTGGGTTCTCGTCAAATATAAAGGGAATAATAAATATGGCAGAGAAAAAATTCCAGAACCTGAAGTCTCATGATTGTCACGTGATTATGACGCAGTTGCTTCCGGTTGCATTGAGGGGGCTTCTACCGGAAAATGTTCGAGTACCCATTGTGAAGCTATGTGCATTCCTCAATGCAATATCTCAGAAGGTGATCGATCGAGAAAGTCTAGAAAGGCTACAAAAGGATGTGGTCCAATGTCTTGTCAGTTTTGAGTTGGTGTTCCCCCCGTCCTTCTTCAATATTATGACGCATCTCTTAGTTCACCTAGTTGATGAGATTTCCATTCTCGGTCCTGTATTTCTGCACAATATGTTCCCCTTCGAGAGGTTCATGAGAGTCTTAAAGAAATATGTTCGTAATCGTGCAAGGCCAGAAGGAAGCATCTCCAAGGGCTATGGAACAGAGGAGGTCATTGGTTTCTGTGTTGACTTTCTTCCTGACCTTAAGCCGATTGGTGTTCCTGAATCACGGTATGAGGGGAGACTGAGTGGAAAAGGCACGCTAGGAAAGAAAGCAATGATATTTAGGGACGGGCATTCTTTGAATCAAGCACACTACACAGTTCTACAAAGTTCTACCTTCGTGGCTCCGTATATCAAGGAACACATGAATGTTGTACGCTCCAAGTTCCCGGGGAAGGATGACTACTGGATTAAAGAAAATCACATGGAGAATTTTGGCACTTGGTTGCAATTACATCTCATAAATGACACCACTATTGGAGATCAGCTCTACTTGTTGGCCGCGACACCATCTGCGACTATATTGACTTTCCAAGGGTACGAGATAAATGGGAATACATTTTACACGATCTCCCAAGATAAAAAGAGCACTAACCAAAATAGTGGTGTCCGCTTTGATGCAACATGTGACAATGGGAAAAAGGACACATACTATGGTTACATAGAGGAGATATGGGAACTTGACTATGGACCTACTTTTAAGGTCCCTTTGTTTCGGTGCAGTTGGGTCAACATGAATAGAGAAGGGGTAAAGGTGGACCAGCTGTACGGAATGACAACAGTGGATCTCAAGAATCTTGGTTACAGAGATGAACCATTCGTCCTAGCCAATGATGTGGCTCAGGTTTTCTATGTGAAGGACATGTCCTCCAGACCGAAAAAAGGAAAAATAAGGAAACGAATACATCAGACGATGAGCCCAGGCATCACATAGTTCTTTCAGGGAAAAGAAACATCGCGGGAGTCGAGGACAAGACAGACATGTCAGCAGATTATGATAAGTTTGAAGAAATTCCGCCCTTCACCGTGAAAACTGACCCTTGCATCCCGTTAAATAATGAAGATGCTCCATGGTTACGGCCTAAGAAGCGATCCTAGGCAAGGGATCGACATACGCGACGAAGGAGAATTACCCTAAACCCTATGTAAATCTATGTAATGTATGAAAACTATGACACGTCATTTTGTGAATGATTTTTTATGATGTTTGCAATTATCCAAGTTCAATATTTTTCCTTGCAGCTATGACACATAATATTGGAGTGATTCAGTCATAGTCATGCCTAGCCCTATAAACGTCGCCACTGTAGTCGTCGTAGTCGTCGACGTTGTCATCGCTGGCATCGGAGTCGCGGTAGTCGAACCTCGGCGGGTGAGCACGCGTGGGCTGAGACTGAGGGTAGCGCAGGCGGGGGCCACGGTAGGCCATGATGCTCTGGAGAGTCCGGCCGTGCCACCACAGCCGACGGCCGGCCTCGTTGAAGTTCGAACAAGGTGGGTCGTCCTCCTCGTGCCTGGCAAGCGCACTCTCACGCCGATTGATGAAGAAGGCGTCCCAAGTCGGGCTGTAGTCGGGATGCCACTGGGGATTCCTCCGCTGCTCTGGCGTGAGCTCGAAGTAGTAGTGGTTCGTGATGGCCATCTGACGCGCCACACCTAGAGGGACAGGAGGGACCGGTACGCCTCCGACGCTCAGCATCCAGCCGGTGGGGACGCGGTAGCCCGGCGGGCAAGGGTAGTTTGAGGCGCAAAGCGCCTCCGCCTCCTTGGGGGTTAGAGATACGATGGAGGCCATGGGAGAGAGTGATGAGGTTTGCCGATATGAGTCTAGATGTGATATGTAAATGGAGGCCAAGCCTACATATATATAGTGAAAAAATGGCGGGAAGACGGAGGCGGGAAAAGGTGGAAAGCGCGGGAAGAAAATAGGCGGGAACGCAGTGGCGCGGGAAACTATCTAACCTTTAGTCCCAGCTGGTGGGTACAACCGGGACTAAAGGTGGTTTTTGTGTCATCTAACAAAACTGTCGGTGGGATAAGGACGTGTGGGTAACCTTTAGTCCCGGTTGGTGGACACAACCCGGACTAAAGCTATCGGCAGGATAAGGACGCATGGGTGGATGCACTGCTCGATGAGATAAAGCATGTAGCATCAATACGCCATGGCAAGCAGCTCAACAAGCCAACCTAGAAGGTAGGGAGAGTTTCATCCCCATGGATGGAGGACAGGGTTGGGAAATCTCCCGTGGCGGAGCTTCTCGAAGATGTTTAGGCTATTTCGTGCGTCGAAAAGGAAAACTTTCTCCTGCAACATCGTAAGCCATTCCAAGATGCACGTGTGCACAATATGGGCACATTATTGAATTTCTTATGCCCGTTTCAAACTATATTCAAAACGGCGGGCTTGAAGCTTCTTAGCCCGGGGCTGAGCCTCGCTAAACTTGAAGTAGATCTCTGGTGAAATAGCATGTTGTGAACCTATAAATGATTTTTAAAAAAATTCACAAGCATTATATCCTGTACTTGTAGTTCAAATCTGGGCACCCTCCTATCGAATCGGCAGGAATTTGTCTTTTTCATGAGGGATGGACGGTAAGGTTTCTGATACACCGGTTGGCAATTGGTCCATCTAAGGTGGTCTAGTATTTTTGAAAAATGGGTTGGTGCCAATGCCAAACTTTAATTTGGTGGTTCCTTCATAGAACACCCCAATTTCGGCACCTCAAAAATGGAAATTGGCTATTTCGTGCGTCAAAAACCAAAACTTCCTCCTGCAACATCGTAAGCCATCCCAAGATGCACATGTGTGCACAATATGGACACATTATCACAAACTATGCCCTGATTCTAGCCATAACATTGGTGGTTTGACCTAAATGCCATGAAACCTTGAACATGATAGGTCATTTTGTGAAGGATTTTTTATGACGTTTGCAATTTTCCAAGTTCAATATTTTTCCTTGCAACTATGACACATAATATGACACCACGCGAAGGTTTCACATTGTTTGGATCATTTTTGAATTTCTTATGCCCGTTTTAAACGTGTTAGTGCATTTTTTATTAAAAATAGTAAAATTGTTTAGTTAGAATTAATAATTTTGAAAACAGAAAATGGTTTTGGATTAGTTATTTAAATTGAAACACTTTTCCTGTTGAAAGTTTTTCAAATTTTAAATAAAAGAAAGTTTTTTCCTGTTAAAATGAAAACAGAAAGTTAAAACAGAAAAACAAAAAAGAAAAACAATGGATCAACGGTCGGTCCCGGTTGGTGCCACGAACCGGGACCAATGATCCTGGGCACGTGGCGGCTCAGCAGCGCCCCCCGCCCAGGTCATTGGTCCCGGTTTGTGGCATCAACCGGGACCGTTGATCCATTAGTCCCGGTTGATGCCATCAACCGGGACCAATGACCCCCCCAAATATAACTGGCCCATCTTCCTCCCCCCACTTCCCCCCAAATCGGCCGAAACTGCTAAGGACTTTTGCGCGCGAAGCGAAACCACGCCGGCAGGCTGTCCGAGTTTCAAGCCGCCGTCCTCGGAGAGCGCCACCGCTGCCGCCGTAGGAGGTGAGCGCCGCCGCCGCCGCGACCTCTCCCTTTTCCCCCCGCGCCGCCGCTCATCACATTCTCTCTCTGCAGGTGCCCCCTGCGCCGCCGCCCCCCCAGCGCCGCCGCGACGCCCGGCCCCGTGCGCCCGCCCCGCACCCCCAGCGCCGCCCCCGATGCCCCCCTGCGGCCGCCCCATCCCCCAGCGCCGCCGCCCCCCCTTCGACGGTGAGCTCCTCGGGAGGGAGCTTCCCGGCCCGGCCGGCCGACCCTTTGGCCAATTTTTTTCTTTTTTTAAATGTCTCATTTAAATTGCCGTACGCAAATTTTTCATTACTTATATATATATAATACATAGAAATTAAAAAACATAGAAAAATAAAAAAACATAAAAAGCCCTCGTCGGGGCGGGCACAGGGGCGGCGGCGTCATCGTCCTCGCAACGGCCTACTCGTCGTCCTCGTCGGGGAGGATGATGTAGGGCCCCTGCGGCCACGGCCAGTTGGCCGCAGGCGGTGGAGGAGGACCTGGTGGAGGAGGCGGCGGTGGAGTCGCCGCACGCAGTGGCGGCGGCGGCGGGCCTGGTGGAGGAGGCGGCGGTGGAGTCGCCGCACGCTGCGGTGGCGGCGACGGTGGCCGGCCGTGCTGCTGGTGCACGGAAATGGCCAGCGCCGTGTCGATGCTGGCCCACCGCCTCTTCTCCTCCTCCTCGGAGACGAGGACGGCGACCCGGAGCTCCTCCTCCTCGGTCATCGGTGGCGGGGGGGGGGGTGGCGCCTCGCCGTGGTCCATCGCGTCGAGGATGCCGTAGGCGACGCAGCCGATGAAGTCGTCGGTGTCGTCCCTGGGCTCCTCGCCAGGGATGTCGTCGCCGCCCAACTCCGGCGGCGCCTCCTCCGCGTCCTCCTCCATCTCCTCGATGAAGGGCTCCGCCTGCGGCGGCTCTGGCCCCGGCTCCGGCATGTACACGCCGGCGTAGGGGTTGGGGGCGACCTCCCCTAGGAAGGCCGCCCGCCGCACCGGGTCGCGCTCCCGCGGCCCGAAGTTGTCCCACCATTGGCTTTCGTAGCCAAAGGCGGGATCGGCGCGGAGGCGCGCCGGCATCAGCGCGCGGCGGCGGCGGATCTCGGCGACCCGCTCCGGGCCGAAACGCGGCACCGGCGGGACCGGCATGTGCCGGCTGTTGAGGTGCCACCCGCCGGGGAGGCTGCAGTCCAGCCAGTCCACGCTCTGGCCGCACTGGTACAGCGCCTGGCAGTGACTCACCGGAATGTACCGGTGATCACGCTGGCGCTGCGGCGAGGTCGTCCTAGCGCGGCGCGGAGGAGACTGGCGTCCAGACCGGCGCGGAGGAGAGCGGCGCGGAGGAGACCGGCGTGATCCAGACCCGCTGGCCTCGTGGTCGTGGCTGCCCTTGCCCTTCTTCCAGAACCCCATGGCTGGGCTGTGGTGGCCGGGATGTGGTGGCTCTGGCGGCAGCGGTGGCTACGGCGATGGAGGCTGGTGGCCGTGGCTCCGTTGGTCTCCTTTTAAAGGGGCCAGTGGCCGGGCGTCCAGCGGCCGCAATGAATGCCACCGAGCGGCAGCCCAATCGGCACGCCGGCGTTGATGCCGCAGCAGGCATTGAAGGTGACGGTGGGGCGCCCAAAGCACTGACGCGGCGGGACTCGAGGCGACGGGAGACGCACTGACGTGGGCGTCGCGTTGGAGAAGACGTACTGACGCACTGACGCGGGCCGACGCGTCGCGGTGCTGTTTTTTGGGCCTCTTTTGCCCGCTGGTGCTGTTTTTTGGTCCTCTTTTGTCCGCTGGGTGCTGTGGGCAATTCCTATTTGACGCGCACCCCCCACAGGCGTTAAAATCTTAGTGGGCTAGCCCAATAGAAATAAAAATCTTTTATTTTTGTCCGGTTAAGAACATGCCTTCAGGCGTCCACCCGTAACAGGCGCTTGAAGCGCCGAATAGGAATGCCCTTAGTTAGTTAGTTAGTTAGGTTAGATTGTAGTTAGTATATTACTTAGTACTTAGTTAGAAGTTAGTGTTAGTTTGTTAGTTAGAATTAGAATTAGTTAAAATTAGTTTTAGCGTGCATTTTGAATATATAGCGTGTATTCTAACTAACAAATGTCGGTATATTGCAGAAACTATGGATCCAGCACATAAAAAAAGTCAAGATGATGAATACTTCCTCCAAGGAATGATCCGAGAAAATGTAGATATTGATGTCACCAGGACGTTTCTGAACGATTCCGGTGAGGGAGATGAATCTCTCAACCGAGGAGATGACTTCGGTGAGGTAGAAGCCTGGGACGGGGGAGAAGCCGGTGAGGGAGAAGCCGACAAGGGAGAAGGCGACGAGGGAGAAGGCGACGAGGGAGAAGGCGACGAGGGAGAAGGCGACGAGGGAGAAGACGACGGCTCCGGCCGAACCTTAAATCTCGGAAACTCCGGCGAGGTGTATATATATTTTTTTGTAATGCCCGACTGTCTATATATATACATGCATATATTAACACTCTTTCTTATTTTAGCCCTCCGGATCGAGCACTTGTTCCGTCAGAACAAAACGAGGCCCAACCAAAAACTTGGATAACAAAGTGAGATATAGGATCGAAGTGGTCGGTGTAGACGGCCAACCGCTAGCTCCTGAAGATGTCGCAAAAAAATTTGTCAAGCAATGTGGAGTTCTTGCGAGGGACCACATCCCGATCATCGTTCAAGAATGGAATCGGCCAAGCAGCGGTGGAGTCCTGTTTGTCGGCGACGTCGCCAAAGATAAGCTTTTTGACAGGCTTATGCTTAATTTCCTCCTGCCGAGGCTAGATGTGAATCCAGATGAGGAGAAGAAAGCAAATGAGGAGCTACTTAAAAGAGTCAAGAAGTTTGCTCTGATCAAGATGGCCGAGGCATTCAAGAACTGGAAGAAGAAACTGTACCTTAAGTTTGTCAAGTTAGACAAGACTCCGGATTTTAATCAAGCCGGCTATGCTAAGTTAAGACACCAGTGGGCTGATTTTGTGAAGTACAAAACATCGGAGAAAGCTTTGGAAAGGTCGAGAATAAATAAAGAGAACGCTGCTAAGAAAGTGTACCACCATAATATGGGGTCTGCTGTCTACGCCGGTTGCATGCCTAAGTGGGATGCACTTGAGGTCAAGTATATTGCTGCCGGGATCAGACCAGAGCCGACAACATGGACACCACGGGCGAGAAACTGGTTTTACGGCCATGGAGGCACGTTGGACGAAGAAGGGAGGGCAATATATACCCAGAAACACAAAGATCATCCCCTACTGCCTATCGAAGATATTAGAAGTGCAGTACAAGATGTGGAAGCGGGACGGTTTGTTCCCGATAGAGAGAACGACGAGCTCACACGAGCCCTCAAAAATGATGAACACACCGGACGAGCACGAGGCACACCGGGCTCCAAGCCGTGGAAGGTTGCCTTCCCCGCGGAAATGAAGAGATATCCCGATAAAAGTCATCAGAGGAGAAAGGAAAGGGAGGCAGCTGAGAAAGCGGCAGCTACAGACCGGCTGCGTAATGTAGAAGAAGCATTAAAGCGGCAGCAGGATCAACTCGACAGACTTAGCCAGCAAGGTATCAGCGGCCAATCTCAGCGGCACATGGTAGAAGCTGCATTCGATGGTATCGACGCCCTATCAAATAAGAAAAGCAGTGTCGCTTCCACCCAGCTCCACGATGGTGATGATGATGCACTGACGATGGCTCCTCCTAAACGCTACCCAGTGGATGATATCACGGAGAGCACAGCTTGTGAGCTAAAGGTGCAAGTTATGAACTTAAGGGTGACGGCGGCGGTCGGCATGGCCGTACCAACTGCGCCTAACGGAACTTGGCATTGCAGACCGATTCCAAAAGGGTACGCTGTCGTCACGGTGGATGATGTCAAGCAAGATTTTGAGGAGCTGAAGCTGGACCACCCTGCAGGGGAAGATAGGGACCTGACTGAACTAGGAGAAGCCAAAGGGGGGACTATTGTATGGCCAAAGGAGCACATCGTGCTTCCAAATTATGTCCCGCCAAGGCCACCCACTCCTCAGAGCAGCAGTCCACCTTCGCCGCCACCTCACCATTCTCCAGCGCAACCGTTGCCTTCACTGCCTCACCACTCAGCGCAGCTGTCTCCACCGCCGCCTCAGCCGTCTCCGCCGCCGCGTCAGCCGTCTCCGTCACCTGAGCCTCAGAGACTAAAGCGGAAGTATACTAAGAGGGGCAGCACCACCAGCAGCAGCAAGAGCATGTTCCGATCACCGAAACGTAAGCTATCGCCCCTCCCAAGAGTACCTCATCAGAATATGAAGAAGCTTCCTTACGAGAAGACAGATGAGGAAATTGCTACGGCCGCAGATGCCCATTATCAACAGTGGAAGACTGACATGGCTAACAAGAAAAATCCAAAGCCGACGGAGCCATTGATCTTCCCGGTCACCGCAGAAGATAAAGCCAAAGCAGCCGCGCTTAAGATTCAGCTTCACCAACCCATAGCGCTCACACCTGACTATAATCGCTCTATTACCAAGTCGGCTGAGGCAAAAGAGCGGAGAGTCGGGAAAGAAGTTGCCCAGCTCGGACAACAGAAAAATCAATCGATCGAACCGCTCAAAGTGTACGATACCAATGAGTGGAGAGCCCAGGAGCGGCATGATCCGAACATTGATCCGGAGTTTATTCAACTCTACGGAGAAAAGGCCAAGTTATATGGACTGTCTATTGCTGAGTACATGAGCCGTCTGGATGAGTTCGAGGGGTACCAGCAAATAGCGTACAAATACCGGCACGGGAATCCTCTCGTCAAACCCGAGTTAGTCAAAGATCTACCAACAAAAATGCGGAGATTGCATAACTGGTACATACAAGCCTGTGCTGAATCCACAAACTGGATCTATGCTGGATATAAACACCACCATTACGGTCATGGAGATGGCTTCTTACTGATGGAATTTCTAGAATTATTTCAGTTTTACCAACAAGACGCCCTCGACAAAACTATTGTCAGTGCCTATTGCCTGTAAGTATTATTAAGTCTTTCTAGCTCAGCTCATTCGTTGCTTGTATAATCTTACTCATCATTATACTAATTATATATGCAGAATGAAGATTCTCGAATGCGACCGAGGAGGAATCTTTGACCTTGGGTTCGTTGACTGCAATTTTGTTCATGAAGATACTCTAAAAAAAAACCCAAAGAGACAGAGGATAACTTGGTACAATCGTTGAAGTATT